>OX388341.1:47960581-49210581 GCA_947579665.1 Sympetrum striolatum
ACAGATCCCTAATATCCCTCTGTTTTCTCCTTACCCTTTTTCCGCGCGCTTATCAAAAGAAACCTTAGGATTCTCATCCTTGAGTCCCCCGCAAGTCCATCCCCCTCGCACTCGTGCCTTGCTTTATCCTTCCGAAATCTGGTTCCTCCAGAGGGAGCACGTCATGTTCACAGGCGTGCGACAAGAGGTATGCTAGAGAGAGAGGGAAAAAAGGGTCGGAGATGGTTCAGCAAATCCTCACACACACCATTCCGCCTCCATCCGTCTCTGTTCGAGGCCCCTCGAGAGTTTTTCAATGTGAAAACGGTGGAAAGAAGCGCCTCTTTTCTTCCTGAACGCTTCTGGGCGCAACGTATGAAAAGAGGATTTGTATTAAAGGACGGAGAAGACAGAGGGGGACATCTTTTTGCAGATTGAAATATCTTGCGCTTTAATACAGTAGCTGCAGTTAGCGCAGTATTCTTTGAGGAGGAAAATGTGAGAGGAAGATATTACTTTGATTCTATTTTTTTCAGTTTATTGATAAAGTCTATTTCTCTTTCGTTCAAATTCCGCGAAAATAGTTCCACAATAGTAAATAAATAAATTTCTGAACTAAATTATTATTCGGTTCGATTTAATTTGTGAAACCTTGAAATACTTTAGATTTGGATTAATGCAGAACTACTTTGAAGAGAGAAAGTGAAATTAGACGGATAGTTAATGAAAGTTCAAATGTTTTAAATTTGGGTTTCGCTGGAATAGTTTACCAACTGCTTTTTGCTGGATTCCCAAGCATCATGGATTTCAAGCTTAAAACACGAATTCACATGATCAAGCTCTTAAACATTAGAATAAAGCTCCTATTGAACGCGTTTGTAAACAAAACAATTAATTCAGGTAAAAATGGAGCACATGTTACTCGCTATGTATTATTAAGTATTTTTTCTTTATTTCCTGCTTTTAAAAGGAAATGATTTTGAGAGGATCCCGGTTTCCATCTATTAAGAATGTCTTTAAATAAAATTTTTTTTCTATAATTCACCTACCGAATTGTTTTCTGATTCCATTACCTCTCTGACGTAATCTACGATGCACTAGAGCTTTTAGATTCTCTATGGCAGTTGTAGTTGGATGCAGCAAAGCTCCTTTCTCGAAGAAGATGATCGAGCAGCGTACAATTGACTAATGCAAATAACTAATGGAATGAGTGAAAATCAATGTTTCATCTCGTACTACAAGAAATTAATCACAAAGACGTGCCCATTCCATGTATACTTTTGAAAAACTCTTGTATATTGCCGAAGTTAACTTCTTTAACTTATGTCCATATATTGGTTAAAATAATAGATAGTTTTCACGATATTTTTCTTTGACGATATATTTATTTAAAGTAGTTCGATTTCGAAGCATCATTTTATTCTTCACGAAAAAACGTTATGGGACACCTGTTTGTATAACACAAATACCTACGTATAATGGATGAGTGTAACAGAAGTATGTTTGTCCGATAGAAGCTTTCCATGAAGAAATGAAATTTAAACACGATTTCATCAACATACAAACAAACTGTGGAACAAATTGTAAGATGCATTTTTAAATAAAACAAGAATTTTTTTCTAAAAGTTTAGAAGATAAAACATTAGTATAAAAATCCTTATTATTTTTAAGGTGATATGAAATTCTAATACCACTGTCTATCCTAGCTACGGAACGTAGACAAGATCCAACGCGTAAATTGAAGACAGACAAGGAATTAAATTCCTCATCTTGGGGAGAGACGACGTCTTCCCGCCGAATTAATCCACTCACGTTCCCATTCCCACTTCTCTTCGTCTGGGATTTACATAAAAACGGCGGAAAGAGACCATCCGCCCTCCGTGTTTACCCGCTCCTTGACTTTAATTTGTTTCTCCTTCGCCTTTACTTTTTAATTCCCCGCTTTTCTTCGATTCGAGTCTTTGACGCGCGAGTCGAGCCTTTTTTCTCTCCGCGAGAGAGAGCGGAGAATGCGTGCCTTTGAAGCGAGCCGCGGCTGAAAGCAAAACCTCTTCTCCGGATAAGGCGGGAATAAACTATTTAATCATCCGCAAAGTTTTGGTGCGCTGCGAGAGTCCGTCGCGTCGGCTTCCTTCTTTTGTTCTCGGGAGGACGAGTGGCTGCAGAAGAGAAGTATGGAGCCGAGTGTAAATTGTATGCTGGAGGCGCAACAGCTCAGTCCCGGTGAGAGTGGCGGAGGTCCTCCTTCGGGATCCGGCGAAGGAAGCGGAAGGAGTCGGGGAAATGGAGGAGTACCGCCGAGATTTCATAGAGAGGAGTGCGATTCTCCTCAAAGGGCCTAGAAATATCTCCTTGTATCTACTCAAACACAGTCCCTCTTTCCCCTTGATCTATATCCATCAGTAGCTCTAACTTTTCGTAAGACCACCTACCAACCACTGCTAACGTTCTAGGTTCTTCTTCGTCATTCAACCGTCCTTCAGAAATATTGTTTTCCTGCGGGCTTTTTCCCTTGTGGAAATATTTCTCACACCCTACGGATCTGAATTGACTTTATAATAAAAGCTGCTGAGATAAGCGTTTCCCCAGAGGAGAATAAAATTATACCACAACTGGAATTTTGCTCGGAAACTAAAGTTAGAGTCTGGAAAATTAAAATTAATTGCCGACGGTTCTAACTAACTTTCAGTCCTTGTAATATGAGAGTTCTTGGGTGCAAAATTAACTCCTTGATGAAATTATATTAAATGGAAAACAATGTCGTTCAAAGATTAGTCGCTTTCCTCTGTGCTGGTTTTCTTGAGTAATTCTATTACTTCAACCTTCAACTACACTTATTAATGAAAAATTTACAATTTAACAAAAACCATTATTGAATATAGCTTTATAACAAATTATCGCAAAGATTTCGTTGCATTGATGCATTGAGCTTTAAATGGTAAAAATCGCAATTTCTCATTGAATTATCTTTCTTTTTATATTTATTTCACTTTATTTGGAAAATTATAAATTGTAGAATACGACCACATCAAGGAATTTGGAAAAACCCAACTTTTACGAACCACACTAATTTATTGAGAAATGACTGATGATGACTCTATGGATCGAAACCATGGTTATAAATAGCGGATATCAATCATAGTTACATAAAATTTGGACTTTTTCAATTACTTATTATTTTTATTTGCAAAACATTCAGTAGATAAACGATACAATAATTATTTTAGCATGTTCTATGATCACGTACTATATTTCAAATTTCACTCATTGCAAACTAAATGTAAGGCTGATTCTCAAATTCTGAGCTGTTAAGGTAAAAAATATTCACACCATAGACAGAGTAAGAGGGGAGTTTTAGATATAAGAATATATTTTGCCATATATATAGCTCTTTCATATATGTAGCTAATATAGCGCAACAAGACAAGTCGTTACCGCTTTCAGTCAATTTTTCTTACATATTCATGGTATTTAAGAAGGATTTAAGAACCTCAATGTTGTATTTAACAAGATTTTTTACATTGAAGAGCATGATTTTTACTTTTTACACGTGCTTACATGTGCATGCATATATATGCATAAGGTATTAAGTCTATTTTACAAATATGAGTTTTTAGAATGATGGAAATCATTCCCAACAGTGTGACGATTTAAAAAAATAAGGTGGTTTCTTGAAGTCCGATTTCTATTCCATCTCTTGTTTGACCTTCTGCTTTTGCTGAGCGTGACGGTATCTTCGGATCTCCTAAATTTTAGCTCATTCTTGTAGTTATTTCACAACCCTTCCATTGAATTTTTTTCTTACTTTTATATACTTTCATCTCCGAATATTTAGTTTCGATTCTGTCCGTTTTACTATATTTACCTTTCTCTTCCTAAGCATTTTTCACCTTTATTTCTCGACCTCGAGGGAAGATCTGGCAAAAATAATTCAAAATGTTTCCGCAGAGTGGTTCCCTGCGAAGGAAAGAGTAGGGAAGGAAGACCTGTAATATGACCTTAAGAAATACAATTCGCCGGTGTTATTAAGTTTTTCCCGTCCCGATGTTATTACCCAAATTTGCGCTGGGTGCATTAAAGCCGTCACATAATTATAGTTTTCGAATAAAATTGCTCCTCCAAGTCGTCACGAGGTGAAGAACCAGAGGAGATTTCATAAGGATCCGAATCAACAGTCCAATTTCGAGCTGGAATCTTGTTCGTCTCCTCACCCAGAACGCAACCAGTTCTAACAGTTTGAAAACGTATTACTAAGAAAAGGTTGTATTCTATTTACGCATCATCTCTACAAATGCATAATTGTAATTTCTTTCCATGAATTTTAGTAGCAAACTTTCGATAGAAATTACACTATATTAAATGTATAGGATATCACATTTTCTTATCTTATCTGTAACTGCATGATCACCTTTCGTGAATGCCTCCATGTTGATTCTCTGATGGAATAATAGATTTATTTGTATATGATTTGTAACTTAAGCGATAGTAGAGAAAAATAATTTTCACAAATCATGAATTCCGCCCTTTTGTTCCTTAATGTTATTAATGCTCTGTATATTCACATATGTTTCTGTTTGACATCGTTTTATTTACCTGAAATATGATACTTTCAGTTCGTGAAAAAAGGAATGTGTACTGTTATTTTCTTTCTGAACCAAGTGGCAATAAGAGTTAAAATATATAAAATTAATATTTTCTGTAATTATTTGTCAATTTTTTATGCTTACTGCGCTAAGCTGATGAAATATTTCATTACATTCTCCATAAAATTTTAACTTTTGTAAGCATTAAAGCTTACTCAAAAGGACATTAATTGAAATTGTAATAAAACCCTCAATTTATTATAACATAAGAAGACAAAGTAGTCTGAAGTTCATACGAATGGATACTTTGCTAAATGCTACTTGTTTACATGTAATACATCAAAACCAAAATTTCCTTGTATTTAGGTAGAAATAAATTGACAGTGTGAGTCTTCAAGATCGTAATAATTTTAAATGCCTTTTGGAATTACCCACTATGGATTTTTCGGTGATATTGTTAAGATTATTTTTGGCTGCTTTTTTTCAGTATACAAAAAACCATAATCGAAGCGTTTTTGCATAAATATTATAAATGCTATATATTTTTTCTAAATTTGAATGTAATTGAATTATTCATAGTCGCTCATAATTTGTCAATCCTTCTCCTCTTACTAGGGAAGGCTACAAAACATTTTAATTGCATTCCATCTTTCATCCAATTAAATATGGTGATATGATATGGTATTTAACAAATCATTGCATACACATGACCGATTTAGCCATCGATCCATATCGTTAAGAAGTTCAAAAAGTTTTTTGAATAGTGACAGTTTTATCAGATTGTGTTTTTATCTTACATGTGTTCACATGAAGTTCCACCAAGTAAAGGAAGCAGTGATTCAATTTAATAATATATTTCTTACGTTTGCAAAATAATAATAGAAAAATCACCATTCCAAATTCTTCATTTTTACACAATGGCTTATGACGAAGACTCAGCGAATTCCATTCCATAAAGACATTTCCTCTCGAATGATTTCCCTCTTTCTCCGAAGAATGCCGAACTCAGGCCGTCGAAATAAATTTTGATCGAACGCCGTTTTCCCAATTTCACCGGACTTAAGAGATATACGGCCGCTAGGGCTCGCAAGACTTCTAACCTTATTTAGGACGGACTAAAATACTATCGGAAGACTAAGTCCCCCGCAGCTGTTGAGTGCTCCGTCTTCCCTCCCACTTTTACAGCCTCCCGCTCCTTAAAGGCAATTCCCCAACACCTTCCATTTACGCCAACCTCATGTGTAATTCCTTCCTTTTTCCCACGTCTACCTTTTTAGACGTCCTCAGGAGCAGGTGGCCAGGGCCGACGTCTCCATTCGCATGTACCCAATGAGATAAGCAAATACGTGGCCGCGTTCTCCTGCGGTGACTTTCCCCCCGTTTTTTCCCTCTCCAGTACTCCGTCCTAGGCCACGTTTTTCGCAGTGCGCGTAGTGCAGGTGACGCTGTGGATGGCGACACGTTTTATATGTTTCGGGAAAAGGAGTCGGAATGGCGGTAATGCGGCCTTGTCTCCCGGATGGAGTTACATACCCCCAAGGATATGAGGAAGTGCCCTGCGGACTTGTTGGTCGGGTACCAAGTTTCCACTCCCCTTTTTTTTACGGCGCTCATCGATCGCTTTCCTTTACGTGGCACATTATGCGATGCTGAAAAATGTATTTGAAGGCGCAATGTCGGATGCTGAAAAGTGCAGGATGTGCTTCCGATTTGATTTTTAATGCGAATACATTAAATACCACAATATTCTACTTTTATCTTAATTTTACCATTCTTACTAAAAGGGTCATTCATTAAAAATAAAATTTGTCAGAAAGTACATATTAGTCTCGATCTTTCACAAATAAAAGTTGCTTTGTTCTTTAAGCTATAATTATTGTAATAAATATTTTAATATTCACAAAATGGTCCGTTCGTATTATTATTCTTATGCTTACGTGTATATTTGTGAACATAGTAAGTTAGCTTCCTGGCCCATTTTACAATACATCATTTCATATATCTATGTTAAGCTACGATTTATATATAAATATTATATTACGCTTCAATTAGTTACTATGTATCCTACGCTTGATATTTATCTTTTCTACTACCCTGTAAGAGTAACCTCAATATCGTCAATAAATGGGATTATCAAAGTGCATTCGACTCGAGCATGAATTGATGACATTAGTCGAAGGATATTTCAAACTGGGTTATGAGATGGCTCAATGTTGAGGAGCTATTGTTATATTCCATTAAATGAAAGATAATTTAATTTTTGGAACCGTGAATTTTCATCCTAAATTACTACCCTTCTCTTCTAGAAATAATAGCAATCAGTTAAGAAAAAATAGCTAATGATGTCTTTCTGAAGTTAATTATATTTCGCATTGTTTCCTTATTAATTAATTTGGGAAAGTTTCCGTTATGTAGGCGAATAATTAGTTTCAACGATCACCTAAATGATGGCCGCGACTGAAGGGGAAATTGGGATGTTTTACTCTTAATGACACCTCATTCCCGCCTTAATTTTCCGTGCAAATAATAAGCACTCCTTGTATTTGGAAATTAATATTTATTCCTGGGGCTTGTTTCCTCGATTCCTTCCCTCATTAAATACAGCGGAAGAGGCCGGATTAAATGAATACGTTAATTTCCGAAGTGGTGTACCATCCTTCTTCCTTTTCACCCAATCTCCCTGCGAGGCACTCGGACCTCCAACTCTGTCATCAGCCCTCTCATCAAACTTTCGCCCCCTCTCCAAACCTAAGCAATGTCTCCTACTTCTTTTTCCGAAACGTTTGCCTTTCTTTCATTTCCAGTTCTTCTCCCTTCTCTATCTTTTCCGAGGTTCTCTCTCCTTCATCTTTCTTTTCTCTTTCGTTTTGGAGGAAAGAAATCCCTCGATTCTTAGATCCTCAAATATAGTAAGGCTTCTTCCCAGGAATTACATTTCTTTGAAACAGTATCATTTCCTGCGTTTTCTTCTTCTGATATTGTCTTGATGGAAATATTTTCTCCGGGTTACCAAAAAGCAGCCGAAACCATTTAAGGTGTCTATTTATTTTATCGGCACTGTTTTACCTCTCTTGCTACTTACTATCCATTTTTGCTTTAGTTTCTATTGTATTGAAACGAGGTTATTGGCCTCTTCGGTGAATCGCTTTTTATTTGAAGGAGTTTATTATTTATTTAGTTGATTCATATCTAGAGTGTGAGAATGAGTATAGAAAATTCTAGCTCCAGCTTTTGAGTTACTTATTCCCTCATTTTGAATCTATAATTTTATCGGATAGCTGTAAAAGTAAAGAATTATTATAAAAGTTACAGCAATTAATCGTACCATCAAGTTTAATAAAATTCAACTATGTACGGAACCTTTTCACATGGGAATGGCATCGCTGATAACGAAGCAAATACCAATCATAACACAAACAGCAACATCTTGAACTCCATTTTTTAATTTTTTACACATTTATCGTAATTTCTCAGTCCAACAAAGACCGTTGCATAGAGTACGTGGACGAGTCGCATTGTCCATCTCACTCAATGTGAGTACCACTTTTTTTATTTTCGAATGGTAAAACAAAGACACGAGCTATAATTTACCGCACTTAAGAGTCATGGTATAGTCATAGCATTAAGGAAATAAATATAAAAAGAAAAAGAAAATAATGAAACAAAGATACAACCCGCAACGTACGGTACTTATGAGCCATTGTATAGTGGTAGTATTAAGAAAACGTATGAGGATTCTCTTTACTTGCAACTGGAAAATCACTTGATATAATTCATGATATCTTCCATGAATAGGGAGTCACTAAGTCTTTAACTAGCAGTTCATATACAATTTACTCTATCGATACGTCTGACGAACTATCATAGGCATCTACCTTAATTATTTTTTGTAAATTCTCATTTTGGTACTAATCAGGAGGAAGTCATGAGATCCTGGAAATTATATCTATAAAATAATTCCAAGAATTAATATATCTAGAATATAATTCCGAGAATTTCTAAAAATATTAAAATCCTTATTCTTCAGTAAGTCAAAGGCTGGAAAAGAGTATTTAACGTTTACCATGGCATCCTTTGTAATTAATTTTCCCTTCTCCTTTTAATGCGAACATAACCCAATTTTAAATTGATAAATTAAAACAAGAGACGCTCATTATCAATATTTTCATGATTATAGCTTATTTTCCGCTTTCCCTTTAATTCTTCCCGTCTTTCCCTTTCCGATCTTATACACCTGCGCTTTCTCCACTCCTCCTCATTTCCCCTCCCACATTCCGCCATCTTCATCCCATTTTACGGCTCCCTCGGGACGAATTTCGGATGCAGCGAAGGTCTAGGGCACGGCAGCCCCGATGTTGCAGAGGACTTCTCCATAAAAGAAGGAACCAACTTATCCTCCGTACGGCTTACCTTTTTCTCCCTCAAAGTGTCACATTTGTCCTCGCCCGCCATTCGCGACTTCCATGCGCAACTAGTTCATTTTTACGTAATTTTACCCGAAGTTCCCGCTACTTTCCAATTTCTATAACCCCGGCTTCACCCATTCTTGCTTTTTCATTTCATATACCAGAAATTTTGTGGGTAGCCTTTTCCTTCTCCGATTCACGTACTAGGAAATACATTCCTGTTGCCTTATTCATATCTTAGTAAGCCCTCTTATACTTCTCCTTCCTTATAGCATACACTGGCAATCTCTTTTTACGCATTCTGTAGTGGTTATTTATACATCTTATTTCCTATTTGTAGATGTTTCGGTAATTTTCTTTAAGACTGTATTTTATTCATCGACAGTGATCAGATCACTAATAAATTTTTGATGATGTTATTTTTGATGCCTCTTGGAATATACGTCAACGGCTCCCATTTTTATCAACTTATGAATATTTTAATCATAAATTAATTTATCAAATTATAATAGTTTATGAAAGTACTTCTAACGGAAAAGTAGACAATATCAGCGGTATACAGTTTACTTTTCAACGTACTACTTAACCCATAAAATTCTTCCTTTTTATTTTTAGCCGCGCCAATACCAGTTTTTGTTAGTATTCTCATTCTTTTTTGTAGTTTTTGGTAGTGAAACATTTATTCATACTTCAATACTTTGAAATTAAATGTTTTTCTTCTATACAACACTATCTATCTTTCCCTTTTGAAATATTAGAATGCCATCTATTAAGTGTGAGCAGGTCATCATTAATCTCAGTAACGCATGAAAATGGACGCTTTATTATTATTATTTCATTGATTTATAATATTTTTGATATATGCCTTATTGATCATTTCCTTTATGGTACCAATTATTTTAGAATCCTTCCTTTGTCTTTACATTAGGCACTGGTTAGTTCAGAACCGAGAATTTGACAAAATTCGCGATGTTTACCATTAGTAGACAGTTTTCAAGTCTTTAATTAGTTGCTCTTATACAATCAACTCTATTGAGGCATTAAAGTTTCTTTATTTAAAGAAAATTTATTCTTTATTTCCTTTTTTATTAACTTTTTTCGAGGCCTTCAATATCCTTCTTAATTTAATTAGGACTCATTTTCTTTCATTTGTTCATAATATTTTTTATATATTTTCCATTCATCATCTCATTTATGGTGACAATTATACTAGCATCCTTCCTTCGTCCATACATTAGGTGCTGGTTAGTTCAGATACTTCGCATTCAAAATTGTTAGCTTGCTTCTAAATAGTATCTTACTTCGCAGTGTTCCCAGTTACAGCCCAGTCCCCAGGAAATCCATATCTTTTGTTTGACCCAAAGATAGTTTCGCATTGTATTCCGAGATCATTCGTTCCTCTTCACTCTCCATTATGCAGCAAGTGGTTTTCCCATTCTGCATCTTACACAACCCACACAGAATCGTCAGTTTACCGTCATAATTTCTCAGTACGTTCTCCCTCCGTTTTCATTTTCTGAACCGAACTCTATCAATTTATTCAGCCGCTCGTTCCCCTCTCCATCTTGTTTAGCCTCCTTTTTCTCTTCCTTTACCTCGTGGATTCAATCCCATTTCCACTGCTCCCTCCATAAGTAATTTACCCTCGTTCCAACTCCTTCCACCGGTGGCGACTTATTTTTACTCACTCTTCGAGTATTTTTATGAATATTGGATCTCCGAACTGCGCCTTGTAAAGAGAACCGGATGTTTATCTTGCGTCATTGCCCAAAGATTCTTCACGCGTTGTCGAAGACTTTTATTTATCTTCCGTGTCTTATACTTCCCCCTTCCACTTCGCGTACCCGCACCCTAACGCACGCCTCATCCACTCTTTATCCCCGGTCTTTTGTTCGGATGCTTTATTGCGTCAATGTTTGCCTTCGCGAAACTTTTCTCATATCCCATAATCACCTGACTAAAGTCGGGGTTAACCCACACGGCGGACTTTAAAGGGTAAATAAATTTAGAATAAACGTTTCCCGCTTGTTTGTCGTGTTCCTCATTCTTCAAATCCATTGATGCGCTCGTGTGCTCGTGCTCGTGGTGCTCGTGTTGGCCAAAACTCTTCCGATTTCTCATTATCGCCGAGCGGTAGTTCCGGTTAACCCAATTGCCGAGGTAAATAAATTTCGCGGAGAGCAAACGGCGTTTTTATATTCCCCTTACGCTTTGCGGGCTCGTATCTTCGCAACTTTACGTTTAATTTTTTCGTTTGCGGATCGGGCCGATCCCCTTTTCGAAAGGTCTTTTATTATCGGTCGCGCGTTCATTTTTCATATCCCCCGCGCGCTCAGTATGTACACTATCTTCGTTTTGATCTCGCGAGCAATAATATATCGACGAATGCAAATACGGTGTTTTGGGAAAGTGATGACAAATTCCCGCGAAAATTGCTGAGGCCGGTGGGAATTGAAAAAATGCATGGCCCACGCTGTGCTTTCCCAAATCCTTGCGGCAAAGCGGCGCTGGACCCAGTCCCTGCGATTGGGAATCGGACGTTAATTTTATATGCTTCCCATTTCCCGTATTTCATTCTCTCTTCGGTATATTATCTTCCGTGTATTATATCTGGAAACTCGGATCAAATATACCGAAATATTTTCCTGAGACTTATTATTATATGTGTATTGACTGTTTATTTTTATGTAGCTTTTGGGATTGAGAGAAATATATGTCATTCACTTTTCTCTCATGTTTTTTCATTTCATTTTCATTCATGGCTGTGATGATACAAATGCCGCTTAGGTACGAAAGATACTGGATAGTGGTATTCATTTTGTTCTTTTCTTATTGGAATTAACAAAAGTTGTGAATATTACGTCTTTTTATTTTTTGAGTTGATATGGTTGATATTATGGTTGAAAAAATTATTCAGATTTGGCTATAACTGACTTTACAGATTTCGTTAGTAGAATTTTAACGGACTATGTTGCACTTGAAATTTAAATTTAAACGGAAATATGTTATAATTCTCCTATCTATTCAAAATATCATAAGAGTATTTGTGCTTGTATTTCATTTTCCAGCAATCAGTTTATTTGTTTCCTATCGCAGTTCCAAATATCTTCTTAAATCTGCAAATCCATGTCTACTTCCTAAGGAAAGTTTTACCGCCATTGTTCGAAAGTGATATACTACATTTTACCTGTATTTCCCTGAAGAAGAGAATAGATGAAGATTTTTACAATCAGTTTCCATAGAAAGTATATTATTCGATGTCCAATTCAGTGTTATTTCTGTTCATTTTGGAATCCATTGAGGGTTATTATTTCTCAGAGTAATTTTCGGCTCAAGTAATTCCCATCTCCCTAAGATGCAAACATTAAATGTTTCAGCACAAGTTGAAATTCTGTCCGATTCACATGTATAATGCATCTCAAAGTAGTATTCAGTATTCTGGTCGCGATGGTCTTCCCCGATGAATTATGACCCGTGAACCGAACTGGCGGACCCCAGTGTCGTCCTTGGCTAAAAGCCAGCAATTGGAGTATCCTTGAAGGTAGGCATCACAATACACATCAACCCTGCATCTTATGCATACCGCAAAACAGGCTAGTGATGAAGCCGGCGATCCGCACAACAAATTATTTAAACGTCAAACGTTTCCCATTAAATTTAACCAATGACATAATTTAAACTAACTTGAAATTGAAAAATTTTATTTGCCGAGTACAGTCAGAGACTGATTTCTGTATAACTGGACAAAATTATGTTTAGTAGAATTAACGAAGGGTAGAACTCATTCTAGGAAAAGTTATATATGCACTTAGTACCAGATTCAATTACAATAGTAGCGTGACGTTTCTGATTATTTTAAATAATGAAAAGCAATCGAATTGGGGGTAATAAATATTCATAGCGGGGAAGCTGAGGAAAATGTTTTTCGAATAGCGTTTACAAAAAGTCATCAAAGATGAAATTGGCAGGCTTCCTTTTTTAGTCATGAGAATCAAATATCTCCATATTATAATAAATAATTAACCTATAATTACAGTATCAGACTTCATAATAGGTGCGTCTGTCACAAGTGCCGACCAATTTTCAGAATTTCCTAATTTAACCTGGTACTAAGCGATTAAGTTACCCCTGGCTAATCCTTCAATATGTTTCAATCTTAGGAGGTTAAGGTGATTAAATCGGTTCTGCTCTAAAATTACCACCTCCTCAAATGTTTGGTGGTTGGCTACGAAGCTGACCCACTATCGTCTACTGTGTGTGGTGCATCGCAAACTTGTCTTCCGATCACCCAAGTGAAAATTTGGTTCCCATGCACGGGCGGTGGTCCATTTTAGGTGTTTAACGGAGCGGAAGTAATTAAGGATCGGTCGGCACTATTCTGATGGTCCGAAGTTAAGGGTAAATTCAAACTTCGCTAAAGCAAAAGAAGACTGAATACAGAAAATTCATATGTTTTTTTCCTCCAATTCCTATCACCATCATCGTTATTGGGTTTTCGGCTTTATTGAAATTGGGACTCATTAGAGTCATTTACTATAAGACTAACATTACACCGATAATTTTCATATATAAATAAATAAATCTTAAGCGAGAATCTGAACCATCTCATTATATCTTCTTTCTAATAGGGTTATTTTCCATTAGTAATATATGAGGCTATTAATTCATTCATCATTGCATAACTTTTTGTCAATTCGAAACTCTTTTAGAAAGGAATATTTACTCTTTACAGAGTACCAGAATTTTGTGTCATATACAAAATTCTTCACATTTATTTTCTGGATAGTGAAGCAAAATATTTCATCTGAATATTTATATATTCAAAAATGTTTTTAGGTGAATAAATTAAAATTATAATGCATTAAATAATGAATTTAATTTTGATATCTTTTTTCAATGAATATGCATTCCTTCTGCATAGTTAAGTATAGTACGATACGGAATTATATCATATTGATATTTTCTTTTTATTTCAGAAGTATATTTACTAGGAGATGGATCAATAGCTACGATCTTAATCCAAATTCTTAATATTTGAACAAGCATTTAATTCGTTGAAGATGCGTTATATACGAATAAATTGATAATCGTTATTACTATTTAACATTTCGAAGAGATAATGCATAGAAGATGTCCAGATTTTATGGAAGCATTATATTTAAGAAATTGAGAACGTTATAGAAACCTACGTCTAATCTCCTGCAGGTTATTACCTAATTCCGTCAGTGGAGAGAAGACAAAAAAATACACACAAGGGCATTTTCAAGACACACGGTTAATAAAACCGCGGGCGTAAGGGAAAAAGGAAGATATTATTTGACCGAATCAAGAATTTACGAGTCGAACGGAGTCGAGGCCGATGAATAACGGATGCGCTACGGAGAAAGAAAAGGGATTCTGGCGGCGTTTCCCGAAGCCGGAGTATTTCTCGAAGTATCTTTGCTCAGGGTTAAATGAACAATGCGCCGAGAGCCTTGCGGCCGTAGATCCTCCTCCATCTCTCTCCCATTCCTCGACCGAAAAGTGCCATTTCATCCTCGGCGGAGAAAACGAAAGAGAAGAAAAGTTGGGGCAAAAAGAGCTCGCCACTCGTTCTTCATCCAGAAGCAGAGTCGGCGGTCACCCGTGAACTCGCAGAAAGCCTCGGAAACAGAAAAGTAATGCCTCCGCCGTGGTCGAAATAAACAAACATAAGTCGGTGCACGAGCATGCGTACACGTCCAGGCGGAAGGGGGAGGAATTACGACGAAACAAGATAATCCAAAGAGGGCCGTCGAGGTCGGAATCATTTTGTTTTCCTCCAAAGGGGATCTCCGTTATTTTTTGCGGTATCTCTTCTTATCCCTTCTTTTTTTGCCTTTCCGAGGGTCGTTGGGACATAATGGAGAGTGTTTCAAAGGGACCATCCCTTACCACCTCCAATCAGATCAGAGGGATTGCGTTCCAACACCTCTCCCTCGAAATTCCTTCCTTTTCTCGGCGAGTTCCCTTTCATGCCCTCCAGGAAGTTCCGCGGAAACTATTCCCCCATTCGCCGTCCCCCTCCGAGCCTCGAAATTTCAAATGTTTAGAAGCGAACGAGAAGAGTTTGAAGTGTATTGCGCGGGTATAGGCGTTGAAATCGGAGAGGGACTTTATCTCTGGGGAAGATGCTTTCAAGACGGGGGTTTTTATTTCGTGGCTATCCTAAATGGAAGGGCTGGCGCTTCCATTTAGGTATATCGCTCACTCATTCCTCCCTATAAAGCCCTATATCTTAAGGCGTCATCTGTATATATCATTTGCATTGACGGAGTGTTGCGTAGATTCGTGGAAGTCAAACCGGGCGTGGAATTGAAAAGGCTAATTTCAACATGAAGGTGCTGTAAGTTAATAGTGGATCAAAGCTTCTCAAAAGGTGCTCTATGGCACGCAGGTGTGTGAAAACCCTTTTGCTCTCACGGATAGCTATTATGTTAATAATATTTCATAAAATAATTCCTGGATTCATTAAAATTATCCCAGATAGATTGCTCTCCTTGAATTTCTATGACTCTATTCACAATCTAATACTTGGTGATACCAGGAAACAAAGATATTGCCAAGTATTCGTTCGTAAATGGAGGGGTTAAAAGAACGAAATACGCTGTCTGAGGTATTCTAGTCCAAGAAAAGGAAAGGGAGTTTAGATATAGATTTTGAAGTTTATTGTAAAATAATAGACTGAATTATAAGTTTTGTACATTTTTTATAAGTTTATAAGTGTATAGATTGACAATCCGATAAAATTGTATGTAAAATGTAAAACAAACTTAGTAGTATCCACAAAATAAAAGTTCTGATACGACCTGTTTCAGCTACAAGCAGCCATCCAGTGGAATTCAGTTTGGAGTTTTCACCTTAAACCAGTCGTACTATAATTTTTTTGTGTGGAAACTACTAAGTTTGTTTTATAATTTCATAATGTTTTTCCGCGAAGTATAGCCAGAGACTCTAGCATTTAAATTATATATATAGTGGAGCAAAGGAGCGATGTAAACTGTGTCCACGCAATAACTGTAATTTTAGAATATCCGTGGTTTCAATGTATTGGCGTGGGATGATCCAGGAGGATGTTGAATAAAATATAGTTTGTTTTAATATTTGTAATTTTTAATATTTTTGTAAATATGGCGATTTCTTATCGGCATGTTAATACGTAAGATGTCTTCTAGATCAATGGATTATGGAGTGTTTCTGTTGTCAACTATTTGAATTGTTTATGCCGTAAAGATGTCAATGTTCAGTGTCCCAATCCAATCCCATCAAATGAATAAACATTTTTAAACAGGGAGAGCCAGGATGTTTTCTTTTTTGCCCTTTATTGTTTTCCTCTACACAATGAAGCTATCCCAGAAGAAAACGACCTTCAGATTCTATCATCAAAGGAATAGCGCACAATCAAGGTCGAATGTCTGAAAAAGAGATTTGGAATATCAAACCAGAATTAAATTGATGGACGAAGGACGGATAAAAATACATCCTCCGGAAGGATTTGCTTTCGTTTTTCTGGATTAGAAGGAAATACGAAATTTTTCTCGACTTACATATTTAGAGAGAGAGAAGGACTTCCACGAATTTTTACTTCTTTGAATTATAGGCGAGTTAGTAGGGTACGACGAAACAAAAGTAGAAGGCGAATATGACTATGCAAATAAATAAAAAAGGATTTTTCTCTGTGATGCGTGATGAATGTTATCATATTCACATTAATTAAACAGAAAGATAAACTAATAATTGGGGATAGGAAATATATTTATAAAACTGAAGAAGGAACCTGAGAAACGAGAGTAGCTCAAAGCGTTTCCGTAACACTATTTATGAATTTTCAGTAAGATGCAGCATACACTGAGAAAGTTGGCAATTTTTTACTAATGTTAGAGTATTTTGAGAATTTGACCCTACTTTTTTCTGTGCCATTTACACTCTCGATACAATGAAAAAATACATTTCCAGTATTGCTTCGACATTCTTCTGAGTAAATCAAATGCTTTTTTTATATTCTTAGCAATCTGATCACTTCACTTTTCCTCTTAGAAATATTTTTCTGAGGGTATGAACGCATTCTTTTGGCTCAACGACGTCAAGTCGCTGGTGACATGGTGACAACTGGAAGACCTCATGGCAAGACTCTGTAAAACAACACCAAGTGATAGCAAATAAAAATACGATTAAAATATTTCGTTACCACACTAATGAGACGTTTTTGTCACCCAAGTATTAAGATTGATAGATACCTAAACCTCCTTTTAGACAAAGGGAAATAAAACTAACTTATAGTAACACTTCTCGATATTTTAAATAAATATTATAAATTAAATTTCTAAGCTCCTAAATATAAGCAAAAAATAGACATATCATTATTTTAATTCATTGGGTTTTACTACACGATGAATGGAATAATAATGAAAGAAATACGGCAGTTAATATCCATTTACCATTTTAATCTTCTCAATTACTTCTATTTTTTGACCACCAGTTCTTTCACCTCATTCCGATTTTGCCTCTTTAAGATCAACAGCGTCCAGATTCTGTTTTCACGGCACTCTTTCTTATTCCTCTCTATCTTCCTTCGAGCGTTTGAATTTGAATTTACAAAACCCAATCCCTAATCCGACCCAAGATTTAAAGAGCCTTTCTAAATCAACCTCCTGTGTTTAACAAAACAAGTAATCACGCGATTTGATTCGTTGTGTAGATTAGAGTAGCGGACAAACGAACGAATTCTCCTCGACGAGCAATATTTCATAAACATCACGAGCGGACGCATTCATTGGAAAGCCACGCTAATTACGTCGTGAACGAGATTTCAAAGAATGGGTGTGAGTTAGTGTCTCGAAAACACTGTTACCTTTCGCTATTTCATAGTAAGTTCAAGGACTGCAGTCTAGTCACGGGGTAGTTATATCACTATAAATGGGAAGAAAATTGACACGGTAAGGAGTTTTCAATGGAAAATGATTTTCCCTTGATGAGCAATTTATGAATATAATGTTGCAAACATAATAATTGTATATTACTCATTCCTTTGACATTTAAATATTTCGAACTTACATTTTCTGGATATTTAGCTATCAAACTTCACTTTTTGGCAATAAATATTTTCTACACTCAGAATTGTTTTTTAGTCAGCTGTCAAACAGATTTCTATACTTCTATACTTGATGCTCAAAGGAAAGGAAGAAAATTTTATTAGAAATTGTACGAAACGTTCTTTTTTAAATGTGACATTTCCATTTTTTTGAGCGTCTTGATTGATATCAAACTGACTAACTTGTCAATCAGAAGTTATTTAATTATTTATAACAACTATAAATTATAGTATAATTATAAACTATTGTTATATTTATTAATTCTTTACATAATACATGTTATTAATTATAATTATGTAATAATATAATTTTTATATGATTAATTATGTAATGTATTTATTGGCCATCATTCCTTGAAATACCTATTCTATTGGAATGCGATAGATTTAACAGAAGGTTTATTTATCTATTCTAATACGCTTTTAAGAAAATTACGTAGCTTATTCATCTCTATTGCCTAAGTAAAAAGCAACCAATCCCGCGCCCACCTGGACTTCAATCCAACCGCGAATCTCGGCTTCGAAGTTCTTTAAACAACGGGATGGGAATCGTAACGCGAGAATCTTCGCTCTTCCTTTTCGGTTTCCCCAATCCCGACCTTTAAAACTGTATCCATTCTCTCCCACCTCGTCAGCAACTCTCTTTTCCCTAAAAATCTTACCATTCTTTTTTCCCATTCCTCTTCATATCCCTCAGACCCTCGGTTTTTTCCCGTTTCCCTCCTCACGAATCCGTCTCTCCTCCATAATGGATGTGAACCTGAGTGACCCACGAAACCAGACTCCCTTTCCTCAACCTCCAGACCGGTCTCCCCATTCTTCCCTGTATCCCATCACAGAATTCCCCTTCCTTCTTTTCCAACAACTCTCGAGCGGAAGCCATCTTACTCCTCATCCTTTTCCGGTATTGAAGTGTGCGTCGGCTTCCCGCACCGCAACCCATGTTTTTCATTTCGCTTATGTACCCTAAATAACGGCATCTTGAGCCTCTTTTTTGTCTTCCTCAACGCCACGCGAAAGATTAACTATCGATTGTTTCCTCGTGCGAAGATATTCAGTCCTTTTTTCTTTGCGAAAATGAGAGTCGCCAGATATGGGGACGTTCGATGAATTTACTGCTGGGACTCGCGTCTGCATAAAATTACTCGCCTTTTTTTCTTCTTTGGCCGCCGAAGACGGGTTCCTCCTCCACGTCGACCTCTCATTCGTTTCCTTTAATGCCTCGTTGGGTTCTTTCTTTTTCTTTCGGATTTTCCGATATTGGTCGCCGTACTTAGGCTATCGGCTTGATGGAAGAGTGGTAAATTCTTCGAAATTTTCAGAGATCGATGTTTGGGCTATAATGGATTGTAAACATGAATATTATACAGCTATTTCATGTACTGAAGCAATAATTAAGTAATAAATAATTAATACCTAATTAATATTAAAAAGGTTAATTAGAATCACAACCCATTATAGAGCTCATACTTATGCATCCCGCATTCTAATTGATACTGCCACGCCCCCAAATTGGCTCTCCATTATCGATGAGGTTTCTGTGAGAATTTATGTAATTATTGGAAATACATTTAAACTCCGCCCGATAATATCATAGTAGTAATATAAACATTCGCATTGTAAAATAACATTTTGAGGATTTTTCCTGCACTGATTTTTTTGTGATCTACAGTAACACAGTCTTTGATTTGTTCGACAGAACCATTCTTTCTTACCTGATTTTTCTCCCAATCCACATTACTTGTTAGGATGCCCATACTTATCATTTGTTACATTCTTGTCTTCTTATATTATATTAGTTTATAATTGGGCAAGGGTTAAATGCATGATGAGATTTCCTAGTCCTAATTTCGCAGATTTCCTAGTCCTAATTTATGTATATATAATATCAATAGTAATAACATTATTCACATAGTAATATAATCAACATATACTAAGTACCTAGCGATATTAGTTCAAAAACTATCAAAAACCGAATGGCAACTAATTTTATTATTTCATTTTGAATTAATTGTAAGTTAATTTTATCGTCAATTGAAACTGAAGTTAGGACACTGCCACCAGACTCAGTGTCTGAGGTGAAAAATCAATAATAATGATGTTGGCATATTTATATTATAATTTTTATGTACTTTCATTTGAAGCGATTGATTTCTTGAGTATTGATTTAAGCCAGTGGTTCCCAAACTTATTTGGCCTACCGCCCCCTTTCTAGAAAAATATCACTCAGCACCCCCATGGATTTTTTTTTTAATTTTAATAGCAATTAAACAGAAAGATATATGTATTAATGTTTCTACCTGTTTCGTAAAACATAGTAAAGAAATGTGTAAATTAGAAACATTGAAGATTGAAATTATAAAACTATTTATAAAACTCTGAATAAGGTAATACAAAAAAAGATAAAGCATTGGAAATAATCTTAATGAGAAGGATGAACCTGGTATGCTGCTACCAATTTAGTAATCCTCGGCTCCATTTTCGTCAGCAGTAATCTTAAATCGCCGCGATTGACTATTTGCAATCGGTTTCTTTTTTGTTAAAAATTGGTTACGGCACTAAATCCAAGTTCCACTAAATATGATGAAAGAAATGCAATTAAGAATTACAGCCCATATTTCAGGATAAGCCGTTGGGATCTCCTTTTGCGGCCAGAATTGCTGGTAGCCGCTTTTGATTTTAAATTTCAACTCAAAATTTGTAGTTACTTCCATCAATTCTTCTTGTAACTGTGGATATTTTTCTGTGTTTGCACTTGAAAAAGGATCCAAAATTCAATCAGGTATGTTCATTTTCAAAATATCATCAAATCGTTGATTAAAATCTGAATGGAGAGCATCCAAGTGCTCACAATAAGAAAGTATGTCTTCTTTTTTTTTCAGCACCTGATAAATTTGGGAACTGGTTAAAAATTTCGTTTGTACAGAAGAACTTTTGTCACAAATGCAGAAATAACAGATTTTGTTCTTATTAAATTCAGTTCATCACCTTCAAGCTGAAGATTGCTTTCATTAAATTTTTGAAACAAGTCGGTCAAGTAAGCGATGTCACTTTTGGATTGAACTATGTTGGATCCTAAAGCATCACGTTTATCTTTCAAGAACTCCAGCATCGAGTTAAACAGCTTATAAAACCTATCTAAACAGACACCCTTTGGCAACCAACAAACTTCTGTATGAAGCAGCAAACGATAAATATCTTCATCGTTTTCAATACAAAGCTGTTTAAATAATCTGTCATTCAATGATTTGCTTCTGATAGTGTAGATAGCTTTAATTACATATTGTAATACATTATGTAGGCGTGCGCTTAAATTTTACGGCAACTAGATATTGACGTTGCATGATACATAGTATGTACTGTGAATGCATTCGGCACCTCCTTTTTACTTTCTCCATACTATACGAAGTATAGAGAAAGTATTGTTTTCATGAAAAAATTCGACTTCGAGATTTCAACGGAAATACATGTTTTGGGGTCCCTAGAACACGTTTTGACCATTTTCGGAATGATGTCTGTGTGTATGTGTGTGTGTGTGTGTGTGTGTGTGTGTGTGTGTGTGTGTGTGTATGTGTGTGTGTGATAGTGGGCGCTCTAAAGTGAAAACTAAAAGTTGTATCAATACCAAACTTCATATATAGTACTGTGGTGTTTGCTGTCAGAGTTGATTAGTTTTTGGAGTAAATCCGTTAACCGGAAGTCGAGCTTTATTCATTATAGCTCATTTCCGGTTTTCAAAATATCTCCATAAATATGATATATACGTCTGTTGTATTACTTATAAAAGTTTTAGATAATATAATTTACTATAACTTTTTTATTTAACATATTTTTGTATCACCGGTTGATTAGGAGTTATTCGTGAAATACTGATAAACCGGAAGCAGATGATTATGTATTTTGTGGGCGGTCTAACATGAAAACTATTTGTCGGATCAACACCAAATTTTATATATAGTAATTTTATTACAGTTGTTAGAGTTGATTAGTTTTTGGAGTAAATCGGCTGACCGGAAGTCGAGCTTCATTCTCCAAAGCTCATTTCCAGTTTTCAAAATATCTCCATAAATATGATATTTAGGTACATACTATTATTACTTTCTCCATATACGAAGTATAGAGAAAGTATTGTTTTCATGAAAAAAATCGACTCCGAGATTTCAACGGAAATACATGTTTTGGGGTCCCTAGAACACGTTTTGACCATTTTCGGAATGATGTCTGTGTGTATGTGTGTGTGTGTGTGTGTGTGTGTGTGTGTGTGTGTGTGTGTGTGTGTGTGACAGTGGGCGCTCTAACGTGAAAACTATTAGTCGTATCAATACCAAAATTCATATATAGTACTGTGGTGTGTGCTGTCAGAGTTTATTAGTTTTTGGAGTAAATCGGTTGACCGGAAGTCGAGCTTCATTCATCAAAGCTCATTTCCGGTTTTCAAAATATCTCCATAAATATGATATATAGGTATATTGTATACCTTATAAAAGTTTTAGATAATGTGTTTTACTATAACTTTTGTATTTAACATATTTTTGCATCACCGGTTGATTAGGAGTTATTCGTGAAATACTGACAAACCGGAAGTAGCTGATTATGTACTTTGTGGGCGCTCTAACATAAAAACTGTTCGTCGGATCAACACCAAATTTTATATATAGTATTTTAGTTAGTGGTTTTAGAGTTGATTAGATTTTGGAGTAAATCGGTTAACCGGAAGTTGAGCTTCATTCTTCAAAGCTCATTTCCGGTTTTCAAAATATCTCCATAAATATGATATTTAGGTATATACTATTATTTATAAAAGTTTTAGAAAATATAATTTACTATGACTTTTGTATGAAACATATTTTTGTATCACTGATTGTGTAGGAGTTATTTGTGAAATACTGATAAACCGGAAGTTGCTGATTATGTACGTTGTGGGCGCTCTGGGCGCTGCGCTGGGGCGAAAGGCCACTTCATCGTTTTTCATCGAGCATGTCCTGAAAAACATTATTTATAATGTTTGTGACGTAAAAGATAATAATATATATATATATTAATCACTCATCTTCTAAGTTTAGATTGTGTATAGAGTTCGAAATTACTGTCGTAGATAAATATTTACATCTTATAAATGGAGAAAGTCATGTGCTGGCCACATCAGATTTTTACTTTCTCCATATACGAAGTATAGAGAAAGTAGTTTTCATGAAAAAATTCGACTTCGAGATTTCAACGGAAATACACGTATCGGGGTCCCTAGAACACGTTTTGACCATTTTCGGAATGATGTCAGTGTGTATGTGTGTGTGTGTGTGTGTGTGTGTGTGTGTGTGTGTGTGTGTGTGTGTGTGTGATTGTGGGCGCTCTAACGTGAAAACTATTGGTCATATTAATACCAAACTTCATATATAGTTCTGTGGTGTGTGCTGTCAGAGTTGATTAGTTTTTGGAGTAAATCGGTTGACCGGAAGTCTAGCTTCATTCATTAAAGCTCATTTCCGGTTTTCAAAATATCTTCATAACTATGATATATACGTGTATTGTATTACTTATAATAGTTTTAGGTAATGTAATTGACTATAACTTTTGTATTTAACATATTTTTGTATCACCGGTTGATTAGGAGTTATTCGTGAAATACCGATAAACCTGAAGTAGCTGTTATGTACTTTGTGGGCGCTCTAACAGGAAAACCATTCGTTGTATCATCACTAAATATCATATATAGTATTTTGGTTAGTTTCTTTAGAGTTGATTAGTTTTTGGAGTAAATCGGTCAACCGAAAGTTGAGCTTCATTCTTCAAAGCTTATTTCCGGTTTTAAAAATATCTCCATAAATATGATATTTAGGTATATACTATTATTTATAAAAGTTTTAGAAAATGTATTTTACTATAACTTTTGTTTGAAACATATTTTTTTATCACTGATTGTGTAGGAGTTAATCATGAAATACTGATAAACCGGAAGTTGCTCATTATGTACTTTGTGGGTGCTCTGGGCTCTATGGGCGAAAGGCCAATTTCATCGATCATGTCCCGAAAAACATTATTTATAATGTTTTTGGCGTCAAAGATAATATATACGAGTAAAATGTAGCTTGCATACTGCAAGCAGATCGACAACACTAATTTCATATCGGCATCATATCGGGACAGACATCAAAAGAAAAAAAAAATTCAAAATATTCGTAGAATTCGCTGCAATTTAATCACCTGGCAGCGAACCCCGGTCTTCCTGGTGTACTTACTATGCAGCAAAATAGAAAATTACCATATCAAACTATGTGTGAAAATTCAAGCAAAACTATTAGGTGCAACTACCTCAAACGACGTCCTACTATTCACATACACTCCTTATTTGAGAAATTATAATGTGCTCTGGCATCGAACCCAGGAACAGCATGGTCTTATCTATTTTTTTTCTTAAACAAAGTGTTAATATACATCTTCCATCTAAGCAAGAGCTCCCTTACATATCGATAAATGCATAAAAAAATTATGAAAAGATACCCCATAGTATTATATATGGGTGATATTTTTACCGCCCGGCATCGAACCCGGGTCTTTCAGGCAATACTTTCTATGCAGCACAAAAGAAAAACACCATCTCTAACCGCGTATGAAAATTCAAGCAGAAATATTGGTTACAACTGCCTCAAATGACGTCCTACTTTTCCTTTATATTCCTTATGAGAGAAACGTTATTGTGCTCTGGCTTCGAACCCAGGAACAGTACGGTCTTATGAAAATTTTTTTCTAAACCTTATTCGTACCATACATCTTCCAGCCAAGCACGAACATCCTATCATTTCGATAAGTGCATCTAAAAAAATAATGAAAAACGGCTCCCATGTATTTTAAAGGGCAGATCTTTGCATCGTCCTAGCATCGAACCCAGGATAACTTTTGTAAAAGTCATTGATGTTTTCGAAAGTCCAAGACCATAAATATAGGCACCTTGAGTTTTACTTCTCTACCTATCCGGAAAGTATTTTTTTTTAATTCCCGAAAATCACGGCAATGCATTCAAACGGGAAAAATCGGGACTTTGGGGCCCTCTGGAATCGAACCTATGACACTGAGGTTCAAAGTCTCTTTTTTTCTGGGGGTTTCACGTTATGGCCAATATGTCATAAAAATTTCAGATCAATGACGCTTGTAGTTTAGGCTGTGAATTTGTATCCTATCTATCTATATAGGTATATATATGAATGAATCCGGAGAAGCATCTATATATAATAGATATATATATATATATATATATATATATATATATATATATATATATATATATATATATATATATATATATATTAATCACTCATCTTCCAAGTTTAGATGGAATATAGAGTTCGAAATTACTGCCGGAGATAAATATTTACATCTTATATATGGAGAAAGTCATGTGCTGGCCACATCAGATTTTTTTTAAATGCAAGGAAACCCCTGTAGCAACCTACCATCGCTGGAGCGCCATCTGTGACAGCAGATAATATATTACTCGGAAGTATTTCTTTTTCTTTAAAATAACTCATCCAATGCATGCAATATTGATTCCCCTTTAGTATCAGTTTGCAAATATTTAGCAAATAATATTTCTTGGCAAATTTGTTCTTCATTTGTGAACCTCACGTATACTAAAAGTATTGCTTTATTTCCTAACAAAAATGGCTCATCACGTTGAATAGAAAACCGAAATGTATTTCAATAGCCACACAATGAATCTTCAACTTCTTGAGCCTTTTCATCAATCTTATTTGCACTGTATTATTGCTTAACGAAATTTTCTTGATAATATCAGATGCTGGCTTGTGTAGCACTGTACGTTTTACTTCACTTATAGCCGGTGTAATTAGTTCTTCGCCAATTGTATGAGGTTTTCCCAATTTAGCAATCATTAACGAAATATAATAAGAAGCAAGCAAGCCATCGCCATCTTATGTGGTTGCGGCTGAAAAGAGTTTCGCCATGTCGGTTTTTTGATAAATATTTCTTTTAGTGTTCGAAAATAAGATAAATCCTTATGTTTTCATCACAATAAATTTTAGTCAAATGTTCTTGTAGTCTGGAGGGCTTCATACCCTCGTTTGATGAAACTTTCTGGCAAATTTGTAATATATTGTTTACCGGCGACAAATAAAGCCATATTTCAAATACATATTCGATATTATACTGTCTACATTTTTTCTTTTGTTGAACCATTATTATCTTTTATGGAGGTATTTTTAATTAATTTTTTTTTAAATATTTTTGTAAATAACAAACTAAAATAAATACTAATGAAATGAATAAACATGATATTATTAACCTTTCCGCGCCGGCAGAGTTTTCAGAAAGGTTACTCTTAGATGCGGAACGCTTTTTCAGATTTTCACCCTTTGTATTCACCCGTGAATTACCAATTTTATATCATGTTGTATCACAAGTTCTTTCACTCAGAATTTAATTATTTTTTGTCTGACTTCCTCTATTATTCTAATTTACGATAATGTCTAAAGATAATTTATTTATACATTTCAACGGTTGTAATTAAATATTTGTTTTGCATTGTCGTAAATTTTACAGGATTAAACATGAAAAAGTTGACATATTGTAATTTTTTTAGATATCAGTTTTACATAAGTATATACTGCGAATGAAATAAAGAATAAGGATTCAATTTATTTTCTTAAAGTTTCGTAACGATAGCTATCGTAGTTCTCCCGAAATGGGATGGTAAGTGAATGGAAAATGTCGGGCGCTCGCTGAGTGAGTCAGCGCAGAGTAGGTGATTTTGCTGAATATCTGACAAGGAACTGTGGTTTACAATAGTAAAGTACATAAAAAATCCTTAAGTGGCTATTAAGAATTGGAGTGAATGAGTGAGTTCGGATATGCTAAAACGGAAGGAGAGGTGATAGCGGATTAGGCCATGGATACAACGAAGAGGTAAACTGGGAGCATCTTCTTTCATTCACGCTTTCACCACCCCCTTACAGTTATTCATCGCCCCCCAAATGCACCTATGGCCATCACCGCCCCCATGGATCGCTGCAGCGCCCACTTTGGGAATCACTGATTTAAACGAACATGGCGATTAATGATACAACGAATATTCCTAAAATTTTATCCGGATAAACGAGTGGCAACATCAATAACACCGTGAACCTTTCCAGAATACCATCCATGTATCTGGGTAGTACCTTAACGGAAAACCGATGGTGAAAATAATGATTGATGTTGATGCTACTTATATCCCAGAGAAAGATCATCTCATCACTAATGCTCCAATTGGTAGGATAATACTCCAAAGGAACGATTCATTCTTATGAGGAAATCATATTTTGCTCTCCTGCGTTCCGTACTAATTACCTTCAATTTATTTTTATCTGAAAATTTAATCAGCCCCTAATGAAAGGGGACCCCGCGAATAAAGTCGAGGAAAATTTGACTATGGACGGCTTTCTCTTATTCGGGCACTGCCGGGGCAAAACACGGAGCAGCCAATTAAATGCTGACCCACAATTAATTAAAACTCCTCCTTCCCCGGCGAGGTACCCAAGAATGATTTTTCAGAATTTATTCGAGCACTGGAATACACTTTTAGTTTCCGGGGGTCGGCAGCCCCTCCGCCCACACAACAAAACCCCTTTATCCTCGGCGTAACCACCCCGACTGGGCTCTTGGGATTCCCTCGAAAACTCCATTTCGGCATTTCTTGCCTTTTTCTTTGTCTTTCTCCTCACCCTTTCGGCGCTGCAGTTATTGCCCTCTCTGACGGATGGTCTCCGAGGGACGACAGACGGATGAGAAAGAGGTATCCGAGCGAAAAAGGCGTACGCATCGCGGTTATGATGATTCGATCGAATTCTTTTTGAGGAACAGTCTGTTGCTCGAGTGGCGGTGCGCCCAGTGATGGTACGCAGTACATTATTAATCGTGAGAAGTATTCACGAAGAGATTCAGCGCATATATCTGTTGTTAAATAATGGTTTCATCGTGATTTTCGGTTATTGCATTTGATTTCACGGCCTCTCACATTTATTTGGCCGACTTCTGACAAGACAGTGCTAATATAAATGAAAAAAGAAAGACATCCTGAATTATTATTATGATTCATTAGCTTCTCAGCAATGGATGAAGAAAAATTTTATCTATTCCGAGCATAGATTGCACCAACGGGATTAGGCCCTTCTACTGTATTATCGGTTCTGTTGATAGTTATGAAATTTACTTGCTATTTAACATATGTTGGTTATATCCATTTGTGAAGGTTTCTTTCTGCGTTTTGCAATATCAAGCAATTTTAAGCTGTCATGAAATTGTTATCGGTATTACTCCAGATTAAGATTTGATCAGTGGTACTATTTTTTATAACCATATATTTTTTATATTATATTATTATTACTATTTTACCCTTCCCGCGAAGTTTGGCCAAAATGGCCTCTCTTCCACCTAACATTTAGAGATTTAAATTGAAAATTTTACTCTTTTAAATTAAAAAAATTGAGAACAACTAATTTCAATCTATAAAAATAAATCAATCCATACAAAAAACAGACAAATATCTGATTCCAGATTTCTGGTTCAAAGTAATGGATACAAACCAAATGACAAACTAGTAAATTAAAAAATACAGAGAATAGAAAATTAGTCCAGCTGATTTTATTTTCTCAGCCGTTACTTAATGTGAGGTCTTTGACAAAGATTTTAAAATTATATATTCTCTCGATAAAAGAAAAATATTGTAATTTAAAGGACCTGAAAGTAAATAAACGGTATCCAATCACTAAGCAATACTATTATTAAAGACTATGCTTATTGATATTAAATTGATAATGATTGTCGGCTTATTTGAATATAGTGTAAAAAACTGCTTGAAATAGTTTTATGCCTCATAACCTGTGAGTAATGGTACCCGTTAAGCTTTGTTTACTGGCCATTGTGTGGCTGTCATAAGGAAACCCCTTCTCTGATGAAACAGTTGAGCACTGGGAATGTCCGTTGAATCGCTTGCTATGTTTGTAAGAATGACCGAAAACCCAAATGCTCATGTGGAAACGAGTTGCCTTCAAATGGACTCTAAGGCCCCCGATAATACGGATTGAAGAGCATGTTAATTCGCAACTCTTGAGCAAATCCTAGTTCATTCCCCCTCATTATTATCATTATCATACCTTAGAAGTATATGATTTTTTTTAATAGTAAAAAAATCGGACGAAGTTTCAGGTATTTGAACTTGACAGGTATTGAAATACACTTATCATGGCCTTTCCTGCCGTAGCCCGTAGGGCTCATATGTTCCCAAGAACATTTTTAATAGAAATTTTGTGCCACTTACGGTACCTCAATTGGCTTAATAAAATACATTTTGGTACAGTGACAGCTATAAAATATAACTGTAACTAGTTCAATGACTAATATAAACTATACTTATAGTACTTTTTCTAAACTTAGTATCTCCCTTATGTGATTCCTCAATCGGTGGTAAATACCTTGAATCAATCAATCAATATCAACCTTTTGCAAACAGATAGAATTTTTTAGGTATTGCTGAAAGTGGGGCTATAATTTTTAATATCACAGATAGTTAAAAAAAATGACAAACATATACTCAAATATTCACATTCCTTATCATACGCGGTTGCAATTACGAAAATATCCCTTCGTGCAAGATGCAAGTAATTTCTTCACCGAAGATAATTGTTTTTCGTGTGACAGTAAATCGATTTCTGACAAAAATTTGGCAATTAAATTTAGGTTCCATTTAAATAGCTCCTTTTTAATATTTGTATTTTAATGAAATATATTACAAATATTAAGGATTAAGCAAGAGGATTCTTTCAGTATATTGGCAGTACATATAAATTTTCAGATTATCTAATTTTGAGATAGTTCCACATACGAGAGTAAGAGTGAATATTATTTGGAATATAATACTGAGAAATAGGTAAGTCTCTTACCCTGAGAGAGGGAATCTTTACTTTGACTTAAGAGTAGTTTCCGAAACAAAGCGTCGTGGAGGATGCCTTCTCATTTATAAAATGATTGTATGTCTCCAAATTCTCATGCTGTTTAAAAATTCACTCATATTTCGACATATACACTGAATTTTTGTTTAAAACATTTGTTGATTGTCTCAAAGAAGATAATATTATGTTACGTTTCATTAAATTTGAGGGTAACTAACAAATCTTGTGTTATATCCGAGTCTGGCATTTATTTTGGCATTTTCATCACCTAGATGATGAATTACTCATAACGTTTGGTAATAGCCTTTTACCTTTGTCTAAGGTACGATCATTGGGCGTACAAAAAACTAATATTCTGATAAAGAGTATTTCCCGTCATGGTACGAAGGCATCCCAATTTTAGTCCGCATTTCAGCATGACGGTCGGGGATCATTTTAAGCAAGTTTGCCTTTAATCCTAGATAATCCACTTTGGCAAACAATCTACCGTGCCCCTGCCAAAGGAAGCAAAAAGAAAGAGTGGAGACCGGATTCCCAACAACAACGACCGGTCCTTAATTTTTTTCCCAATTTATCTTCGGGACTCAAAGGCGATCAGCGATCCTGGCCGCACATCCGACATAGAAAACCTTTCGGATTCGCGGCCCGCGGAGCTCAAACGGGAGGTTGTTTTTAAAAGAAGAGGAGGGGGACGTATCAATCATTCGGAACGAAAAAATCATCGGAATGTTGCCTCGGAGGCAAAAAAAGGCGGGCAAGGTCACGAGACGGCGGCCCCATCTTCGAAGGCCCTAACGGGAAAGGAATAGTCCCGCCCCATTCCTCTTCCCCTTTTTTGCGGCGGCGTTGATGGTAACTGGATGAAAAGATACGATTCCAATTGAGACGGGATCAAATGGGCATTCGGGGGATTTTTTTTGAGGTTTTTTTTCCTCCGGAGTTGCGGGGGAGGACCGATGGGGTTCCCGGGGAGAGAAGCGGGATTGACGCATACGTCTGCCGCTCCTCTCCCTCGACACCACACCACTTGCTCCAACTTCTTCGGCCGTCCTCCGGCCGGGCAATCAATCATTGTCGCTCGCCGGTTATTCCTCCCGCCTACCCAAATCACTCCTGTGTTCTCCCCCGCCTCTCAGCTAAACTCACTCCTCCGCACCTTTCCGGGCTGCTTCCTCCTTTCGACAGCCTCCCGAGCAAATCTATACACTCATCCCTTCCTCTAGTTCCACCCGTTCATCCTTCTTCTGGCAACTCGTATCCTTCTTCCTCTCTACTCCTCTCGATTCCTCCTAACTCCCGCCGTGCATTCGGCGAGCAGTCTACATGCCTTAACCGGGATCTGTCTATGACGGGTCATAAATTAGAGGGACACGGTCGGAAATTAATTTCCCCGCGTTATTGTATTAAAATTGGTTTTGCCGGGTCAATGTGTGAATGTTTGGTTCAGATATTGCCTGAGGGTGAAGTGCCTCGTCTCGTCGTCCTTTTTCTTTATTGGTTGATCAAACTGAAATCGTCAAAGACAGTCATAGTAGGAATGAGTATGTCTTACTTTATTACGTTTAATAAACAAGATGTATGTTATTCACAGCAATATATATTAAGAAAGCCATCGCTTAGAAGGGGAGACTTACTTTATTCCGGGGATTTGGATGAAAAGTTTTGTGGTGATACAGGAATTATGAAGAGAAGTATCTGGGTTCGTGTAAATATTAATGCCACTCATCGTACTTATTGTAAAGCTCTCGGTCATCGAAGTTTATCTGATGGAAATAAAGTTATTCGTTCGTATATCGGGCAGAAGATCGGGAAGGGCCCAAAATTTTGATGTAACAAAGTACTTAACTTAATTTAATGATCCTATTCTCGTAATTGTTTTTACTTTCCGCGATTCTCAAGAGAAACTATTACCACTTTCGCCCCCCTTTTGGTCCTCAAAGGTCCATCAGAAGCGTCGTCCCGCACTCTCTCTTGATCCGTCTATCTCATTTCATCCCACTCTTTGTAAATTTGACCCTAACTCTCGTCAGCTTCCCTTTTCCTCCCTTCTAAACGTTTTGCTCACTCTCCTCCACTTCCAAGTACACTCTTCCTTTCTCCACCAATACTTATTTTCTTTAACTCTTGATTTTCCCTCTCTTCTTGTACTTTTTCCTAGCTTCCCATCATCTTGTGTATTGCTCGTGTGTATGAGTTTGTACGTACATGGATAATACTTATTTAAAAGTCAATGTGACTATGCTTCTTGATGTATTTCATAAGTGTACCTATTGGTAGGGTATTTTATATATTTTATCATGTTACTTATCATCTTTTAGTTATAACTATCGGTATGTTTATACAGGTTTTTCACACCCCCCTTCTTCGTGGGTGTTTTCCTGCAGTGCGTAAATATTTTTTCCTAAGAATTTCTTAGATTCTTTTTAATTTTTATCCTCATATTTTGTTTATTAAAATTTTATATCTTTTTATCATTTAATATACGTAATTTTCACTTTCTTTATTTTTCGTTTCTATATGTTTTCCTTATTTAGTTTAATTTACATTTTCTTAATATTTCTTTTCTCTTTCTTTTCTTTTTATGCATTTTCATTTTATACAATTGTTTAGTTGCATTTCCATGTTCCTTTGTTGATATTTATGCATATGTTTATTTCTGTTTATACCTTTTCTCCACGTTACGAATAATTGTAATTTTTCAAATTGGTTGTTTATGAATCAAATTAAAATAAATAAATAAAATAAAATAATAAAAAGGTTTTCTACATCCACAACTCTTCTCATTTTTCTCATACCATTTCTTTTAATTGATTATTTATGTATTGTGTGACGATGGGTTTGATGGAAGAGAGAACTTTTATTCTCAATCCTCCCAGATTAAAGACTTATTATTAGTATTCTCCATTCCTCTTTCTAGTGTATCCTCATTCTCACTCCGTATCCTCATTCTCCATTCTTATTCCATCTCCTCTTTCTATCCCGCTTTCCTTTATCCCTCACTTCCTCCCAGCCTTAACTAAAGGCTTCCATTTATCTTTATATGTCACGGAAATTTTTCTTCCATCTCTTGCTCTCTCCTTTTTACCTCCACCACAAAACGCCTCCTTCTCGGCTAATTTTTTATTCTCTCTCCCTCGATTCCTCCTCATTCATCTTCCTCGCTTTCCTCCTCCCCCATTATCTCACCTTCAATTTCACTTCTTTCCATCCGTTTCCGCGCTGTTTTACAACTCCTCCATCGCTCTCCCTTCTTTGGGAAGGATTCGGGTTTTCCCCCCGAGTACATAACCTCTGACAGGTTGTTTCATGGCCACCTCCCTCACCATTCACTGGGCCGTTGTGGAAGTTGAATGCGCGCAATTTAGTCTTCAAATTGCCTTCACCTATTTCCCCGCCTTGGCCCTCCTAATTACGCTGAGAATAATACCTGTCAATTATTCCGAAAACGAGCTTATCTATTTGACAAATGAGGTCCGTTTATCGGAAAATGATTGCTCCTATTTCGCGATCTCACCGCGTTCTCCTCTATGAATTTTTAAGGGCCCGCAATTGCGAGTATTTCGGCCTCATTTTCTGAGTTATGAGGTCGGGAATTTTGGAGGGTCCTATTTTTCGGTGTTGCGGGTTCTGATACTTTTGGGTTTTTAGGACGATTCGTTTCGTATTTTCGCCTCACCCTCCGGCTGTCATTTGAAGCCGCGTGGGTGACTGAGAGATGAATTTTCGATGATAAATAATACTTCATGGAAGTAACAAATGAAAAAGGAAGAGCACTTCTTCTGCAGATAATTTATTGATGCTGAAATGGAATGGAACTTTGCACGAGTTATTGTGCGACTTAAGCATCTTAAGTTGTTCGAGAAGTGAAAAAAAATCTTAACTGGGACTCGAACCTAGGTCTCCCACTTTCAGGCAGGTGTTCTAACCAATTAGTAAAGTTACTACTTTTCACTTGTTTAGTGAAAACGACCGGTTTTGGCGAGTGAAAACTATCTTCAGGTACAAGTTCAAGAAGAGTATGTTAACTAAACATGAAGGAAAAAAGGAGGGAATAGGAAAGGTGATGTACAAAAGGAGAGGATTTTCTATGGGAACAAAGAAAATGGATAAGGGAGGTAGAGTAACAATTTTATTTATAGAGATTCCCAACTTCCATCATGTCCACCGAAGATGCACACAACAGTAAATCCGTACAACAACACTCATTATTAACCAATTAGTACAACTAGTTATTAATATACAAAGTTGGAGAATTCTATGATACAATGATACTATAACACAGAGGAGACTAAACATTAAGTAACTATGCCATTCGCTCAAAGTCGGGTGAGAAACCCTCCTAGCGTCATGATCAAATCCACATAAAACTGTTCTTTGAAAATTTTAAATTTGAAGGAGTCATATCCTAAATACTAATCGCCAAATTATAATAAGTTTAGAAAATTTAGAGTTACAACCCATAATTCTGTATAAGCAAGATTTTTATGTAAAAGTATTATTTTAATTCAATACAAAGCAATGGTGTTAATTTCAAAATATATCAATATTTTTTTGAACTGTAACAATACCAGTTTTCCTTCATATTTCTAGGTAATAGTATAATACATAATTACCTTCTACCTCAGTAGAAATTATTCATAATTGCATCTCGAATTTCATATATTATAATATTTGTTATAATGAAACATAGATTTCCGATGCTGTATTCGGCAAATCCATGTTTTATGTCCTACTATTGCAATTATTAAAATACCGGAAACTAATCATCCTACAATATATTTACTTAATAGTATATACTGCTATATAAAAGGCCAAAGTAACATTTATTGGGCCACAACATCACCCGGGAAACATAAGTTTGCTGAAATAGAAAATGCTTTGTTTGATTTTGTTTTAAATTTCTTCCTCGGTCACTATATCAAAAAATACACCATAGTATCGATACCGTTAAATCTATATAGATCGATTTCGATTTCCCACCTTTAAAACACTTATTGCAATTTCTGATTTGCGGCAAGTAAACATCCTGTGTGACATTTTACGATGAATTAATTGGAAATGCTGTTTTTGAGAAAGAAGAACTAATTATGAAATTAACTCTTCATACTTCAGAGGGAACAAATCTTATTTTAATATCAGAGAAAACTAAGATACATCTTATTGTATTCGGTAACTTCATTTTGTTATTTATTTCCACTCATAGAAGATTCCTACATATTGCTATATATTTGATTTCCTCTTGTTCCAGAAATTGCATCCAGATCTTCTCTTTCTCATTTGATCCATCCAATTTTCTGTTTGTAAACTTATTTTGTAAATTTAAGATTCCGCATTCAGGTCTTCTTACAAATAATTCTCGGCAAAGTCTCCAATAATTTCTTCCTTCTATTTTCTTTGGAGCAAAAATTCGAAAACTTTTCTCACTTAAATATTGCGAGCCCCTCTGTTCTGACACTAAGACTCTTATTTTGCGGGGCTTCGGGATTTTTCCTTCCATTGCGCTGCAAAAGTTTCACTCGCCAAAGTTATTCCGGAGCGATGCCATAAAGTGCAGACTTTTTCCGACCTCCATGTTGTTACGCAGAACAACAACTGGATTGAAAATTGAACGTGTCAGTGTTCAGAGCTAGGCGTGAAGTTTGTTTTTCTGTCGGTGGCCGCATGCAGGGAATTCGTTTACGTCCATTCTCCCGTCCTCGTCACGGGATATGCTTCGATGTTTGTCGATGACATTTTTCCTTTTCCAGGTCAATCAACGCATAACTGCGCGATGGCCTAAATTCCTAGATATTTTCCCGACTAATCCGCGCCTGTATACATTCCTAAAAATATTCTCGGAAGCTAAAGTGCGTTTGGCGAGCTGTTATTAAAGGTTGCAGTTTTTGCATTGTGCGAGGACATGGAAATTAATCTTCTAGAATTTGGGAATGGAAGCATCTCACGATGAATATTCAGACTTTCATCGAATTATGGTATTATGATGCCTTGGAAATAGAATTTCGGCTCGAAAAGAAATTATGTCTAACAGAAACGACCCTATTAGCTCAACCACGAAACTTTTCAATGCTCGATAACTTCATCGTTCACTGATATTTAATTCTGCACTGCTATAACGGAGATTTTCTTTCTCTAATGGGATTGCTTCCGAGAGAATAATCTTCGAAGTTCTCCGTATTGCGAGAGAAAATGGAAATTAATTTTTAAGCATTTCCGTACGAGTAAATTTCACTATATTCTGACCTATATAGATGACGCTAACAGAATATTTTGGAAATAAAATCAGCTTAAGAAAACTGTTTAAACTTATGACAATTTTCTAAAATACAAATTATGTTTTATTAATAACAATAGAAAAACGAGTTTTATCTATCAACTTTGTCTCTTCATATCTTACCCTAGAGTTTAAACCAATCCAACCAATTGTAAAACACAATTAGCCTATTCCCTCAAGGATGAACAGAAGTAAAAAAATAGCTACATGAGCAGGATTCAAACCCAAGTTTCCCACTTCCGGATTTCCTTTGTGGGGGATTCCTCAAAATACAGCTTTGTCAGCCGGCTCCCTCTAGGAGGACATCTGCCACTATATGATGCTCCTCCTACATTGCTCACAAAATATCCCGTCAACATAAGTTTGACAAGCCATTATAGCTTATAAAGGTTAGAATACCTGCCCGGAAAGTCAGAGACCTGAATTCCATGATACTATTTTCGCTACAGTTTCTCCTTAGAATGATTGATTAAATACCAATTGAATGTAGTTTTCTCGGGTTTCCATCCGGATGGCTGCTTCGACGCTCGTCGACGTTTCGACTCCTCTCTCTGGAGTCATCTTCAGTCCTGAAAGTGACTCCAGAGAGAGGAGTCGAAACGTCGACGAGCGTCGAAGCAGCAATCCGGATGGAAACCCGAGAGTACTACATTAATACGATTCGTCGAGAAAGCACCAGATCATTCATAAATACCAATTGTTAAAAATGCAGCGGCCCTAGAAGTGATCCCTGTGGCACCCCTTCTTATACTGGTTCCCATCTATGTCTATACTTTTCACTTTTGTTTAGCTTTGGGTTTCCAGAGCGCACGCTGGGATCGAGTCCCAGAAGTGTCACTATTTTTCACTTCTGTCTATACTACTGGGTTTTTCAGTTGCACGCCTGTCAGTGCAAAGATGCATTTCTCACCTTTCATCAATCATCGCATTGTTTCCGTTTAACGCTCATTAAAATTCAGTTCAGCTTCAATTCGTTTCCCCTTCCTTCCAGTTATTAAAATTCATTTTAATCCCGTATTTGACACGCTTATCATCCTCCTGCTCAGCTTCTCTCTCACGCTCACACCTTCGTCCCCTCCTTGTCTGCACTCCACTTTGCACTCGCATCCAACCCTCGCAGTCATCCCCTTTCTCTTCATTACTTCCCCTTCGCTCGTCTGCTTTGCATTCGAATTTCATTAGCTGCATCTATTTTTATTTTCTTCCCCTCATCACTCGCATTTGCCTTTCACCGAGTCATCTCCCGCCTTCTTCCTCTAACCTGTTATTCTCAACCGCCCTTTCCCGTAGACCTTTCAAGCCTTCGCTCCCTTTTTTCCCTCCTCCTCTTTATAATTCGTAACTCAACCCGAGCCCTTTCAAAAGTACCTGTTTTTATTCCTCCTGCTTTGTTGCACCGTCTGAAGTCGCTTTTTCCCCCTCTCGAAACTACCTTTTCTTAATTTGTGTTCTTTCCCTCGCTTCCCCTTCAGGCCCTCGTTTCCACTCTTTATCAGCCCTTTTATCATCTCCTCTACCCTTTTTGCAAAATCTCCTCTCCCTGCTTACCTCGGTCTTCATCAAACTTTTGTTGTTGGAAATCACATTTCTCCCTCCGCGGTCTCGTTTCGTGGATGTTGCGAAGTTTTCCACCCGTAACAGGAGGTCTATTTGCATGTTTGCGCGGTGTAAATTGTCGGTACCTCTGAAATGCTATTTTTCCCTTGAGTCCCCACAGCCGCAAATTTTTACGAGAATGATAATAATAAAAAAAATTGTCTTTATTCGGGTGTGATTGAGACTTAAAGTCTCCTCTTACATCCAACTAAGAGCCATGAACTATTCCATTTTAATTTTATGGTTATATATGCATTTATATATTGATTCAAATGTTACAAATGGACTTACGGCCTGGCGGTAACATTATAAATTACTGGTTTAAATTAATATTCATCAATTCTATACACTAATAAAATACTATATACAATATTACATACATTAAAATCAACGTCGACGACAATTGCAAATATTTATCTATAAGAATTGAACCATTAAAATACATTTATCACCTTCATTTCATTATTATAATTGATCTTCATCCAAACTAAAAGTGTGTTATTAAACAGCTGATACCTTGCTTAAACACTACACTTTTACTATGATTACTATTTAAAGGATAGTATGAGGGAATATAACGAATTAAAGTGGATAGTATAAGAAGAATTCTGGATTTAAAAACCAAGGTGATTCTCAGGGAAAAATTTTCCGCCGCATTAAAACACCCACGGGGAAGGGGTATGATAAAAATCTCTAAGCCTACCGATAGAAATAGCTGAAAGATGAGAACGAATACGACAAAATATATAAATATAAAATCAATAAGTACATGTAACGTGGCTATACATGTATATGTGTAGTCACATTTACACTTCCATAAGTATAGTCAATACGCATGAAAATTCATTTAGGAAGAAGAAGGTAAATATAAATACAAATTAAAATAATGAAAACGAAAAACGATATAATTAGATGCCTAAAATATAGACAATGCTAATGACTATACATTAACTTTAAGTAAATGTATAGATACAAAATAATCTAGATACAAAAATACGAACATGTCTTTTCGCGAAGAGTAAAACATGAAGTATGTAATAAAAATTACATAATACATAAGCGATAAAAAACATGCATTTAAGGAAAATAAGACACTAAGTCATATGAGTGTAAACAATAAACATTTAGATTATGTAATAAGTTATGTCACTTTTTACCATCTTCATCAACGTCTATTTTCACAAAACTGCGGACCCGCTTTCTGTGTGTATACAAGAAATATTTATCCAATCTATGATCTGAGCTCACGGGTATCGCTTATCTTTCGCCAAAAATGAGAGGTATGAATGTTTATATTCCTTATTTCTGTTATCTTCTAATTTATGTTATCTGATAGACGTGATTGAAGTGGGACGCGACATTCCTCACTCCTATCGAAGATAATCTTCATATACAAGCTGAGCAAATCTATTATTTTGAATGTTCTCTATATTAAGGTATATCAACAATTTACTTTTGCTTATTATTCTCTATGAGCAAATTAAATACTACTCTCTTTTCAGAATATTTTGAATAATATTCGTTGTTTTGAAGATGATTATTATAAATTTTATTTATAAATGATTATTATCGTGTAGCAGGCATAAGGAATCTATATGAAAAGAGGTTAGAATCTAAGCTGTAATTACCTGATTTTACAATAAATTACATTTGCGGAAGTCTTAAATGGTATCGTGCTACTTCATTATCATTTGATAATGAGTTTAAATCAAGATAAATAAATCCTAGGTTAAGTTGTTTTAGAAATTCATACTTCCTGCAAACGATATGCAATAGTAACAAATATAAAGAGTAGTTCAATCGCCTCGTGTTTGCACCTCCTGCCACACGTCGTAAGGTGAATTGTGTTGTAGATGTAGAATATAAGTTTCAAGTTCAAGTCCACGTTGGAAATTTCAATATTTTACGAGTTACAAGTACAAGTGAAAACCTCATTCCGTTGAGTGCCTACTTGACCAATCTGCTTCGCCAAACACTAACTGCCTCTCAAACAGGCTCTCAGTCACTCCAGTTGAATTACTATTCTCACAAGAAAGTCCTTTCTTCTGCTCTTAACGATTTCTTATCCAGAACGGACATAACCGGGACAGGCCTACTCCAGAAGTTTATATTCGAAGTAAAAAGCCTTTGAGCGCATTTGACTCAAGTTGATGGAAATAGGGAACGATGGTTGAAGGTATGAGTAATTCGTTGTCAAACAAATCATGATTGAAGTAGACCAAGGAGACATCTCCACCAGTCTTTGTTTACAAATTCCCTAAATTGTCTATAGGCAAGGAAGATGAAGATTCAGGTTGGAGTCGTATGACGTTTTTACTTCTGCTCATTTTCATTCCTTATGCTTTCTTCCCTTGCAGTGGCATTTCATTTTACCTATAATCTTTGTACAAAACATAATCAAATTTTATTATTCTTTCTTTTCTGGCAACGATTAACTTTATTATTACTTCCTTTAGAACACTTTGGATTTCCTTCCTATTATTGTTCTGGTTATGGTGAAAATTTTCTTTAAAAATGATCGACTAATTATGTTTTATCTATAATCAATCGATTCGGCCGAGATGTTGTGGAAAGACATAATTGAAAATAGATTTCTTCTTTTCCACAAAGATTTTTATTCAGGAACTACCGGTTTCGGTATATTACCATCGTCAGGTTCACACACAACTAAATCATCAAACTGCCGAGGCATACATTGTAATTTGAGTGATGACAGATATTTCATTCTCCCTCCCCCATCTTGAATTCCGCCCTCTCCCTCATCCTTTAGTCATCTGTAAATTTCCCCTCCCACTCCCCTTCCTACCTCCTGATTGGTTGTCATTGTATGTATGTCTATTTCCAACGTCTACATTGTATTTTATCTGTTTTCTATCTATCTTCTATCTATTTTCAATTCTGTTTTATCTGTTCATAATTGTGAGATGAAGATTTTTCTCTTCATAGTCTCCCTTTTTGCCTGCAATTTAAAAATGTCAGTTATATTTGGGTTGGGTTCATTGATGTACATTTTTTCGGAGGACTATTTTGATTTTCTTTCCATTATTGTTCAGGACACGATGAACATTTTCTTTAATTATTATTAACTAACTCCGTTTTATCTTCTCATAATTGTGAGCTGCAGATTTGGCAGTATCTTATCCAGCTGTTTTCCTGCCATTTAAAAATTTCTATTTTCAGTTATTTATTTTCAGAGTTTTAGTACCTGACGCCTATACACCCATTTCATCTTTTTTCCCCATTTTGATGTTTAGAAATTTGACCTCTATCATTGCGGATTTGTTTGCGTGAATGCAAGCTATATCAGTCTATAATGCATTGCTCTGACGCCCTGCTTTGATTGTCACCACGAATTGGTATCGGCCGGAAGACCTTTACATCAACGTAATCAATATCCAAATTAATTAAACCTGTTGAAGGTCACAGGTTTCTCTGACCACTGACAGTCAGAGAAACCAAGCGCAGAAGATTTTCCGAGGTAATTTGCGAAATATTTCAGTCCCAGTAGATTTTGCGACACTCTAACGTAATGAATAGAAGAGTTTTCTATACTATTTTAAAATTTCTAAATACTATGCTATATTTTGATTGCATTGATTACTTCTTCGGAAATCTTCGAAGATTTCAAAATTTAAGGTCAAAGTTTTTTGAGGTATGATTTCTAATGATCTTGTGAACCTTATTTATGAGAAAATCGGGAGTAAAGACCCTTTCCTATTAATCATTAAAATTCTGGTTTTCAATTAGCCTTGGTTTCATTAACCCTTCAGTTCCCTGTTATCCACGATTAAAATTGTCATTTACAACAATAAATACCTCAATTGTGACAAGATCACTGACTCATGTTAAACTTTTGTTTCTAAGAAGTCAGTAAGGGATAATGGGGACGGTGTATCTATCATTACCAGCGTTTTTAAATAGAAAGAACCTTTTCAGGATTCTGAGAATCTTGTGGTAATAATTTTTATCACCCAAAGACATTAAAGAAGGAATAAGAAAAGCCAATGTCATGCGTAGTTATAATTTTACTTTGACTAGTAATTACAAATCTACGATATATTTCATTACAATTTTAATGAGTTACGTTTTATTATAGTTATACATTACTATAAGTTATATATACTATAACGTTAAATTTCATAACGATTACAATATATTATTATTACTATTACGTTATTATATTATCTGAATTACAATACAGTACATATTATTACAATTTAACATCAAATTTTATAAGATAATTTAATTTACAATACAATTAAATGTTTTTCGTTGGCGAACTCATCCACACTATAATTATTTTCCTCGGGAAATATGCTTTTACTTTTTAACGAATTACATTATTGCTATCTTTGAAGGTGGAAAGCGTCACAAAATACTCCAAACACCATCAAAACTGAGTTTTTTTAATTTTAAGAATTTTGGAATGTAGATTCTTAAATCTATTGCAGTCACTTTGAGAGAACAAGTTGTAAGGGGTATAAGTGCTCATATTAGATAGAATAGAACGAGCATATAGTGGAGGTAACCCACAGTTAATGCTTATTGATATAATAATGTAAAGTGTGTAGTAATTTAAATAGTATAATATATTAATAAAACTGCCAAATGAGAGAAAAACCATAAGATATTAAAATCACAGGTATAATAGAACCAGAATCAAAAGTTAAAATAAAGCCAACCAAGCCAAAATTAAGTAGTGTAGTGTGTAAGCAGAACTGCCAAGTGAGAGAAAACCATGGGAAAAACACAAACGTTTTTTATCAAAAAGTAAAGTACCAAGTCACAGGTTAAAATCACAGGTATGATAGAACCAGAATCAAAGGCTAAAATAAAGCCAACCAACCACAAGTAAGTACTATAGTGTGAAAGTATAACTGCCAAGGGAGAGAATACCAAGGTAACACAAAGTTATTTTTTATCAAAAAGTAAAGCACTAAAGTCAAGAACTAAAATCGCAATGAGTAGGTATAACTGCGAAATGAGAGAAAACTATGGGAAACAATTTTTTTTTATCAAAAAGTAATATGTTAAGTAACGAATAAAAATCACAAGTATAATGGAACCAGAATCAAAAAAATAAATTAGAGCAAAGGTAAAGCCATACCATTTTTTTTAAAGATAGATATCTTTGAAGGTAATATGATAATTCAGACAAGTATTCATGGCGAAACCTTGTAAAATGTGTCTCTAGAGGAGAAACAATCTCTGTTACGGTGCCTAGTGGAAGGTTTTATGTAATACCATCTCAGCCCCTCAAATTTCCCATTCTCTTATCACGGACGATGCGAAATTATGACCCAATTCTTCTGCTTGCTCAAGACCCCCCGTTGGATGCCATAACCGCCGTGTAATCTTTCTCACTTATTCACTTTCTCTTGTGTATGGCACTCTGAGGTCCCATTTGACCCCCGATGCCTTCCTTTATCAGCCTCCCCGCGGAAAAAGGCTCGCAAATTTCCGGCCGTGATTCACACCGCGGTGATTGCATCGAATCCCTTCATAAGCCCACGCCGTCCGTTTAATCTGGAATCTCTGGCTTTTTGTTCCCGGCGTAATGGAGAAATTTGATTTTTTTTCGACGAATTTTCGGTATCGCCTGATTCGTTGTATACGCAGCCGTAAAAATTGACGTGTGTGCTGGAAAAATAAATCGCCGGGCGACTGAATAAAATGCCAAAACGTTAGGCGTGTTAATAAACATCGGGCGGGAATCGACGGCGTGGAAGGGAAGGTGGTCTTTTTTTTAGAAAGTGTTTGGATTCGAAATATTGGATCGCGAAATTTATTAAACCTCCTCGATTCCGTGTCGCACGTTATTGGATTTAATCGCTCGGGCGGAGATGTTGTGGAAATTTAGCAATTTTGGATCCACGAAATCTCAGGTAGGCGGGGGACGCTTGCAGCCAATTGCAGGGTTTCTATACTAATATTCATCAATAGCATCGATTACGAACATCCAAAAATATAATACATTATATATATATATTATTTAAGTATATAGAAGAATAGATGAGGTTAAAACAATATGGAGCATCATCCGAGAAAAAAGGACTAAATGGAGTGGGCATATCTTGAGACACAATGGATTTGTTAGAAACCTTCTAGAAGGTAAAATAGAAGGAAAAGCAGCAAGAGGAAGACCAAGGGACAAATATTTAGATCAAATACAGAGGGTTTTAGGAAAGAAGAGATATCAGGATGTAGTAGAGTTAGCACTGGAGAGGAATAGAGGGCAGCAGTCGACCAATCTACGGATTGAATTACCATTCATGACGATATTAACTTATATTGCTATAATATACACAACATAAAACAGGCAATACAATACGTAATACACTACTAAGTTCGATAGATTCCTGAACTTATTTTTTCCCGCGAAAACGCCGAGCAGGATAAACGTAAAATTCTGTTGGTAGATAGATAGATCAGGTGCAGGTGGTAGGTAACTCTACACACTATATGTGGTGCTATACAGAACAATACATATTCACATATTTGAATCAATATACTTTTTTGAGAAAGAGTAAAGAACATAGTGGAAAGCAATTAATTAGATTAAAAGAAAAGGTTTTTGAATCGAAGGGAATGATTTGAGCCTTAATTTTAGTAGGTACATCAACAAAATTGCTAATGAGTTTTTACATCGATGTTCACTGAAATTATTCAACTGCATTCAAGATATTTTAAAGTCTTGAAATGGAATGCGGGTAAATATTAAGCAAGAAAGCGCTTCGGGGGGGGGGGGGGGGGGATTTTCCTGCCAAATTGGTGCAAATAAGTTTCACGTCATAGAACCCGGTTGGTGTTCATTCTTCTTCGTTACCGTTCTTACATTATTATTTTATGCCATTAATAGCATTTTTATAGGGCGTTTATAATATTTCATGCACGATATTTTCAGATTTCCGGAACCTGGACGTCGCAATAATGCACCGGAGTGCCCCATATTTTAAGAATCTCCTCCTTATATAATTTCACATTATTTCTGCAAACTAAATACTTCACAAGATATTTCGCATAATATGGTGTTGCAATGACTGTGTTACATTCATCTTTCATTACCATTCTCTTTCTTTCTATACATTCTATCTAAACTATGTGACGCATTTCAAGTTCGGTTCGAGGGTAATTTTGATAAATGGTAATGGTGTCCAGTTAATAAGCATTGTAATCTGATATAGCATGTAATATTACAATAAGAACGTGCGTGTTGCCCTTAGGATTGTAATAGCGTAAAAAACGTACACTAATTGGTGAGGAGTAACTATTGTTGGTGTGAGGGTACTGTTTGTCGCTTTGTTGAACAGGATGAGAGTTGTAAATTACATTATACAGTATTAACTGGATATGTACAGATGTTTGTTTTGCATACGTGACATCGGACAGTCATTTTGTAATTATCCTAACAGTAAACAGACTTACGTGATGACTTATTCTCACATAATTGTATATAAATCAGTTTAAAAGTTTTGAATGAATTTAAAATATACTGAAATATTTAAAATGTTAATAATTTTAAGTGTTAATAAAATGTACATATCTATTGAAAATTCAATAATGATTTAAAATAGGAATAATTTCCTCGCGATCATGAGATTCTATTATATATTGATTTGTTTGATTTTGTGTCACTATGATGATATCCTCCTCAGGTAATGAAATATATATGATTATAAAGATCATTTCTAATACTTTAATTCTTCAGCTTTATTGTATTTACATTAAGTAAATATGGATTGGAGAACCTCTTCACTGAAAATTCTAGTTAATTTCATACCTGTGGAGTTGAGGAGAGGAAATCATACGATTCCATAATTCTGTACTTTAAAATAATCTTGTTTCATTATATCAGCGGTTTTATTTTATCAAAAAATTTTGATAAAATAAAATCGCTTGCCTCTTTGTCTTTCCATTAATATCAACATTCGCTTCTTCTGCATGCTAGTTTCGTTCCGTCCCATCTTTTTTCGGTCCCACTCGAGATTATGTATCAAACAGTTTCCTGACGTTTGGCGAAAGAACTAGGCGGTTCCATGGCCAATGGATCTGACGTGAAGGAAATGCTTCGATGGAATTTGGAACTTGGAATGGGTATCGCTTGATTCGGAGGAAAAAATTATCAGTCGTGTTTGAGAGCGAAGTCCTTTGGCGTGCGATCGAAATTGCTCGTGACATTGGGGTATTCGTGAGGGGCCTTTGTAGGGGACCATTGAAACGTCTCCGCGGTGGTCTGTGCCAGGCAAATGACACGAATCATTGTGAAAGCGATCCATTTGACTACGAACATTGCACTGGGTCTCCCTTATGTCTGGCATCAGTGTGGCTATCCTTAATTGTTTTTAAATGGCATTCCAATAATATAATGCTGGGACCGGGAAACTATGGTTCTTCGTTTTATAGGCTTACTGACTCTTCAAAACCCGTCCGTACCAGCATTCTGTTCATACATTGTCATTTTGGGTTTTGAAATAACAAAAAGTCTCGGATTACTGACCCTCTCAGAAGTAACCGATTCACACTAAAATTTCAAATCTACTATCTTTAAAGATAAAGGAAAACAAAAGGCAAATGAAAACAAAAGGTAAATAGTAAACATTTTTCCTCTATCCCTGAAGATGATAGTTCGGATATGGAAATGTACATTTGTTCTTAGAGGGTCTAATCCGAGACTTTTTGTTGTTTCCAGAGCCAAAGTGGCTACGTAGGTACTGCTTAACTTTCACTGAAAGTTTAAACTATTCGCGATATTTACATTCACTCTTCACAAAGAAATTTGACATCACAGCTCACATTATTTTTAGTTCCTTGAACATTTACTTACTTTCAATCTTTCTTAATTACTGCATCTAATTTATGCAACAACCTGTTTGTACAGATTAAAATTTCCACTTCGATAATATAATTTAAAGGGAAATTATTTTATTATATTCTGGTTACCACGGGATAAATTTTAAAACTATAATACTGGATTATTTCTTTTTTGTATCATCTTTATGTTAGCAGATAATATATGTATTATTTTTCTGCTCTTATGGTACTTCAAAATCCCAGAGCATAATAAAGTTCATTACTATCTTTTTTTTCATAAACATGAAGTTATATTTGGCATGATTTTACCAAATAATATTTCCTTTAATAAAAATATTTTAACTCTAACTTGCTATATTGTTACGTTAAAGTTCCTTATTTGTCAAACTAGAGTTAGTTATTAAATCAGGTATTTGAATGGAAATAAAATGTCAAAGTTAAACTATCTAATCAATTGCACTATTAACTTTTGGACTAAAAATATTATTTCATGTATTTAATTATAATCCGCTATTTGTTTCTTTCATCGAGATATTCAATCTCCATCAAATCATTCAATCTCCATCGAGATCCAATCTCCGTCAAAATTTATGGTCGTATACGGCATGATCTATTTCGTTCATTTACCTTTACTCCATTTCCATTTACAATCACTCTCCTTTCATATATTTCGCGATCTGAGTGAATCTCGACATTCCTTTCACCTGAAGCCTCTGTCGTTCGTTATCGAGCCGTCCTCAGCGAGTTTCCTCGCAAGTTCCTCTTAAAAGTTTTTTCCTCCGGAGTCAGTTGTTGGTCGTTTTCTGTCGCACCAACTGCAGGAGCAGCGTTGTGTTGCGCTCTTTAACGGAGTTAGCTCGTAGTTCGAGCAGCGCTATTTCGCTCCCGAACTTGCTTCTCATCCTAGAGCCAGTTGCATTCCTCCTATTCTCTGATTGATTAGAAAGGACTAGCGGCTTATCTCTCGCGGGAGTGAGGGCTTCGGCAAATTTCATTTCCTCAAAATGGGGTCGGAACTGTTGGTAAGGAGGCTGATTATTCACCAGCTGTCTCCATCCATCTTAAAATTTCCTTTAAAGTCTTGTATCTTTATTTTATTCATTTTTCCAAGTAGTACTCTCGTTTCCTTTACATATTACTATGAGTTTTTAAGCACTTTTTCATCTTATTTGAGATGTTCTTATCTGCATTGTATCCTCAATGTAAATAAATATAATCTTTCTTCTTAATTTTAAAACTACTCCATTCAACCATTGAAAAGTTTTCCTTGCAATTACTATGACCATAGATATTAATATAATTCAAGCACTAATTTGGCATTATTGACGATAGTTACTTCATACAAGACACCTTTTTAGACTGAACTGAGGAAACCTCCTAGTATTTTATCGTTATTAGTATTATACTCGCACTACTACTATGTATTCAATAGCGTAAGTTTTTGTTCAATTTAAAATGAGTTTACTGCATTGTATTTTAAATTTAAATATGTATTCTTCTCTTAAATTTAATCCCCCATTTAAGCAATAAAAATTTTCCCATTTAGTAACCATCACCACTGATATGTATGTAATTCAAGCAGTAATTTAACATTATTGACGATAGTTACTTCGAACAAGAGACTTTTTCAGACTGAAAATCATCTTGATACTATTTCCTATTATTTTATCTATACTATTAAAAAATATTACATTTTCTGTTTCTTCCCTTAATGTCCTAATACATATCTTTTATTTTCACCTACGTCTTGTTCCATAAAAGAAACCGTCTGGTGATAACAAATATTAAACTCTTGTTTCTTCCGAGATTAGGTCTCGATAAACCATTTAGGTGATTAGCATCTCTTTTTCGTTCGTGTTAGTTTCAACCTATTGAGCTTTTTCTCGAATTTCATCTCAAATAAATGTTATATGTCGTGAGAAACAAGATTTCGCTAAATATTTGCCATGCAGCACCTTGAATTTTCTTGCACTAGTGGAAATGAAGTGCATGATTACGTTCTAATTCCGTAACCAATTTTTTCGTCAAATGAAGTGTGGAGGTATTCGTTGGTGTTGGTAAGAAATACAAAAACAGCTTCTGAGCTTATTTAGCAAACGTTTTTCACTTTTTAAAGTCAAATTAATTTCCGTATGAGGAAATACGCACTTGGACGCTTGGGTATTTAACATTTCGATGAAATCCATCATTGTTATGCTAAATTAACTTTTAATATCACTCTTTCAAATAGAAGTAGTTCAAGTGGATAATTTTCATTGTGTGAAAACGCAATCACTAATTCGAATTTAAAGGTCTCCTCTGAATACTTGATGAACGAAGAAGTGGACAGAATACATCGAGGTAGCGAATGCGAGGAGGAATTTTAATTCACTCCAAATGAAGAGGCCTTAAATCCGTCCAATCCACTGCGAAAGCTTTGTGCACAAATATCCCTAGGCCGGAGATTCAGTATGCCACGACACGCCCGCATGATTTTATCAAGCCAGCCGAGCGTAGCTTCTCCCCTTTGATTCCCCTCATCCCCCCTCATAAAACGGATGATCCACGCCTTGCATCCTTTATCAGTCTGTTTAGATAGCCTCTTTCTCACCTGACTGAGGGGGCGTCCACGCTTCGAACCCGTAAAGATACGAGGTACGTTCAAGAAGTACCCGAACTTATTTTTTCCCTCGTAAACGCCGATAGCGCATCTTATTGGGGGTACAGCGGTGCAAGTCTCTTCCTGTCGGTGCTGGTATTTCAGCGTTGTGACTGTGTGACTGTGTAAGTTGACACGTGTATGTACGCTCCGGCGGAAAGGAGGAGAATGTCGCAGTTAGAGCAGCGTTCCACCGTGAGGTTCTGTTAGAGGTTTAAAATCTCCAATGGCCGTTTCTGTCGGCGTTCCTCTTCTCATCCACCGGTATACCGAGAAAACAAGAAAGGACATCGCACTTTTTATTGGACATTTTAAACCTCTAATTCCTTAAAAGCCGTGTTCAAATTTTATTTCTCTTTACGTGATATTTTGTCCAGTTGGGCTTGGTCAGCATCCACAGCAGCGATGCTGTCGCAAGACAAAAGCACCCTCTCCTACTTCTCCTCAGAGCAAAGATTCTTGGGGACCAAGTGCAGACAAACATGGTACATCCGCAAATCGTCATAAAAAATGGCATGACAGCTTCCAACAGAGATACCGGCTACCCGAGCTGCATCTGGGGCGGTTTGGCGATGATCGCCACGGATAACGTCTCGCACTTAAGCGATGTTTTCATCATTAAATGGTAAAAAATAAGTCGAGAACTTTTCGAACTTACCTTGTACTACACAGACACGAGTACTGCAGAGGGAAACGTATTGGCAAATCAAATCCATCGCCACCAGATATCGGCGGTTCCATTTAATAAATCGATCCGCCCTTAATGGCCGAGAGATCTCGCGGATAGAAGCGATTTCCATCCTCCGAGAGTCTTCTCATCGGATGGCCCTTTAAACAAATTTGCGCGAGCGTGGTAGAGAAGGGGAATCGGGTGGTCTGAGTGAAATTGGAGTGCGAGGGATGTAGTCGTAGTTAAACGGGGACAAACACGGGGGAGAGGCTGGGAGGTTGATGGGGAGGGTTGAATCGGTGAACGTCTGTGGGCGGTAGTCACGGGGTGAATTTACGGAGGCGGTAGCGTAGCCACGTTTCCGTGCGCATTCGAATTACAAGCGCAAGGCGTGGCGTTTCGTCTATTAGTGGAGGTAATAGCGAAGGACGCGGCGATGGAAACACGCGGATCGAGAGTCGCAAAAATTGTTTATTTCTCGAGGGTGCGATCTTCCTGCCCAAGGTTATCTGACTGGTCTCATTATGAGCCGGTAGCAGACGGTACTGCGATGCCATTTTAAACTTTTTTACCTCGTTAATTTTAGTTCATTTTAGGGTCTCGCGAAATATTTACCGCAGAGCTTGAATACTAGGCCAGCGATAAGAACTCAACGGAGAGAGAGAGAGCCAAATTATTTACGTTGCGCCCTCTTAATTTACTCGGCCAAGCATATTTTTGCTAAATCTTCCCCAATTATGTGAACATACGAATAAAATATAGAGAAATCTTCTTTAAGTTTGAGTATATGCTTGTATTATGTATATTAACTTATGTTAGCTATTATATTAATTGTTTTATACTATTATATTTGTTTTATATTGTTATATTTGTGGTTTTATATTATCGTATGCATTTTTTAATATTATTATAAGTAATATATAATATAATTTTATATTTATGTGAATACCTTATACATTTAACAAATCTCAGAGGTAATATTTACCACGATATTATGGTAATTGAACTCAGCAAAATGCTACGCCCTCAATTCATTCATTGTGGTAAGTATCAAATGTTAATGGTAATCAGGAACTAACTTGATCAAGACTCATAATTATAAGGCTAGATTAACTTTCGGTAGTTCCTCTTAAATGTAAAAATTATTTTTATGAATCGCACGTGCTAATTTCGTTAACATCTTTGTTGACCAGGAAAATTCCCCATTAGAAATAAATGCATTAAAACTTTAAATTTCTCATTAAAAAACAACTCCCCTGGTATCCTTCAGCCATCCCGTGAGCAGCATTAATCAGCCCTTCTGTAATCTAATTCAGCGACAAATTGAAGAGCCCCACCCTCCAAACAATAGCCACTGCGAAAACTCACGATTGATGACGCATTTTTCCCACAAAAGGATCCCACCATATCTCCACCACACTTTTCAGCATCGGGTAATAACGTCGACGAGATGAATCGGCTAGCAGAAATATACCCATAAGGAGAAAGAGAGCGTAGTCTAATCGAAGGAGTGACGGGTCCAATCTATGAGCGAGGCGGTCATTCTCCGCTCCTCTCCATTCCTCTACGCCCCCATCGCCTCCCCTAAAATCATTTGTCCGCCGAAGGGAACGGATGCAACTGCGAGCCTGACATTGATTGCTCCAATAACTTCTATTGATGCCTGTCTCCGGTGCCTTCCTTTTCATCCTCCCACCGTTTCTTTCATTCTTTTTCCCAATCCTTCTCCTCTTAGAGACCGGGAAGTCTGCGAAATGGCCGTCCTGTGTGGACCCGCACTCCACCCCGCTGTCTTTTGTGACGGTGTCCGCGATATCTCTCCGCAAAATGGCCGAGGGGGCACTATCTCGATCGTTTTGTCCATTTGACGTCGGTCGAAAACGTGGCCCACGCACGGGGAATTTCGTTTCCCCACGGTTTACGCGGTGGCATCGGAATTAATCACCATTCGTGTGTGCAACGGATTTAATCCACCGAAGGTACTTTGATCTTCGATGGTTTTGGGAACATGATTTATCCGCACCAATCTTATTGATTATCTAAATATCTCTCCATTTGATACGCTTTCCCGATTTTTTAATACAATCAGCTTCCAACGCGTAATATACAGCCTGCAAATATTCTTTGTATGCTCTGAGGATATCGTAGGTCGAAATTTTCTTATAAAAAATAATGTTGAATACTAAAAAAAATAAATGGCTAAATTAGTTTTAATTATTAATTTACTAAATTAGTACAACTTTTCTGCGATGTTTGTGACTTTTCCACCAAATATAAGACATTTTTCTATTAAATTATAGCACATTCTACGTCCAAATTATCATCATAAAACTCGATAACTTTCTTCTGAGAAATTTCATATTGAATGCATTAATGTGATGGTGACGAAGGTCGAACGTGCTAATCTGTGCGGGTAGTCTGGTAGTAGGGTTGAAATTATTTCTTCTTAACATATTTTTATTTTTTTTAAATTGAGATAGCACTCCACTTTCTAAGTAGTTGAACAATAAAAATATAACAGCCAACGAATATGAGAATATAAAATAATTTATCTATTAAAATAAGTATTACTTACATTACAAGTTTAAGAGCTCTCCAAAACCGGTCATTGTTTGTGTTTCTCACCGTGTTGCTTCCATTCTGAAACCTCTAATACATTAACGGCCGTGATACAATTTCTATTCTTACAACTCCACTACTAACATGAACTATTTTACACTCCCCTTACGCCGATGTTCTGTAGAAATTAATTAAGTAGCTCTTTATGAACTATATAGTAATAATTTGTTCGTAAATTTATTGGAAAGCATCATTACGATAAAATCTTGGCTTCTCGTAAATCATGGAAGTAAATGCATTCCGCTTCTAAGTAATTCTTGTCAGATGAAAAGGAAACTAAGTAAATGGAGTTCCCCGTGAGCACGCGTTACACATAGAGATTTCCAATTATACTACGTCAATACGGGTCAACAAGCCAAATAAGGACTCCGAATGCCGTCGAATACGTATTTTAAGCTTACAAACGACGAAGTACTCAAAATCCTACGGTTTATCCCTGTGATGGTGGCCATGACGTGAAAATGAATGATGTTTCAGATCACCCGTTATTAAAAGAAAAGTATTTACAGTATTAACTATTTAAGATGTACGAGCAGTTTCGAAAAAACGGTATTTCCACACTAAAAAGTAGCAAAATTCTCAGATAGTCAGAAATGAAAAATAGAGGCATAACTGAACCCAGATCTACCGCTTCCTGGACAGGTATTCATTATTCTCCATCGAGAGTTGGTAAGTTTCCAAACCGAACAGTTGTTTCCGGGAGTTGTCCCTTTCAAGGGTAGAAAACTCCAGCGGAGATCTAATATGAATAATTTAACACGGATTTTGCAATAGAATCACTGAAATAGTCAATGGATAATCCCAAGAAAATTTCCGAATACCTAGAGACGGAAATGAAACGCAATTTAGATTGCGCAGGACTGCTGTCATGAAAATATAGGTGAAAATTAGTCGGGAAGAGCTACGGAATTCAGTGAATTACATACAACGAGGTGAGTATTTTTTAGTATAACTAAAAACTTCTCAGTACTAAAATACGGGGCATTTTAAAAGTTATTTTCAATTCCAGGAGTCTCCTCGCAATTCCGGGAGGGCTAGCTACTCTAAAAGTACTCCAATTTTCGGATGTTTCTCCTTGGGTACATAGCTTCACATGCAAGGTCATCACATTTATTTATTTCTCAGAGATTTATCTTTACGATCTGTTGATTTTGTACCCATTACATTTTAAGGAACGTCAGAGTCGATAAAAGGTCGTGAATTTTTTGAAGCAAGAGTTTTTTCCTCTGATGCGACGCGCAGATTTTTCTAAGCTATTCCCATCATCCCCACCGATTAATAAGGGCGAAAATACCTCATAGTCCCCATATTCAAATTTCACCCGCGTCTAAAAAGGACAGAGGGCGGACAATAGGCGAAATTAATTCATTGCGAATCCGGTCCATCGGCCGACCCCGTTTAAAAGCCGAAATTCCGGTCGGAGCGGCGTCCTCGGAAAATGGCAAAACAGAGGGCAATTTTGTCGCTCCGACTGTCGATATGGAAATAAAAGTCGCGTTAATATACACCCGTCAGTGGAAGAAATAAAAATTGACGGTGTCGGAGGAGCGATTGGCAGCGGGAAAGGGGGGCGTTCGGGGAGGCGTAGGTGGTAGAACAAGGAACCGCGGAGAGTGAAGGTAATTACGCATGAATTCATCAATCTGACAATCGGCGGATGCAACTCGCTTTTACCCTTTGCGCCCCTCTATGACAGTGGTCCCTCTCCCATTTCTCTCTCTCCCCTTCGCCACCCTCGTGTTATAATCCCAGAGGAGTAGATCCGATTTCCGACACTGTGGCCGTCCCTGTTTTCCGCAGTAATAAGGCGATTCCAGGACGAAGACGAGGATTGGAGGGACCGGTGCTCTGTTTCGTTTCTGTGAGTCTGAGCGAGCACCGATGGAAGATTATTCGAGTAGATGCCGTAGGGAGGATCCAGCTTCTATATTATAACTATTTATTTTCTTTCATTCTCGCCTCAGAGTTACGGTGCAATGTGATGAGAGTGGACTGCAGTCAAGTTGAATAAAATATTACTTATCATTTTGGTGGAAATAACTAAGCAAATGTTTCATTAAAATATTTTGTTTAATGCCACCGGACCGGTTTCAAGAATACTTGGCTCGTATCTATAAAATTGCATATTTTCTTCTTAAAGTTCTTTGGTGGTTTTCATTGTTAATATATATAGTGCGTTGCCATTAGACTACTGTTAGTCTAGTTTTAGTTAGTTGCTTGGGCAAATATATTCGTAAAATATGAAAATAACATCTGCACAAACCCAGTTTATTTATAGAGATCCCCAACTCCCATCATGCCCAACAAAGCTACTCACAAACGCTAAACTCCAAAACCAACAATCAATATTATTCACAAATAAATGCATAAAATACTAATTTGGATGTAATACGATGGTACAGAATAACACAGAAGGGGCTAAGCATTAAGTAACTGTGACTGGCATTCGCCTAAAGTCGCGAGGTTAAACCTATAGAAAACCTCCTGCAGGTAGGAAGAAAAAATCACGATGCTCAAAGATAAAACGTTCCAAAATATTAAAAGTTTGCGTATCTGCATATCTGCATTATATTTTATAACTAACCAGATATAGCATTCAAACAAAGAATATAAAGGTAACGTAAATTCGTGTCAGAAGCGTCCCTCGATCCCTAATGAAAACATTTCATATGAACTTGGGAAGGGGTTATGAATACTTTCAGGTAATCCACTAAATTTCTTATCTTAAAACTTGATGCATAGTATGTGATAATGGATGGTATGAAAAATGTGTCATCCGTTAACTCATCTATTAATCTCATTATATCTTTGATGTTTATAAAGTTGCTATTTCCTTTTTCGATGCTACGAATGATTACCAATAAAGGGCACAAGATAAGCCTGATAGAACCAGTACTCTAGCATTCCAATTGGCGGGTAGTTGCTTAACCAATAAGTATCTGAGAAAGAATACTTGAGCAAATAAGAGAGGAGGAATTTAATTTAAAAGCATTCCTTCGCTGGCTTACTTTCTGGAATGGGTTGCTGTATCATCATCCAAAAAATTAAAATGTCAAAGTAAAATGGAATGAAAATACTTTCAAAAATTTTGTAATTACATTTTTATGTTGTATTATTTTATAATTGTAATTACATATTTATCTTAAATCACTTATATCGAATCATCAATCTTATTAAAAAGAGTTCGTGATAGTCCTTTCGTAGTACATTTGAATTTTCTTAATTATGATCCCCGATTGTTCATTCGAAATACCCAAAGTGTTAAAAAATTTAAATGTAGCATCATTTAAATTATAACTCCATCCTTACTAATTCCACATTTATTTCCATTCATTGTTCACAGACAATACATAAATTAAACGAAAGGGTCACCGTTTTCACAAACGTCTCTCTTTGCGGATTCTTTCATAAATGTAACATTTTCCAGTTGAATCTTTCTCGACTAAACTGATACGAATATTGACTATAAAGGTCAACTATTCTTCACTTTAACTATTCTAATTTATTCGTGTAATGTGTCTTTATGTCCCGTCATTTAATGGGGCAAACACGGATTTCAAACGGACAAAATCAATTTAGTACGACAGCGCGCTTTTAAATTAAATAGCAACGGTCATAGTTAATTAGCTCTCCGTGAAATGTTTCCTATTTGATTTGGGTTATTAAAAGTCTATATATATTTATGGAAATGGATTGAATTAACCTCTTTTAAAGTGATTGATTAGAACGATATCCCGATACTGCAAATTGAAAGACATCGGCTCTCTGAGATCAGTTTTTATTTACTAAAACATTAGATAATTTATCTGCAATCAAACACAGACATAAAATCTGATGGCGCGTTTTAATTTGTTTATTTTACACTAAAACGATAGTTCAATTTATTTCTCGTCCCTTCATCTGAGGGATGCATTTCATGAGCCCTAACATACATGCATCGTTTTCATCAAGCAGCTACCTTTATCCCTTCCCTGAAATTACAAGTTCCTGAATGCTCTCAGAATATCGGCAGCGCATTTCAATACTTTGGTGCACAAAGGTTTTGAATTATTTTGAAAATGTTTTTTAAAACATTTCAAGTTTTCCATTTTCCCGTTCTGGGTAAGGGGCGAGTTAAAATAGCTACTTCGTTGGAAATAACCCCATTTTGGAGCAGAAATGAATGGGATTTCTCAGAACAGCCTCTTAAACTTTGGAGTACGTTTTCATGCAGGCATGTATTAATTACGGCGCTCACAAAGAGAAAATAATGGAGATGAACCCAAAAATCCATGGCCATTTTATTCGAATCTTGTGTCCCCGTTCTTCAGACTCAATCGCCCTCGAGATACGAGGCCGTCGTCAAAGATTAATGAGCTATTTTTCCTCTTCCTTTTCCAATACTTCTCGTCTATTTCAAGGGCTCGCATACCCGATTCACCGCAGTGTCTTGCACCTTTTAACGAATGATCTCATTCATTATCTCGTCTTTCGCTTACTTTCTATTCTGCAGTTAAAAAGTCATTCAATTCCTTGTTCCAACCTCAGAAGCTGAACGACACTACTTTAGTTGCCTACACCTTTCTTAAAGGTAAAATACGCTATTTCGTTAACTAATAGCGAAACAGATCGTCTATTTAAAACTTTAGATCCAAAGGTGTGGGGTGAATATGAAGCTGAACGGTATGTGAAAAGCTGTTAAGAGATATCCAAGCTTGTTTACCTGAAATATTCACTTTAGTCGTAAGGATGAGGAAAAATGTATAAAACTAGAAACCCTTAATGAGATACGTTCTTTTAAAAAAGGCAAAAGCATAAATTAATAGCATCATCAGTTAACATTATATCTATATTTCTTATTTAATATATTATATACTAGTTATATAGTATTCTTAATGGGGAAAATATCGGTAAATATCATCCTAATGGAATATACTATACTCTAAAAAACGAAAATCTCCATGCAACGAAAAGAACTTAGGAAAAACAATAAATAAATGATTACGCAACAAAAACCTCATTTAATCGAAAAATTATTTGAAATTACGTTTACGTTTCAGTTTCGAATATATCTCGAAACAAGAGCGCATACAAGTGTTTGAAGTCATGCAGGGGAGAAATCATCAATAATGCGATTGTAATATGTATAGTATTTGCCATGGTACCTGTCCAAATACGTTCGAAGAGACTTGTGATAGAACAATAGTTATTAATTAATAAATAGTATGTATGTATTTCGATGATCATTTGGTATAGTAATGTATCATTCTTTTTCTTCGAGGAAATAAAAGCATTGAGCGATGGAAATGAACTTCACATTTATTTCGACATTAATTTTAAGAATTTAAAAATTGTGCTCCTTTTGGTTTTCTTACTGTAGACGAACATACACACAAACCGACACACACAACACGTAAGTCTATTTTACACATTCGATTATTAGTATACCATCAATTTTTTGGGCCCTTTTTTAAGCCTTTCACTTCCTTTTTGTCGAGACTCCCATACCTTGTTATGGCTGTTATTCTCTTCTTAATCACCTCTTTCCGCCTCCTCGGGGGATTCTTTCCCTTTCGAGTTTTCCTCCTCTTTTTCCTGCGAAAGCGCTTTTACTCGTTCCCTGTTTATGTCGAATCTTATTTGAATATCCTCCTCTTATAGCATTCAGAGAGACAGTCATTGAGATGGCCCATTGCCACCATTTGAGAAACTCTCATGCAGTTACGTGTCCTTAAAACCTTGACTTTGCTTTCGCTCTGAATCTACCTTGCTTTCATTTCCACATTCCACTCAGTTTCTCTGTTTCCCATCTCCGTGATATGATTTTCTTTTAGAGGTTTATTTCAGCCAAACATCGCGGCATCTCTTATTAAGCGCATTTGTTCCCAGCTGCTATTTTTGACTGCAACCTTGAAATAATATACCCATTGGAGAATTTTTTTCTTTCTATGGTGGAAGAAAATTTTCCATATTTATACTATGGGTTTAGATTTTCTTGTAGCGACGCTAATCCTAAGTACTTGACCATGTCTCTGTTGCATCTTCACTTTGGTTTTCCTCGTGGTCTCTTCAAATTTATTAATAATAAATCAAGGACTTCTAATATCCAATGAGCATTTTTCCTTTTGCCAAATATTCTACTCACAGGTATTACATTTATATAGAGAATACATTTTCCTATGAACCGCTGTAATACAATAACTATCATCCAGTATCCATTCCTTCGAGAATCAATACAAATTTAAAGATCCTGCTTTTAGTCCTGCATTGCCTTTTGCTTTGAATTCGCTCTCATAATGCCGATTAATTTCGTAAATCGTCTACTTAGGATGTATAGAGTTATCTTTTTTTAATTTGAATATTGATCGCTTTGCAATTCATCCTACCACATTCCCCATATGGGGCTTTGGGTAGCCAATGGTGGTGATGAGGTTCAAATCGGCATTTGGGCTGAATACTTCAAGGGCTTACTAAAGGAGCGAATTTGATTTGAATGAAATAATTTATTACCGGGAAAACCATGTTAAATAAATGTTATACATCATGAACTACAACTGTAATATTGTATTCTCCTCATCTGTGAATGCTTTTTATTGTATCAATAATTTCCAATAGACAAAATTCAAGTTATGAATGTTTGAGCTAACTTTATTCAGTAAAAGGATTTCTACATTATAAACGTTTTCGATAAACGTACCAACCTCTATACGCTCGCTATTATTAATATATATTTGAAAGCAGGAATCATTGATAATGCACATTATTTTGATATGTGATATTTTTTAAATCATCGAGCAAGAAATTTACTGGAAACCACTTGTATTTCATATAAAAACGTAAATATTCATAAAAATATCAAACAACGATTATTGACGATTAAACTATTGATCGTATTATTTTGATTGAAATTTAAATTCCCATATTCAATTAGTCCTCAGAGGATTAATTGAACCACAATAATGCCATAAAAAAGTCTACGCGGAAATTGTTCTTGTTTACAAAAATACAATTTAATTCTCTCTATTTTTAAAGATTGAAATATCCTTTTGAAATCCAATAATATTTTCTATTTTCTATATACGCCAAGCTATTACCTTTTTATCAATACGATTCTTCTGAAATTTGTGAATAGTATGGATGCGCACATTTGCAAATCTTATCAAAGCTAATCCAAGCGTTGCAGAGTTTTCACACACTAGTATTTTGATAGTCTCATTCTGGTAATGACTCGAGGGATCAAGGATTTTTCTTTGTAATTTGTTCGAAGGAATCGCAATCTTTTTTATGATGGATTCCATATTAAGTAATTCCAATTACTTTCATTTTATTTTCAATATTTATCTTGAATTTCATTCAAATTATCAGTACCTTTCTTTCTGTTTTTAACTGGGATACTATGTTTTGTTTGTATTCCTTGGCAGTAGTTTATTTAAATGTTTTCTTTTTTTTGCGACCTGTATCTGTTATTTTGATTGGTACAATTAGATAATTTTTGTAAGATTAGTTTGATTAACTTACTTGGTTCAAAGGATCTCAGAATATTTGTGATTTTTTTAATACTTCGACTCATTTGGTTTAAAGTAATTCAGAGTTTAATATCATTGCAACTTGATGTAGACATATTCGCATCATAATTTACTGCAGTCCCGTATTTTCACTGAAATTTAATACTTTCAGGCAAAAGAAAAGTCGTTTCCTTTGGATTAAAATTTCAGAGATTTTTGTAATTAGGTTTTGATGTTTTTTTTTTCGCACCCACTCACTGTTTTCCTCTTTTGGAGTGCTTATACCTGGTAATTTACATAGGTATTGAAAATCCACAACGTGTTTTTACCCTTGTTTTTCCTTTTGCGTAATTTCTGTGTCTGTATATCCGGAGTAACTTCATATTTCAGACTTCAAATGACGAAGGGCTAAAGGAAACTTTGTTAGCCTCAATCTCACTCTAATAAAGTTCCGCGAAGAATTCCAATGGAACATTTTTTTATTTTCTCTGTTATCTGAAGACACCTTTCCTCCTACAAAATTCTATTGATGATGAGTCTTACGTTCCTGAGGTATAATCAGCGGCGGGATAGCAATATTGAGGACATAGGCGCAAATATTGTGATTTTTATCACAGTAAATGGCAACATTTTCTTCTTTCAGTGACATTTAATCTGTTTTAACGACTTTTCGCATATCATAGAGAAATGTTTTACGTCTGATCTCTTATACTTACTCATATGATACAATATTTGACATTTAAAAATTAAATTAACGTTGTGTCAATTTAATAAAAGATTAAATTCATATTATACTATTATAATATATGTTAAATCAGGACTGATATTCTATTTGTTAAAGCGATCCCAATTCCCTTTAAATTCCCATTTGACTTTAAGGTTAGTTAGAACTTATGAATTAAAAACATGAAACCAAAGTTTTGGTTAGCTTATTTTCAATAACTCATAGAGTTCAACTTCAAACTTCAGTTAGATAGTCAAAGTTAGACTTCAAACAACATTCTTTCGAAGGAAGATAATGAAATGGTGTTCATTTTGGTATTAGGAAGTTGATTCCAATATTTTACGCCTAGTACCATTAATGATTTGCAGCATAAGTTTCCAAACTTTTTCCCCGTGGACACCTAATTTCCTATGGCCCCCATAGCCTGCGTATTGTTGAACTTTTCTTTTAAAAAGCCATCCTAGTTTCCATTTGATTATGTTACATTTTGGAATGGGATCTTTGTCCTCCAAATGCTTAAAAAACAATGAACAAGTCGTTGTTTTGGTATCTTTCAGTGAGTAATATAATATTTTAATATTGAAAAGTATATGAATGTAACATGGGAGGCATTAAAATTTTAAAAGGACTAAGTTGGGGCATGAGAAAAAAAAGGTTGGGAAACACTGACTTAGAGCATGATTCTGATCTGTGTTTTGGAATTAAGAGCTTTCTAATGGTAGCATTAGGGAGGATTATTACCTCGGAGCCTTCGTTACTATCCCATTGCCAATCAATGCTCCTCCCATTCATCGAAACAATGTGTCGCAGACCCACGCGAATGTTTCCCCGTCTTATCCCGACCTACGAATCCTCCCGTCGAAACCAACTCGTCATCCACACACACTTCCCCGGCAGCGAAATAAAAAGCGCTCGCATTCATAAATCGCAGCGCATAATGGCGGCGAAAATATCGATATCGCCGTGGAGTTTAACGGGCGCCGGAGTCGCTTAAAAAGCGCGAATGTGGAGCGTCCTATTTCGGATCGTAATTAGTATGAATCAACACTTCGCGGAAGCACCGTTAAAACAAAAAAGACGGCCTCGAAAACTCGGGATCGGGGGAAGGCTTTGGGCGATACGGATATTTTTCGCGGAAGAACCAAATCCCGCTCTCTCTCATTAGTAGCTGAAATTTTTTTATCCCTATTATTGTTACTGTTTCACGTATTTTCCCGTGGATTGCTGCTCCGAAACTTTTTCTATGGAACGAAATACCGTCCGCCAAATCGCTCGATAGCGATTACCCTGTCGATCGAGGAAGCATATACAGCCGTTTGGTATTGGTCGTTGATAAACTTCCACGTTATTTTCTCCCCATGCTTTAAAAATCAACTGAATACTGCAGTTATAGTATACACGTTCAGTCTACTACTACGTTTAAAAAGTTCCCGAATGTATTTCTTCCTGCGAAAAGGCCAAGCATGAGAAATGTAAAACTAAAGTGGTAGATAGGTAGGTAGGTAGTTCCTAGATAGTTGTACCCACTATAAGTGGCGTTATCTACCACCAGTATTTTTACATTTCTCCTACTCGACGTTTTCGCGGAAAAAAATAAGTTCGGGAACTTTTTAAATGTAATAGTATATATATATATATATATATATATATATATATATATATATATATATATATATATATATGAATGGAGTATAATTATAGTCACTAAATACTCAAACCATCAAACAATGTTTAAAAAATTAACATCATCTGTACACTATTGAACAGTACAACAGTATTTGTTAAACATCAAATGTTTAACAAATAAACATCAAAATAATTTAATAATAACATTTTTATGGTTTGTGTATTTAGTAACTTTTGATATACTACTTTGCCATAAGCGGTATACCTTTATCAAAATGGAGTCTTTAATGCTAAGATTTTCATTGATTACCTAAATAGTATTGTTTCTTGACACTATAATCATGATTTTTTTTAACGTTGCAAATCAAACAAAATCCAGCCGTATTAGATCATTGAATTGTGCCGTGAACATTACAAAAAACATAAATTTCATGCCAATATCGGAGAGCTGCTATGTTTATTCAAAATATTGAATTTTCTGTTCCGCTGTTTTTCATGTTTATAGTTGTATATCCGTAGTGGTTGTGATATACTTCAGATCTTTTGATAATTGATACGTATAGAAATATAAACAACGATGCTGAATAATCTGTACATTAATAGCCTGCTCTGTTCAATCTAAGGATAATTTTAGTTAATGCTTAATAATATATTAAAAACTTTTAGGTATTTTCCCAATTCCAAAGCTTCAAAAAGTTCATACATATTTTTAATTAAAAAAAGTTAACATAACAGTCTTAGTTTTAAACAGCATTTGATTTACATGGCTTATAATTAAATATCCATAATTATGACTTGGATAAAAACTAATTTCATCCTCGATGCTAACGAATACGCCTAGATGTTAGCGATATAACTCAAGTTAAGTAACGATATAAATAAATAAATACATCTACATCTACATTAATACCCTACAAGCCGCCTTTCGGCGTGTGGCAGGGGGTGTAAACACCAGTTGAATCTAAATTACTTCCTTATTCGATTATTGTCACGTATTGTTCGCGGAAAGAATGAATCTCTAAAACGATTCGTCCTAGCATCTATTTCTCTTAACTTACGGTCATTATCGGATCGACCGACGTAGCAGGGGGGTTGCATGATACCGATTGTATCTTTGGAAAATGTAGTTTCCCTGAATTTATTAAGCAATCGCAGCCTAGCTTCCAATCTCCTTTCTTTCAAGGATTCCCAACCTACGTCTGAGAGCATTTTTGTAACGCTTGCTTTTTTATCGTAGCATTTCTTAACAAAACGAACCGCTTTACGCTGCACTTTCTCGAGTTCGCGAGTACACGTTTCATCCGCCGGATCCCATATACTTGCCGCATATTCCAGAAGGGTTCTGACCAAGGTAAAATAACATCGCTCTCTCACCTTTTCGTCGCATTTACCGACAATACGCTTTACAAAGCCAAGCCTTTTACTTGCTTTGCCGCAGATTTTTCGAATATGCGTGCTCCAATTTAAGTTGTTAGTAATGTTGATCCCGAGATATTTAACTGAATCTACTACTTTGATACTAATTCCATTAATTTTGTATGGGTGATTTGGACGCATTTTTTTCTTTTCGAAGAAATTAACTACGGAGCATTTACTTACGTTAACATCTAATTCCCATTTTTCGCACCACCTTTGGATGAGGACTAAATCGTTTGAGAGAGATGTCCGGTCTTCCTCGTTTGTTATTTCCCTATATATAACCGAGTCATCCGCAAATATCCTCACATTACTAACTATCTCGTCACTCAAGTCATTGATATAAATAAGGAAAAGAAGAGGTCCAATTACACTGCCTTGAGGTACGCCAGAGGTAACTTTGACTCTATTTGAGCTAACGCCATCCAGTACAACTTGTTGTTCCCTCTCGTAGAGAAAATCCTTAACCCAGTCGACTACTTCCTTGTTAATGCCCGCTAGTTTTAGTTTGTGAATTAGTTTGTAGTGGGGGACTCTATCGAATGCTTTTTTGAAATCTAGGAAAATAGCGTCCACTTGCTTTTTACTTTCGGCGGACTTTAAGATATCGTGTACAAATAGAGCAAGTTGGGTTTCACAAATACAAATACTTATGTGCCAATCAAGTTTAAGCGAAAAGAGCGTTGATATTCCCGTGTTCTTTTTTAAATTATTTTCTGTTTATTGTGAATTTGTAAATATCTCCGTCGTAACTGATTAGCAGCTGATATACTCCTACTAGAAAATTCTAATTATTCTTTTGTCCAAAAACTTTACACTTAATACAAACCTTTCATGAGCCAACAATAAGCTTTAAATTTAAGGAATTTCCCGAAGCAGGAAAAGATCTCCTGTTTGATTAAATCAGATAGTAAGCATAGATCTTCGTAACGATGAACTAATTACATCGATAACGATGAACTAATTATCTGTTTTCCGCTTCAATACTCGGACACCACTTTTATTCGTTAGAGCAATCTGAAAAACCGGAAAACTAAGTGAATGGGCAGAAAGAACCCTCAAGCGGAGCGCAGTAATGTGATAGTTAAAACAAAGAGAATCTTTACATGAATTCCGTAGTTAGGGAGTCAAAATTTGAAATTTTGTTTCCATGGAGCGGCTCATTTACATCTTCCATAATCCAATTCCATTCAAATTCTTACCACGGGCGCGCATGCCATGAACGGGACACGAATTTGGAATCTCTGCATTTCTATCGCTCGTGCAGCATTAATTTAGATTTGAGGTTGAGTCGTAAAAACATTGAATGTTTTAATGATGGATGGAAACTCGCTACTGTGAAATTCATTAGATTTATCCAGACTCCATTCTATAGACAAATGAGAAAACTGGCTTTTTTAAACTATTCTATTGGTATATAAAAAACTTTATCTCTAAGATAACATGAGAAGAATGGTAACTATTTTATTAAGGTCTTTAATATAATTTTTTTCGTACATTCCGAAGTTCCAATAAAAATCTATTTTTGGTCTAGTTTCTTCTATCTTTAATTTCATTAAATAGTATATATTATCTACAAGTAATTTACCATATAAATACTGTATATTTATTTATTACTATTAAATAATAATATTTGAACATATATAGTATTTCTAATTTTCACATTTATGTTGTTCACATATTATATTTTTACCCTATACTTATAATTAATATATATATATATCATGTCTGGCCTCCGCTTCAGGAGCCTTGGTATACTTCAGAAAGTATTGCCACACCATACATTATTCTCTCTTAAGTTAATCAATAAAATTAATAACAGTTGATTGCTATGTTGCACAAAGTAAAGAATCAAGCCCAGTGGATATCATGCTGACCTTAGGTAATGAGCTGTCATAGTTAGTTATTAATCTAGAAAATTCTAAAATTATGGTGAATTGTGACTTTTAAGAAGTATCACTTATTGCCACAAGTAGCTCTTCAACGTTCATTTAACGAAGAGGATGATTAAGCTTTTTAAACGTTCCACGCGAAAAAGCAATGCAATTATCTGACAATGAGTGATAATTTTCATAGTGAGAGAATTTAAAATTGCCTGCACTTCATATCTACTTCCAGTCACACATTTTCAGAAGGTGGAAATAAAGTGCTAAGTAGGTGATATTATTTATTTGGAAGGTTAAATTTCACTTTAAAATTCACTTCGGAGTTTCTGGGTTATTTTATCCGGTTAATCTACTCCTCGGAATAATTTGGTTAGATATTTCGCACCTTTGGTAATTTCGGAACTGAGTAACGTGTGAAAATGTTGTCCATTGTACGTAAAAATAATAATAACGACCCTAATTTGGACGAGACTGAGTAAAATAATTCTCCTCTTACATCTAACCCTTCCTCGCATAACATTTCAAAGAAAGAGATAGCTTGAAAACAATTAATACACAAAAACATTAATTTCCAGATTTAAAAACATAAGTTATCACTTAGCAAAACAGAAATTGGAGCAGGAAAATTCTTGCAATGATAATATAATAATTACGTAAATTTGAATATAAGAAGATAACTTAAACCTGTAAACTAGCTAAGTACATATTGATCACACTTTAAGGGCTCAGGAATCAAATCTCTCCCATACTTTTTACAAAGGATATTATTGAATAAGAATGAATAATCACGTAGCAAGCTTCCCGTGGTCCTTTAGATTCCTTACATACGTACCCTAAAATATAGGTCGTAACTAATTACGTCTTAAAGGTAAACTATTATAACAGCATGGAAGCTCAAACTGAATTAACATCGGAATATCGTTGGAAATTTTATTCCCTTCTTTTTACCCATCGACGCTTCCCCTGAAAAATATTAGATCTTTTGGCACTGTCGCCTCTGCCACCCCAATTCCATTCTCGTACGCCATAACCAAAGTGCATGTCCTGAATATTCATGAAAATATGCGAATTGCATTTCTCGGCCAGTGAGTGGCATGGGCACTGGTTACGTCGGCTATGAGTTGGTACTCCAAAAGAATAAATTCCGACCTAACCTCTTCGGGACACAGGAAGGAGAAACAATGGGGTGAGGACTGCTAAGGTTGAAGAGCGATGCATAGATAGATGAATTGATATTTCATTTGTGTAAGGAATCAAGTAAAAGAAGATTACATTGTATGCTTCATAATAGCATGTTAAATCAGGTGAGATTACAACAGTATTTCATACCCAGTAGGTGTTCGGTTAACTGAAATTATCCATTATTATTATTATATTTAGTTAGTCACTGACTATTTACTCTATGGAAATATAATTTATTGAGAAATGGTATTGCTTACCAGATAAAAACTTTGAATCGTCCACATGGGCATCATAAAATGGTATTCTTTGTTGTTCATCCTTTTTCTCCAATATCGTGCAAGAAGCTACCAAACACACCCACGATAGAACGAGGTTGGAGCAGGAAAATGGTTAGTCGTTCACCAGAAATGAAATACAGACCACAGAAGGGTGATCCAGCCGCCTACTATCTCGTAAAATGCAAATGGAGGAATAAAATTAGCTTAGGTTAAGCTATAGTTTCTCAACCGATTCACAGATGCGATGCGAGGATGTCCTTAGGAATTCCAAATCATTGAAGCCGATGCAGCTCCGTGTTTCGCACATAACGCCCGGGTTTTGAGGCTGTGAATATCGTTCGCTTTCCGAATCATCGTTGTCTGCCGTATTTCTTAAGATAAAGTTCTCTAAAGCATGGCCCATTGATCAAATGCAGCCGTTCAAAGGCTATCTGCAGCCCGCGAGCATACTGGGCGATATGCTAAATACCTAATGACATGGTCGATGTAACCAAGCGTGAAAGTTTTGCACAATCACCGGTAGCAGGAAAGTGGGGCAACCAAAATCGCTATCCAAAGTGTTTTTGAGGTACTTTTGCAAAACTTGTTGATAAATTGAATTAATGATAGGTGACAAAAACGCTCTCCGTATCCGAAGCTGTGCTATTGAGTCGTCTGATTGACAAATTGCGATTGGAAGTGCGTATGGAGTGTATGTTCTGATTTAATATCCACATACTTCTGACACTTTATTTGCTGGGATGCTATGCTGATACTTAAATTTTTAACTAAAATCAGAAAGTTTGATTTTGAAAAGGATCATTTTTGTTATTAAACTATATTTTATTAGGACATTCACACCGAGAAAAATATTATTTTATGAACTTGGCCTTCCGCTAATTTTGGTAATCATTTTTGTTAAAAAATATTTTTGTAGAAAAATAGCACACATCAATAAATTGACCTGATTTTCTATATGTCGGCGATGGGTTATAGTGCATTTGATCGTCTCGTCCATTTGAGAATACATTGGCTACATTTCTACAAAAAATTACGTAATATTATTCTCATGAATATTTTATGCATATGAAACCTTTTGTTTCCTTACGTGTGAAAATCCACCGTTTTTTATTTTCCATTTGATATTCAAGCAAAAAAATATATTTTTTGGGTATTTAAGATTTAGATGTATACCCCTTGAGCCGCTCGTATGAGCTTATGGCATGGGTTGTGAAGTTATTGCCACATTAGATCCTTTCAGTTTATCATTTCGTAAGTAATCAAGTCGGCTTTCTCTCCGTTGAGTAGGAGGCATATTCAACTACGAGTTTGATGAGATCACGCTCATCATGTTTGGGAAAACTTTCAGGAAAGGCCTACGGAATATGCATTTAAGGAAATGTCTTAAAAAATGCAAACTACGAATCTTCGTCCAATATATACATATTTTAATCTGAGCAATTTCAGGAGGAAGGAAATCTCAGAAAAGTACTTCGATTAATCCAAATTTCAATGAGGAAATGATTTATATCGTCCTTCTGCATATTTAAATTTTTAGAAGAACAGGGGACTTCACTATAAATTAATTATAAATATGTATAATTTTTTCATCCCGTGCAAGATTAAAATTGAAAAAATATTCCATTGAGCAGAATATTTTATCAGAAACAAAACTACCTGTGCATTTGCAAATTCGTTCATGCGTCGTTTCATCCTATACAACGGTTAAAAAAAAGCTGTTAATATACTCAGGTAGGGTATACTGCTATCAACCTTCAGTCTCTTATCAGACAGACGGGAAGCATTCCTCTTGACATTGAATGGGCCTTTCACGTGCCGTGTTCATACGGCGTAAGACAGCGTTCTCTCCCATGGACGCTTCGAGCATCCAGTGCGCATTCCACGGCAGACGGCTAATTACAGATCTCGGTTCCCCGTATCCGTTCTCCATAGCCCAAGTCCAAGTCTGTCAATCGAATATCTACGCGCGGCGTACACCGCTGTGAAATACGTAACAAGAGCTGGAAAAAACGTTCGTGTAGAACCGAATTCATTCAATACTAAACTAAAGGTCCCGGAAATTGCAATGGTTGGATTCGTCGGAGATACAGCGAAATATATCCATACGTATAAAAGTTAATTGATCTTAACAGATATGATTTTTATTGAATACAGATTATGTAGTTCTTAGATATATATAGATATGTATGACTTTTTATATCCGTCATAGTCATATTTATCCGTATATACAGATGAATATGATTTTTCTCAGTATATCAGTCTTTTTCATGTATGTTTGTTTAGTTAATATGCCATTGGGTTAATTTATTTAAAATAACTTTTGTATGTGCAACCTTGACCTTTCTTGCATATTGTCTGTGCTATTTGCTCATCACTAAACATTTTTTCAGATAAGCCTCTGAAATAAGAGAATCTTTTTCGACGATTTCCTCTTTGTGTATTGTAAGTCTGTAAGAATTTTTAACGTATTAGAGTTAATGATTATTATGACGTAAATTTTCATTAAATCTCCTTTCCTTAATAGATATGTTACAGAAGAATGTCAAACTACCAATCGTTTAAGCTTTGATTAAAAAGCTTATAGTTATGACTTTATATCTGAACCCCATATAGTTTTCGTACATTAAATGAGTTCAGGAGACATGAGCGCAGGATTCATGATGTTCACCCTATTATTTGAAGCTTAGATCATTGTGTTACACCGAGCCTGAATAATGGAAAATTCACGCTTACTTACTCCGCCGCGTTCGGAACGTGATTTCACGCCATCTTACAACGCATTTCTGCTTAACGATGCCTATTGTCTGCATCCGTACGGGCAAGAATGACATTAACTCGAAGGCATCTCTTCAACTTATACGTCTAAGGCTCCGATTCCGGTCAATGAAATCATTCACGCGCACATGCGATAGAAAGGGTGCCATCCGACGCCGTTCTGACTTGCCGAAAGCGTTCAGCCTACCAATAAGGCTTCGAAGAACAGCCAATGGCCTCGCTCCCCTCTCCTGGTGTCATCTTTGCACCCTGGGAAATACTCCGGTGGTGACATTTACATAGTATGCGGTCGGAAAAGGATAGAGAGAGACTGTGGTAAAGAAGAGCAAAAGAATGTGCCCGGAGGTGTGACGAGGGAAAAGGTCGAAGGATTAGGGGAGGTGTTCGATACAAGATTGGTGCCTAAATTCACAAATATATTTAGAAAAGAAATAGGTGTACAGAAAACAAAGCAAATTTCGTCTCGAATGAAGAGGAAAACACATCGAGGTAGAATCGGGTGATAGGATTAGAATAGACGTTTTTTCCGTTCATATTCCACCTTTCGGTAGGTTGGTGTGCCTCAATATTTCTTATGCCTGGGCTTCCCGAACTGTGCTCCGCGAAAAAATATCAACAACAAAGCCTTAATGATTAGGGCAGTTAAATGGCATTTTTTACGATAAAATGCCAAATTTTGGGATTTTTTTATTCTTTCGTCAACGATGGGAAAAGAATGTAAGGTTTTGATTATGAAGAGTTTAAAGTTTTTATAAAAACTAAATTTTATGTTATAAATGCTACATTTTCTTTTCGAAGACCAATTATTTGAAATTTTTAAATATTAAACGCTAAAAAAGCTAAATTTTATTTGAACTTGTCATGACTCGAACTCAAAGGTATACTACATGTAACAAGTATTTTAATTTTCTACGATTTATTGATTATGTGTCATTAGCTACCCCTCAAATTTCAATCTCACACCATCAAAATTCATAGACCCTTAAAAATGCTCCGTCAGCGTAAAAGGTTGGAAATCTCTGCCCTACTCAATGCCATTCCTTCAGCTTTTTGGTAACAACACATTTTATGTCATCTAACGTCTTTCGTCCGTGTCTTCATCTCAGTCTCGATCTAATTTATTCTACCCTAAACTACTTTCTTTAACTATTCCCTTCCGCACAGTATTGGCCCACTTATTTCCTCTGTCAACTCTGAATTGCTTCAATTAAACCCCTCTCCTCCACAACCATTTCCAGCGCTTTCGTGTTTGTTTACATATCAAATCAACCCACTTTCTCATTCAATGCCAAACCCACATCTCGAAGACCTTCAAACCTTTGACTTCCTCATTCTTACGGTCCACGTTTCATACCCATTAGACGCACCCATTTTCTCAGCGGATACTCTATTACTCTTATATCTATATTATCATATTACTCTTATATCTAAGAGTAATAGAGTAACAAAGAATGTCAAATATTATGGACTGGTCCGGTCGTTCAAGAGTGACTACGTATTTAAAATTAAGAAGAAAGAAGGAACATGGCTGTGTTATTACATTAGTGATAAAGAAGCTCCAAATTGCCGTTGCGTTTTTCCTCTTAATTAAATCTACTGTTCTAATAAACAATCAACCGCTATTTGGATCTATTTTAACTCTAATGCACGTATTTAAAACCATAACCATTCTCCTGCGTGATTTCTTTTAGTAGGAAGTAATTTTCATAGGTGGCATTTGTTTGTCATTTTTATCTTCGGAGAGTCATCCTCTTTCACATTTTTGCTTTCAATAGTAGTAGTAGTCTAGTTAATTCGAGTGTAAGAAGGCGAGGTTCAAAGCAGCCTTTCGAGTGCGTGTTGAAGCTGCTCCGGATTGAAGTTTCCAGTGACTCTACATAAGCCGCTTATTCTGATCCTGAGTGTGAGGAATCCGTGCAGCTAATAACTGGATTATTTATTCGTTCGTGACAACGTGAACTGGCGCGCTCTCCGTCCCTTATTTCCATAAATTGTTCACCGGGCTCACGCGTGCGTTTTCGTCCCATGATTACTCTTTGAAGCCGATGATCGCATTACACGAAGGAAGCGTCGCTGTCTGAGTGTATTGGACATAGGTTAATGTAACAGTCAACCCATGGGAAAGCTCTCTTTTTATCCCGTACACAGTTTCGCAGGCGAGCGGGCCCATTTCCTAATCACCATCGTTTGTGGTCTCTTGTTGCTTCGCTAAGCCCCCGATGGTGGCGCTTCCATGCTTCTTAATGAGCTCGCAACTCAGCTCAATTGACTATATGATCCGTTCCTAATATCAATAACTATCCCTCGCATTAGAGTACTAACGATGGAACGCTCCTCATAATAGAGTCATATCTTTGCCGCTGATGTTTGGATAAAAGATGAAATGTCCCGCTTCCTATTTCCTCGTCCATTCTGATCTTTTCGCTCCCGAATTCGAGCGTCCCAAATACGTTAAAACCTCCCGTTTGAGCTATGCTTACCTAACGGAAAACCGTCTCGTAACTGAAAGTAAACGCTTTTAGCATTTAAGGGAAATCGAATTTTATGTTATGGTAATAGTATTCGAATTCGAATACTATTACCACTCTGATCTTTATGGTTGCCGAAAAAGGCACTTGAAGGCACAGGCATACTGGTGACGGAATCCTTGACAGCCGCCAGAAACAGAGTGCTGCAGGCGGCTAAAGATCCGGCTGGCCCACGCTATGTATGGACGCAAGACGGAAAAATTATTTTATTGCGTCCAAATGGGAGTTAAGTTCACGTCATCTCTCTCCGATATGTAGTAGCCGCAAGGAAGGATTTTGCTCCCAGCAGCCAGACCAGGAGCGGGCGGTGAAACTAACGTTGTTTCCTTCAACGACGTGTGAAGCAAAAATTGACGAAGGAGAGTAGAATCACCATGAGCCACGAGAACAGTGCACAGTAAACAATTTCTGACAGCCGTCCCCTCATCGACTAACTACAGAGACTTCATCCTCGGCAGCCCAAGGGACACCCATCGCAGAGTCAAGGAATCAAGATTCCACCTTCCTCACCCCAACTAATTAGTGCTTCCCTCAATTTCAACAGTGCCTTCCCATAAGGTTTTCAGTTATTCCCTCTTTAGTGCCCAATTTGAAGTGTTGAGTGGTCCACGCTATAGTTTTCATATTTCCTCCTTAGTGCTTAAAGTTATAGTGTCTCATCAGTGTGCTAGTGATCCTCCCATTCAGTGCAGTGCATAATTCCATAGTGATTATCATATCTCCCAAATCAAGTGCGATCGAGTGTTCCCCATTATATAAAGTGAAAATCTCTCCTCTCCGACCTAGTGCTTCCCTAGTGCTCCCTTCCCCCATTCGTGAAGCAATTTCCCATCCAATTTGTGAGCGGAGGAATACAATACATTCGCCCGTGGGACGCAGTTCTCTCAGTGCCTTGGATACACTAACGGACAAATTTCGACCATTTTTGCGAACTTTTCAACTGATATATCTTAACGTACAAAGCTTATTTCCGCACCTTAATGAACTACGTACAATTCTTCCTCGTAGCGGAATCCACTTCCCCTCATTAACTGAAAAATGGTTAAACGCTTCAATTTTGCCTACTTCAGTATCCATACCAGGGTTTACTCTATTACGAAATGATCGAATTGGAAAGAGAGGAGGTCCATTCCTTTTTCAGTCTACATTAATGACTGTATCAAGGAACATAAACACTGCAGTTACCATCTCTACGCCGGTGATCTACATATATACTTGGATTTACGTCCTTCAGAATTGCCTCAGTCTCTGCGAAAAATTAACAACAATCTACGGCTTATCAATAGCTGGAGCAAAGATAACTTTATAAACCTTAATCCCATTAAATCTCAAGCTACCATGATCGGTTACCCTAAACTACTTAGCTCTGTAAATGAAAATAACCTACCAGCGCTTAAATTGAATGGCAGCGAAATTCCGTTCGCAAAATTGGTGAAAAATCTCGGTATCTATATAAACGAAACACTTACATGGTCTGATCACGTCCTTCACGTACGTAAAAACGTAAATTTATCGCTTCACTCGCTTAGACGCGCAGGAAATTTCCTTTTCTCGTCTGTGAAATTACGACTTACTAACTCCTTAGTCATGCCACACTTTGACTACTGCTATATAGTGTACCAGGTGTCTGTGAATTGTGTACATATTATATATTGTGTACATTGTACATAGTGTCTTGTGAACTTGCCATGAAGCTACAACGCATGCGAAACACCGCAGTGAGGTTTATTTTCAACTTGAAAAAATTTGATCACGTCTCCGAATACTATTCTAAACTGTCGCTACTTAAATTTGAATCGCGGCAGAATCTACAAATTATATCATCCACACATAAATTTTTAACACTAAAGTCTTTTAAGTCTCCACAGTATATTTAAAACTTATTTGTATTTCTAGATACCATTCATGACCACAACACGAGAGGCCGCAAAAAACTCCTACTTCCCCAGCATAGAACTGAATTATTTCACAAATCTTTCACAGCCATCTTTCAGTATTATCCACTATGGAAAATTTACCTTCCATGCATACCTTTAAGCGTAAATTTTCCTTCATATCCTATAAAAAATCGTCAGCGATTTCTTAGCAGTTTTAACCCAAGGACGGATTCATCTGTTCCTGCAAAATCTCAGGCTCTTATTTAATCCTTATGGATCTAATGCAATCCTTAATGGATTAACCCGCATGACTATTCTCACTTCTTAGTCATAACTCTCTTTAAATGCTCATATTTCGCTATCTCCTGCTTCTCGAATGGACATCCAACCATCTGTTTTCTTTCGCCAAGAAGTTTAGCGCTTGCAATTTAAAATAACAGGAGAATTCGGCCTTGGTCCCCTCTAAATCACCATGCTTTACTGCTACTCGGTACGGCTCGCCTTCCAATGAACTAGACCTATGAAAGCGTGTTGCGGCCCCAAAAAGGGCTTAATTTAGCCTCTCGTAGCATTTTACAAATGCTACGAGATGGGATCAAATGTTTTTCCATTTTTATTTTTTTCATCCGATTCTGAAATTTTCTTTAAAAATATTTTCATAGAGTTTTCCGCAACAGATATTTGATTCAATTACTGTCAATAACGTAGAAATGTTAAAATACCATAATATACGTCGTAATTCTCCAGTTATCTAATAAAACAAGGGAAAGGATACAATATGATTTCCACATGCTTTCACGTGAAAAATGCTCAAAAGTGAATTGGCCTCTAAAAATAGAGCGATAGACCTTTCTTAATATTGTGTAGTGTGATTGCAAAGGAACATTATTTTGAATTATTTATGTTGTTTTCCGAAATATTTAACTATTTAGGTAGTGTAAATAATCTGTCTGCTTTGACCCCTACTTGCTTCTCAAGTCAGCGGGTGAAAATATAAATTCGCCTTTAACATTATTATATTTTCAATTTAAAACGAAACCTATATAATTTATTAAGGTATTTTTTTCGATAAGGTCCAGAGTTACTTTAGTCTTTTTTTACCACTAAGAACTCTCGGATTTGTACGAAATATGCACAAATGGCTGTACTATATCTCTAATTTTAAGATTTATAAATATTTTGGTATTATCGGCCATGGTGTGGAATTGGCAATGATTTTTATCTGAGATGTGCGGTTTTAACCGTCCAACATTTTGGATTTTCACGTAGTTCAAGCCTCTCCTCACGAAAAGGCGCTAAGATCGCGGAGTGGCATATCTTGGTTCTTCTTTGAGCTTTAAGGCGCGAGATATCAAATTTGGTTTTTCACTGTCCTGTACTATGTGTACTATCGTCCTAGCGGATCTTTAAAGAACGTCGAAAATGAAGGGATAACTCCCTAAAAGCACATAAAATTGGTAATTTTCCACGGCTTATTACTCCACAAATATTTCTACCTGGGGGTGATTAAAGTTAAATCATCATAAATTCTATTTCTTCCGCTTTTTAGGTGCATAAACATTAATTATCGGTTAAGAGGTGTCTTGGGTATATTATTTTTAAGGTCTTGACCTTATCGAGAAAATTACCTTTATTAACATCTGAGTTAAGAATTGGGAGTTAATTTGTATATTAAAATGTTTGTATGATTCCAAGCGAAAAATCGTTCGCGATCATACATAAATAGCATTGGTGAGAATCCATCACCAACCTAAATATCAGAAATCTTTCCAACCTGAAGTCGCGGGAATGGATGGAACCATGAATGATGGAATGAATGCATGAACAGCAGATCACTGCGAAAATTGAAATAATATCAAATTTTGTACGTAAAAGACATTGAGCGGTAGTCTTCTAATTATTATAACCAATTCTTTAAAATGGCTGCTGCCAAAACATATTTTATTGACAACCTTTGTCATTGTCATGGTGCTCTCTCATTATTTCACATAACACAATACACAATACCTCATGATCTTGGGAGGAAATTTAATACATTTATCACGCTGAATAATATGGAACAACAATCACAAGTTATGGAACGTTATGTTTGAGGTTTCAACATGTTATTTTACAAAAACAATATTATCAATCAAAACATCTATGTACAGACAAATAATTTCATCAATCAAAACGGATTATTATCAATCACAAAATTTATCTGCAGACAACTATTAAATTACTAGGTTCACCTTACAATATTAATACACTTGTTTTACTGATTAAACTAGTTAATATGTTATTAATAATATATTTAATGGTAATTATAAATAAGTGATCGCCCGTCAGTTGCCGCACGTTGAGTTGTCGGGTCCGATGAGTTGTCGCACTCTGATTTGTCAAGCAACCGGAGGTACGGTATGTGAGGGAAGGTAAGACACGGCGAAAAAAATCGAAAGGAAGAGAGAGATAGAATTAAAGGCTTGGCTTAGCTAGGCGAGATGGAAGACGTGGAGGAAAGGGAAGAATCGGGGGGCTTTTTATGGAAAGACGTCAGTGTTAATCTCTTCCACTTCGTCGGAATTTCTGGAATCGGAAGTCGGAAAGAGTTGATTATAAGAAAATACCTTCGCCTCGGTAATCTGGGAATGACACTGATTGGGTTCGAAACTTTCTGACCCCGAATCATGCGAAGGAAGTTCTGCGAGGTGAAAGGATGATCAATCGGCGTGAGTTAAAATTTTGATCAGATCTCCGCCTCATAAATTTTCAATCGATCGAGTGCGTTGGAGCTCAAAAATTCCACTGCATATAGAGCGTATTTTACCTTCTTTTACTTGCTGATACTTAGCGTAATTTAAAAGACATTTCCACTCTATTCTTCTTCCATAGTGATTCTGTCCTTCAAGATTGATATACTGGCATTTATTTGTATCCTTCTTTTAAACGCTTCCTAAATATCTAAATGTTTAGAATACTTCACCATCACGTACATATTTACATTCAGAGATATACATTTCCAAACTGCAAAAATTAAACATATATTATCGATATCGGTATTTCAGTATATAAGTACAATTTCTAATTCTCCTTGAGTTTCATGATGATCTGTATCATAGAGAAATCCTTATGAATTACATACATATAGCTTGAGTACCATTTCACTTGATCATGCTCTTTTATGCTCCTACTGGTACGTAAATTACTTCTTAAAATTTTTGGACAATATTACCCTATTGATAGCAGTCCTTATAACCAGGGAAACTTATATTTGGAATAGGAAGTCTTAAATATATGTTCAACATTATAAAATACTTCGTTATCTCTACATTGTAGAGTCTACATTAACATGCGGTTGATAGAAACAAGAATTGTAGGCTTTACTTCTCATGTATACTATATCTGTAACTATCCCGAGATTAAAAAACGCTAAATCATTCAAGCGATAGATTGTATTCGCTTTTATTAGCCCCTATCGCTATAGAGTGTAATCAAGAACGAAAGAATGTCCAGAATGCTTTCCCCAACAATGGTCAATGAGCATCATTCGAAAGAAAACTCCTTCTCGGGAACTTATAGATAGCTAGTTCGATTCCCGACGAAAAGAGAGGTAGACGAAATGAAATTTCGAATATGAGATGGTGTGGGAATGACTTAAACGTTTGCTCAAAGGATTCGTGCTGAATCGTAATTGGAAGGATCGCTTTTCTTCGGGTCATTGGACTGAGAGAGGAAAATAATGAAGAAGATTATCCACTGAATTGAAAGGAGGAATATTTTTAGCCTTCCAGAGAGTTTACCCCTCACAAGGGGAGGTATGGAGGGTAATAGCAATAGGAACAAATAGAATCTAGAATTATCTAGTCTCTAGAATGCACTAATACGTTCGAAAAGTTCCCGAACTTATTTTTTCCGGTGAAAACGCCGAGTAGGATAAAGGTAAAATTCTGGTAGTAGATAGCGCCACATATTATGTGTACAGCTACCTACCTATCGTGTTTGGATTTTAGCGTACCGGAAAATTGCGTCCCAGACATTTGCATCCCGCGGACAATTGCGTCCCAGGGCAATTGAGTCGCGCGGACAATTGCGTCCCACGGACTTTTGCGTCCCTAAGCTTTACAGTAGGATTAGTTGATAAAACAGAAAACGCTGAAAACTGCTACTGAAGAATTGCGTAGTGCTTAGCTTTGTCAACACCTTGCCGATGATAAAAGTTAATTATTGGTAATAGTTGATCTTCGGTTTCCTTGAAATTTCAAAACAATTGAATAACTAAGTGATGAAAATGTGCAAATAACGGTTATTTTTATAATACATTGAAATTTTCTCGATATTTAAGTATAAAATGAATATTATATAAAAATGTGCACACATAATTTATATAGTATAAAGATTTGTGAATATAATCGATCCTGATCAAAATAATGTCAGTAAGAAAAAATAGCGTAAAAAGTCTTTTACGCAAAAAACTTTTACCACAGGATATTGTTAGTTAAAAAAATAATGGCATACACGGCTAATTGTATTTACTTTCCTAAAATTCAAATCAGTGTTTTCTAATTGGCGATACGAAAACTTTCGAACAGATGACCTTTAAATTCTTAGTTAAAATTGGTTGATTAATCAGTTCAGATGAAATTCTAAAGAAAATTCAGAATTCCTACCTATTTACCGCCTGAAATTTTCGTTTCTCCTGCTCTGCGTTTTAACGGGAAAAGATAAGTTCGGGAACTTTTGGAACGCAGAAGTATATATTTCTTTGGAGTGTAAATTTCATTTAGAATTCTAATTTTTTTGTCTAAACGTAGAATTAAATGATTCCCGTCGCATCGCTTTTCCTCGATTCGACCTATTTTCCCCCGAAGAGAGCGTGTTAAACACTGCGCCATTGGATTAATCATGAATGCGGATACTTTCCAAATTTTCTGGAAGTGCATGAGGAACGGTAGGCATCCACGGCATTTTCACGGTTTGATATTTTATTCAGAAAATATGAAGAATTTAAATACTCGGAAACAAAATTCCGAAAATGGGGCCCAGAATCCGTAACGCTGAGCGCGGAAACCTCTTTTCAAATAAATATGTTACGTTTTTTGTTTATTAATGAAGCGCCCAATTGCACCAAGAAATATCTCCCAATTTCGTTACTTTCACCGAGGCCGATCTGGCTGAGTATTACAAGGTGGAAGGATATTAAAATTTATAATTTTATTCATTTTTAGCGATCATCGCTGAAGATGATGGTCGCAGTTTGGACTTGTTTCACAGAAACTCTTGAATGAACAGTTTTTGTACTTAAGATGGCTTTAGTATTGCTCTACATACATATCTACATCCGTTTTTTCTGGGAAAATTTGGGACTTGGAGGAAACATAGTACATATATGTAATCACCAAAATAACTAGCTAGCATTTTACAAGTCAAGATCATTATTACAACGAAATATTAGGAATAGTACAGAAGCCTAAGACACAAGGGAAAGTCACAATACAGAGATAAGGAATTTTTTGGTTTTTGTTGAATTTATTTACATCTTTCTTTTAAACCCTCTATTAATTAATTTTTATAGTTTAGTTTATGCATCGGAAAAAATATGATTAAAGTTCGTTTATTAAATTTTAAGACCGGCACCTAATTCAATTGATATGTTGATGTCTTAATAAATTTGTCGTAATATTAATGCATTTCATCTGATATAATGGATTTCCGTGTTCCTATCGAAAATAAATAATTTTTTAGTAATTCATCGGCCAGTCCCAATAATTTATCGATACGCATGGCTGAAATAATCTCTCCTTCCCTCTCCAGGAAACAGTTTGCTCTCTCAGAGACCTTAGGTATGAGATATAATGGCAATTACGGTGTTCAGCCATCCATAAGAGTCGTAGATCTGTAAATAATTTATCGAGTTTTGAAACGATGTTATTTGCTTCGAGGGCTAGGCTTTATCAAATTACTTCCGTGCGAAAAAGAGATTCATTTCGTTAGCTGCCATATTATTCGAACTTTAATAAAGAATACGAAAGCTCCGGATGCTGGTTGAAACTTGAAGCGCTGATTTCCTCGTCTAAAAATTATTTAGTAGAATAACTTTTTCAAATACAATAACGAAAGGAGAAGTGATATTTTTCCAAAGATTTATTAAAAACACGACCGGTTTTGATGAATGATAGTCATCTTCTGATGAGATGACGGTCAGAAGATGAGGATCATTCGTCGAAACAGGTCGTGTTTTAATAAATCTGTGGAAAAAGTGCCACCTCTCTTTCCTTTATTATACATTATGTATTTCCATACTACATCGTCTAACTCTGTGTCCTTTTGCAAATCTGCAATAGCAGTGTTTGTGCAACTCCGAAAGAGTTTATATTTCATATATATACATATATATATATTTGATATCCGATTATTAGTTGTAAAGTGAGGATGTATTTTTCTTCGGTGGTTTTTCAAGGTATCAGTAGATACTCCTGGATATTTTGCAGAGACTCCTTTAATGTAATAAGTGACACGAGTAAAGACAGCATATAATAAATTAAGGAATAAAAGCGTACAAGGACCTCAAAGGATCTTACCTTCTTTAATGAAATAAACTTCTTAGAATGAACTGCGTTTCGAAAGGATTTACTCTCTGAAATTGGTGTCTGAAGACAGTTACCTCGTTTTATCTTATAATTAAAAGATATGATGGCAGAGTAATATTTTGCAGAAGTTAGGAAGTTTGATGTATAAGTACGAAAACGGATATAATCTTGAGACCAATCTTCTTACAGATCTCTATGTACCGTGGAGATGAGTCTATTTTATGGGCAAACATGAAAAGCTCAAAAGGAGTCTCAAATTTCTGAACATTACGATTGGTTTTTGGGATCGCGGGAAAGTTTGTTTAAGTTCTTCGCTTCTCCAGGTTTCCAAACCCAAGATCTTATATACGGAGCGACGACTCTTTGTGTGATTCGTAATTGGAGGATAATTGCACACTCCTGGCCAAAATTAACGCAGCACCTCCCTAGCGATCCTACGGCCGGTGCTGCGTTAATTTTGGCCAGGAGTGTACATCCCCGACTCTTTCTGATATGTCATGATACTTAGGAGAGTAAAAGAGGCATAAATGGAACCAAATAAACCAACTTTCTATAATTTTACTTGGCAGCATATTATAAAAATCAGTAGAGTGAAACTCTCTTAGAGAATAAAATGGAAAGTAGAACTAATTTGACGTGGGAAGAAGTTCCTGTGCTATCTCTGTGCTTTTTCTATGCGATTCCGCATTTAACGGCAAACCAATGATTCATTTATATTTTAGAGTTTTTAGTGTTCTAAGAATAACCTTTTAGATACACGTTCAACAAAATTCCTATTATTTACAACTACGAGTACGGTATTTTTTAATGAAGTTATATAAAAAATGGAATTTCCGAAAAAGATATTTAATTTTTATGAAATAATACTTTTAAAGTGTAATTCAATAATGATAAAGATAATCACTTATTTAGAGCTGGATTGGAGCTATTAATTTAGTGAGCCCCGATCGTGATTTTCAATTTTTATGACACCAGAATGAAGAGAAACGCTTTTAAGAGAAGCATTGATGTTTTAGCATTTGTATATAATCTTAAAATTACAAATTGGAGTTTGGGAGTATCAACTAACATAATGAGAATTGATTTAATGTTAAATATTTCTATATTTGAAGCAATTCTCAGTTACAAAACCTGTTATGGTCAATAGATAATTTTGTATTAACTCTTCAGTCAAATTTTAATTTTATTTCACTTTTCAGGGCATTTTAGACTCACTATCGACGTTGAAAAAAATGCAGCAAGACGTTATTTATGCCTAACATAATTAATTCAATGATTTACGACGGAGTTGCTGCGGTTTTGGGCTCCTTATTAGATGCTCGCAACTGGAAGAACGTTGTCGATGGATTGTGGGCAGTCTACTTAAATTGCGAAACGGAATTAAGTCGCGAAACCGATTCCAGCCTCGTGAATGAGCTTCTTTAGCAAAGAAGTAAATAAGATGCCAGCAGTAGGGATGGAGACGAACCCAGTTGGGTGAAAGGTGCGGCCGAACTTGAGAATTTAGCAGCGTTGTTCCCGCCTGCACCCTCGAGAGCGCGAGTTTCTCGAATACATTCATCACCTAACGCGAACTTCGTGTCATCCCACCTTAATCTCGAGCGAGGAGGATGTTAAAACCTCGCCGAACAAAACAAACAACTCCCCGCGAAGGCTGCGTCACGGGTAATCGAGTTGAGGAGCGCGTGGTTTGCCCGTGGGACGGCTGTTTCTTTGCCCTTTGAGGAAAAAAGGTGAAAAGAGGGAACCAAAAGCATTCGGAATCGAGGAAGCCGTGCAGCGGAAGGGTACTGCGTGGAGAGGTTTCCTCCATTTTAATTAACTTCCTTCTTTGATATTTCTCGAGCGTCTCCAGTAGTTTCTTCCGGCGTGATGCTCACAGTCACTCCGTCCACGAGAAAGGTGAGGAATGTGTTCTGAGATGAGATGAAACTCATAAAATTACACGCGTAAAAAGTCTCATTTCAGGGTGGGAAGGATGGCCTTTAATGACATTGTTGCCGTCTTAGAGGTTTAAAATCTCCGATAGCCGTCTTTGTCGGCGTTCCTCGCCTCTTTCACCGGTATTCGGAGAAAACAGATTTACCACCGCTCATTTTAGAAACACCCAATGCACATTTAATAAAGTTCTTTATGACCCCTGTAAGGAAGAACATTAACCTACCTTTCAGTAGGTAAATGTACCTTAAAAACCCTTATTCAACGCCATTTCCTTCGTTTCCTGGAGGCATACTCCACTCTTTATGTCATTTAGCATCTTCTGCCTTTGTCTTCACCTTTTTTTTACTTTCTCCATTTACGTAGTATAGAGAAAGTATTGTTTTGATCAGAAAAATCGACTTCGAGATTTCAACGGAAATACGTTTTTTGGTCCCTAGAACACGATTTGACCATTTTCGGAATGATGTCTGTGTGTATGTGTGTCTGTGTTTGTGGACGCTGTAACGTACAAACTATTAGTGGTATCAATACCAAACTTCATATATAGCATTTTGGTGGGTGCTATCAGAGTCGATTAGTTTTCGAAGTAAATCGGTTAACCGGAAGTCGAGTTTTATTCTTCGAAGCAGATTTCCGTTTTTCCAGTTCCAGTAAAAGTTTTAGAAAATGTGATTTACTGTAACGTTTTTATTGAACATATTTTTGCATCACCGGTTGATTAGGAGTTATTCGTGAAATACTGATAAACCTGAAGTAGCTGATTATATACTTAGTGGGCGCTCTACCATAAAATCTATTTAACGTATCAACACCAAATTTCATATATAGTACTTTGGTTGATGTCGTTAGAGTTGATTAGTTTTTGGAGTAAATCGGTTAACCGGAAGTTGAGCTTTACTTTTCGAAGCTCGTTTCTGTTTTTGCAAATTATCTCCATTAATCTGATATTTAGGTATATACTATTACTAGCTGAAGCGCCCGTTGATTCTCAACGGAGAATATAGAAGTAGATTAAATTCAAGTTGCCGGTTGTGCAATGCGTAAATTCCCTTTAGAATAAGGTCTAAAATCCCAAGCTATTATTACTGTGCAGGAAAATTCATGAGCTCGACTCAACAATCGCATTGATTGTGAAGACGATAGGCTGTTTACAACCTCAACAATTTTGGATAATTCTCGCGTATTTTATTAAATATTCTCGAAATCTCAATTCGGAAACAATATTCCACGATCAAAATTAGAATATTCATTTAATATCCGTTCTTTTGCTTCTTGTTTCGACTCCGCACGACTATTTTTCTATTTTAATTCTTCAAAAGAAATATAGCCTGCTACCGATCAAAGTGAAGATTAGATTTATTCTTTATGGAAACCCATCTGAGCGATCTTGGTTCGAACCCAGCAAAGTTATCAAATTAAATTGAGACAGCACGTCCTTCCTGGTCCCAGAAAACACGTACGCAAAGTTTGGCGCGAATCTGGCAAAGGGTTTGTACTAAAATCGAAGACACACAGTCTCCTGACTGTAATTACGTACCTACAATTGCTGGTTACTTTCTTACAGAAAATTTCTCGTTATCCATGTAATATATCGTCCTCTTCAATCATCAGCTTTACGGGCCTAAAGTCCACGAGTATTTTTACGGGATAAAACATGAGCTCGGATTCAACAATGGGATCGGTCGTCATGGGGATGAGTTGTTTATAGCCTCGAATTTTTACGAAAGTTTTGTATATTTTACCAATATACTCGCAAATTCTAATCGAAAGTAAAATTCCATGTCCAAAATAAGAATTTTTATTTAATTTCCTTTCTTTTGGTGTTTGTCTCGACTCTGTACAACTATTCCTTCTAATTTAATTCTTCAAAAGAAATAAAGCCTGCAACCGATAAAAGTGAAGCTTACGAATTCCTTATGAAATTCTATCTGAACGATCCTGGTTCGAATCCAGCAAAATTGTTGAATAAAAATGCAACAGTACTTCCTTCCTGATATCAGAGGACACGTATGCAAAGTTTTAGACATATTGGGCAAACGGTGTGGACTCCAATCCAAGACAAACAAACAAACCCATAAACAAACCCACAAACAAACCCACAAACAAACCCACAAACAAACCCACAAACAAACCCACAAACAAACCCACAAACCCACAGAATTTCTGCTTTATATATATAGATTAAAAAGTTTTAGAAAATGTATTTTACTATAACTTTTGTATGAAACATATAATTTTTGTTTAACTGATTGTTTAGGAGTTATTCATGAAATACTGATAAACAGGAAGTTGCTGCTTATGTACAATCCTGGCCAAAATTAACGCAGCACCTCCCTAGCGATCCTTACGGCCGGTGCTGCGTTAATTTTGGCCAGGACTGTACTATGTGGGTGCTCTGGGCGCTGTGGTCGAAACGCCAATTTCATCGTTTTTCATCGAACATGGCCCAAAAAACATTATTTATAATGTTTGTGACGTAAAAGATAATATGATATAAATTAATCACTCATCTTCCAAGTTTAGATGGAATATAGAGTTTGAAAATACTGTCGTAGATAAATATTTAAATCTTATATATGGAGAGAGTCATGTGCCGGCCACATCAGATTTTTTACCCTAGTATTCTACCCTCAATCACTTTCTTTAGCAGTCCCTCTCCCCTATATGTTTGACCCGCCTCACCTTATTTCCTCTGTCTATGTGTTAAGGGAAAGAAAGATTTCTTCTAATCCTCTGTCGATCCTAACTCCAATTAAAACCCTCTCCTCCTCAACCTTCCCCAGGACCTACGTGTTTGTTTTCCTATCAACAAACTGCTGCCGTTTCTCTCAGAGGTGATTTTCACCAATCATAGGCCCTAGGCAATAGGGCAACCTTGACGCCACACCAAAAGATTATCTGCCTTAAAAAACGACAAAATGTTCTTTTTTGGGCACTCCTTAATATGTGGCCCTCAGCATAGCGCCTAGTGCACCTTATGGTTAATAAAGTAAAGATTTCAAATACTTCTTTAGGCGTTCGGCTGGTGCGCGAGAGTTATGCTGGGTCTGCTCAAGAAACCGAGCAGGGACTATGGGAAAACCTGCGTTATAGGATGTACACTATTCGTATTGCAATAGCTAAGCTATCATCCTCAGGGTTGTAAGAATACCCATTAAGCGCAAGAAAGACTTTTGTGCGCCTGCCGAAAGGTCTTAGCTGTGCCATTGTGTAATATTGTCTTTTAAAACTTAAGAATCAGTAAAATAAATGTTCCGTGACCCAGCTGTCCTAGCTATCCTCCTGTGGTCGCACTAACGCTCCGGTTCGCTCTTTGTGGCTATTTCAACCATGCGTGTTTTATGCCTCCGAATCCAAATTTCTTGAAAAACTGTACGTGGAATTCATTGTCATTCAGAATTATGGCCGAGAAATTAAATTCTTCGCAAATCCAAACACAAATGTATTGAAAATCATCGAAAACACTGTTTTCCCCTATTAATTCACTACTTTCCTCAATTAATTAATTTAGGGCCTTTAGCTTGTCTTGTTTTCTCGTTTGCTTAATGCATGCATGCATATTAATGTTTATTGTTAATATTTATTTCTATACTTATATTTATGTATGTTATTATTTCCCCTTTTATTACGATTCATTGTAATTGGTCAAATTGGCTGCTTTTGAATCGTATTGAAAAAAATGAAATAAATTGAAAGACGTTATAACACAGCACACCCTCTGCACTTAAACACAAATATGAAGAAAAAAATGGTAAGCTATAGTAAAACCCCTTTTCGTATACAAATGTTAAACGAACCGGAAGTTATTTACCGGGCGCATCAGATAATATTATTCCAAAAATAATTGACGCTTACTTGAAACCTTTCAGAAATATATGTATTCTAGTATTGAGTAACTATATCTATTCGGAAAAGTATAGATTTAGATCGTGTTAAAAAATGAATTAAGAGATATGGAGCACTTTTGTGAGTGTAGTACTCTAGTGACCTTGGCGCCCAATCCCGTCTTCTCTCCATTAAAAGGGTTATCTTTATGAAATAGCAATAAGAGTAGGTCGTCAAAGATTCGTTAAAGCAATAATTACATTAACGAGAAAGGTAATGATAAAATTTCATCCGAAACAATTACGTTTATGCTCCTTTAATGTCGGATACCGATTCCCAGCGTCCATTAGCCTTCTCTGAGTGCGTTTCTCTGTTCGAGTGAGAATGTAGTGAAGTGTCCTTTTCAAGTCGGTTAATGGCATTATGGGGGAGAAGCAGTGACTTATAAATGTCAGATCGCGGCATTTGCTCTGCTAAAGGGTGTTCGGAACAGCCTCACCTTGAAGGGAAGGTCCTCGCGACCGGTAAAAGGCGGTATAGTAGCGGTTCTTTGGAGATTTGAGTTCCTGCCGCAGTAAAATGTCTCGTGTCCTTAGGAAAAGGGCTCCTGGCGGAAAAAGGTTAGCGAAGGAATATGGAGAAAAGTAACGGATTGTTTGAATTGCGTCAATATTTTGGGATACTATTGTAACTTATACATTTTCTTTTTAATTGAAAGTGAAAATTTTCCCGAAGAATTGCTGCGTTTCCGAGTATTAACGGTATAATAAAGGAGAGAGGAGTGGTACATTTCTTCATTATAGATGATGGATTTCCACACTATATCGCCTAATTCTGTGAATTTCAAAGTACTATTATGTTAAAAGACCGATATACTCAAGTTGTACCCGTATCGAGATTTTTAATGCAAGGAATATCGTCGTATAGATTTTTCAAAATTCTATTGCTCTTCCATTTCTAAAATCTAGCTGTGATTGCAAGATACGGTTTGCATTTGGCAATCATTCATGATTTAAGGTCTTCTGGTATGGTTATTTACGCTAGAAAGATCAATAGGTGAGATTCAGTCAGAATCCTTTTTGAAGTTGAGATGAACAAGGCATCATCAGAACTTAAAAAAGAAGTCCATCGAAGGATATTTACCGATATCCTTAAGACGTTATCTTGTCGTTTTATTTCCGTTCTGGGATGTAGTGTTGATGAGGATAACTATTCCCCCACCAGGTTCGTTAACACACGTATAATTGTAAAGAAAGAAAATTTGGAAAACGGCTGTTAAGGAATCAAAGGTTTCAGGAGCGATGAAGGCCTTCGAAATACGTATTGTGTGCCCTTAAAAAGTGCGGTGTCCTTTCTTAAATTCTCGGAATACCGATGAATGAGACGAGGAACGCCGACAAAGACGGTTATTGAAGATTTTAAACCTCTAATACATAAAATTGTTTTATTTAGTAGAAAAACTCTCCAGTGAGTGGGAAAACAAAGACTTTCTACGATATTTTTTATTAAGTAGATAAGCATTCTGACTGAAAACAGCGCAAAATACTCTTCTGTCAAGCTCTTTGATAAGTGTTAGATAAACAAGTAAAGTAATGATCGGATCCAAGAAGTTATTATGTGGGAGCATAAGGGAGGGACGCCTTGTTAGGCGAAAGTTTCGAGAGAGAGGAGAAAGAAGCCAAATTGCTTGCATGAGAGAACAATTTGAGCACAGAGAACAGTGGGTTTGGGATTCTAGCGCTCAAGTCATGAGGAAGAGGATTCAGAAACATTCTGGCGAAAGAGAACAAATGGAGGAAAGGGAGATTATATAGAGGAGATAAGAGGAATTGGGAGGAAGATAGAAATTGTACAAGGAGAGCGAAAGGTGGAGGTGAGGCTAGAAAGAGAAATGCGATATTTGCATGAAAAATGAGGCAGAGTTAATAAATATATATATATATATCGTTATTTCAGCGGATTTCTTACATTTTAAATGCTACATCGCTTCTGAGCTTAATGTTTCGAGGTACATCGTTTTTAAATGGAAGTTCAATTATACACAGTATAAAAACAGCAACTTTGCTTACATTATCTTAATAATGTAAAGTTCAGATGAAAAACATGGTTTGGTTTGCTCCGAATATTAATTGGTAAATTAAAACGACATTAAAGATACATTTTAATCCGAAAAAAATTGAGATTTAAATGTTGATGGAAAGATACGGATACATTATGCAGGCTTTATTAGCATTGGTAAGATCTTTTTTCATCTAAAGATTAAAGATATTATATACTACCAAATATTTTACCAACACATCGCAACTAATGAGTGATTTTGCAAGCGAATGTTTTTCGAAACAAAATAACATGATATCACTGTATGGCTGTATACAACTATACTTTTCGAATGGGTTGTTTGATAGAATGCAGACATAAATTATTCTACTAGTATAGAATTCAATAGGATCGGAAGGAGGAATTTGGTTTGGCAGATAAAATTTTGTAGATAGGAAGCACGAAATGTATTTAAAAGAAAGTAATTGATGCTCTGTTCCAAAAAAAATCGAAAATAATGTAGGACAATCGAGGTAAAATTAGGAGTAAAGAAAAAGGAGAATTAATGGAAAATTAAATGGGTAATTATAAATGTGATTTGAAAGCGGTAAAGATAGACCTGGAGTTAACGGCGATATATTAATCGAAAATCTACCACAATAAACCTATCGGTGAAAAACGGTAAGAGCAATAAATATCGAGCTAAGAAAGCGTTAGACGTTGAAGAGACAAAAATCGGGATTTCCACTTGCATTAAATTTTTCAAAAAGGAAAAATAGAGAAATTTCACTTACGCACTCACTTTCACTTTCACTCACGCATTTGGTTAAGCTCCCATTTGAGAAAAAAGTTCCAATGAATCACCGTTTCCAAATTATAAGTTATCTGGTGCAACCTGGAATTATTTATGAGAAATTTGAAAGTGGTATATATTTCATGATAAATAGAGTTCTAAATAAACGGGAAGTAGTTAGGATTTTGTGGGAAAAAGGAAGGTTGATAATAACATTAGCGTGCTTGAGAGGCATTTCAGTCCAAGATTACCTCTCTTCAATAAAACCTTAAAGACAAAAAATAAGAATACGTGGGTCAAATATCTCAGCTTCAGTGCTGCGCGAGTTATAATTGAGTACTTAAAATCATGATGTAAGATTTAGTCTCTTAAAATAATTAGTCTTGTGTGCCTTATTGAACGGGTGTGAATCGCAGTCCTTAAGAATTGTTTTCAGCTCAAGGTATGAGGACTTTTGAGATGTGGATAAAAATAGAATTGGGGAAGTTGGGTGAATAGGAAATCAAGCTGTGGAGATGGTGTGAGAAGAGAGGGTTTCAAATAACGATATAAACAGAAGGGAGGGGAATGCGAGTGTCAAATGTTGTGAGTGGCGGAATGAAATAAATTGAAAATTGGATGCAAATGAGATGATAAAAGGGAAGAAAGAGACGACAGATGTAGAGTGATATAGGAGTGGTATACTAAGAAGTCAAGAAATGGACGATATATCTCAGGAATATTTTGGAATGCGAGCCTACTATAAGGTAGAACACTCTTGTAATGCAAGAACTTACTCAGGTACACTCAGGTAAAATACCTGAAGCTTCCAAATATAGAATAGTAATTTATTAACGTTTTGGGGAAAAAAGTCCAAAGACCAATTACATATTTTAAAATTAAGCATGTAGACAACGCAAATGTTTAAAAAGTAGCACAGAATACAGAAAATGTCAGAAATGTACAACATATAACAATGGAATAGTTGAGAGTATATGGTGAAATTAAATCATTGCATATTTTTACCTTAATTATCAACAAACAGCACAGTTATGACCATGAATAATGAATAATATATTCATAGTATGTATTTAATTTCAAATAGTGACACCCTACATAAACTGTTTAAAGACTAAGTTATTCTACTAAAAGTATAGTTATTATTCCCTCTAATTCTCTTTTTCTGGACTCTACAAAGTGAGTTTTACTTTCTTTATGATTGTGAAGGAATACCTCCTGGTAACTCCTCAAACCGTCGTGTTTAAATTATTCAATTATTTTGCACCATTAACCAAAGTGTACTTTTTGTAAAATTTTACCTCAGGGTAAGGGAAAGTACAGTTATATATAAAGTAAATACTTATTTCTTAATTTAAAAGAACAATTTGTGCTGTTCCTCGGCTTAAGCGGTAAAGGAAAGAGTGCAAGATCGTCGACATGAGAAATGATCGTCGACGGAAATGAGCAAGTGCGTGTTACATCATCAGGTCCCGAAATAAAACCCTCAAGAGAGGACACCAAACAAAGAAAGATCGATATTTAAAAGGAGGTTATTTATTACCGTTTGAGGAACCTTAGGATATCTGGAGTGGGGAGAGGGTGTGATACAAAGGGTCGGAAGGTTCGAGGGCAGCGAGGCGCGAAGGAGGGAAAGGCGTGAATGCGTGGACGTCAGCGGAAAACACTCCGTCCATTTACCTTCTTAGCCCATTTACGTGGCAGTTGGTGCCCTTATCACCTTCCCTCTAATTCTCTCTTCCACTCTGAGCTTTCTCTCGATCCCGATCTGTTCTCCCTTTTGTGATTCTGCGATCCCGTCTTCCGCTCTCGAAACGCAATGGGAATGCGGTAGCGAAGGGAAGTGATGACGTCATGATTCTATTCGGGCGAGATGGAGGCTGAATCGTCTCCACTCCCATCCAACAAACAGTACGAGATATCGATAAATACCATAAAAATTAGTTTTAGTGGAGATGAAATGAGGAAAAAATATAAGGGGCATTTTGTATGAAAAGCATAGTTGAAGCATAGTAATATGTATTCAAAGAAGTCAAATGCTAACAAAGAAGGGGTTAATGTAAAAACTGTGGAGATATACGATTATCCATAACTATACATTTGTTGGGGATAAGATATTTTACAAACTTACTAAGAATTGTACACAAATTAATATAATCAACAATATTCCTCACCTTCCCTTCCAAAATCCCTAAGGGTATTTAAGTGCTACATTTTCTGTATTTGTGACCTGAAAATGGCTTTGCGTTGAAAAAGCTAGTCTAAACAATATTTTGTGAAAATTACAAATTTTTTTTTACTTTTATACAAAAATTAACATGCAATATGAATAAATAAAGAAGAATAAGTGAAAAAGATGCAATGCAAACTCGTAGCCCATTGACAGAGAAGAGAAGCGTTATTTATTGCTGAGATTTAGTATATGTGCCGTATATTTTGCTCGGCTAAAAATTAAATTAAAATTTCCTCTAAACTTAGTAGAATTTATTCTATCGGGTCACCTGATGGTTATATGTGGTATTGATGATAACGATGGTGACGCCGTACAGTTTCGGCTTTCATTATTAATACCGAATTTAATTTCCTATCGCCACCACGTATCGGGGAATACGTGTTTCGCGGGGATGAATCGTGGACCACTTCCATCAATTGAGGATGAACACTTTACCAATTGAGCTAAGAAGTGCCTTTTTTAAATACAGAACTGCAGAACGTAGTAAACAATTTAGTAAATGATAATCTCGCTGTAGACATTGTAACGAATTGCAATGAACTTGATTGTACAGGAAAAGGATATCCATACTATCCTGTCGGTCTCATGTGCGCATCGTGTGATATCAACGGTTTTCGACGTAGTTCCACCAGTTATCGCTTATTTTTATGAAAAACGTTCATCATCGGTCAGCTGGAGAATGTATGTGAGTGAGAAAATCTTTCATTCCTTAAGGAACTTGAGAAATAATAAACTTATACATTTTCTTTCAAATGTTTTATGCATTCCTTCTAAATAGTTCTCTAGTAAAAAGAGTAAAGGTTTTTATAACACAGGATTAATAAATGAGAAGGAGAAGCAGTGAGGCTTATGAAGGCTCTCAAAATAGTCTGGCGTAAATTAAATAAAAGGAAAGCGTTGAAATATGAGAGAGAAGTTCAATAAAGACACGTATGGGCTGAAAGGATACGAGAAAAGGGACTGTGCAAAGAAAAAAGACGAAATACAGAATATGAAGAGAAGTTAGGATTGGTTAAGTGGCCTAGAGTGCTGTCGGTACTTAGCGAAGCTCTAAAGGAAATTTGGGGGAAAAGCGGTTCACCGAGGGATAGCTAAAAAAGTCTTTCGCTTATTAGCGCGACGCAGGAACTCCTCGTTGCAGATGTGCCGAGATGAAGTCCCCTGAGAAAATGCGCAGCTTTCATAAATCGTTTTCCCAAAATTCGAAGTCGTTTTCTCCGAAATCGGTGAATCTGATGGCTAAAGTTCTAGTGCTCTAATATTTAAACGAGTTTGAGAATAATCGAGGTAAAATGTTTTGAGATCTAAAAAAATTAAGACAATAGAATGTGAAATGGTTCAAAAATAAGATTAAGTTAAACTGTGCGTAGTTGATAATAATGTGGTTCACGGCTGTCTCCTTTGTAATTTTATCTCGAGTTGTATTTGTTATTATTTAATCAACCTATATTTATGTATGAGGCTATATTGATATTCTACCATGAACTGTATTATTATTTTACTTAACGATATATTTCATTCATGATTTATAATCTTATATCTTATGTATAATATGTATAGCTTAATTTAATTACACAGCCTACGGGAGGTTTTGGAGGGATTTTTTCCCGTCTGTGGGCGGATGGCAGGCTTAAAATCATTCTTTTTAAATTAAAAATTAAACTTAATTTTAACAAAAAATTAAATCCCTTAAACGTTGCCACCTGGCCAGAAGACAAACTTGCATCGTAAACTGAAATAAATAATAAATCGGAATATGTTGCTTAGAGAGTTTCGCAAAACCATCTATAACTCTCTCATAAGGTTTCAACTGCAAAATAAATCCCATGCATTCTAGCTTCTTCGCTTCAAAGTTTAGTCCTTCCATTTCCCGTGAATTCTTTCTCTGCGGTAATACAATTCCCGGTTTATGTGAACTGAAGAAGAAGCGGTAGGTTGCGCTTGATGTCATCCCGAAACTTGTTACATTTGAAGTCGTTTTGAATAATCGCTTGGATTCCAAAATTTCTTCCATGCGACATGACAACGATGCAGCTGAAAAATGCTTCCACTTCACCAACCTTTATGAAACCTTTTCTAAGAGAATATTCCAGACAAATATTTGGGACTTTGATATTGAGGGAAGCAGGTATTTAATCACTTGAAAACGTGAGCAAAAGTGAATGCACTTCATGGAGAGAAAGAACTAGGGGAAATAAAGAGACCTCTGTAAGGAGAAATAAAGAAGCAACTGGAAAAGTAGAACACTTTATTGTCATATTTTGTGCTTCAAATGATTCAATCACTACACTAGATTCCACTCTGTTGTTTATTAATATTGAAACTGCTGTATGTTATGTAATTAGCGGTAGCTGTTGACGTGAATGTTGCGCGATGGACGACAAGATAACATAGGCAAAAACGCTGTCTAATGTCACTTCCGGAGAAATAAAATTTTTGACCTTTATCCATCGTATTTTATATTCATGCAGGTATACTCCCCCGTCAAGCATGACGTATTTGATTCAACTTATTGGATAAATATGGATCATAAAATAATGGGTTCTGTAGGGGCCTAAATTCTCCGTGTATTCTTATGGGAAATCGCATAAGCTCCGATTCAAAATCGCCTTGGTTGTCAGAGGGTCTGGTTGATTTTTAAGACGAAAGCTTGCGTAATTTTCGTTTATTTTGGTATGGTTCTCGTTATTTAGATTCCAAAAGTATATTCCACGACTGAAATAAAAATCTCTATTTAAACACAAGGTAAAACAAACTATACTTATATATATATTTCACAAATACATACTATATTTGTGAAATAAAATAGTTTTCGTTTATCTTATGTGTTTAAGATAAAGTACCACGAAGTGAAGGCCGAAGTGATTGTATTTGATCTTTATTTGATATCCCTTTTTATGGCACTTGTCTCGATTTTGCAGGACCAATGTTTCTAATTTAAATTAGCAAAAGAAGAAAAGCCAAGATATGAAAACGTATCGCTCATTTTTATGGATGCCTTTCTGAAAATTTTGGAGTCTAAACCGGAATGAATGAATGAGACGTTCAATGCCTTATTTTCCGTCATACAAAAGCAAAACATGGGGAATTTGGATGTAATCAGTGGAATGGTTGAAGAAAAAATATCGATGAACGTAGATTTGCGTAAATACAGACTATATAACTTTATATACTCGTGTTATATTATTTTCATTAGCTTTTTGTTATTAAATTTTTCACTTCCTCTTTTCGACTACAGTCAGATTAATTCTCCGAGTAACGAGAAGGATTAATAAGAGATAAACTCAAAACATTCCGAGAGCATTTTTACATTCCATAATTTCCGTTCATCAACTCGCATTTCGGCTTAAAAAACACTTATAAAGCCGGCAACAAAAAATTCCAGCCCAACGGAGCCGGAAGTGAAACGCTGAAGAAAATGGAGTTCCCTTTTCGCGGAAACGTTTTTGTTTCGAGGGTAGAAAAAGTTTCCGCCGTAAATCTCGAGGCCAAAAAGAACGGGAAAGATAATATAAATAAAATAACGGTCGTCATTGGAGAGGCGTGAGGGGACTCTTTAGAGGGCCGAATTAATGGCGGCAGAGAGAAAGAGCGATAAGCGAAATAATGAGTCGACTGAGGCGGCAGGAGTACGTCGGGAGAAAACAAGAGCGTGAAGCCGACGGAAATCGAATTATTTCCTCGAAAGAAAAGCGAAAGGGGAAGAAAAAACCTTTGGGACTGTCTATACGGCCGGGAAAATACGGGGGAAGTTGGAGGCGTGAGCATTTTAAAAACTTCAGGGAAAGGGAGGGAAACTGAGGGATATTGCCATTATCCTCAGAACTGGATGTGCTTCACGCAATCACAGACCACGTTTCGCCTGGAACTCCCTTTTTCCCTCGTTGCTGGGAACGCTTATTCACTCGTCATGAAATTCATTAAAGTTTCGCGATGTTTTTTTATCTCTAAAGGTCAATTTTTGCTCCGTTCAAGTCTCACCTTTGATTCTATCTTCGATTTAAAGGAAATAGAAACCAAGACTCGAAAACTACTGGAAGATTTTGGTAATAACGCTATTGCGATATTATTACTATTCTTTCAAAATTTTGTAAAATAAATTGTTAATAAATCCGTTGAATGATGCTGTTTCTTTATTATACTATGCTAAGTTTTGCATTTCTTTTCTATAGAGGACAATGTTTTTACAATTTCATTGATATTTTATGTCGTAACTCCTGAGATGTAATATACTATACTATCGTATCGTACGCACGTAGTATACTATCGTATCTCATAGTATCATAATTATGTAATCTACTAAGGTATCATACTTACGTAATATACTATTGTGACGTACTACATATACAATACTATCGTATCCTACGAAGAAACCAATTTACATAACCATCTTTGGCAGCATAATGTAAATGTATTGAGTCAATAAACATCGGTACTCTTATTCGTAAATATTTATGTAAGTGCTAAATCAAGTATTGAGATATCGCAGGGTGGTGGGGATATTATACCAAGGCCGTTGCTAAAATAAGGCTGACGATCACCGGTATATGCAGAAAGGTTTCTAAACACGTCATTGAGTAGCGGGCAGGTAGTTAGGGATAAACATACATTTTTTTCTGCAATTCTTTTCGTATTTACTGCGTGAATTGCAGTTATTTTTGGCCTTAGCCTTTAGCTCGGGAAACCAATTAGTGAACTACGTGGACTCGGACGCCAAAGAATACCGAGGAACCGAGAGAAGGAGAGAGAAACGCGTGGGAGAATCGTCAGAATTGGAGAAAGTCGTGGAGGAAGAGTGGATACGTTCGTCCGAAGACTTTGAAGTGTTGGATATTTCACAAAGAACCCAAGTCCTCCGGGCAGTTTCACCCGGACGGCACTCAGCTAGACCCCGTTCGAGGGAGGGGGTTAAGTGGGGAGTCCTTTAATGTCGGACGAATGCGGTCAGAAAGGAAGGAGCAAAGGTTAAAAGGAAAGTAAGAGGAAGAAGTTGGAGGAGAGGATAGATGGCTGGAAAACAATAGCCGTGGAGAAGGAGAGTGGGGGAAAGGGTGGTGTGTGTGCGTAGAAAGTGGGGAGGAGGGCATTCGGGGTGAAGAAATGAAGATATATTGGTATGGGAGGAGCAATTTGTGGAGAGAGCGTGTGAGAGAATAGCAAGAAGGGGTGGGATAAACAGAATTATGAAAGCGGAGGAGGGAATAGGGAGAGGTGAGAAGAAGCATAATGTTATGGGAAATGAGTGCAGAAAGGGAAGCTGGATGGGAAATGGAGGTCATGGCCGACGAGAATGAGGATGGGAATACCCGATACTCGATAAAGAAAACCTTCTGCTCGCAATGGTTCTCAGATGAAATTTAGCTTTAAATTCATAAAGAGAAATCAGCAAGCATTTGAATGGTTTTATCTTTTTGTTTTTTTGATGTTTAAGTATGTGATGTCTAAATTCTTCAGATATCATATAAGATAACGCAAATAATTAATACAAAGTTAACCTCCCATCTGCTTTGCATCCGGACCCGTATTGATTCTATTAGGCCTGGGATCCCTGATGACCATGTTTGTAGTGTCTTAAGTTTTCACGAAAACTGTTCCTAGTTTGATTCCCGATGGGAGACCACGTGCGAAATGATCTAAAAGTTTGAAGCAATTTATAAATTCTACTAATCATTAGATGTTCTATTGATACTCTATATATTAGGTACCCTACCTATCAAGACATTGCCATGTTCATTGCCCTGATGATGGTCACCGTGTATGCGGCCGAACGTCGGCGCTATGTCTAAACTTCGTATGGAGAACTGCCACCTGGTTGGAGTAACGAGAACTATTCCTATATGTAATTCACCGGGAAAGAACTACCTCTTTTTGTTCCATAAGATGTTTCAACATCTACTAAACTTGTTGAGCTTATTAGTATTCAACCGATTATCAAACGTGGAGCTACTTATGTTATAGCTGTATTCGCTATACTGCCTTGGCTCTATGGATGCTGCAAATGAGCAGTAATTGTTGGTAGGAAATAAGGAATTGGTGGGAAGCAGGATGAAAAGATAGAAACAGAACGGAAACCGGGAGTAAAGCGGGGGAAATTTTGTTTTGCGAAACCAAGGCTTTATGTGCCCTTTATCCCTTATAGTGTACGACGAAAGGAGGAGAAAGAGAGGGCAAGGAGAGATGTTTTAGAATAAGATGAGACCGAGTGAATGGAAGAGAGAGCTACGAAGAGAAGTCTACAAATGATATTGTGCGTAAATTAGGGAAAGAAATAGATGGAGTATAAGATATAAGAGTTGAGATAAGAATGAATGGAATAATTACTGAGCGAGATAAATATTCTGATGAGTCTACTTTGCTGCCACTGCAGATAACACTGCATGATTAGGCTGTTATAGACCCTATATTTAGGGATATATCATGAATTCAAAAAAATATTTTCGTTTTATTACCGATAAATCTAAAAGTATTTTGAGAGTAAACAAATAGTTCCAGAAATATGAAGTGACTAAGTATTTGGATTCCAACCATTTAGAATAAAAATATAACTTGCTTATGGGCGTTGAAACACCCACATGGAAGGTATATGTGCTAGGTGTGATCTAGGTTCGACTGCCAGTGTCGTCGAACTTTTTCATTTGCGTAAATCCTTTTGGCGCAAAAATCCTTCCAGCAATGGCTGGCTTTAGTGCGAGGAGCATCGGATTTTTTACCCTCGTTCGTGTGTAATGATATAAGTCACCACTTGAGATCAAAATTTGGCAGGACTTAAGATCGTATGAAGAGCGGTCCATGGACATAGGTACCTTCACAATTGAGAAAATGCATAAAAGACGTGGAGGAGAAGATAAAAAGTAGCGGGATGGATGGAAGGAGTTGAGCTGAAAGAAGAATAAGGAATGAAAGGGGAGGGCCCTTAAATTGACATCGTACGAAGGAAGAGGAGGAGCAAAGAGAAGCAAGGAGAGGCGGGAGGGGGTGGAGTTTGGTGAAAGGGGCTAGAGAACTCGGTTAAGGAGTTTAAGGAGATCGACAAAGTAGAAAGACTCGAGAGGTATGGAGGTAAGGTCGTGTATGTGTGTGGAGAGGGGCGGAGGAATGCGGTATCTAAGGGAAAAATGTAGCCAGGGAGGTGAGATGGATCAAGATAAAAGAAATGGTCGAGAGGGAGACTCTTTGGAAGCGATAAGGGAGGGTGTGAAGGGCGAAAAGTATTGAGTAAGTGGGAGCTAAAACGGGACGGCCTGAGGCGTGGAGCGACTCCGGAATTAAAGGAGGACGAGTCTAAGAATGGCCCTTTGTTATACCCTTTTATGGAAGGGGGCGTGCGTTTCCCAAAGACAGGACGAAACATTTAATGCGGCGTTGCCCGTGTCAGCTTTAAGCGTTTGATCTCGAGTGCGTATAAACATCCCCACGGACGTTATCGGCCGTGGAATTTGAGAGGGAAATGGTTCCTGAAAGTCACTTCTTAAAATTTTGAGTCGTCTTTATCTCTTTGAAGGTGGAATTCACGGCGTATAAAATCGCGTTTATTATTAAATCATAATTTAAGATATATACTCGTAATATGTACGTGTATATAACTGATGCATATTACGATTGAATTATAAACAATATAGTCCTCATATCATATCCTTTGTAATTAGGTTTCATTAGATTTAGTTAGTATTAAGATATTAATTTTAGGGGTACATTAATACTACATACTTTCTATTGACCAAGTTATAGAATTTGGATAACGCACAATGCACCATCAGTTAAAGGAAAGGTACCCAAAGACGTTGCAAAATCTACGCAATGCGACGAAGAGAGAAAGAAAGGGAAGTTCATCCCATGCGTCTAAGAAGGTTTTCGTAAAATCTACTACGAAAATTCTCAAACACGTTTTTTGCGAAACCTCTACGAAATTATAATGTAATAAGTTCAGCTTATTCAATTAAATTGTACAGATATTTATTGGCTTTTATCAGATCAGCGGAACTAAAACTTAAATTAACAATCCATGGTGGAAACATCAATGTAACGACTGAACTTTAAACCCTCGTTTTCCGCTTTATCATGTGCAATCGATATTCCCAGGTGATTGGAACAATAGCGATGTTTATCATCTTTCAAAAGGTAGCTATTTGCACTGGAGCCTTTGCGTTAAATATTCTCAGTTGTTATTGTTGATCTTTCAATCAGCGACAGTATTTGATAAATGTAGTTGTATAGCAACATTGGTGTTTAAGTAAATAAATGAAATTTACAAGGTTCTGTGTTACTTCAAAAGGTTGATAGGGCATAGAAAGGAAATGCGTAACACGGCGTACTTTTCTACATTTAGTTTTCCCGTGCTCGATCACATGCAATTGTTTTAATACAGAGTTTCCCAAAACGTAAGTGCACATTTTTACAAGATACTCCTGTTTCAAATATGTAAATTGTCGAATATGTTTGGGCTCATGATTTCGTTGGATACATGAAAGGCAAATTTATTTCTATAAACTAATTATAAAAGGGTAATTAGATAGCAAAGTCATTTTCGCTAAGTGCTCCGAATTTTCCGCGAATTCGCCATAAAAGCTTCGTTATTTCATCGCGTCAAACTCTCTCGAGACAGTAATTTCGCGAATGCCTCAATTTGCGGAGGAGTTTTCCGGAGGCTGTCAGTCGAATTAAGGGTGTTCGAGGTGAAACTACTCCGACGTCTGCAAGTCTCGATAGGCCCGCGATGTATGTTTAGGTGTTGATGAATGGGACTTGGCTAGAATTTCCTTAACGATGGGTAAATAGTTAATTCCGAAACAGGAATTCTCTCGCTCGCGTTTCTCCAGTTGTTCGAGTGACTTTACGCGAGGCGGATGGCGATGGAAATCCCGCGATATTGATTTATTTATTCGTAAGGCTTACGAATAGGCACCAGGACAGGTGGTAGTCATTCCTGGGGGGGAGGAAAAAATAAAATACAAGATCCTTACTACGGTGGTAACATTTCGTCAATGATATTATAAACCTAAAAAGTTTTGTGTAGGTGAATAGAAAAAGAGAGGAAAACTTTAGAAGGAGTGGATGTAAACAATCTTAGGTGATATCATAGGAAAAAAAGATCCACTGCAGGAAAACACCCACAAAGAAGGGGGATGTGAAAAACCTGCGCAAACCTGCTTATAGTACAAGCTAAAAGATGTAAAAAGAAAGCTGAGTATAACATGGATATCATAAAAGCCCTGCCTGGTATTCACCCTAGTCGAGAGGAAAATCCCCCCAAACCCTCCCGAGCGCAGTACATCTTACATATAAATATAAGTTATTTAATTATAAAATTTTCAACAATATTACAATATTTCAAAATTGTCAACAATATTTCATAATTTACAACAATATTTCAAAATTTACAATAAAATTACAGTATTCACAATAAAATCACGAAACCCTATTAATTCTATTGATGAATACATTGCAAGAAGGGGGAAGAGTTTCGAAAACTTCCACAGGTAAATTGTTCCATTCTGCTATTTCTCGATTAAGAAATTAATACTTGAAACATTCTGTTCTCTGTTTAAGGGTAGCAACTTTGTTTATGGTTGTTCCTCCCGAGGTAATCCGGTTCCCGGAGTATATGATGTACTAAAAGACTCCTGATTCCTTTAATTTCGACGTGGGAGAGGAGGTATCTGCGTTCTTTAAAAGGCAACAAATCCGTCTCGGGAGCAATATTCACGCCGAATTATTCCTTTCAAGCCGCAGACGGCGGAGATTCTCCTCGAAATCTACTTCCTTATTTCTAATTTAGTCTGAAAAATTCGTGGGAATTACTTCCGTCCTTTCCAAGGATAAAGGGACCGAAATAATTCTGCCGGATTCCTTTGAGATTGCCTGAGGAGTCGAGGGGCCTTCAGAAATATTCAAAACGCAAAAATAGAGCGCGGGGAATCTTTAAACCGAAGTAAATAAATCAAAAGAAGTAAAAATCATTTGTATAAGCCATTACTTGGTGAAAATGCATTATGGTGTAAATAACTAAGTTAGAGCTTCATTTCGTCGAGTCTTGGCCTCATGATAACTATCAAAAGTTGAAATCGGTCCGATCTCATTAAATAAAATATTTTGTGAAACTTTTGCTTAGTCATTTCCTCCACATCCACTAAAGCTCTTCGTAATGTTCCACAAATTTAATTTTTAATATTTTATTACTGCCTTATGGTTATTTTCAGGTGAAGATGAAGATGACCTTAAGATCGAACCTGAAGATGACTTTAAGGCCGAAACTGGTCGCTTCGAAAAATTAAATTTGTATAGAACTATCAAGGGAAACACCTGGATTGTGGGAAACAGAATCGAACGAAACTTTAAGGAATATTATTTGCTTATAAATAGTGGACAAGTTTCCGACCGTTCAACTCAATGGGCCTTTGTTTATGAAAAATTAGCAACTGAAAATCGGAGATAGGCAACCATGCCATACACGTGCATTACCATATAGATACCGATATTTTCCACTTAGGAAAATATTTTCTTCCATTTTATTTACAGATAACTTATATTTTTGCGATTAAATTTCATATTTTGACCTTCCAAGCATTCATTACCTTTTAGTTAACAATTATTCTAATACACATAATGCCGAACAGTAGGGTAGAATCGAGAAAAGCTTGACAAAATAGAAAAGTGGTTTTTTGGGAGCGGATTTTCTGTATTCTGAACTCTTGTCAATTCATTTATTTAGATGGCGTTTTAAAGTATTAGATCATAAAATCATTAATTTGTAATCGAAAGTTTACTGCACCATCGTATAAAATTGAACAAATAAAAACGTCGCTTAGGATTTTTCTCGAGTTTCCATTATAGAGTACGACGTCTGTTTAAGTCCATCCGCATCTCGTCGACAAAAGACGGACGTCGGGCGTATTCCCCGCAAGAGAAGGACATCTCGTCCAAGGCTAGCGACTGGTCTCTTGCAGACCATTGTCGCCGAAGGCTCGCGATGATGTGTAACAGATGTGTCCAAACGGGGAAGGAGAGATAGACAAAAGGAGGCGAAAAGAGCTGGAAATAAAAAGGCGAGATATTATCCGAGCCCTTCGCCGGTTATACGAGAGACGTTGCAATTTTTATTCGGAAAGTATTTCCTCACTGAACGCTCCTAACCACGTACGTCACGCCATTCTTGTTTCCGTGCCTCTCTCCTCGAAAAATCCTTTGTGTTCCCATCGCCATATATTTTCCTCCTCGACGATTCTTTTATTTCCCGGCAATTTTCTTTTTCTTTGAGACGGAACTGGAATGCGGGGAAGTATCTATGGCGTGGATCGTTTTGTTGATGGAGTTCTTTTAACACTCCCTTAACGCCTGCTCCTGAAATGTGTCGAAAGAGCGGTAATCGAATTTATCTGGAGGTTAATTGATTGGGCAAGAATTACTTTCCCTCTATGTACAGTGTACATACATATGAGTACATTGTACACATATATGAACAATATAATAATTAGAAGTATTTCCTCTTCCATAGTCATTATTACAAATTGTTATGTACAGGGTTTTTTCATAAATGTCGTGATTGACTTCAATAAAATTTACTATACCTTAGTGTACATCTATTAATACTTTTATTATTGTTTACTTAACTGTTTTCGTAGCCATTTATATTTTTAGCAGCTAAAATTTTGCCGTCTTTCAATTTTCTTTAATGTTTTCAAATTATTTTCGGAAATTTCCTCTAAAAATGAGTCTCTATTCAATTTCCTTCTTTTGTTACCACTCTCGACCATTCTATTTAATTTAATTTTACAAAAGAAATAAAGCCGCCGAACGGACAAAAGACCTTTTCAATAATTTATCTTGGGAATACTTTCCAGTCATCAAGGATTGAACCAAGAATAACTTTGGTAAAAATATCGATATATACTTCTACTGATGTTCTACTGTGTTGCTTCTGACCTTTAATGAATTCTTAAATTTCATATTCTATCTCATGGGTAAGTGAGTGGAATTGCTTTAAAAATGGCATTAGTGTCTTTCACATTAAGATTTACTGACATTGGATAAATAATTATATAAATGTTTCAAAGCGTGTATACATATATGTATATATTTTCAAATATATATATTTTAAATATATGAACTAAAATTCAGTAGTTCATCGAAATCGAATGAATCATCTTCGAAGTAATAGTAAGTTTCACTTAATTATACCCAAAACATAGACAACGGACAATCGTAGATTTTAATCTGTTAGGTTAAATTGAATAATAAAAATAATAAAGATTAGGGAAAGTGTAGGAAATAATTAGATTAATTGATAAATATCATGAGCAAAACGAACCCACTATATAGGAAATAATGGCTGCACAAGAGAGCAATATGGACCATCACAAAACAGCCTGCTCATTCCATCGCATTCTTTTCCATTTCTGTTTCTCATAAACTCCAATTCGCATATCACATTCATTTACACATCATCAAAATTCTCGCCTTACTCTCACCTCATTCTTTACCTTCAATTTCTCACGAGATTCCCCATTTTTCTCGTCATCAAATATTCTAAAATTTTAGTCTCCCTCTTTTCCTCACGTAATTGGGTAAAATCCCCTATCTTCCCAAACGTCTTCCGATTATGTTATTGCATCTGTTTCATATTTATCAGGTTTTCCATCATCTTTCTCCTCTTTTAACTCTCAGTAGTCAACCACCAAGAAATTTACACGACATTATAGGACAACAATTATGCAACTAGTGACATAACTGCTTGTACTTATTTCCATCTGTGTTTTCACGGGTTTTTTTGCTCCCCTTCTTGTGCATAATCGGCATTCTTCTTTCTTCCCGTTCTCAAACAGCTTCTTCCGTCAGCTCTCTCGCTCTTTCTTCTCCTTTTACTTTCCGCAACGCCGTTCCCTCACCTTCTTCCCCGTGTCACTCTCCAATCCGCTCTATTCGGAGTGAGTGGCGCTCTTCATTTTTTTCTGTGGTGTTGGTGCATCCCAAATGGCTTTAAAAAACAAAAGGGGTCTGCTCCAGTGTTCCTGTTGCTGTCCTCTTGAGGAGAGAGAGTCTTTCTGGGCGACGGGATGACAGGAGCATTGCGCTTGTCCGCGGAGAGTAGGGCGAGGTCAGTTGCCCGTGGAGGGATGGGCAGGTGTTGCTCTTGGAAGGGGTTGCGGCCACGATGAGGTTTTCGGGCTAGCGGGGACGTTGCGCGTTGTCTCCCGCCTCGACTGGGATCAAAAGTCATTTTCCTCCCGTCACAAAAGGCCGAGTGATATTATGCTGATGATGGTGTCTACATGTGGGGTATTTTTGCTACAGCGTGAAAGGTCGCTTTGCCGCGGGGTTGTCTCCATCGACTCCCTTCGAATCACAAATGGGATGTTTTGCTCGCTGTTTGTTCTTTCGGCACCGAATGTTCGTGACGGTGGGAAAGTGACCATTATTTATCCAGCGTTCGTAATTGGGTGGTTAATGGTTGTTGCCGTTGATCTTCTGAGGGTAACCAAAGGAGTGAAATACTTGTACAAATTTCACAAGATTGTAGTTAAATAATTTTTTGAAATTTTTATGTATGGTTTAGCAACAAAACAATCGAACGGAAACTATGCTTACCCCTGAATCTTATGTTGCCAGTGGGACATGAGATTACCATATGGCTCCACCACAAGTACAACTTAGATACTTCTTAAGTGTCTTCTTTTTCATGTAACTAGCCTCCTGTATCTCATTACTACCAAGCACGTAACTCATGCTGAAACACTTCGTGAGATATTTGTACAAGTTTGCTTCCTTTTTCATATCTTTTTTAACACAATTGACCTATTTCCTTGTATTGTTATAGCTGCCAAGCACGTATCTCAGGTTAAACCACTTCACGAGGTATTTACATTGATGATTCGCCTACTGGTCTTGTCAAGTTTATGTCAACATGCTCCGTAAAGATGCCTGTAAACCTAAAGGTAATAACGCAGTCGTCAAATACAATCCTAGCGGAACAAATATTTCACAATCTTATTCTTGATTTGTGTGTCAGAAAAGGCATGGGTCGCGAAGTTCGCTATTTCCATTATAACCAACCATGGCTTCCGAAATTTTATCCATCGGAGGCAGGGGTTGAGGAAGCAGGGAAGGAAAAAACCTCGAGATGATCTCAACAAGTCAAATCAGCAAAGGGCTCGGCCGCTGCTTCAGAAATGCTGGCCAACTCGTTTGCCTTCATTTGAAATTATAATTTAATCCGCGTAGCTAACATTCGATCCCTCGGAACGAGGAAACACGGCGATACGGAAGAGGACGGAGGGAAAGTAATGAATCAAGGTGCGGGGACGAAATTTGATGGGCCTCCGAGACGAGAGCGGCGCCCGAGAGATATGGGAAGAAAGAGGGGTTTTTTCAGGCCCCTTCTGAGAGAGGCGCTTTCGGCTAGCCCTGCCTCCACGAAACAATAACAACGCTCACTTCAATGGGCATCTCTTTCTCTTCTAGCGACCACCTCCATTTTGCTCTCGCTACGGCATCCCTTTTGTTGTCATGTATTTTTTTGGGAGCGCTATTCTCTCTCTCCCAAACATTTTCCTTTCCTCCATCCTTACCCCCGCTCTTTTCTTCCGTTCTCTATCCTCTCCTCTTCCCCTCTCTCTTTCCATCTATTGCGGCATCTTCGAGCCCCCCCCCCCTCCGACCTCTCCTTCTGCCCAATCTTCTTTTTACAGAAATCACAAATTTGTTTCATATCTAGCTTCTAATAGATTCCCGTCCCGAGGATAGTAATCTACTTCGAAGAATCTTTCAGGAAAATACGTTTGGGAACGTAAGAAAGGAATTAAAGGAGAAAGAATTCCAGCGGAAACATGAAAATTTACTGATTCGTGATCAGTGAATGAAACATAGTGTAAATGCTAATACTTTAAATGAGTATAATTTCAAACTTACAAAAGTAATACTACACTTGTAACTGTATTAATTTTTACTTTTGTAAGTTTAAAATGAAGTTCCACCCAGTAACACTGTAGTTGATTTCTTTAAAGAAAATAGTTTCGTTTATAATTACAATACGATGCGGCTGGTGCATAGAAAGTCAGCGATGAGTCAGCAGAAAGATTTCATATTTATTATGAAGATGATTTTGCTTGTAGCATCAACTAAATTCTCTAATTAATAATTATTATTCACAATTTATTATCATTAATCTAATTATTAATTAATTATCATTAATCTGATCTAATTATATTTCGTTATGACTACTGCTTGCCTTAAAACAGAATATTTTATTCAAGGTGATCTATCTGAAGGGAAATAAAAAAATAGTATGGAAAGATATTTTTGTAATCTTTGATATTCTTATGAAAGACAAACTACGGAGATATAATGTTTTAGTGGATAAAAATTTCCCCAGTGAATTCAAGTTGGCAAGAAAGGTGAAAAAATTCAGTACTTAAAAATCTAAAGACTTAAGTAACACCAGATTGGCCTAAAAATTATGCTAAATATTGATTAATTGGCTCATGGAATCAAATAGCCCCCCGATTGGATTTTTAATATGCACAACCTCACTTATATTGGTGATATTGTGCTTATTTAAAATGTATTGGTCAGAGAGAAAATGCGAATAAAATTTCTCCGCTTTACTATACTGAATTTGTTTATACACTCTGAATTGTATTTTATATCTTCGTATTTTAATGTACCAATTGATAGTATGATTGATATAGTACACTTAATGTTTTATACTGACAAGATTGGACCATTACATGGACCAAATTTGAAAAACTTTTGTAATTTTACAACAATCGACTGTATATAAGTGAAACTGGAGGACCAAAAATAGTATAATATACTATTCTAAAAATAATTATTGTGATAAAATATAATAAATTACATTCAAAACCAGCCACATTAGCCATTCTAACTTAGTTTCATGTTGTTATAACCCATTAAATATTTCGAAGATGACGACGAATAAACGGACAAGCAATTGCAGAACCGTATTTCCCGAAGTTCAAACGAATCAGAAGTCAGGATTGTACATACGTGTTCACAGGAAGTTCAAACCGTGTTGCGAGAATATCCTCTACGCAGTGAACTTTGTTTTCCTTGGCACGGGCCGAAAAGGTTCTCGATTCGAGAAATGTCAGAGATGTTTCGAGCCCGAACCGATTTATTCTGTGCGAAATAATCTCTTACGCGTGAACGAGACGACGCGTCACGACGGTTCAGGGAGCGCGGTAAGCGTTGCGTAAAACCAATCCATTGCCGAGTCACTCTCAATTCCTCCCAACCCACGCTTCTCTCCACCATTATGTTCCGACTTATTTTCATCGCTCCCTCCCTTTGTCTGTCATTCCCTCATTGTTTTCTCCTCTGATCTCCATCCGCTATTTGCGGAAGACGCGTGGGAAGACGGAGCAGAGTTCGCAAGATGGGGAGCGGGAGATAGGGCATAAATGAAAGCACCGCTGAACACACGTTCCGTTCATTCCTCACTTCGGTCGGCTTTATTTTTCTCGAGATGGAGAAGAGAGGCAGAGAGGAACGAGAACTAGGGGAGAGATGGCGGAAAAGCGTGCAAACAAAAGGCGTAGAATAAACACGGTTCGCAAGTGGCCCTCATTTTTGTATGGGAGACATTGCCTAGTTTTAGTCTCCAAAGAAGGAATGCATACAATGGGTCCGTATTACCAGCCGCCATAGGGAACATTCAAATGGCAATTTGATGGAGGAATTAATATTATGGGGGGGAATTTCACTTGAAAGCTACATCCAGGTCTTTCGACATAATTAAAACTACTGGCTGGAGGAAAATTCACAAAGGGGAGACGTTTATACCTCTATATATGCATAGTAGCCATAGATAAATTTTGAATGAATGAAAAGTTTAAATGATTTTGTGTGATAATGAACTTCTAGATAAAATTGAATCAATTTTGAAGTTCAGTGAAGCACTCTGTGATTTTTTAAACATCAATCAATATAAATTTAAATGAATCTCGGATTTGTTTGAATTTTTATTGATGTCCCTATTAGTATACATGTATTTTCTGACGATTCATGAGTACGTGTCCTAATACATTATCACATTGTTCACATTCCATCATCAATTTGAATACTATGAATTCAAAAAGGATGTAAGAATCCCGAGTTGAGTTCACGAATGTTATTTCCTGATTTTTAAAGTCCATAAATTTATTTTTTCGTTGTTTAATTTGAAGGCTAGCCCTGATGATGTCTGCAAGAGCAAAACCGGTTGACTATTAAAATCGTGTGGAAAATACGATCGGTGTATCATTTATTAAACGCCATTCCATGACGTCCTATAAACTCGAATCTTTTAATATCGATCACTTCAATTTGAGAGTACTTCGCAAACTTGAATACCCATTTATGAATTCAAAGCCGGTGCACAGGGGGCTAGAATCGAAAAAAACTGGCCAAAAATAAGAAAAAACTTTCTTTGAGTGAGGACTTTGAAACTTCGCATGGTCATTTTTAAATAAATTCTACATATAATTGCGAAATCATTTTTGTTGATTCTCACGCGTTACAATTCTACAGGGGGTCAAAGTAGACCAATTTTCGCGAAATTCTTCAACTTCAAGTCGATTGTGAACCCAAACTAGGAAAATCATCGGGTAAAATATGATTCCATATCAATAAATATGTTCTTTGTCCTTCATAAGTCTTGGTTTCAATGAGCTCTGTTGAATATTTATATACTTTACATTACAAAATGGCGGACCCTTATTTTGAAGTTTTACCTAAAGCGAGGAAAATAGATGATTGAGACACCGTGTGACACGGGATTACTTACACCACGATAAGCTATGAACCTTCCTTGATGGGAATCTGAAATAAAATCTTGCCCCAATTTGCCCCAATAATTTATAAATCAACTTTTCGACAACACTACAAGGGCCGAATCCGTTCGGCGGAGCACCGTCCTCCGTTACTCTCTCGTGTTTTGGAAGGAACAACGAGCCAATACGATTCTGACTCGTTCTTTTGTATTAATCATCATATCATATTACCCGATGGGAATTCATATGAATCATGTTTTACCCGATGATTTTCCTAGTTTGGGTTCACAATTGAAAAATCGGAAACTGGAAATTTTCGCGAAAATTGGTCAGCTTTGACCCCCTGTAGAATTGTAACGCGTGAGAATCAACAAAAATGATTTTTTAAATATATGCAGAATTTGTTTAAAAATGACCATGCGAAGTTTCAAAGTCCTCATTCAAAAAAAGCACTTTCTTATTTTTGGCCAGCTTTTTTCGACTCTAGCCCACTGTGCGGTGTGTCAAAAACATTCCTATCGCTCAGTTATAAAGATCTAAGTGTAAGTGCGTTTTCGTGGTGTTCGCAAGCTATTTCTTGACATCAATCTCAGTAACAGAACAGGCAGTCTGATTCCCTTTCCGCTCTTAAATGTGGTGTCCAACTGGAACTGACAAACACATTGCTGAGAGTGCTATGAACGAGCACTTCACCGAGGTATGACTATAATCTGGAGAAAAATGTTTCTCAAATAGCTTTATGTTTCACTCCCTAATAGCCACGGGATTTCCTCTAGAGTACTTGACTGTTATACCTGAAATGATGAAAGGTCTTAGGAGTTTTAGGAAGCGCGGCAAAGGAGATGGAATCTCGCATAGAAATGGGAAGGAATGTGAGAGGAGTAAGGGATAAGGACGCTGTCTAGAGGCAGGAGAAGAGTAATGGTGGGTGAAAGGAAGGAGTAACCGAGGAAGAAAAGCCGGCAATAAACGGCGTCAGGCATAAGCAAGAGGGTAAGAAAGCAATTCAAACGCCAGCCCCAGTGCACGCTGGATAGATTTGGTGAAGGAAAAACCTGACGTGGAAAGGAGAAATATATCTCGTAAAAGATTTTCTAGAATAGAGAGAGCTTGTGGCAGTTGTGTAGAGGAAGTTGGAGGGAGAGTTCGCATTTTCGGCTGTAAACTTTCCGCCAGTTTGGCCAACTACGAGAATACGTAAGTTGAAACAGGGAAACCGCACGCTATTCTTTATCCGCGTCCTGTACCGGGAAGTCTCTTTAACAAATCCCTTTCCCAAGTTTGCGGTATCAATATTCACCATCAATATTCAATTAAAATAAATTATGAATATTCAACGTCGCATTCAGTATGGTTCGTAGAATGATCGTCGATGTTTGCATGATGGCAGGGTTTTCTTTGGTTGTTTATAGATCGACAAGAACTTTCGATAAGTCTTTTTCGATTAAATTTTGGATCTCGATGATAACGGAAACTAAAAGGTTGAGCTTCGGTGAATTTTCTAAAAGAAGAATTAAAACCAAACTCTGTGTACGCATTAATGTGTGAGCTTCTACGTAATCTACAGGGTCATGAAATATTTAATGATTTTGAACCAACGCACCAGATACAGGAGAAATTCACCGAAACGAATGAGGCTCTGCTACTTCATGGATTGTTGACAAGTATTATTGCCATAACATTTCGCTGGTGTTAATTTCATTCGTAATTTAGTTATCCTCTCTAAATTTGATTTTATCCCATTTCTGTATAATGAATCACATATCTCAATTCTTTATCAATTTATATTAACAAATATAATGACATATATAGTTATTAATTTTGCAGCCAGAGATGCGGATTGTTTCAATGATACTTTGGTTAACGAGGAAATTTGATACAAAAGAATGTTTTCGCTAGTTTTCGGTTAACGAAAGCGGACTCGAGTATCGGGTATATTGATGATAATTCACTAATTCACTTACAGAAAAATAACAAAAACTACCAAAAATATCATTACATTTAATAATTTTGTTCATATTCTATTTACGTAACTATTCTATATAAAATATTATTTATATATATTATCGATCTTACCGTTAAATATTTATTATATATTTGCAGTGTTAAGACATACATTGTGACTTAATATTACCTGACTTCTGGAAAATATTTCTGGAAACCAAAGGTGATTCCAAATGGTTCATTGTAATTCAAAATAGCCAAGTGTTTATGAGAAGCAATCAGATGCAGGTGTGTTTGTCTGTCTTCTAGAATATATTTCTCATGGAAACATTTTCAAGTTAATAAGAAACACGATTAATCAAAGTCTAATATCATCCCTTAAGAAATAATGCGTTCGTGAGATTTTTCATCCTCAACCTAGACAGTAGTTAGGGAATAGGAATATTGGGTGATGACTTTTTCTATATAATCCCTTTTCGTGTCGCATCGGAAAAATATAAATCTGCTCTCCCTAATTGTCGTTTTAAGTAGTCAGGTTTATTCTCGTGGCATTACGTATTTTTTCGCTCGCCGTGAAGTCATAAGCCTAGAGACTCATTTTTTCCCATATTAACGAGGGTAGAGAACGTCTATTCATAACTATTGATTGCTGGCCCGAAACACGCTAGGGATTTAGCGGTGATTTGTGTTTCGGGGGCAGTTGGAAAGAGACGAGGAAACAAATCGAAGGACGAGAGCGAATTGGCAAAGGGTGGAGAGAAAGTACGATCTCAGAAAGGGTGTAACGTATTTTTTATTTTATTTGGCCTTTCGAATGGCAAATTACCTAGAAAATGTTCTTCGTGGACAATAAAGCATAATTTATTGGATTAAATTTAAAGGATTATTTATTGTTCATGGGACTTTTACTTTCAACAATTCACGCCTTAGCAAAAATTCAAAGGAGTTGAATGAACGTTTTGTGAATAAATATGATCTTTCGTCGCGCAAGAATAAAGTTAGTTATAACATCTAACTCATCGCCATTGCCAACTTATTACTGAAATTGGGATTGATTCAAAATAAGTTGAATTGAAAAATTAAAGGAATCTATGGTTAAAAAAGCATAAAAATCCTATGAAAAGAGTATACATAGTAGTCAAACCCGTACACAAACACTGATTGTGTTTACAGTATGTAAAATGAAATGTAATAAAATTGTAAATACATAGTTGATAAAGTGCGTAAAACAATAGCCAATTTAATGGTATTTAATGTTGCAGGATCAGATAGCGGGGATGAAGAAAAAGATATTACGATAATATAGAAAACACGAAAAAACTGAAATTGCTTCCGAATCATGTTGATGAGTAACAATTTTTATGGAGAAGGTTATGCAGTATAAATGTTAGTCGGTGTCAACCTTGTAAACATTTTTTGTGTAGTATCCGTATCGTAGATTTATAACTCCTCGTTCTATTTCTAGAGGTTTTCTGCTATGGTTACATTTTCAATATTTAAATTCCCCTAGCTTATCATCTTACCGTTCATGAATTTATTTTACGCATACTATTATATTAAATTTCATACATTTATCTACTATACTGTATATCACTCTACTTGTATAATAGTTTCAACATCAAACGAAATCATTTAATAACATTTTCACCATTAATAAAGTCGCATTTTTGTGAGTGAAGAAAGACGAGAAAGAAGTTTTATAGACTGAAGCCGAGGCTCAGAGAGATATGTAAATCAAGATAAAAAAGATAATCGGATGCGTAAAAAGCAAATGGTAATAGCGGGGATAAGGAGTCAAAAGAAAAACACAAGGAAGGGAAACGGTTTCAGAAATTGAATCTGCCAATATGTTTTTATCTCTGATGCCATAACTTCTTACGGGAGGCCAAATCCACACGTACATTTTCCCTGCTGAATTTAGTCTTAAAGTACCGTTAGAGGGGGAAAACTTTCGTTCCTCTGTAACTCGCAATGTTTGAGGAGGAAAGTAATCAAAGGTTTTTGAAAACTGATAATCTTCTTTAATGAAGCGAAATTAAGAATAGACTTCGAGACGTTGAACTCAATGACTAAAATGAGAGAGTAAGAGGAGCGTCTTCTGCCCCCACTTTGCGGGGGTGCCTGGGACCGAGTGGGGGCCCGAAATGAGTCTTCAGGGCCAAGGACCCCGATGCCAGACGGGGAGTGACGGAAAACATGATGCGTCCTAGGAGAGATTTACATTTACATTTACATTTAAACCCTGCAATCCGCCAGTGGCGCGTGGCAGGGGGTGTAAGACACCAAAATACCTATCTAATCTGGAGAGCTATTTGCTTCTCTAATACTACGCGGAAAAAATGACCAAAAGTAGCTATCTGTCCTGGCAACTACTTCCCTGTATCGCTTTTCTGTTTTCTCTCGAAGGTCGCGTAGGTATATAACTGGGATGACAATATCTGTTATCTCCTCCCCGAAATCGGTAGAGATAAATTTATCAAAAAGCTTCCGTCGATATTCACGTCTTCTATCACTAAGAGAGTTCCAACCGAGGGATTCTATCATAGCCGAAACATTGCTATCGAATCTGAAATCTCCCTTGACGAACCTTGCTGCTCTACGTTGAACCATCTCGAGATCGGAAATTAATCCTACTTCATGAGGATCCCAAACCGCACAGCAATACTCAAGTAGAGGTCGGATTAGGGAAAAGTACGCTATTTCTTTTACTCTCGGTGAACATCCCCTAAGGATTCTGCTGGCTAACCTTTGCATACTATTCGCCTTTCCTACTACGCCTCGAATATGCTCTTTGAAGGAAATATCACTGCTGAGCGTAATTCCTAGATATTTATGATGTATCACGAGCTCCAAGGGATTTCCTGAAATTCTGTACGGTACGCAGGTAACGTTAGTGGATCGCGTGAAAGTCATGGTAAATTTAATTTAATTTAATGGTAGATTTAATTCTATGATGTGAGGTTCAGATGATAGTTTAGATAATCTGATTTCTAAATGTTGACTGAAACATTAACGATGCTTCAATATTCGATTGGAATTTAGCCAATTGAAACACTGTCGATATTTCGTGGTATGGGAATCATTAGAAGATAGAAGATGTAAACAGATGCAATAAATATACTTGATAAATTTAGATAAAGTGTAATCTCAGAGATTATAGCCGATTTTACTGGTCCTCCCTGTTATACAGGCATTCCAGATGCTCTAAGGAAGATCAGGAAAATAGAAAAACTTGTAATTGTAAAGATTAATAATTTTACACGAGCAATTCGCAAAAGCAACATGTTAGGGATGTCATGACACATGTACTTTCCTTCCACGCTGAAGGTGGCTTGCTGAGTAAATTTGTAAATATAGACTCTTGTGGAAAGAGCTATGCGGAAAGACTGATCCTTTTTTCCAGAAAGATCTGTATTTGGTTATTTCTACTAAAGATATTTATAGGAGTACGATGTCCATACGAAGGAAACGTTTTTACTGCAGATATTGCAATTCACTCTTGGATGAAGGACGGCCGGGAAAAAGAATTAAAAAATGGTGGGATAGTTTTACATATGGAAGAGTCAATAAATAATTTTGTAAATTAGGTGAAATAACAAGGAGAGACGATTAAATCCATTGGCATTGGAGCAACTGCTATAGGTGCATTGGTTAAAAGAGTTAGTACGATGGAACCGATTTAGATCATAAAACGACTCTAACTGTACATTAGGCACGATAGAAACATTATAGAATGTTTATATTAGCTTCAATGATAAAGAAATTACGAGATCATATTCACTATATTATAAATATCTTTCTGATCACCAGCTTTTCCATCTAAAAATTGGAAACGGAAAACCATTAGCACGCTCCTAAAACTCGGATTGAAGATCAATCTGGAGATTTGAAATTAATTAACTTCGGTTACTATGAAGGCTAACTGGTTTACTTCTGGGAAATTTTCTATTAGAATTAATTGAGTAACTGAAAATTCATGTTTGCACAACAGCGTGAAAGAAGTTAGGCAATCAGGAGTCAAGTCAATGTGAGGAAAGGAAGAATTGAAAATAAAGGGAGAGCTTGGAGTGGGTACGCGTTGCTCTTCTTTCAGCCGATGCAAACGAAGGGTTCAGCGGGTAAATTAATTATTTATTCCCAAAGGTGAAACCACGGACTGTTTGCGGGATTAATTTATTCCGGGCTCAGCGCTGAAAAAACATCGATCGAGTTTTAAAATAATTTTCCTCGGCGAAGAGGAATTGGGGAGATTTCTTTCTCTCAGAACACCTCAAAAGCAGACGATGTAAATACGCAGATATAGAACTTCGAGTAATAAGCAAATGGCATTTCTGTCAACTATCTCTAGGTGGCAACATATACTAAGTGGACCGAAATAATTGATGTTTCCATATCTCTGATGTTAATGATTGAGGAAATTGGCCTTCTAAGATTCTTGGTCAGATCTGGCTATTATTAGCTGTGATGCAAAAATTAGCTCTATCCGTATATGGAAGAAACCTTTGTAAACAAAGCAGTCAAAGTAAAATAGACTTATATCCTCCATCCACGTAACCGAGAGAAGTTAAGGAAAGTTACAAGTAAGCTTTTAACTACCTGTTGGAAGGGCACCGTGTCCCGCGTACTTAGTTCGCCGGCATCAAATTATTGATTGACAGTTCTATTATGCGAGACCGAGCTGCCGAATTCACATCGGGAATTAGTTACTTCACGATGCCAGAATTGTAAATTACGCGTTCCATCAGATAATGCTGATTCGGAGACGTTGAACTAATTAGCGGACTTCCCTTGTATCCAGAAATCTCTCGGAGATAAACTGGATTCCGACAACAGTAAGAATAAATTGAATTCAATCTAAAGGGAATGACGGTACTGAAAAGATTTCAGTGATATTAGATTACAAAACCTCATAATGTATAGTAGCAATTGAAAGCGGTAATTTTGGTAGTTTTTACTTATTTGATAATAAATAACTTTACATAAATGTTGGGTTTGGTTTCCTAGATGGTATTGCTGACCAGGCTTATAACAGAGTTTACATTCCATATTTGGTCGTAAAAGTAATCATCTTCTTCAATTCTTAACAAAAAGAGAATATATAATTTATTTTTAGGAAAGACAAATGATTGGGTACGTAAGACTTTGTTCTTTCCCGGCGAATATGATGAATAAATTCCTCTCGGGTTCCCAGCCGGGTTAAGTTGGTGTATTCCACCGACGTTTCGGCCACAGACTCAGCAGCCATCTTCAGGGTGAAGATGGCTGCTGAGTCTGTGGCCGAAACGTCGGTGGAATACACCAACTTAACCCGGCTGGGAATCCGAGAGGAATTTATTCAATTGGGTACGTAGCTACTTGCTAAATAATGCATTCAGATTTAATTTCAAATTTTTCCCTATTTACATTATATAAGGTAATTACTTATTTTAATTACGCTTTGTCACAATAATATTTAAAGAATTACATCAGATATGATTATGAGTGGATGAATTAAATCTTATTAAGGCGAGGTTAAGCCTAAGTTAGCCTCTTTTACACCTTACCTCAAATTTTAATACATATCATAAATTCAAAGAAAAAATTCAATAACAACGGAAATGATTGGGTTTATGTGGAAAAATCTTCTCAACTTATGTGTGAACTTCAACACGACAATAAGCCAAGCGTTAATAACAAATCGAGGAAAAATATAATGATTATAATTCAGCCATTTTTTTAGCCCAATGTAGGAAAATAGAAGTGAAATTTGACGAGAAAATAAAATTTATCAAACACTAAGTCTTCACGAGCTTTATATGTCTCGAATTTATCCCAATATCCCAATTTTACCATACTACTGTAAGAATGAAATAAGTCGTGATAAAAATTGCTCTCGAAGGAATAAGAGGATGCTATGCTCTGTCACCTATTTGGATAATGTAACGGAATACTGCTCCTTCACCTTTCTCTAATTTATATTCGAAACGACCGGAGTTTTAGCGAAATTCGAAACTCGTATTTCATCTCTTGCTCAAAGGTCGCGGAAAAGAATGTCGGGGCTCTAAAACCCTTCCTAAATTCGTGAAAGGTAATCCAAGGCGATGGTTCTTTCAGGGGTGAGATATCGCTCGTTTGATGAAAAATGGCGGATGAGAGGTTTGCTTCAGATAATCGACAGGTGACAGACGAACGGCCCGAGATAAGAAGAGCGCGCATGTGTTCAGGCGAAATAGCTCAGGATTGGATTCTCAAAGGATCGGAGGATTACGGTACGATTCCGGGAGGGTTGAGGTGAAAGATATTGGCTGAAATTTCACGGCAGGAGAGCGTCGGTGGGCGACAGTCGAATTAGGACGAGAGCAGGAAGAGGGACGTGGATGTCAAACCGCGGCTCATGGGAGCGAAGTTGACATCCACCGCGGTCCGCAGAGGTCGCCTCTTTCCGCGTTTGTTTTCTGTTTTGAGTTATTAACTGTAGTGAGGAGAAAAGCTCCGGTATTTATCGAGATTATATTTTGCGACACCTCTACGCCGTGTGGGCCGCTTTGAATTGTCGCTTTTCGGGCCAGTTCCGGTGGATGGAGACTTGGAAGCTACTTTTCTCTCGTTCTTCCTTTGATCTAGTGGAGATTTCGTAGATTCATTCTGCGTTAATTACTGTGCCGATGGTCTGATGTAATGTCTCTGCATCCTCTTTCCTGTAATTATTTTGTATACAAACGCCAAATATTGTGGTTTTAACTAGGCTGAATGCCAAGATACCATTAAATTGAATGGGGTTAGTGCATTTTATAAAATAAACAAAATTATTTGGCATCAAATTATTCAATGTTTTACTATTATTTTATTTTTGTCTAAAATTATGAACTCTGTGTAAAAAAATAAATCGTACAAAGATTATTTTTATACTAGTGTAAAATTCCCCAAATATATAAATTCTTGCTAAGGATGAATGCTTTTGAAAATCACGTAGTTCGAGATTTTAATTATTCGTAGGAGAGAATTAACTTTTTGGAATGATGTGTTTTACAATATTGGCTAATCTATCTCCTCATTTACGAATGTGAATCTGTCCGCAATGTTGGAAATCACAAATAAACCATATAATTCAATTGAACAATCAACCTTTTTTTGTTAACTATGAAAATTGTAAGAATCACTTAACAATTCCATATACATTGGAAGTAGCGTTGGTAATATAGTAGCGTTCTTAACTTCTTAGGGTAATTTTAGGAATTTGAAAATATCTTATTACATATACTTTTGATATTTGTCAGCTAAGTGATCTTTTAATGATATTTATGAACAATTTTATGGATTTCATATGAAGAGTGTGAAGTAGAAATCTAATGTAACGACATTACTTCAACTGAGAATTTCAGAAAGATAACCTTAACCCATGAACACGGGCAAAATACACAATAGGAAGAAATACAGTGAGCGTCACTCTTGAAAAGATTTAGTTAAAAATATCGCAATCTGTAACGCCGTTTAAATGCGATTCTTACCGCATCAATCTTATCTTCCTCTCTCACACACTACGTCTTCGTCTCGGAGAGCACCCACTTAACAATATTGGCCGTAAAAGTAACGGCCGAGATCTCGGCCCGACCTGTAGCGTGAGGATTCCGAAATTAAGTCACCACAATCCTTCATTGGCAACAGTCGGACATAAAAACGGAATAAACTGGAAACAAATGAGTGGGACGAAGGAAGATAAGTGTTCCGTTGACAGAGCTGACGCGTCCTCCAAGGACCTTGCTCACACATACCTTTCTCGAAAGAATCGAAAAGAAGGGTGCAACAAAAAAAAGGTGTGTCTGGAGAAGAGAGAGAGGGGAGAAAATTAATGTAGCGGATGGAGTAACCGAATCGGTTTAATTTGCCATCCTTTTTTTCTTCTCCTTCCGTGTAACATCGTTCCGGAAAAGAATTACCGGGCAAAGAATGGAATATTTGCAAATTTCTCCGGCATTAGTCACTCTGGCTGAGAAATAAACTCGATAGTCGTGTGCTCAACGAGTGCTGAGAATAATGGTTTTGAATTTTGTTTATTGCGCGAGTACTCGTATATCCGGAACGGGAAAGGGAAGAGTAATGGAGATTAGTTAGTGGAGGGAAAAGGAAGGGGTCTGAAATATCGGATGGGATCAACGAATTCACTCGTGAATGTCTCTTTTAAAAACTAATCTATCGAAGGAACATACAAAAGATAACGATAAAGGAAACCACAACAGATACATTTATACGTTAGACAAATGTGTATGATAAATGAATAACTATTTTGATTGTGTTAATATAATAAATATTAATAAATTTATATTATAAATAGGGATTGACTTCAATTATTTCGTTAGAATTTATTACTGTAGAAGAACGTAGAGAAATGTTGAATGTTTCAATTTCGTGGGCTGTGGAGAATTATCTTTGCGAACTGAGGATTGTGATATTTTCATGTAAATTGATTTCTTAATAGCATATTTTAGCCTTGAACTTGAGTGAACTTATTTTTATAATTTAAATTGATTATTACACAGAATAATTATACTAAATTTTTGGTCCAAATATTGATAGCGTATTTGTTTGAACAGCAAATTGTCGAAATAAGTAAAAGTTTCGACTATCATCAACCTATATCAAGAAAAGCTTTGAAGTAGAAGTTTTTCTGTGTATTTATTAAATTTCAATCGATTTGGTTTGAATATATCTTTTATGAGGGATGTTTTACAAATTTCTGACCGCCAAAAGCAATAAATAATGATCGAAAAGTATTTTTTGGAGGAATTTACAAATGCAGGGATCCTTAAATACTTTAATTACATGTTAATAACATGCTAAAATAATATTTTAATGTCATTATAATTATTAAATTTAATGTTATAATGCCATATTGTTTAAATATATATAATTAATGTTTAAGATGTATCTCACATATTTAATATATCGATGTATATTTATTTTACGCTACAAGTTCAAGTATTTAAGAAATATCTCACATCTTCCCTTTGTTGATAATGTTTTTACTGCTCAAAATACGCGCACATATTTCAGTAGCGTTAGATGTGACATGTGCCGATTTATCAAATAAAAATCATTTATTCTCGAATTAGTGCACGACGGAGGAAGGGAGAGTAAGGAAAGATAGGGGATAGTGAGGACGAGAGTGAGAGATGGCACGGTCAGACTAGAAAGTGATATACAACCATCGCCGTTAAGAGGGGAGGTTTGGGCGTCGGGATGTAGATAAATACAGCGCAGCGAGTCGTTGTGCACGCCCGGAACAGACCTCCAAATGGAACCGGGAAAAACTGCTTTATTTCACAAATGAGCTGAAAAAGTGGAACGTTTGTTTTGTTTGAGCTCTATCCAAGCCCGCGTCATTTATTTTCCTCGCTGCTCGCTGCAGATACTATAGGAGCGGAGTTATGACATTCTCCATCTCCTCCCTTTCCTCTTGGATGTTACTCTAAAAGTAAATTCTGGAAAGCGAAGTTCCTTTTTTTCTGCGCGCGATGCAAAGGGCCTAAAAGAGGTTATTTTATTATCATCCGACTCTATGTTTGAAAAGTTTCCGTAATTTACGGCCACTCTTCGTAAGCGCGTTTAATTAAGTCAGGAGGCGAAATGATTGGATGGAATTGCACCGCTTCCACGTGGAAGAAAGTTTTTGGTCTCCGTTTTTCAACTCGTTCCGCCGCTGAAAATCATCCTCTAATGCTCCTTGCATCCTGTCACACTCATTTTCTTTGTGAGCATCTTCGTAAAACAAAATTTTCCCTATAGTCATCTCGTTTTTGGTAATATAGTGAGAATCAAAAAAATGTTTTCATTGAGGCAACATGATTCAAAGGTGTGAAATAATGTTTACCCTCCGCATTCTTCTTTTTGCCTTCTTCAACGGAAGCGGTTTCAGACTGGCACTTGAACCTGGAACCTATTACATTTTGGATGAATGCACCAATAACTTTGCTCCTAGGTAGCGCTAGAGAGGTATATGATTTCTCCATGTTTGTGAGGTTTCCTTACATTCCTAGAGAAAAATTACTTAATTTAAGTGGTACTCAATTTACCTACATATTTAAAATTTATTCTATAATTTTCAAGAATAAATTTTAATTTAGAAGAAAGTAAAATATGCTAGATGAGATCTGGATGTCGTCGAAGTCCTAAAATTTCAAACATAATGAAATACATTTTCTACGCATATTAGTCCGTAGATGTTCGAGTTCTAAGTACTTTTTAATATAGGGATATCTTTCTTCCTAGGGTTTCCTTTATTCTACCTCCCAGAAAAGAGGCTAAAGATTCGATTACCCTATTCGGATATTACCCTAGTTTTCTTCCTCCTTTGAATTTCTATCATAATGTACAGAAACCTCAACGAAATTCATGCGAATAACGTCAAATACAAAAGTTAATGAAAGCAATACCGCTCCCTGTAACTTTACTTAATATTTCATGACATGCAATAAGATTGGAACTCTTAATGATGAGTAATTAAAAATTTTCCTCTCTTTGTCTGAAACATATTTATGGAGGAAGATAAATGTTGTCTCCCGCATTCTTTTAGGGCCACGTTATGAATTCATTTTGTTTCGGAAGAATTTGGTGTGTAATAAGTGGATCTAGCTTTAGTTCTTTCGGAAGACTTTAACAGGATTCAATTAAATTCTCAAGATCAACCTTATAAATAAAGTTATTTTGAAGGCATATAAATTAAAACGAGCTTGTTTAGTGAATTACAAAACAACGCCTGAATCAATCATTGACAATCATTTTGTCAAAGGTTTGTTTTTAATTTGCTGATGGAAATTAAGTTGAAGGTATATTGAAACAATAAATGGAAAGACAAAAGCAAATACAGTGAGCTGAACTCAAGGGCGAGATGAATTATCAAGAAATAGATGCAAGGGTGTTAAGTTTTAAAAATTAAGGAAGCATTGACCCATTGTAAATTGGAAGACTTATGCCTGTGATTGTAACAACTCTGTTGTAATATCATCATTTAGATTATAGAAAGCAGTTGTGGAGTACGATGTCTTTAATGAAAATTTTCCAGCTTTAATGGAAAATCGCTGGAATTTGACGACATTTAAAAATATTCAACATCCTTGAAATTTCTTTGCACCTTTCTTAAGGCAATAACAGTAAAATTATCAAATATTATCAGAACCAAAATTCGTTCTCACTTTAAACCAAATTTATTTTTGAAGTACTCTTTTATGTTCCCTTACTATCAATTATCTATTATTTTGACCTATTTTTAATAAAATCATTCTCTAATTTCTTTAACCGTAACATATATAAACATATGAATGTCGTTTTGTGCCTTGTGTAACGTAAGAATATTTATTAATGCACCTCAACTTTTACGTAATGTGCAAACAGATTTGGAGATAGCAGTACAATTTTTTTATCTTTAATTCATTAATACTGATATAAGCAAAATTTACTAATAGTAATATTTTATTTAAGATAATATTGTATATGTAATGAATTTTATTTATAATAAGCTCCGTGAACTTTGAAGTCAATTCCTCTCGGTTTTGATATTCTTTGATTTCTTTTAGAAACTTTTCTTCGGAGTGACCCTCGGTTCTTTGCCACTTTGATAACGGAAACATAACTCTTAGGCAAGGAAAGTAGGTTTTGACCCCGCGAATCATTTCTCCTCGGCAATTCCAGCAAAAGGGATTGCCTCCGACCTGCTCTTTCGGCCAAGAGTTACCTCTCGTTATCACAGCCGTACTCGGTCGTTATCGTGCGGTTTCTGCGATCGACCGCCGCTGGACGTTCCCGCGAATCATTCACTGGAAGATGAACGTCTCTTCTTCTCCACTTACATAATGGAATTACACTGTGACAGCTCCAAAATCTTGTTAAGGCGATGAGGAGGGAGGTGGTTTTAGTTGGCCCCGGTATCCATGGAATGTTTCCTTTTTTTCGCGATCCATCCTTTACATCCCCTTTTCGATATTCTCGTCAGGATGATGTATCAGCTATTTGCAAAATTTTTACCATTCGATGGCCACGCTATCACCGAAGCTTGGAGGTGCTCCAAAAAATGCGTGAATTAGAGTAGGTAAATGAATCAATTGTACCGATCAAAATTGAGGTTCAAATAAAATTTTACCCCATGAGCCCCGAAAGCTTATCTTTATTCCTATCTAAAGAAAATTCTTAAACTATACTTAAGTTTCAACGATAGACAAAAGTGATTTGTGATAAAGTATTTATTTATTCAGAGATACTGTTAACTCGAATTTGGATATGGTTATAACTTTTCAAAATACAGAATAACCTTTCATAGTTTGCTTTGTACCTTAATTCTTATTCATGCATACATAAGTGATATCTAGTTTTTGTAAATATTTTATACAGGAGTAAAATAAATCAGGGAGCAAGGAGATTGAATCAATAACTTACCCTCGTGGAAATAGTAATAATCCAACATAAATGAGACGAACTTGTTGAGGTAACTCCATGCATTGTTGAATTATAAGCACTAAAATGCTTACAAGATGTAGACCTCTGGGTCAAAATATTTAGAATAATAGTCACATATTCTCTATAAAAACATAGATCCTAGGTTCTAATGCCGATTGAACTAGAGTTTGCCAACTAGAACATGGGAATTTGTCTTTGCCGTTGCTTATAGTTTTTTCCTGGCTTAAATAGGTTGGAATGTGTTTTTCTTTGAGAGTTAAATTAAATAAACCGATGTATGATAGAACTAAATAAAATGAATTCATTCATCATATTTTGTTATGAAATACAATAAGAATCATATTTTAAAACTTTTGGCTAAATCATGAATTTAAGAGGTTTTAGTATTTTATAAACTAAAAACAAAAGCCTCCCAATCTGTTTCCTTCTCCTATCTCTCACATACGAGCATGATAACAAACTTTGACGCGTGTTGAACTATACCATCGTTAGCTTTGGTGAAAATTCAAATTGGAGGAGGATAACATTTGCTACGTGTGTAATGGAAAATATTTACATTTTCGCAACGTTATCCAATAGACCCGTAAAATATCTCGGAAAACGAAATCAAGGTAGAGCGTAGGTATGTTGTAAAAGTAGCACGTGATAAATAAAATGTAATGTATGTGTGAGCAACAAATGGTACGGATATTATTTGGCACACAAATAGCTTACGGGGCACACCGGTTGGCTCCACTGTTGGCAATGAATTTCACGTAAAATCCCATTCCCTAGCAAGAGCCACGCAAGAAAAAATAACAATATTCCGTACCGCTTTTTTACAAAGCCTACATTATCTCATGACCGTATCATCGTTTTTCACCCGGTGATTTTGTCCTCCTTTTATTATGTTTCCTCTGTGATTACTCGTTTGGTTTTGAAGGAAACATCCCCACAGGAAGATTTGTGGTTCAACGGCCTCGGCGCTGCGAGCACCTACGCTCTGCTGTTTTCGAGTGCTAAATGCCTCCGCGTCATTTTACGATGGCTGTAATCCCGCAGTTGCAGTCATCTTTCTGCGAAAACGCTGTGTAGACGTTTGCCACAATGGAAAAGACAAGCCTTAAAAATGAAGGAAAAAAGGAAAGAGCTGGGATTTCTGCTTTTTTATGGAGAGAATGCTGCACTTGAAATATGTAATGGTTTTTCAGGAAGTTGCCAGTGCTCGCATGCCGCAAAAATAACAGCGCCAGTCGGAAAGGGTCAAAGTAGTCGTTCAAAACACGCGCAGAGAAGGGAAGTAATTCAGAAGGCGTTAAGTACGGTAATTAAAATCGGTTTTTCATTAACTGAAGATGTTACGTACGTTGCTCGATTTCCCGTCAGATTTTTTCTCGCTCTAAGAGCCCTAATTAAGGCTCTCCCTCCTTAAACTATCCCTCATTGCGTCCGTGTATTGTCTTAAAATTGCGAGGTTACCTTCCTTCCATCTCTTGCCGGTCTACTGTCTGTTTGGTAGTGATCTGTTATTACGATATGCCGTCCTTTTTTACTAACTGCGCTCAGATACCGCACGAATTAGTCAAATCGGCTAAATAATTAGTCTCGTTAATTAGCGGAGAAAGGTAAAAGTAAATACCGAGACTATGTAACCTATATGATTCAGAAAGTTAATTGTAGAGTAATAACAAGGTGAAAGCGACTTCTTTTATAAATTACTGTTTTTTTTGCGAAATAATTTTAAACGTCTAAAGCTAAGTTAACCTTGAGATTTGAAATTTTAAAGTTTCTCGTAAATTTCTTACAAACATGTAGTATGAATCTCCACTGTAATGTTAAATGTGTCAACATAAAGGGTATTATCACATTCATAAATGTTGTGTGTGTGCTCATCATGTAAAGTTGAATTGTGTGCTTCTTTTTTTTGTACTGCTGTAGCCATCTTGTGTAATAAACTGAAAGGTAGTTCTGAGTTAACTGTGAATCGGTTCGGACGTTATTTTTTTTGTATCACTCCTCATCCACGTTTTTATAAGTACATTTTTTGTACTTATGGTAGTAAACTCGTAACAAAATGACGGTATTATTTGGAGGTATTTATTAGAAAAACTTGAATGAAATTCATTATAATATTATACGTAGTCTCTCTCTCTGTTTATACCGGAACACTACAGATATCAAGAATTACAATAATTCTTTCATGGTGATGATTCTACATATCTATATATCTGTTAAGGCATTTTTGCAGTAAAACTCTTATCTATCATCTGCTAGGAACCTACTATAACTGTTAATTCAGGTTAAACATTGTTTTTGTTTATTGTAATCTTCATTGTGGTTAATGCAATTTATGGGTTTTGGTTATGTACGAAGCAAAGTATGAGTATATTTAGAAGTAAAAACTTTGTTAATTTCATTTAAAACACAAGCACCTTTATGTAATTATAATTTTTTAATCATCTTTGTAATTCATGAAGTATATATAGTCTCGAAAATTCCTTGTAGACAATATTACTTATTATATAATTAGGCTAATAAATTTAGTGTAGTCTTTGTTTTGATTTGTCACGAAGTTCAAGCAAGGTACTCATTTAGGAAAAAGATAGGGGTGTAAATATCTAGTAACTATTGATTGGTTTCTCAATCAACGAATCATCAGTCATATTTTCTGAAGGCGAATCGAGCTAGAGACCCTGAAAAGAAATTTTAACGGTCGCTCATTCTCGCAAAAGTATTTTGTTATTAAACTCGAAATCTAAATTTAGCCTACTGATGACTTAATTTTAATTAGCTAATAATCGAGTTCATTCCACATCCCTTCCCATCTCAGGCAATTATGAGTCTATGATCCTTCCAAAACTGTCCCGGCGAAATTTCCCTCCAATTGTGTCCTTCGGCCAAGCAAATTAAGCGGATGCAGAAAAAGCCGTAAAGAGAACGACGAGAAATAATATTGCTCGAATAACGGCCACCAGGCCTCGGACGACGATCTAATCTCTTTCCCGCACAGACCTCTGGAGGCAATGGGAGTTTCACTTGAACATGTCTCCACCTTTCCTCCCACCCCATCCGAAATGAACCCTCGTAATAAAGTAGCGAACGTTCGAGTCTGGCACCGCTCATTATACATTCCACTCACGTACATAGTTTTAGCAGAATAAAAAATTTCCTTTGCGCCTCGCGCGGGATTTTTCGGCCTTTTTTATTTTCAGGACACCTATTTTCGTCGGCGCTGTCGTGCATTGAGCGGCAAAAATAAAAAGGAGAGAGAGGTTGGCGAGAAACAAAGTGCTTGGCGGGCCGATGCGAGAGGGTTGGCGGGCGGCAGGGTGAGGGTTGGCGGGCGGTAGGGTGAGGGTTGGCGGCGAATGAGGCCGGAATGATATAGGACGACGATGACTTTTACGAGACGTGATATCATTGCGGAGTATATCTGGATGGTCGGCCCATCGAATGGATGGCCGATGCGTGTGTGGATTCGCGGCTGCGTGCCTGCGCGCGAAAGAAATGGGCTCACATATTTTCGCTCTTTCGTTCCCTTTCGGGAGAATTTAAGCGGGTGATTACGGCCGGTAGATACATTCTCTCGGCGTACGGTTAACGCTGAGTTGCACATTCGATGGTGTGATGGATAAAATTGACCCATAATGATATTTACGGCGTCCTTTTGCCTCGACATGCACTATATTGATGCCCATTCAGCGGTGGCATTTTTCGAAGAGTGGTTGGTGTACGACTTTCGGCGTGTGGAGCAAGACAATGAGTTGGGTGAATAATATTTTTTAATATGCGGAGTAGAATCAGGAGATTATATCTCGTATGCATTAATGATATTTTTGTTTTAATGTTTTAATTCTGTGGCATTCTCCCGCGAATAATCCTCATTGACTTAAAAAAATGAATGTAGTTCTTTTGGATTTAGTTTATTAAAATTGTATTATTTTTATAAATTGCTGTTTGTGACATTTAAATCGAATTTAAAAATAAACAAGTTGTACCATGAAGAAAAATAATTTACAATTAAAAATTTATTTTCTTATAGTTTACATTACCTAACATGATATCGGCAAACAAATTAGGAATTATTTACAAATTAATTAATTTTAATGGTGCAGTTTAAATGAGTGAATACGTAATATCATTTTCAATCACAGAGTTTTGATGTTGTTTCTATTTTAATTAAACCCTGAATAAGTGCGTTGAAATATATACATAGTACCTACATGTAATTAAAAATGGCGTTAATCTTAGGGTTTCCCGATGTAGAAGTCTTACTATTATTAATGAGAGTGCGGAATTATTATGCGCCCTAAGGAGAATTTCCTTAAGGCTTAAGATTTTTAGATAAAAATAAATATTATTAATCTTAAGTTAGCAACAGCAAAGACTACGCCAAAAATGGTAGGTGAAGAGACATTAAAATGTTCGCAAAAAGTCCTTGAAATTTTTGTTGGAAATTCACAATGACACGTTTATGGCATTCTAAACTTTTCCGCGCGAGAACAGGTATGTTAGTAAATTTTTGTCGGAAATATTGGGTTCATAGACAATTCTGCAAAGTGGGCGTTAAAAAATCCGTATGTTTTTACTTGTTTCTTCATTCAGTGGCGCTACTTTAGTGGTTTAAATTCAGATTTCGCATCAGAGGTTCTTCAGTATTAGTTTTTCATGAAAGACCACGAATGTCGGTACGTCAGGAATGATAGAAAGGCAATTTTCGGTATCTCTGTAGTCTAACAGTGTGTAGATACAGGTGTGCTATCTGCCAGTTTCTATTCAAATCACGTCGTTAAAGAAAATTAATAAATTATAAATAATATAAAAATCAGAATTCTGGAACGTCGACCTGATTTTTTTTCGAGGTATTGTGACTTTCCGTTAGTAATAATAAAGGTTTAATTCAAATTTTAATTTTGTGTTTAGTTAATAATTTTCTCCTGCGCATCATTTGAAAAGCCTTTCGTTATATTTATGCCAGGTATGATCGTTTTATGTGTCGTTACCGTTAGATGGGTATAGATGTAAAGTTAAATTTCACTTTCAAAAACATGTTAAATCGAAGGTTTTGAACGTTTGTCTTCATTATTGCGTGGATTCTGTCTGGAATATAGGACGTTTTGCTTTAACTGACAAATAATTTTCCATAAAATGTCGTGTTTACGTGCGTTTTCCCCCTCTCCCCACTCCGCTGATCTCTTTATTGGTTTCTCAACGTACCTAGCTGCATGGGGATTCGGAAGTACGAAAAAATGTTTAATGGAATCGCTGAGTAGACATCGTTGCTTGTGATTGTAGGATTTCTTTGCGTGGAATTTTTTTGAAATCTCGTTAGGGAGAGAGCTTTAGAGTTTTATCTTTCACATTTGTCTTCTTCGTGCGATAAACTTTTTTATTGCCACAGATTTCCAACAAATGTTGTCATATATGCTTTGGAATATTGATTCATTCATGCCAGATGTTTTAAATAAATTTAGATTTCTTATTTTATAAATGGATATATTTGTGATTGCAATGAGGACACTAAACACATATCGATGACTATGGGTTTCTTCGTATTTAGTTATCCATGCTTCTAGGTCTATATCTCAACGATATTTCAATAAGATTTAGTAATTTTCTGTTAGAAAACAAACCAAATACAAGAATAATATTTTATTTATCAACAGGAATGTAGCTTCTTATTTAAGGAACTAAAATGCTCAAAATTAACTACATTAACAATCTGCAAGAATATAACTTCAAATCGTGGATTTTAAATATTAATTATTCTTGTACACAGTTTGTGATGTTATAGAATTTTACAAGATGGAGGCCAAAACCGTTCAGCGTGTTTTCTACAAGATTTTGACTCTAATATTTTCTAGCACAATCAAACGTCCATAAATTCAAAAATCGACCTTTTACTTCATAATAAGCCATTAACTGGAGAAGAACCAGTATCTTGGCTGAAATATCTCAAATATCTGCTTCAAATTTAAATATTCACATCTTTAATGACGTTTGGGTGATGATCGGAATTGTGGCAAATTTGTTTTCCATGCTTAGCGAATATATGTTTTCACCGTTGCTATATCGGTGAAGTCTGAATTTCTGCGGATTTGTGAAAGATATTTTTCATCTATATAATTGATCTACATTACTAGGTATTAGGTAGGCTAAAAGCCCTTATATGTAGTATCATTGACTCTTTGTTTTGAGAAACATTTTACCTGAATGTTGATAAAAATGACAAATGCAAAATATTTCGTGAGTTACGAATGATGACACTAAACTCGTCAAAGGTTTAAATAGGTGGTTTTAAATTCGCTATTCGTCGATCTCCACTCACATTCGAAGTCAATCGGAGTAATTTTCTCTGATTTACGAAAACTTAATCGCCGATGAACTTAAGAGGGCTGGATCACGCGATCTTTCCATTAGAGTGCGGGTTGTTAACCCTAGCGAATCTCCACCCCTGCATTTTCTGCCATTTCCTCCACGTTTCCTTTCCTCGAAAAACGCCATCGATGGAAGGAAGCAATGCCTGAGTATGCATAACACAGGAATCCGCTCGTGCCTTCGTTCGTCTGGACAATCCTGACGCTCGCACAGACGAGAATGTGGCTCGGAAATTTCCTTACCAAAAACAAGGCTTCCTACTCAACGGCGATATCGCGCCATTCGTTAATCTCTCTCTCTCTACGTCACTTCCGGAGCAGACACTCCTCCCCCCTTCCTGTTGCGAAGAACGCTTTTGCTCCACCTGCACCTCCAGAATACCTGAGTGCGTAGTTTGCATCCTAAAGAGTCTTAAAATCCTCCCTGTTTGCTCTCGTGCAGTGCGTTTGTTCACGCGAATGCTGCAAGAATCTCCGTCGCCAGGCGGTCCCAAATCATTTCGCACGTTTTTGCAACACAGATGTACAGTTAATGATAAATACGGTTATTATAGGAGGTGGTTGGAGTTATAATTGAAGTAATTACGTATCGGCAGAGGAAATGGGTGGGATAAATATTGAGAGAAGATTTTGATGACGTAAAGATGGGTTAGAGGTTTAAAATCTCCATTATCCTTCTTTGTCGGCGTCCCTTGCCTTATTCACCGGTATTCTGAGAAACCAGGTAAGAAACGCCGCTCTTTTTAGAAAGACCCGATGCATATTTCGGAAGCGATGCTTTCATCTTAAGGGGTTATTACGTACTATACTATAAGCACTGCATTCGCTAATAACATCGAATACCGGTGAATGCGGCGAGGGATGCCGACGGCTATTGGATATATTAACCCTCTGATTCATTAACAGCCATGCTCCAAAATATCTTCCTTTACAATAAAGATGGGTTCAAAATAGCGAGCACGTTTTGTTGTTTTATAATGTAAATTATTCCTTGGTGAGGCCTCAAGGCAGCCGTTTGTTGATAGGGAAACAAGCACGCAGGTGCTGGAGATGGTTGGGAGAGGATTTTAATTGAAGTAATTAAGCTTCGACAGAGGTTTACAGGTTCAAAGATCACTTTTCTTTCCGTACTACATCAAAGGAGGAAATGAGGTGAGGTGTATGAGATACTGGGAGAAGAGGGGCTGGTAAAGAAAGTAATTGACAATTTAAAATACTAGAGAAAAACAGAGGGGAAGACAAAGGCAGAAGATGCTAGATGAAAAAAAGGGTGGGGTATGCTTCCAAGAAACGGAGGTAATGCATAAGAATTTTCACGGCATATAAACCTACCGAAATCTAGAAAACTCATGTGTGTATTGTGGCCGGATGCCCTTCCTACCTCCAACCATTATCTTCAAATAGGGAGGACGCACAACTATTCCCTAACCAGAAATATCTGATTAGCCACGACACGAAACCGGAACCTTGGGGTTGGAGCTGCTGATCACTTCCCTGCAGCGGTCGCTAAAAATAACTAAAATACCCTTATAAAATCAGATCACCCTGTCATTTCGTGCTGTGTATTCTATGGTTCTGAAAATAAATCCGAGAATTTTTATAATTAGTGATATTTTATCAGTTTCTTTTCGCTTCTAAGTTTCATTCCCTTGAATGCCTTAATCTTCTCTAATACACTTTTTTCAAAGCTACATCCTCTAAACGTGAGTTAGGATGAGCATTTTTCCCGGCAAGCCACAGATTTTGTTACATCATTTGAAATTACTATCACCTAATTTTGACACTTTACCAATTACCGGTACCGGTATTCTGAGAATATTGTCTAAGTATATTTATGTTTTTAATTACACTTAACTCTAAAACAATACATTTCTAATAGTATGATTAGATTTATAGGTAATTTAGATTAGCACTTTTGCAGGGTTAAATGAATAATATTTGTGTGGTCGTTACCAAAAATGTATGTAGGGTTTTTCAGGATAAATTTGAAAAGATAACTTTAATTTCAGCATTCTCATTTTCAAATTAATATTTTTGAAAGAGAATGACATTTGTAACATAGCTATTATAGATTACAACGCCTAAGTTAATGAAAATCAGCGAATCGGCCGAATCAACGAAAACATTACTCCTTGTCAATTATTAGGAAATAGAACTTCGAGAATTATCGCAAACATATGCTCACATATTTGAAAAGTTGTATATATTTCGTAATAAAAGCTATTCTAAATAGTAATTCTCTTCATGTTTCAAATACTGAATTGTTCTCATTTGTTAATGGTGGAGAGAGAATGTGGCTGTTGAATTCCGAGAATGCCCAAATATCGAGAGAGGGTGGGATGCAACGATTTCAGAGGTCGCAGAAGGGGAATCTTGACAGTTGACAAGATCTTTGCCGTTGTGACATCAACACTCTTCGGAAATACAGCCGAATGGAAACTTACTTTCTCGAATCTTTATCATTCGTCTATTTCATGAACTTGTATCCGGTTGTTCAAATAAAGAATCGCACTTAAATTCAACTTGCATTGATTTCCCTCTTTCCACTCGGAGTACTATGAATACCTCTAGATACTCTGAATAACTCGGTGCATTCAAAGGCGAGATGCCTATACTTTATGCTAAAAAATTTCCTTCGGAATTCCAGTGAAAATGCTTCATAACTTTACACCCGCCTGGCCGCCGAATAGGTAATTAATTAGCCTTCCCCAAGTATTCAGTACGAGGATCCTTATTACGAAATTTACTCTGCTCATCGAATTTGTCTCGCTCATTTTTTCAGAGCGACCTATTTTTTGAATTTATACTCCATGAATTGACCGCTATTTTTAATTACGACGCATAATATCGGATGGAATTATTTCATAGAGGGGAAATGCACGGAATCGAATGAGAATCATAAATCATTCAGTGCTAATGAAGCGAATCGTGCATTTCAAAAGGAAGGTAACCGCATTAATTTGCGGCTCGCCGATGGAATGTTTCGTCAAACATTTTTGTGGCGTTCACTGCGGGGAAAATCGAATCCTTAATTTGATCCATTCTCAAGTAATGAGAACATTTCGAAATTTATGAATTTATTTTTGCCGTGTGTTCGTTGGCACTCTGCCAAGTTATGAGATGTGAGAAAGGGCCGATTTTTCTATGATTTAAATGATTCTATGATTATGATATTTTTCTTGATAGAGCTACGAGTAGTACACAACTTAAATGTATGCATAGGATTGTACGATGTTGTGGTCAGCTTTATACACATTCGAGTACCATTAAACGAAACACTCGGGGTAGTTATAGAGTAGAGTAAAATTTATTTCTCAAGTGAAATTATACTCTGACACCTAAAGATTCATCAAATTAAGTGGTGATATCGTAATGAAATAATTAACTTGTATTTCCTTCATAGCATAAGACAGCTTATTTTGTTTTGTTTTCAACTGTGGAACCGTTTTGATGTGAAATGTGCTTTGGATGAAATGAGCCTAACTTGGGGTTTTACCCTGTCTGAACTTGGAAAGGTATCATCTTGCGACTAAAACTGACAAATATATAAAATCGTTGTAAAAAGCAAACTACGTTACACCGTTGGGTAGTTATTGGTCTATTTGCTGATAGTAATTTATGAAAACGATAAAACGTTATCTAAAATTTAACATCCTCAATGGCATTAGCTGCAAAGTTTACAGAGATTGAGGGCGAAAAATTATGATGTCATTATAAAATTCTCATCAATGCCCTAATATTTTGTGACTTGGTCAACCTTGATAATAAAATTAGAGTTAAAAAAGTTTGGATGTTTTTTTAACTCTAATATAGAAACACAGACGTTTTCCTTTTCTCCTTTGTAGGTAAAAATTAAAATCTTTATGGAACCATCTTTTGAAATACAATTTACTCAGACCTAAATCGTTGATTTTTACCATAAATATTTATTGAAATATTGATTCATTATTGTAAAAGAAATACTTTTATTAGAACATAAAAGCGTTTATTACAAGCAATTTTTATGGAAGGCACTTTGAGTTGCTTGACTAAAACCTATGACAATTTTAAACAATAGAAGCAATCAATAATGCCTGTCGATATTGAACAACTGGTAAGTTTTAAAGCTTTTGACGATGATAGATAAACACATAAACGAATAATTATTATAATAAATGTACAAAGAAGGATATAAGGATCACAAAAATACATCTCATCTGCACAGCGTAAAACTGTGTCACAGTAAGGGATATCTAAGCCTTATTCAAAATCTCGCGTTTCAAGGATGGAGCATAGAAAGCGAGGTCTATCCATGAGAAGATATTATCCTGTCATTTGAGTTACCTCAGTTCATGAATAGTGACATTCTCGAGCCAAACTGAATACTGACTCCCTTTCATCAATCACCTCTATTCACCCTGTGCCCAAAGATGAAATTGTAGCCGCCTATTGAGTCGTAACACTAGGGTCGATCACTTACATAATTAAATTCGGAATAGTTGGGGATTAGTGGATGTATTGGATTTAATTCATTATTTGAGGCTAAACCGTGAAGCAGCTATTACTAGTCAAGTGATTTATTAAGTATATTCAACGTTCATTTCATGTTACGAAACAATACCAGATGATTTATTTCGATACCGTTTGTGCGTATTTAAATCTGTAGATATTAATTTCTAGGATGATAAAAAATTGAGCGAGTTCCAATTTACTGGGAAATAGATTCACTCTTAGAAGCATAGATGGAAAACTGAATTGTTAGCAAATTCGTTGAACTCATAATTGAAAGCTAATCAACTTCAATCGTTCTGGTCTGGCGATCTCCATTTGCGAAAAATGATAAAAGGCGTATTTGAGATTGGAATGGGTTAGACGGTGCCTTTAGCTTCATATTAAATATAGAAATTGGCCAGTAAACACATTATTCAGCTAATTAAAGCAAATAAGATATTAATATATACTAGCAGAAGTACCCGTTGATTCTCAACGGGGATATTTAATTTCATAAATACCAGTGAAATAACCTTGATCGTAACAAATGCTTCATAATTGTTGGTAAATAGCGAATACAGACTTTCCAAACCAATATATCAAGAAATGTAAGTTACAATTAAGTCTACAAAGCCGCTCCAACTCAATATTCAATCTCATATACTTTGAATGAAAAATTTCTTCAACTGAGAACATATAAGTATACTCTAAGATCACATTAGGATAAGCAGTACCACGTTTAATGTAACGTTTTCATACAGGTACAAGAGGACAACTGAATCAAACATTTAACATACATTGCAGAAATAAATTATATATCACTCGAAATAGAGAGAGATAAATTATATATTATATACCCGTTGCATCTCAACAGGAGAAGGAAGTACTGTTAAATACAAATACTAATACAAAAGCTCCAAACGATAAACCAAACACTAATTACCAACTACTTCAAACTGTCCACTATAAGTAAATGAAATCATGAAAAACATGAAAATGAAAAGTGTGAATGTGTGTATGTATGCATGTATATGACCATTATTTTCATATACTAACCATGCCGTAGTTCAAAATTCCGGCAGCGAAGCATGCGTAACAAAAGATTTGGGTTCACTCTGTGGTGCAAAGTACCAAGTGAGACCACCCGACCAAAAAAAACCCTAATAAACAAATGCTTCAAAGTGTCAGTCTATAAGTGAATGAGACCGTGTGAATGTGTGTATATATGTATGAAAATAACCAAGACTTTCTTAGAGTAACCCCGCCTTGGATTAAAAATGCAACAGTGATGAAACGAAGCGAAAGAAAAGGGGGATCCATCATATATAATTCCTTCTCCGGATTCATTCATATCTATTATATTTAGACGCTTCTCCGGATTCATTCATGTATCTATTATATATAATTCCTTCTCCGAAATCATTCATATAGATAGATAGGATACCAATTCACAGGCTAAACCACAGGCGTCATTTGCTTGAAATTACTTCCCGAGAAGATTGCATCGAAATTCAATCCATAGTTCACAGACAATAACTCCCCCCTTTTTACTGATATGCTTCAATACGCCTGGTTCACCTCAAAATTAACAGACAACCAAAAAATTTTTAGGAATGTTAACTAAGTTTGCTTTTCAATAGAACTGCTCAAAACTCCTTGTATATGTCAGCAGCCATCATTTATTTGTTGCTCAATTACCGAAATATCTTTGGCTTCGAATGCTTTTATGATAATTATCATTTGGGTGCTTGCGAATGATTAAAAAATCGGATTATGAATAAATATAAGCACAAATATAATTTCTATTCTTCGTGACTTCATTATGCTCCCATACACAATATTTCCGATCATACACATTCTTACGATGTATGATGATATTTGCACGATTATCAGTATAATATTAAATTAATTACAAAATAAGAAGAATATAAAACAAAATTTGTGAAAATAAAAAGGAAAAAAATTTTGATCTACCAGGGATTCGAACTGGTAACCTTCTCAGTACGAATCCGTGATGCTACCGCATCAGCTAATGGAAACCTTGATGAACGTATTTTAAAATAGTAAATAATTCTTCTTAGTTGTTTACTACATGGAAATCTACCTAAAAGTTTCGTATATTTTATCAATATTCTCGCAATTTCGAATCGCAAATGATATTTCTCGACCAGAATAAGAATCTTTATTCTATTTTCCTTCTTTTGATGCTAGTTTCGACTTCCTACAACTGTTTTTTCTAATTTAGTTTTGCAAAAGAAATAAACCTCACGACGAAAAAATGAACTTTATGTGTATTTCTTATGGAAACGTTTTGAATCTTCTGGGTTCGAACCGTGGACCTTAGGGAAATAAAAAGTAGCCTATACTCTGCGGGGGGTTGACTTTTAATAATCTACAAAATTTCAAAGTTTTGCGACTCTCGGTTCTCGAGTTTTTAGCGAACATACATACATACACACACACACACCCACACACACCCACTCACACACACACCCACACTCGATTTTATATTATAGATATCCCTTCTTAATTTGAGAAGAAATCTTTCTTATAAGAGACATGTGATGTACTTAACCATGACACTGATCTTCATTATTTTTTAATATCCGTATATCTTAATTATTTTACAAAGATATGGTTGATAAAAGCAGTAATAAAAGATATTATTAATTTAATTAACTAATTACAGCAACATTGCTTGAGATTTTAAGAACACTTTATACCTGGTGATATGATTTTTATGTGTGTGGAATCTATGCAGCCAAAGACCCTTGGGAATGAGGCCATGCTGTGAAATTTTTGCATGTTAAGTCCAATCTCTCGTTTGCTTGTTGGTAGATTTATATATGTCATTGATTGTTCAGCAATGGCTCTAGTAACCTTCTTAACTGTTCGGCTAGCAGTTGATTTATGGACACCAGTGAAGTCTGCTGAAGCGATTAGCATCGAACCAGTGGCATAAAATCTTAATGTCAGTAGAAACTGTTCCATTGCTGACATCGCCTTATTTCTTAAAATAGGAAGTGTAATGATCAAGCAGTTATTTCATACATCAGATACTTTGAATTAACTTTGCAATACCTTGTTGTTCGATGCTCTATTTTCATCGCAATTTTTTCTAAAAACTTAACCACTGTTTCTTTATTTAGTCTAAACCTTATAAAAAACTCTTCTTCACTCAATGTGTTGAGATAATCCGGTCGAATCTTAAATATTCTAGGATTTCTTGTTCTCAGCAGTACTCGAAATAAAAATTCATCGTCCTCATCCTCAATATCTTGAAACGTTTTCAATCCTTCCATTTCTTGTCTATTATGTGAGGTAATAATAAATATCGTTATTAGAGAAGTATTTAGCAGCATTATTTAATATTATTTACCTGTGATAAGCATCCCTTTTTAAAGGGACTCGTTTCTGAGGTAGGAAATTATGCTGGCTGTTTTTGTTTTATATCACTCTGCTTAAAATCTTTGTAATATTTTATTTGTTAGATATCTTTCCCCATTTTCAATACTTTTTATCAACAAATAAGTATAAAAAGTAACTTGCGTCAAGGAGTACGTCCAACGTTATGCACCTTCGCGGGTAATACTTTTATCGAAGCCTTCAAAGCAATACTTGAGACCATACACGTTGACAGGCAGGCCTACTATTAATTCAGATAATTGTATAATAGTTTCCTCAGTTCCTTAATTTTACTTTCACACGAATTTCAATGTTCTTTTAAGTTACACGACATTTGCTTTTTCTGGCCAGTAGTTTCCACATCAGAAAATGAAGAGCTTGTTAAATCATGACTATTATCTTGATATCTTAAATGCTCAAATTCATCCCAATATTAATATTATATTTATTACATATATAATAACTTATTGTACACATCTCCGGAACCAACATAGTTCTACGCGTAATGAATATGACGGAAAAAACGACCTTAAAATATTACATATACATTTAATTGGAGTCATACCAACTTAATTAGAATATCCGATCAAATTTTTTCCAGAAATTGTGGAGTATAAACTTAATTTTCATCAACAAACCAACTGAGTTGATAAGTTAGCAGTAAAGCTTGTCCGCCATTACTTGTTTACACTGGTTTACTCCCATGATGCGTTGCGCTATCAATCAGTTAAGGACTCGATCACAACCCAATCTGTTTGATAAGATAACAAACACTTTAACTAACAGATACGGCTTAACCATCGATTATAATACCCAATTTTTGAGTTAACCTGGATGTTAAAGTTATCCTATAGATAACTACACATTATAATACCGGGCCTAGGTATGGTTTATTGAATAAATTCAACAACCGCATTCGTCGTTAATGGGAACGGACTTGTTTATAACCTCAAAAATCTCTCTAATATTTCTTCCATTTTATCAAAATACTGGCAATTTCTAATCGAAATCGCTATTCCACTACTTAAATAAGAAACTTTAATAAATTTTCCATCTTTTTATGGTATGCCCGACTTTTAACAATGATTCTTTCTAATTATATTTTGCAAAAGAAATGAGGCCTGCAACCGATAAAAGTGAAGTTTACGTGTATTCCTTATGGGACCCTATTATGGACTCCTGGGTTCGAACCCGGGCTTTCTTAGTAATGGGAATAGTTTTCCTGGGGGTTTCTAACTCGTAGAAACACAATGCAGTTTGTTTCGAATCGCTAAGTCAAACCGTTTCTGAAATAAAGGGGGGGACGGACGGACAGACGGACGGACGGACGGACGGACGGACACTTCGGAAATTATATATAAAGATTATAAAATAGACCCCATATTATGCATCGGAAAAGAAATTGAATTTTTCTGCTATCAATTTGTCTTATAAGGCGTTAAAGGAAATATAGCTAAAACTTAGAGCAAAGAAAGAAACTTGAGTTGAAAGAGATATAAATTAATGTAGTTTAAGCAGTAAACACCTTTTCAACTGTATTTTGCAAATTTTAAAACTGGGCTATTAAAAATCATTTTTTAACCGCAGATTTTAACGTTTTATTTCAAAGGCATTTAAGAGCTTATATTCTGAAAATACGTGAACTTTTCACGTAAAATCGCGTTTTTAACATAACGTTATATTCTGAGTTGAATATTTGCCGCAAAATAAAGAACGAATTAATTTAGATTATACATTTTAACAGGTCTTACTCTCAGTTGCTTCATGGCTGATTTTTCGAGCGTAAAATTTCAATATTGCATTCAAACCGTTTGCGGCAAATATTTCCCGGTGAACGATTCCTGAACTCCGGCAAAAGATAAAATAGGCAGACTGCAAAAAATGTTAAAGGATACCCATAATTCCGAATAATCCGAGTTAATTTTTTCAAATTCCGCGAAAAATATCCCATCTATAATGTAATCTCAGCAGCGAGTTCCGATGGAGCGTTGTGTTTGACGGTCACGTCGAACGCAGGTGGAATCATCCATTTCATTTTTTTTCCATCGGAAACTGTTTTCCGACGCCTCTCTTCCTGTCATGCCCTTGTTTTTTGACATTATATCATTCGGCTATTCTCTGCTTCGAAATCGCTATGCACAGGTCTCTTTGCTACCGATGAGAATTTTTTTCAGCTTGATTTGCCAATACTTTTTTAGGTTGATTGCCTCAGCTGAATATACTAATATCACAGAAAATACTTATATATAAAACTCCAGCAGATATTCCTTCTAAAATCGCCACCATACAGTCGTGCGGCTTTGACCTAAAGCTACCAGTAAGATGAAGAAATTTAAGAGTTATTAAAGTAAGAGTATTTGATAGACTTAAATTCCATTCTATTCGAATATTTTAATATCTTCAAACTTTTGTGTGTCATCAGCATGGTCTAGGAGAGAGATAGGGAAAATATGGCCTTTAGGATAAATGTAGCCTTATTGTAGCCTTTTGTTTATTTTTTGAAGCAAAAACCCTTATCGTTAAAACTTATGGCAACGAGTAAAAAACCAAATGATAAATGTACTCTTACAGTTTACTCGCGAAATGAATTAGTTTCCTCAGGTAAGATATCGATTTTGAACTATTTTTATGCAATTAACTCAGGTATGTAAGTTCCCTGAAGGATGAAACTGAATGTAAAATGCGACCTTCCGATAGAAGAAGGTTGCCCTAAGGCAAAGGTAAAAGAAACAACGGCAGATATCACATCAACAAATATTATTTTTCCGTGGAAAATAATATTTTCTTGAAGTTTCTACCTATAATTAATGCATGCAATATTAATTAAACTATAATTGGGGATTCATGTCGTATGCTCATGATTGTATACCACGTAGTTTCAGAATTAGTACTATTTAATTTCTTCCCACAATAAAAATAATTCTTACGTATGCTCCTAAAGTAACTTCAGTTGGTATCCACCTTTGTATGATACCAGTTGTTCAATTCTACTGACGAACTATTGAGCGTTGTTCATGTTGTAAATAGGCATATATTTTGTCACTCATTATTACTGTGTTATGGATTACTTTTAAAATTAATTAAATATGTATACATATATACGTAATCAATTTTACCGTATTTTACCTTCGATAGACTCCGTAGGAATTTAGAATTAGAATTCTTAACATTAATTTTAATTATTAAAGCGGATTATCAAGTTCGGAATTCAGCGGCTGCAGCTTTAAATCGCATTTCCCATACATCCCTTTGAACACTCGACGATGCAACTAACTGCTCGCATTTGATTTGCAAAATTGCATACAATTAAGGATACTATGGGAATAGGTACTTGAGTGGCTGTACTCCGAGGGGTGCTTGAAACGACGAGATCATCGTAGCCAGGAATAGAATACCTATAACTCATATTTTTAAAGCATAGAAGGATTGGACGCTATATTTTTTAAATCATCAGTACTTACCAATGTCTCAGAGTCAACGTTAGATAAATCAATAGTTTAACAATGACTAATTGAAATGTAGTGAGAATAAGAAATAATTAAAAGAACCTAGATTGATTCGATCCCTTTAATAGATTCTCAAACACATATATAAAGTATCCTACTTATCCTGTCCTATAACTACTATTTGAATTAACGAAGCATTCACTCTCGAGTTTTCTATTAGCATTAAAATCACACGAGGATTTTCGCAATTTTATGCGGGTTGAACAATTCCCTTGAAAACACAAAAGTCTTTTGAAAGATTCGTGAAAAATGATTGCCTAACGTTTTTTAAGCGTTCCTTAATTTTGCATTATCGTTTCTATGGTGCGTCGCATTTTTACTAGTCAGTGATAATGAATTACATAGGAATGGAAAACAATATATTTTTCACCGCACTGCGAGGATAGCCACATTCCAGGTATTCTATCTACGAGATTTCTCTATTTTCTGATTGAAATTACGAATAATTGCTTATTAGAAGATTTCGACTACAGCTTTAAGCTATAAAACTAACTTCAAAAACTGAAACATAGAATCGTTGGGGCAAAATTTGATTTAGTTAAAAATCGAGTTTAGTGTCCCTTATGCGATAGAAATTAGTTGACGTACTCCTCGTTCGAACCAAATTCATGAGACCCGCATCGTGTTGTTAATTCCCCGCTCTTTAAGGAGGATTTTGACCTCAAATGAGAGCATCCTAAACCCGTCGTATTTAAACGACCAATTCCGCTGTGAAAGCAAGTCATCCTCATTTCCCCTTTTATCGTTAAAATCAAATTTTATCTTCCAAGATGTACTCGGCGTGGTTTATGGTCGACGTCATATTCCCTCTGTGTAAATACTGGTTTAAGACTTCCCTGTTGTTCTTCATCCACAAGCCCTTTTTATCACCTGTAGTATAAGCTGTCTTTGATAACTTCCAGGATGGTCAATCAGCGCAAGGTTTCCTTCTAAAGGAGAGATTATAATTCCCATTGGGAGATATTTTTAGACATTTAAAATGTTTTCCTCTATAAAAGTCAGCTTTTAGCGTAAGCCCTTATTTTTTTTTAGCTCCATAGAATTTTCAAATTAAGATGGTTTTATTGGTATTATTTCTAACATTTTTTAGGCAAAAGGGCGTTTTTTAAAGATAAACTAGCAAACATGAGCTCACAAAATGATATTTTTGTTAACCCAACGAAAGGTATCATACTTATATGTGTATAAACTAATCCTAGACCATCTTCATCTTAGAGTTCAACCACGAGAAAACAAAAAGTTTAAGAAAAATATAGCCACGATATAGGATATATTTAGAAAATTAGTTCCCACTGTACATTTTGATTTTAAAGTGATGCTTGAGATACGCTTTTAAATTTAATCTACATCATTATATCTAATCTAAATATCTCAACATAATTTTCTATTGAGCCTCAAAAGTAACCGATGTAATACAATAAGAAAACGCAATGAACAAAAATCTGCAATAGTTAGGGGCTGAATTACTACCTTTAGAATTACTTGATTAACTTTTATAGATATATTCCACTCTATTGATTTACATTAGATTTTCAACTCATTAAATTTACATTATTTGTTCATAATGCCCCACCTTTAAGGTAAGCTACCTTATTATAAGGTTATATAAAGTTTTTCCTATATTGGTGTACGTTTTTGGTTTGTAAAAATGTTATTTTCCATTATCTAGCTTTCAAGAAATCGCTTCGAAGCATTAGGAATTGATTCCTTAAGATTAAAGCTTAAATCTTTTAACACCTAATGTGATCCGATTAAGGATTAGAATCATTCAATTGGGATTTAACCATTACTATTCAATTCTTCCCTCCATGTATTATTGAAACATCTCCGCATCGACAGTATAACTCAGATTGGTTGAGATTTGATAGCCCCACTGGCTGTGGCAATATTTATTCCCTAATGGGCTTCTGTTCCATTCCCAGCGAACTGTTCCGATATAAAAGATACGGAAACAGTGTTCTAACTCCAAAGTTTTCCCATCTCTCGGAGCGAGCTATAGTTCCCCCCCCCCCTCCTATCAACCCCGAGTAGAATCCGCAAACCCTTTCGAAGAGAGGGCGCAAGTAAATAGAATGTAAATCGTTTGTTTTATGCCTCATTCATATCATCTTCCCCATTTCATCTCCTCCTTTCGCTTGCTCCTTTCCCACAGTAATCCTCCGCCTCGTCTAAGGGACAAAATTCAATCTCTTGCGAAATGAGAAAGAGGAGGAAGAGTGTGTTAGTGAGGGCAAGTGAGAGTTGGAGATTGAAGGGGATTGAAAAAATATTATTCCTAACTCATTTGCGGAGTTTTCGCTCTACCCGGCATCTCCATCACGAAATATAATTTTTTCTCTTCCTTGGCATCTCGATCTTGCAGAAAGTCAGCGTTTTCATTCCCCTACCGTCCTTTCTGAGGCTTCATCCATCTCCATTCCACTCATCTTCTGTCTCTATATTTCTTCTTTCTGCTTCTTCTTGTCCTTGCCTCTGTCCCCTTTCCGATCTCTTTTTCGGTTTTAACGTCCTTCGGCTTTATTAATTGTCTTTCTACCTTTCCTGAAATAAAAAGATGTTAATAAATTTCTCGCGTTTGGAGTGAATAGGGTCTTTGACTCCGCATTTCTCTCTGTCTCTTTTCCAATTTTCTTTTTCGTACATTACCGTCTAATTTTGCCCTAATGTAACCCCATTGGCATACTTTAAGAGCTAAAAAGAAAACGACATCTACACACAACGAAAAATACCTTCTTATAAAACCATTACTTGATTTAATAATGAGTTGTGAATATTAATTAAAAGGAAGGTTTATTCACACGTTTATTTTATCGTTTGAAATTATTATTATCTTCAAAACATTAGCATCATTAAATGTACATGTATATATCTATTTATTTTAATTTATTATACAATTTCGTCGCAGTAAGACACTGACTCAAATGGCGACGTTACTTTACACACCATTCGAGGACTCAAACGGTATTAAAAATGTCTCAATGTACAAATAAAAACCTCGAAGCCTAATCACTCCCCAAATAACTATAATTATTACAAAATGCAATAATTTACAGCTTATTATGAAATACAGTAATTTACATTTTATAAAGCAACAATTTATGCATTTATCTATAACATACCGTAAGTCGCATGTACATGCGGCTATCACTCTAACAATTACACGAAATCTGTACAACTACTTGTACAAAAAACATTGCCATCGAACTACTGAAACTTGCTCCAATTTTTGTTTAGTATATACGCCCTGTTAAATTGAAATAGCTTGTACATGGGTTGCCACTATTACTTATCATCGAAGATTTTTCTGGATTATATATATTTGTATATATAATCTCTCCATGAATTTTATGAATTTGCAGGTAATTAAATTGAGTCCAATTATAGTGGAAAGAACGTGCGAGAGGTTTGTCGAAACTCGTCCAATCTTTACTTCGTAAAATTCATAGATAAGTAAACAAACGAATAAATATGCATGCAGAGTATGGGCATCTCCCAATGTTTTAACCGATAAAATCGTTTGCAAATTCCATTCACGTCGTTTTCATATTCCATTCCTCCGTTAAATTGTATCCTTATTCACCCTCAGCCATTTATCCCTCCTCGTGATTAATATCTCATTTCCTCCCCTCCCATCCTTTGTCTCTTCTTCATCTCTCTCCCTCTCTCCTTTCCGCTTCCTCCCCAATTTCCTTTCGAGCGAAACCTCCGAAAGTCCTTGCCCCTGTTTCGCGTATCACCGTTTCCTCCTTTTTCTTACACCGCCATATTGTCCCGCTCTCCGAAGCCCCGCAAGACTTCTCCGTTTCTTCCCGATCGAGTACGCTCTCGGCGCTTCCTCGCAAACTCTCTCATTCACTCCCGGCTTACTTCCTCCGACCGCCACCCCCTCACAATCCACCCCTACTTTGCCCCTCACGTTGTTGATTTAAGTCTTCCGACCATACCCCTCTCTCGGAGATAAAGGCAAAATTTACTCTGGGATATTGGAAACTTACATTTCGCTCTCCTCGTGCATCTCTCTTTCCTTCATCGCCGCCTCCTCCACTTCGCGATCCGATTTCTCCCGCTTTGCTCCCATCTTTCTCCCGTATCGAAACCGATCGCTACCTTTCTTAAGTTTCGCAACCCCTTACCCGCACTCCGATCCCCGATTCAGTATCTATCTGTTCCCTCAGTATCATTTCATTCCGCCGCCTATTTATTGCTATTCAATGTGCTGTTCTATTCTCATTGTATTTATGCATCGATAATATACTCTATTTATGTCGCATATATTTTCTGAATTATTACAAAAGTTTTCTAATTCTCTTAAATTTATTTATATTATTTCTACATTTTAAATTCTTTTTCTACTGTCAGACAGTTTTGCATGTCCCTCATACCTCCTTCTTGAGACAATTTTCTGACAGGTTTTTTAAAGAACAATATCCGTAATTACATACAGACTTAGGTTTCTTTAACCATCAAGGTTCTCTTCGCCGTTTTTGCTTTGTTTAAGCTATCTCTTTTGAATAATTCTTCGATTTAAGAAGAGAAGAATAAGTATCTATATTTCCATTAATAATAATTTTTTATTATTATATTGAATTTTGAGCATCTGGAGACTTATAGAAACATTATTATATCCAGAAATACTCATTATGCAAAAGGATTAGGCCTAACTATTGTTTATTGGTCCCGGTGATTGTATGTAAGCTTCTAACTGTTGCGCAAGTTTCAATTTTTCCTTTTTTTGTTCATGTATATAGGTGCAGTAATAAATCTATAGTATTTTTAAGCTTTCTTGAGGATATGTTGGTCTCACACTTGTTAAAGATATATTTATGAGCGCAATTTTCACTGGTTTCTGGTGCTAAACTATTTGATCTCTTCTAAGGAGATATATTTGAGTGGTGGATTTAAGGAGAGACTTTTAAGTTTGAAATTCTCTTTAACTATTATTTATTAATATTATATTTTCCCATTTTTATTGGATCCCTAAATTGTCTGTTCCCTCATTTGTTACTGTTTTTCGTTATTATAATTTGTTTTCGTTATTATTTTTGTTGTATTTATTATGATTTGTTATATTATTATTATTATTATTATTATATTTCTCTATCTGTCTCTCCACACCTCTCCCTCTCCGATTCTCGATGCTTTCCTTCTCCGTCAGCTTTATTCCCTCCCTCGGGCTTCCTCTCGGTACCACTTCCGCGGCGTCTTCGGCCTGGGGCTTGCGTGCAGCTCCCGAGATAACGAGCCAATGAATGGGCTTCCAGTTCAACGAACGAATCGCACCAACGGGAAGAGATTGTCTCGACGGCGTTTGTCCAATCCGAAGCATTCTCCAGCCGATTTAACTTCGTATGCTATATCTCGGGCGGAAACTTCTTTTTTCCGTCAATTTTGTTATCCTTTCACGTATGGATATGCATGCGCAGGATGGGGATCTTTGCTTCTTGATGGCCATAAATGGGGATTGTGGGAAGCGTGTCATCGCATAGTCGGCGTTATTTTGGACGGGTGCCTTTCCGCTGGCCTCAAAGGCCATGTTTGTGCTTAAGGTTAATTGAAGTGTTTTGCAACGTTAGTGAGCATTAGCAATTTTGGTATGAATGCGAGCTCATTATTCTATGAGTTTCCGTCTATTAGTAAGAGAAACATAATAGGTTGCTTGGATTCTGTTGATCCTTTTGGATTTTGAAATTGATGCCCTCAATTGCTGAACTGTGTACTTTCCCGTAGCTACTCTATCAGGAGAAAAGTTTCCCCGATTATTTTCATATTAATGCTTGAACGCTAGGACGCAATGAGGTTCGTTACTCTATTTGATGTCGAATCGAAGCAACGATTCGGTACGATTCACCCCGAAGATGAGCCATTCTAGGATAGTTATAAGATTGTGTTTACCCGGAACGAAACGCGTATGTTTGCCAGTATGCTCAATGACGATTTTACAAACACTTGACGCAGTATTCTGATAAACACTTGACGTTTCTACTCTCTATCTCTTTCAACATGAAGCTTCTATCACTGTTATTTTTAGAACAATAATAAGTCACAATTACCATCAGTATGATAGAACATGAAATCAGAAAAGATGGTCATTTATCATAAGCATAAAAATTTAATTTGATGGAATCTCATGCAGTTGAATTAGTGGTTTAAACAATATGTTCTTTTCAAAAAGAAATGATCTTTATTAAATCTCTATTTAAAAAGAAGGCATTGCTTATATCTCTAAGAAAATATTCTGAAATTTAAACCTATGTAATGGCTGATTAAATATATATTTACGTAGAATCACTTTCCTATCAGAAAAGTATATGAAATTTTTCCATTTGTGTAAAAATGCATTACCTTATTATTAAATTATTTAATTGTAACACCGTAAGCCGTTGTATAGTGATGGTTAGCTTGAGAAACAGAGGAAAACCTATTTTCCTTGGTAAGGCATGTGCCCTAAAAATATTCACAGGGTTGACTGAGGTGAGGTCTGACTGAAAGGGTATTTGAACCCAGACCCTCCACAAAGTGAAAAATTGTTTGGTGTCAGAGAGATTTTTAACTGCTATCAAAATGAAATCCAAACTTCATCTTCGGCCAATAGACATCTGGTGAAGTATTCTTCATTTTGATTCAAAGATCTAAACAAATGAGAAACAGTCCTTAACTCTTCTTAAAGAATTCCGTTACGACTTTCCTTTAATGAAATTTAAATTTTATCCCATTTCCTAGCGCTGGAGTAACCCAGTTTCAGATACCCTTTGCATGTCCTATAAATACCGATCGATATCCTTCTCATTCCACCATTCCATTAGAGAGGTTATTGTTGAGCTCAATGTATAAAACATATCCCTCGACCTCGCGAGTCATGGGACTCGAATTAAGGGTGCCCCTTTTGTTTCCGATGAGAAATTAACACGCAGGTCATGATTCAATCTACCGATATCAGAAAAGTCGGCAGAAACTCCATCGATCATTTTTCCATTTCGAGCTAGTCTCTCGGTGCTGTCGAGACCGAAATAATGGATAGAAAGGAAATCCTTCGATATGTTGGAGGATAAAGATGTTTTCTTTAAAGCCCCGGTCTGAGAGCTTTCTTCCGCGGGAAATCATCCGCACGAGTGGTAAGGGAGATTAGGGAAGAGATAGGTAGAGGCGGCGATCGCTTAATCCTTTGGATATCAGGAAGGAGTGACCATTACTCGACTTCCAATGTCTGCATAGTCTCCTGCAAGAGAGAGAGAGGGGTGGAAGGGTCTGAGGAATTTGGGAAGTTAGGGTCGCCAACTTATGAGGTACCGATGCTGCGATAATAGCGTTTTGCGGGTGGATTACTCCGTAGTGTGTCCTCGAACTGAACTAGGAGGCGCAATTGAATCGCTGACTTTTGAGTGAAAAGATTAGGCCGTGCTAGCCGTGCATTTTCGCGCGTATTAATTATCTACGGGTTGAGTTATCTTGTTCTCTTGATCGGAGTCTTTGCGTGTAAGTCAGATATGCTCCTTCGTTGAAGTTAATATTTACTGGAAAATCGCAGTTTAAGTTAGAGATGCCTCTGAACTTGGAAATATTAATCGGTATATGGTAAATTTAATGGAATGAAAAGTAAAGGGAAATAGTGGGGAAATGCTCATTTTCAGCGTGAAATAATTTTCCCAAGCAACTGAGTATTGTTTCAAGACATTAAAGGAAACAATCTTCTTGTCATATTTTTCGATTAATTAATTTATTTCCAAAATATTCCCGAAGGAGAGTACTATAAAGAAATTTATCGGGTATTTCGTTTGAGTAAACTCTTTTGGAAATCGCATGATGGCAATTTGATAATGAAAAGTGGGAGTTTTCAAAGTAGCATTATTGTAATTATAACTATAATGCTGCAACGTTAAATTAACAGAAGTTCTAACTCCTCTCTCTCTCTCTCTCTCTCTCTGTCCATTTCAGTTATGAGTTTCATTCGATGTTTAACATAAAAATTCTCGTCGGAGAGAAATTTAAATAGAGTTAAAATGATATAAATTCAAATAAAAATATGATAAATAAAGAACTTTATCTTACGACCAGGACATATGAGAAAAAATAAACAAAAAATAAGTACAAGTGAAAATACCCAACTTACCAGTTCTTGTTTTTGGGAAGATATACTAACAACTTAACAATCACACTTAAGCAATGATAGGTGAGATTGTTATTAGATAGGTGGTTAGAGTTTTTGGCCATGGAATAGAAGTCCTTAGTTCGATTCCCTGCCATTCCTGGTTTTCTTTGGATTTTTATGCAGACCTAGTTATCTACCTAATATTGAAGAGAGATTAGTCGTCCTTAAATGGTACTAGTAGTAAAAGTGCTTCGATAGCTATGGTCATTTCGCACATGGGCTCCCACCGGGAGTCGAACCTGGAACCGATTTCACTGGGAGCGAACGCTCTGCCCACTTGGCTATAGGGGAGCCGTAATGTACCGAGATGAAAAGGGAGACTGATGACATAATGCTGCAAGTGTAAGAGAAACAAAGAGGTCGCAACAAGCAACTACAAAAACGGAGACAAAAGTAAAAGACGCGGAGTATGGGAGAGAGCAATAAGGAAAGTAATCCTTTCGGGTTTACGAAATACCCATCAGAGGGGGGGGGGCTATTGCTAATTGACCAAACAAGGATGGATACATGGGGAGAGTCTGCAGACTTGAAGTGGAAGTAGGACAAAGAGGAATCCTTCAACTCTTATTTTCCGCTGCATTCACGACTCGGATGGTCGAGTAAGAAAAAGTCATTTCCGCCACTTCTTTTCCATTCCTTTTATCTTCCATTCACCCCCTTTCTTTCGTTCCATCCTTCTCTTTCCCGAAGAGCGCTCCCCTCCCGAGTATCTCTCCTTCTCTTTGCTCTCCGTCCTTTCGGGAGTAGAATCCACCATCCGGTCCTTTATTTTCCGAGGTCCCCCATGGATTCGCCACCCGCGCTTTTCATCTCCCAATCGTTCCTTCAGCATCTCTCACTCCCGCCGGACTGCCTAAAACAACCGGTGTTGAAGCGATGGAAGGATCGCTGGGGATGAGGAAAAACGCGGGATTTTCTTTCAGCCGAACAAAGGGAAGGAGAGGGTTTTTTCCGAGTGAGGGTTTCCTCAAACATTCCTCCAATCGTATCCACCGCGAAGGCGTCGAGAGAGGGCGATGAAGACAAGGCAATTCTAAGTTTTCTATGCATTCGAATGGGGTATTTTCATTACCGATCCGAGAGTCATACCAGGGGAGGGAGGAGTCTCGAGTGTGAGGTTATTTACCTCAATTTCCTTCGGCTATAGGTCGTGTTTTGTTTCTCCGAGGAGTCCGTTTGGTCGTGATATTTCGAGATGACTCTCGTGTGTCTCGAGATCGATTTGGGGTCTACTGACCCGCGCATAACAGCTTCTATATATTCATTCAATGTTATTTGGTATAATGTGTTTGCAAGATATTGAGCAGATAAGAACGTTGGTGTTACTTAACATTTCATGGAAGAATTTCCGGTGGAATTTCTTACATTATTTCGTAGAATGTGTTTCAAAGGCATTGAGCAGATAGAAACCTTGAAGTCAAATGATTTTTTTATGTATCAATTAATTATGGATTCTCATAGGGAAGATGTTGTACACTTATTCAATAAATATTGGCCACATTATCAAAGCTACATCATAAAAGAAGAAATAATAAATGCTTTCATAAGAATCGAACGCTAATTAAGTATCCTTCAACTGCATTTATCTATTACAACCCTAAAAGCCGTGTTTTAGCGTGTGGTAGGGGGTTAGATATGCACCAGTTACTTATTTAATTAAGATATTTTGTAATGGATTTGAGCGTAAAGTTTTGGTTCCAATTGATAACATTAACATCTGTGAAAAATAAGTAAATTATAAAAACTCATCAAATGATATTTATATCCCAAGGGCTTAAGCCTAGCTTTTGGTTTGGTTTTAAAAGTATATATTTATATAAAATATACTTTTTATATTTTTTGTAGCCCTAACTGGTATAAGTAGATAATATTGCTTATTTTGCAACAACACCAGAGCCAACGTTTAGTGTCTCGTCTTCCTAATTGAAAAGAACACGACATCGATAAACTGTTTCGTGTAAAATAACTTTCTGCAACATTTTATGCAATTCTAGTCTCTCTTTTTGTTTTTAGCGCCATTTGAGATCCGTAAACAGATCTCTTTGCGTACTTAAACTGCAAAGGACTGGATTCCTGTTCAGATGTAGATAGAGTCGTAAAAGAGATCTTTGCATGCAAAATATACGAGCATCTAGGTGAACTCTGAGCGCACAAACGTTGAAGGGTAAGCCTCATTTGGGTTATTTCCATAAAGAATAAAGGCAAATATTGCCTCAAGTCTCCCTTTGCTTTCCGGCTCTTGATTTTTAACCTTATTCCATTACCTGTTTATTCACAGTTTCACACCTCGCTCACAAAGCGCCCTTCCCGATCAAACTCCTCCGAGACAAAAATGCGCAGTTCTCTCTGCACTCTTCCGCAGATCATTTCGGCATCCGTATAAACGCTCGATATTTTCTGCGTAGGACATCAAAGTCTCTCTTCTCGCGCCAAATTTGTTTAGCATCGAGATCGTCTCCTCCGCTACTCGTCATTGCTCATCCTCTTTCCCACGAGGATCCCTCCGCCATCCGTATCGCGCCATTCACGAGCTTCTCTTTTTCGCCCTGCACAACTCTCAAACCGCTCTTTCCGCGCGCCACTGCAAATACTCTAACACTTTGCACACGGACGGTGAAAAAGGACTCCGTCGGAAGGCACAAAAAGTGGATAAAATACTCTTGCGAGAGTGGACACAATGCAAGGGATTTTTATCCCTCGCCCCTAAAGCGCTTTTTTCCTTCTCACCCCTTATTCCGCCCTCACTTATTCCTCTTCCCTTACTCCTTACAGTAACCCTGTCTCTCGCACTCTTCCATCCCTCTCTTCCCTCCCTCTCTTCCCTCCCACTCTTCCCTCCCCCCTCTCCTTTGCCCTAACCCTCTTCCCTCACCCACTTCCTTCACCTAATTCCCTCACCTCATTGCTTCACCCTCTTCCCTCGCCCTATTTCTTCACCCTCTTCCCTCCCTCCTTCTTCCCACCTCTTTCCTTACCCCATCCCTTAACTTTCTTCCCTCACCCACTCCCCTCGTATGCTTCCCCCTCTACCCAGGGTCTCTCTTTCAAAGAGTAATCTTTGTCCCTCCACTCCACCAACTTTCCATCCCGTCCATTCTCCCCCCGTAATTTTCTCCATCTTCTTCCTTTTTACTCCCTTCCTTTGTCCTTCTGCCTCCCATCTTCCTTTCCGCTTTTTTTTAATTCCTCTCGTAGAGAAAAGATCCGCCGTATCCCAGTCTTTCCGCATCAACCCCAGTTCGCTATCCGTTTGATTGTCCCGCCCTCCCGCGTCGCGGGAACGAAACAGGAAACAATGGAATGCATCCACGCCGCAAGAGAAGAATATTAGTCCTCCCGTTTCGCGAGATCGTTTTATTTCCCGCGTTTTCTCTCTTCATTCACCGCCTCTCCCACTACCATATTCTCTCTCCCTTCGGCTTTCTCCGCATTCCTCCCTCTCCGGGGCTACTCCGAGAACTGAGAAGAATTTTTTCTTCGTCCGAAAGAATTATTCGTAAAGTTCCCGCCCGCTCCGCCTCTATCGAATCAGCCTTTTAATTCCGGCGTTAAATTCTCTCTCCCTCGAACTTCGGCGAGCCGCTGGGATAATTTCGCTAATAACAGAGCCATTCTCCCCTCATTTTCTTTGTTTACCGCGTGGGCTTCTCACTCGGCGTTGCATTCGGTCGACTTTTGCGGCAATTTCCCCGAAGTGGTTCCATTAAAGTTCCTCGAGTCCACGTTCGGAAGGGAGAGGTATTGGGCCAATCGGCTTTGCGTTTCGACTCGGAGAAGACTTTGATAGCCTTATCCTCAAAGTTTTAGGATTTGTGCGTGTCAGTATTGTTTGAATGGAAAAAGATTTCATGAAAGAGCGGTAATGGACTTACTTTATAGAATGTGAGTGTAAACGTACTTCAAAGAATGTATCGGAGTATAATAATAAGAAAAAACCCACGAACAGCTAAGTGAGTAGTCTTTTCGTCCCTTATGAAATCAGTGCCAGGCTACATTCCTCGATTCCACAATTATCGGTGTTCAACCAGCATCGTGATGAGTATAAATAGCTATAGATTAAGAGCGGGAACGGTCACATTCAACGAATAATTATTAGATGCCGTGAAAATTGGTGCGATATTCACATGCCCTAACATTAATAACCTTAATGGGGCGCAATGAAGGATTTACTAAAGATTTACTGTAAGGAAAGAAATTGGAAAACATCTGTTAATCAATTACAGGTTCTAAAACTGAAGGATTGATTTTCATATTTATTGTGTGACTAGCTCCTATCCTAAAATAACCATGCCTTAACAAGGTTTCGAGCCGCAGTCCTCAGTGTTGTTAGGTTACCACGCTAACACCGAACCCAAAGAGGACTCCCCTGAATCCCCAGCATGAAGAGGGAATCCGTGACAAGGGGGAACCCCAGAGCCAGCCTTCAAAGGGATATGGTGGTGAGGTTAGAGTTAGGTTAGAGTTACACCTCTGTGTAGAATCACTCTGATAGATCGCCCCGGTACTTGCCTAGTTTAACCAACCATTCGAGTACGTTGCTTTGCGTTGAAATTAAAAATGCTGAAGTTCCTTCGGGCTGTCATAACGATTCAGAAGCGATTTTGGAGGCGATTCTGTGGAATGAGAGTTAAGAATTTTGAAATGAGATTTCAAAGACTGATTGAAGTATTTTGAAACATCGTGGGGAATAGTATTTTGACTTTATTTGTCCCTCTAGAAGATGTGGGGAAATTTGTAAATCAGCTTGAGTTCGCTATCTTTCCCATTGCGCAACATCTATCGGCTGGAGTTATCGCTTATTATTTTTTATTTTACAGCTAAAATCAGTACATTATCAATATATCCTGAGATTTTCTTCCATAGCAGAGGTTAGAGACTACTTCAATGCCATAAACGCGGAAAATCTGTTTTTACGACAGTAATATCTTTAAAACGCTTTATAGTTTTCCTCCTCAGTGGTTGAGTAGTTTTTAGACTCCTCTGCTTATTTTTCATTGATTTCTTTTTTTTCTTGTTAAACTAACTCTATGGAACGAATTGTTTTTTTTAATATGACATTTTAAGTGATCATACATCTTGATAGTCTAAAACCAACATATTTAAGTATCATTATATGATAAATTTGAAAAGAAAGAGGGTGATAAAAAATCAGCAATAGTAGAGCAAACAGCAAAAATATATACATCTGCCAAAATTTCACCCATATTTTACAAGTGTTTTCCTCTTGAGTATTTAGACCAGGTGAATTCTTACGCTTCCATGCTCTCTTGGCCTTAAGTATCCATATGTCATACTTTTTATTCATTATGATAAGTCTTTATGTTACAATACTAATTCTTTGAAAATCTCGATTTTTGGCCACATTTGTATGTATGACATACATCTACTAGGTACATACTATATTGTATCTAGCAGGCAGTATCATTATGAAATAACTTGGAGATTTTGCTAACAATTAATTTAAAATACTTTAATAACTTGAAGTTATTATCTAAAACTCTTCCACAACCTCTAAAATAGCTTCAAGTTGGGTCTCTTGATTTATAATTCGTATTTTTCTGTCCCCCCAAATTTAGTTTCTTTACCTTTATTTGCATAATTTCTTGCCGTTACCAAATTTTGCCTAATTTTTCTCTGCAACGTTATTTCCTCGTTTTCCCTCGCTCCATTAGTTCTTATTCTTGAGGTCTAAACCCCTGAAATCATGTTTCTTTCTTTTATACTTTAATGCCATGGTACCGTAAACGAGTTTCTTATTTTTTCTTGGTTCCTGAAAGCTTTATGTATGGAGAGGAAAAGTTCTTCCTCGAAACACTTTCGCGATTCTGACCAACTTCACGCTCATTATCGCAGCCAATTTTGTCTCGCGGATGTAAATTTCATTTTTCGTTTTATCTTCCCTCTTCTTTTTCATTCTCCGAGTTCTTGAATCGAGCATCCTTTATTTGGATTTTCGGTTTCTCGGGCAGCGTACCATTGTTTATTTTTGCTTCCTCGCTGTGTATTCAAATTCATTAAACGAGGAAAATTTCATTGATTCCCTAAATTTATTCGTGTAAGCCGAATTAATTATCAGTTTCCAAGATAATGCTTGAATGATTGAATTCGCAAAGTATTCAAGAGTACCGTAGTTATTCGAACTTATTCTTTTCGGTCTACAGCGCGGCCAGCATTTTTAGACGATTCTCGCTTCTGGCGTATATTATTTCAACTCCTCTCGCTTTACTTTCTGCTCAGTAAATCCAAGCCAATTTTTTTCATTTTACTAGTGTTTTACTGACGCTCGTTCGAATTTATGATCGTCAAGGAAATATATATTGGTGACTCTGCACTGCTGCTTGGAAAAATTCCCGAGGAGGAGCGGACGAAAAGTCTGACGGTAGAGAAACTAACTGACAATTGAGATACGTGAGTTCGAGTTTCTGAACCGTCCGACATTTTTCATGTTTTTGTTCCTCGGGAGTTACGATTGTAATTGTTTTGAATAGGTTTCTCTGTTTGGAACAGTCAAACCTTATTCGTAGTATATCATTTATTATGACCGTTTTACAATATTGGAGAGAAGTGACATATTTATATAAAATATAACTATAAATGAAATCAATTGAATGGGAATGCTGGACTACGGCATTAAAATACCACATTCGTTCTCTGATATATTCAATGGACTTTTTGGAACTAGATACTAGGGAGTATAAAAGAATAGCAATGCGTAAGTTCCACGTGAAGAAACTTTTAAATATTGCGACCGGTTTCAAACCGGTAAACCGTTAGTTTTCGTGTCTCGAAGCCTGATAATGAACTTGTAGTAGTTTGAAACAGGTCTTAGTATTAAAATGTTTCTTCCAGTGAAATTTTCCCAGTGTTATTTCATCATGATCCATCACATTGAAAATTTTAAGAATCGTCATAGATATGACTAAACTTTCAATTATCTGGAGATTTCTTATCACCTTTCAGTAATGGTTTCCTTTCTACGTTCGTAAATATAAAGGACAACGTACACGTTTATTTAGATCAAACTGAAATGTATGCATTCTCATGCTATAATTAAGGTAAATATTTAAATTGCATGCTAAATATAGGATATTGGGATGTTTTGCTCGAACTTATAATAACCATAACTATGTAAACTATCTCAGAAATGTTGTTTACTTCATGCCTTCGTAGTTTTGCTCTAAAATGAGATTTGTTTCACCAAAGTGTAGGAATAAAGTGCAAATAATGCAGTGCTTCTTTGATATTAATACTATTCTGAAAACTCATCAAAACTAGACAACTTCCGGGAATGTAACACAAAACTACGAGCTCCGTTGGTATTTTCCTCTCCAAAAAACTTTGGTTGTTTCATTACCGTAGTCGAAAATCGTTTAATTAAAAATAAATATTTCCTAAGCATAATAAGAATTTTAGGATGCACAAAAAGGTAAAATGTTACTCGTGATTCTGTTCCGAAAGACGATACTATGCCTCGGACCTGAGGCTGCTAAATTAAAAATATTTTCCGCTCCGGTGTGGCATTCTTTGATGTTTTCTTCTTTCACAGGCCGCCGCAACCACATAGTCAAAGCCGAGTTAGCTGGTTTAGGCAGTTGTATTTCATTAATACTCGCGTGTAATCCCATTCCGGGTCCCGTAACTAGTTCTGAAATGTAAATGTAACGAAAATGAAATACTTTGCGGCCAAACAATGTCTTTATCGAGAAAGAAACAAGATTCTACTTCTGGCGCAGTTTTATCCCGAAATTTTGGTCGTTTTGCCCCCAGAATTCCCATTTCATCGTCCTCTCTTTCGCAGAAACCGCGCCTTTTCATTAGTTATAACGGGAAAAATTCGAATACTTTTCGAGCATTCGCTTGCCTTCCTTAATTTAGTTTCATTAGCGGCGGAGGACCTGCCTCGCGCCATTATTATTCCGGAATATTTCTATCTCGCAAACCGAAATAGATGTGCCAACTTATTCTTTCCGAATTTTTGGATCTCCAGCACATCTAATAACTGCCGCGTTTTCTCTTTCCCGCTTGTTTCATCGTTCTTTCTTAATTTCTTCTACCGGTTGCTTCTTTCGTTAGGAGACTCATATTTTCATGCAGATGCAGAGGGTGGAATTATGCAATGAAAAGAGTATCAAGATTTATGTTACTGGGCCTTAGTTTCGATGCAATGATTGATTTAAAATTTAAAATCGGAGTATGCAAAATTCTACTATACACCCAAAGTAGCCGAATACGCAGAGAACAACATTCCGTTTGCTAGTAATTCTCTAATCTTAATTTTATTTACTTATATTTTATCTTGTTACTTACTGGAGAATGGAAATCGAAAAAGGAAAATATGATCACATAAAATAACTTATTAATAATATTAAATTGGTAATAAATAATAATAATGTGTAACATATTTTCACTACATTTTAATTGCTATTACGTTACAACGTTGCGATTAAATAACTATTGTGAAAAAAACATATAACTTAAAGAGACTTTATTTAAGTAACAGAAATTCATGTTACCTTTTTGGACATTCTCTTATCTGATCTTCATTTTCTTATACTATATGTTACATTACATGTTAATCTCTGATGGATTAAAACAAACGGAATAAAAAGAAAGTGTGTTGTATCATGGCAGATGATACAGATACAGACTTGACTTTTTTCGCTCATGTTCTTTTTTTACGCATTTACTTCTTTCGCTATTCTTCACGAATGTTAATTTTACCATTATACATTTTTTGGGGAATCCCTCCCTTATTTTAACTCAGGTATTGAGGTTAGGTGGAAGAGACGGCCATTCGGGCTTAACCTCGCCTAAAATGAATTGAAAATTGATACTCGTATGATAGGCAACCCCGTAACATATGATCGTCCCAGCCAGATTTGTGTGGAATAACTCGCTGTAAGACATTCTCTATAGCGAATTCTAGTTAAACAGTATTTTCATATTTTTCGTTGTATTTATATCTTGCTACGCACTGGTGGTCTTAAGGGCAATATTTCCATTCCTCTATCCGAAATCCGAACGAAAGTTAGCCGAAAAATCTCTAGAAATGAGATGTTCAAACCCTTGTTCGCAGGGAAACATTATACTACTTTTTTCTTTCCTCAGCTTCTATTTTGTATTTTCCTTCAAAATGTCTGTCTTTCAACGTAGACTCTTTCATGTATCCGTCATGAATTCACACTTTCAACAGTATTCTTTCTATCGGTTGCTTCTTAGCTGAATACATTTTAGAAATGCGAGGCCCGAGCCCTTGTTCACAAGGAAACATATCATAATTCCCTTTTATTTCTTCTCCCTTTATTTTGTTTTTTCCATCCAAATTCCTGTTTTTCAACTCAGATATTTTTATATATTCGTCATTAACTTGCTTTTCCTTGTCTTTCTTCCGTCATCGGCGCAAGGGCGTTCCCGAATTTGATCCTCCTTCTTCTAGAATTCATCATTTCCGCCCCAGATCATATTTATCTCGAGCATTTCGTTTCTTTTCTCAGTAAGTTTTCCTTATGTAAATTGTTCGCGGATATATGTTATCAGACATAAAATATTCGCTCTTTCTATTAAAAAATCTGATGTGGCCAGCACATGACTTTCTCCATATATAAGATGTAAATATTTATCTACGACAGTAATTTTGAACTCTATATTCCATATAAACTTGGAAGATGAGTGATTAATTTATATATTATTATCTTTGACGTCACAAACATTATAAATCATGTTTTTCGGGACATGATCGATGAAAAACGATGAAATTGGCCATTCGCCCATAGAGCCCAGAGCGCCCCCAACGTACATAATCAGGAACTTCCGGTTTATCAGTATTTTCTGAATAACTCCTAAACAATCAGTGATACAAAAATATGTTTCAATCAAAAGTTATAGTAAATATTATTTTCTTAAACGTTTATAAAAAATAGTATATACCTAAATATCATATTTATGGAGATATTTTGAAAACCGGAAATGAGCTTAGAAGAATGAAGCTCAACTTCCGGTAAACCGATTTACTCCAAAAATTAATCAACTCTAATGACACCAACCAAAGTACTACATATGAAATTTGGTGTTGATACAACTAATGATTTTCATGTTAGAGCGCCCACAAAGTACATAACAGCTACTTCCGGTTTATCGGTATTTCACGAATAACTCCTAATCAGCCGGTGATAAAAAAATATGTTAAATACAAAATTTATAGTAAATTACATTAGATCTAAAACTTTTATAAGTAATACAATATACGTATATATCATATTTATGGAGATATTTTGAAAACCGGAAATGAGCTTTGATGAATGAAGCTCGACTTCCGGTAAACCGATTTACTCCAAAAACTAATCAACTGTGACAGCACACACCGCAGTACTATACATAAAGTTTGGTATTGATACGACCGCTAGTTTTCACGTTAGAGCGCCCACTAGCACACACACACATACAGACCGTCCCACTGTGGGCTAGAATCGAAAAAAGCTGGCCAAAAATACGAAAGTGGTTTTTTTGAGTGCGGACTTTGAAACTTCGCATGGTCATTCTTGAATAAATTTTGCATATAACTGCTAAATAATTTCTCTTGATTCCCACGCGTTACAATTCTACAGGGGGTCAAAGTTGACCAAATTTTGCGAAAAATGCCGGTCTTCGATTTTTCGAGAAATTCTTCAACTTCAAAACGATGCTGAATCCATTAAAAGTAAGTTATTGGATAAAAAACAACGCCACGTTATAAACCTGTACTTTATCTTTCACAACCTATAATTTAATGATTGCGAATGAATAATTGCATATTTTATGCAACAAAATGGCGGACTCTCGTTTTAGAGAAACTTTTTACCTAAAGCGAGGAAAATAGTTGAGACGGACTCCGAGGGACATGAAGATATTTATACCACGTTATTCTTTGAAGCTTTCTGAAGAGGAATCTGAAATAAAACCTTGCAACAATTTGCTCCCCCGATAATAATAACGAATTTTCGACAACACTGCATGGGCCAATCCGCGCGGCGGAGTACGGCCCTCCGGGAAGATATGTGTTTGAAGACCTTCGAACCTTCATGCCTCTCAATGATAACTTTTGAATGCTGAAATTAACTTTTTACAAACTCTAGACGAAGAAATTATGAGCAAAATAATATACATTCAACCATAATTCTTAAAGGAAGAGTGAATTTAGCAACAGCGTATATCTTTCATCAAGTATCAGAATAGAGTTTTCATTTTTTTGATATTCACTTTGTAAAATATTATGAAAGCTGTCTTTGATGTTTTTGAGCTATACTATTTCTCACGGACCCTCAATACCATTGAAAACCAGCCCACACGTGGGCGTGTGCCGCGGTGTCCCCGAGTTAAACTTTCGGTTTATGGCTCGTTTTATTGCATGCAGCTGTGCTTCTTGCGGATTAACGGTTACCCTTCAAACTGCATTTTCGTGCTTTCTAGTTCAAAATTTTCGCAAACTATGAAAACAACTGTTTGGCTTTGCCTGTGGAAGAAGATAGTTCTGCTCTTGTGCTCTCTCAGTAGCTCCTTGCATTCTTTAAGTAGTATATTCAAGAAGTTCGGGTAGTTCCCTTCAGCATTCCCTGGTTCAGTTGTCGACACTTTTTGGAGGATATTTTTATAGTAAGTTGTTTTGGTTAAATTACTTTCTCTTTTCACTTGTAAATTCTAAGTATCCTGGTGAAAAACAATTATTTTCTCTATGCATGTGAAATGTTCTCATCGTTATTTGAAACTGTCTGCTGTATTATTTTCTTAACGTCATATTGTAGAATAGATATAGTTATGGAATCTCTATTGCATTTTCAGACATTAGAAACATTGTATTGGATTTCTAGTTTATCGTCTTTATACGTTGCTTGTAATTCCGTAAAAAACGACTAATCTGCGAATTAGTCGGTGAACGCTACATAATAAAATGATGGAGGAAAAGAATGGGTCATTTTCTAGTAAAAAGCAGCATTTAATGGATTTTTTGACAAGAAAACTTCACTTAGAAAGATCCATAGATGGGCAGGAAGCTCTTACTGTTTATTTGAAGAATAGTTTTTTTCCGGCATATTCAAGAAAATGGAAACAAAGTTTCCGTGTTAATGAAAGGTTTATTCTGCGCAATTCCAGTTGGCTCAATGTAAATATTAATTTTCCTGATATTGTTATCCAGAACTTACCAAGTACTTCTATGACCCCAGGTACGTATAAAATAGTGATTTCAAATGTTTAGTATTTGAAATTGATAATTTACATCTAAGAAACGAACAATCGGACTTAAATTAAATTCATTTTGGTAGACGCAAGAGGACGGCCGGAAGTAGATTTCCATTTTTCAAGTCACAGATCGAAATGAAAGAAAACAGAAACAATTAGATCCACACTCTTCACAGCTGAACTGTCTTATGCTGCAAGGATGACTCTAAGAGATGAAGGAAATGAAGCTGCTTCGAAGTTGCTGAAAGAAATTACCACAACGACACCTACAAGGGCAAAGAGGGTTCTTTCTACGTGGAAGACAAGGGAACATGTGCAATCTTAGTTGTCAGGAGAAGAAGCATTATTTCTAATTATATCTTCTGAGTTGAGTAAAACTCAATATAAAATTCTCCGTGAAACAGCTAAAAGTCATGGTCATAGGCTGTATCCCAGCTACGAAGCAGTAAAGGAAGCCAAAGTAACTCTTACTTTAGCTATGATGCCTCAATATGGAATACATAAACATTTACTTTTCAGGGATAAACGAGGATCTTATAAAAAGATTTGCTACGATCTTAAAGGCAATTTCAAGCGGATTAACTCTGAATGAAAGAGCATTTGACGATTATTGCGGGGCTACAGCAGAGATGTACGTAAAGTTGTATCCATGGTACTATATGCCACCAACAATTCATAAAGTGCTGACTCACGGAGCTAAAATTGCAAAAGAAGCAATTCTACCACTGGGCCAACTCTCAGAAGAGGCGTTAGAAGCAAGAAATAAGGACACGAGGAGATTCCGAGAACGTTTTACAAGGAAACACTCCCGAGTTGCTACGAATGAAGACTTAGTGCGAAGATTGCTTCTTACTTCTGATCCACTAATATCTATGTCAGCACCAATTCGGGCAGCAAATAGATCCAGGATTCTAAGTAGAGAAGTGAAGCAGCTCCTCATCCTGAATGAAGAAGAGGTAATCGCGTATGGAGATGCAGACTCCTCAGACGAGGATTGTATATAAGGCAGAAGGTAAGGTGCAAACTATAAATTTCTTTAGAGTTATTCTTGACTGCATGATTTTGACGATAAATTAGCGATATAGCGAAATGAAAGAAAATGCGACGTCATAGACGTATTAATAGACATATGTCTTAAAATACAGCCAAATTGGACATTTTCACCGATTACACGGAATGAAACTGGGGTTTTAAATTATGATTTCTCATTTCTAATATTAATAGTGGAAAAACTTTGCTTATAAACATCAAAACATATCATCGAAAAGCGTTGGTACGTTCCTAGTTCCTCTCAAACCGAGATCTTCCCGGAGGGCCATTGGCCGCCGCGCGGATTTGCCCATGCAGTGTTGTCGAAAATTCGTTATTATTATCGGGGGAGCAAATTGTTGCAAGGTTTTATTTCAGATTCCTCTTCAGAAAGCTTCAAAGAATAACGTGGTATAAATATCTTTATGTCCCTCGGAGTCCGTCTCAACTATTTTCCTCGCTTTAGGTAAAACGTTTCTCTAAAACGAGAGTCCGCCATTTTGTTGCATAAAATATGCAATTATTCATTCGCAATCATTAAATTATAGGTTGTGAAAGATAAAGTACAGGTTTATAACGTGGCGTTGTTTTTTATCCAATAACTTACTTTTAATGGATTCAGCATCGTTTTGAAGTTGAAGAATTTCTCGAAAAATCGAAGACCGGCATTTTTCGCAAAATTTGGTCAACTTTGACCCCCTGTAGAATTGTAACGCGTGGGAATCAAGAGAAATTATTTAGCAGTTATATGCAAAATTTATTCAAGAATGACCATGCGAAGTTTCAAAGTCCGCACTCAAAAAAACCACTTTCGTATTTTTGGCCAGCTTTTTTCGATTCTAGCCCACTGTGCGTCCGGTCTGACACATACAGACACACACACGCACACACACAGACATCATTCCGAAAATGGTTAAAACGTGTTTTAGGGACCCCAAAACATGTATTTCCGTTGAAATCTCGAAGTCGAATTTTTTCATGAAAACAAAACTTTCTCTATACTTCGTATATGGAGAAAGTAAAAAACAGTTGAGTGAAGAGCTTTGCTTCTTATTGATGAAGATGATAGAAGACAAAACGGATAGTCTCATGTAAGTTTAACGGGACCATTATTAGTAAATTGTTACGTGGTATTTTACTTTGTATTATCTTGTCTGCTAATTCAGAATTCATCTCGGTGGCTGAATTGAACCGAATTCCCTTCGCAACATTAGCTTACGAAAGTTTTAAATGACGAAAATGGAGAGGGATAGACTTTCCACGTAAAGCCGTGCACGTAGAAATGTTTTTGAGAAGTAACGGACATGAAGAAAGTCCGACGGGACCGGGATTAGAACCTGGATTTCCCAGTTGCCAGATGGTTGCTTTACTGAGTGTTCCAGTTTTGTCCCGACCGATTTTTTCATGTGCGACCTCCCTCGGGAGAATATTAATATCATTATACAACTCTTTATTTGGCCAGGTTATGCCCATATGGGCCCCTAACCTCAAAAGTTAAATTTGTTAGTAAATCATACAGTAGAAAGGTGTGTACATAAAGTAATAAGCAAATAAAAGAATGGGGATATGGGAGAAAAACTCCTCGGCTAAAGGATTTCAAAGAGAAAAACTTCACTTTGCAGGAAAATGCTCACACAAGAAGGGGAACGAAAAAAAAACGTAAAAACACAGCAATAATTAAAAACAGGTATATTACGAGTTAGATTCTTTGGTTTAATGAATCTGTCCCAGTACCAATCAAAATATCGTTATTGGAAACAGTACTTTTTACTTTTTTAATGCACAATTTTAATATTATGAGGATATTTTTACAGAAACACTGGACTGTGTTGTAATATTAAAAAATAAGTTAAAAGCAATTAACACAGTTCCGACCGATTTATCTCAGAATTTTATGTGCAACCATCCTCGGGAGAATATTGTTATTGAAAACAGTACTATTAAATTTTTTAACAAACAATTTTAATATTAAGTGGATATTTTACAGAAACACTGGACAGTATTGTAATATAAAACAAGTTTGCGAAAAGCAGTGAAAGTAACCCCTTAAGTTCGACCATGAAGAGCGTCGTTTTCTCCGAATATTTTTTTCCATGCGATTCAACGCAGAAGGCTTTATTTTCCAAAGCGGCGATATTTATTTTACTCCTCATGCTTTCGAATATCCGCTGGTCCGCTTTGATACGGCGACCCTTTTGCCGTATTTTTATCTCGACATTTCTGTCCGTTCCTGTCCTTAAAATTAATTCTCAGCTTTAATCCATTCATCTTTCCCCCTTCCTCGACTTCACTGATGTTTGCCGCTTGCGAATTATTGCGTTTTCTCTCTGAGCGTAAATTCATTTGCAAAGAACTTTGTTTCATGAAAAAAAATCTCTATCGTGCGTCGGGAGAGAGGAAGGCGTGTTTATTACGTGAAAAATCTAGTGTGGCTGGGGACCTTTTCATTACCTCAGTTAAGAGGTTGACGATTCATTATAATGAATGTTTATCTAAGAAGAAGGGCAGCTAAAAGAATGATCCAAAAGAAGGTATCTATTCTCCGTTTTTGTTGAATGGCTCACATTAATCCTTCCATTGGCATTCAACATTATTTCCATGAATTAATGAGCCTAAATTAACGGAATTGAGTTAGCTTCTAGCTTACCATTAATGGGACTCGGTTGATTCTTGGCGTGCTCAATTAATCTAGAAATTTTCTCGTGAAAGAAGTAAAATCTGTATTTGAAATTTCATTAGGGCTTACATAGTCAAAGAAAGGACTGATTCTGTAAAATTTTACCTGGAAGCAAATAAGCCATATTCTATAAACAAATTTGATAATTTCCATTCCATTACTGGAATGCTTCCAAGAATCTACTCTTAGTATTAAACACAATGTATTTAAGAAGGAAACGAATAAGACAAGCATGCTTTCACTATTTAGAAGGGAAGGACCGGTCGAATATTAAATAATTACTAGAGGCTGCAGAGAGGAAATCTGGGAAAATGTAGGTAACTTTTTTATTATAAAGAATACTTCTTGAAATTTTAAAACTTAATGAGCAATTGACGAGGTATTTCAACTCTTTCTATTCACGAGCTAATTTCAAAGTTATTAATAGGTATATATTTCTAAAATATCTTACTGAACCTCCTTTCGTCCTTTTTAAATATTTTTATTTAATATTTAATATAATCAATCATTTTCAGCCATACTTCGTGGAAAGCCTTAATGAAATAAGATAACAGCAATTTCCATACAATTATATTTCGGACTATTGGTTTCAGCAGGAAGCCATCATCGGATAATTTATACGAGAAGAATGACCTGGTGATGGCTTCCTGCCGAAACCGGAAGTCCGTAACACAATTCTACGGAAATTTCGAAATTTTTTTTATTTCTGTGCTATTTAGATTTCCATAAGGGATTGTAGGTTGAAGCGTGGAGCTAACTAGGCTGCATTTTTCCCATACCGTGCAGGCCTGCCACGAGTCTCATAAAAATCAACAAAGTATATGAAGCATTCAATGATCATCTTTCTCTCTTCAATCTCTTTCCTTTCCTTGAGAATATTCTATTAAGTCTAAGAGGGACTCGGTCCAAAGTCGTGGGACATAACCTCACTCCGAGGTCTTAAATAACAATCCCTCAGCCAGAAGCGCCGTTATAACAACGAAGATCTTCCTCCGTTTACACCCTCAAAATAATAAATTCCGTTTCCGTCCCCCTCGATAAATCATCGCCTCATTTTCTTTTTGATCTCCCGGGCCCGAGACTTCTCGACTATCAATTACCGAGTCATAGTTATTCGCGCGGGAACTTTTCGCATTCAAACCTTAATAACATCGTCATAATTTCCCAGTCAAGCCTTTTAACTCTCCCTCGAATGCGCATCTGGAGAGGGCTCGTCTATCCGAGACGCGGAATTCGCCGCTATTAAGAATACTACGCGAAAGGCTTCCGCGGTCCAACTTCTTCCTCTTCTTTTGTCCTCTCTCCTCGATCTTATCGCGGCTTCCCCGCCGTTGTTTCGCTCCCATCCATCCCCTTTATTTATCCCTCGTTCCCTTCTTCTTCGCCCCTCTTTCATGTGCCATCCCCCACGGTAACAAATCTCCTCGCACGCACCTTAATTACGATTAAAGCGCTCTCTCTCCGGCGAGAACAAAAGACGATAGAAAATGGCGGGGGAGAATAAAAAGGATCGGCGTGATGGAGTGCGGGGAAGTAGGAGTGGGAGGAAAGAGGAATGGGAGACATGGACCAATAATGGAGAATCGGAGCGTTTGTTGGGGGAGGAGGCGGTGGAGATTAACTGGGTGCCGTGGGAGGAGGCAATATCATGGGAACTGAGAGGCGGGGGTGGTATTGCGATCGGGAGGATGAGGAATGGGTGGGATCGCCGACTAGGAGGGAATTAACTGGGGAAGAAATTATTTGGAGGATTTTGCTAAGCTTCGTCTTCCTTCCAGCCCAGAGCGAAGGATGGGATTAAATCATTACGTGGGTAATGCGCGATGGATTAGAATAGTTGTCGATACATCGATAGTTCCTGTTTGCAACTATACCCCTACTGTGTGTCCGTCTTATTTTGGGATGATTAGAAATGGGTTTGCAAGGACTTTGCATGTAAGATGCAAATGTGAGCAAGGAAGACTACTCGGAAGATGGTGAAATTACTCATCTCAAGAAAGGTTTCAGTAACTCAAAAAGGAAGGGATAGCGATGTTTTGAACGAAGGGTAGTAAAATCCAAGTCACATAATAAATCTTCAAAGCTGTAAAAATAGAAAAAGGTGGCGGAAATTCACACTTCATGGTTAACCAACACAAATAATTATAGAAAATTATGAACATGAATGAAAACTTTCAATCTATGAATAGGATTAGTAATTCTATATCAAAATCTCCAAACCCGCACACTCAAGCAACTCACTTCAAAAGAACATGAATTAAGTATTTAAGATACATACATTAAGTTTAAAAACAAATAAAATCAACTATAAGAAATAAACAATAGTTTAAGGCTACCCACTACTTGCTATCCATTGTTAATTTCTGTATCTCACCTTAACAATTCATCACCCTTCCCTTCCCCTAAAATTATTTCCTTCTACTCTCAAATCTACTTTACATTTATTTTAAATTTCCCTGTTATGACTGTCTTTGATCGAAACAGATCACATAGTGATAACCTTCAGTGGAATTTAACGTTAAATAATTTCTGTTCTTATTAGCCATAGAATTACCATTATTACGCCCTAAGAGTGCATTATCTCCCAATACGTTAAATCGTCCCTTTGAATACGGTTTGAATTCAATTTTAATTAAATTTTTATATGTAATATTTTGCGGTTTAAACATTGCCGACTCGCCATTTCGCCAAATTTATTCCACAAAATATCGCTTCTCAGTTTCATCTAAAAACTAAGATGGAAAATTACAAATGTTGCTGGTAAGCGAATTTAAACACAAATATTAAGAGAAGGTAGAGGAGTCAAAATACGGCCTTCTCTGCCGGAAGGATACTTTTACAGCCAAGCAACTAAATTTAGCGTTACCGTTTATCTTTTGCTCCCCAAAGTATATTTTGGTGGTAATAGGAGGCTTAGTTTAACAATACGTGTTGTCAAATCTGAGGCATGTAATGTACACCAGTGGGTGTTAGGTACATTGATTTACCAACTGAAGTGTGATGTGATATGACACCTTTAATGTTTTTCTTAAGTCATCTAACCTTAATCTATCCCAAATCACGCGGATTAGTAAGATAGTTCTGAGCGTTTCATCATAGACATTCATCATATACTTCAAGCCGCATTGACAAATGACGAGGCTAATGTGTAGTCGATTCAGTATCTAGTATTCAGTGAGTCTTGTATCCACGTCAGTGGCCTCAACTTAGTTGACTGAAACTTGGCGAGTATGAAAACCGTCCTTCGCACTGTGGGTACGAGCGTATGAATGCCAATGACGGATTTCGTCGACTGGCGAGGCAAAACACAAGCGTGAATATGTTGTCGGAAGGACAGAGGGCAAAGGATGATTCTGAGTCAGTCGCTGATGAGTCTTAGGATTTTTATTATGATGCGTTGTCTTGCATTGTCTGTGGCATCCTTCAACCTCCTATGTTTTTGTGGTGGCTTCTGGACCTTTCGAAAGAGTTGTAAGGGAGGCCTAACTTGGACTCGAGGCCTTCAGCCCACCGAAAGCAATTCATACACACACTTGTTCGACCGTTCCCCATCGTTCGCCGTAATTGCCTCCTAGATCAATAATTTGTAATCACTATTTTTATTATAAATAACTTCGGCCATTCATTAGTATAATTTCCCAATGTCACTACGACAGTGTAAATGTATTGTAGAATTATTATTAAGAGAAAGACTGGAAAAATGAATACTTCCAAATTCATGTGGGTGTCCCCTTAGAGAGGCACTCTTGATTGTCGTCTCCTTGCCTCAACCATCTGCTCGGTCCTGGGCGCTTATGGTGGAAACTGCTGTTCTTGGTGATGGTGGATGTAATAGTCTGTTTGATCGGCTTACCGGCGCGGATTATTAATGTTTCAACTCCTTGGAAACCTTCATCCACCCTCATAAATCGAAGGGGAATAATGAATCGTCGATCCATCTAAACCGAGAATAATTGCTTTAAGTGGAGGGAGAAGGTAGGGGCGAGATTTAGAGGCGCTTAAGAGAATCGCGACGAAATGATAGAGGACAGAAGGAGCGGAATCTCTTCGGATAGCTATCGCTTTAGGAGTAATTGAGTGCGAGACGGATATGGACTCGGAACGAGGTCATCGTTCACTAATGGTGACCGTGAGATAATGTCGGATCGCGTCATAAACTCCGTCGGGGACGAGTACTTAGTCCATAATTGCAGATCGAATAAAATTGCGGAGTTTGGAAGTATCTCCAGCGGAGATTTCGCCGAGTTTTAGGGCGTGAGTTTGTTGGGGAGTTTGGGAACAATGGTAGTAATAAGAAAGAGATAATCCACGAATTGAGGGAAGAGAATTGAGAGGTATTAGTGCGGGAGAATGGAACTAAACTCCTCTATACAATTTGCGGAAATCCCTCGCTTTCACTATCTTGCGCTCGGCGAAGAAAATGAAGCACATTCAAAAACAAGACTTAATCTCTCGAGATTTTCTGAGAGCTTTATTGCGTAAACGTTCGGATCGCGGTGAATGGAGGAACTCCACGAGAAATAATTCACGAAATCCCGAATTGTTGTAGTTAACGCTCGAAATACGATATTAATGATTACCGGGCGGGGCTAATTAATACAGAAGTTCCGTGTTCAGTCGAGGAGGTTAAGGAATTTTTGCGGATTTTCGCCGAACCGGATGATAATAATAATAATAATAATAATAATAATAATAATAATAATAATAATAATAATAATAATAATAATAATAAATGGACTTTATTTGGGCGAGATTGAGACTAGAAAGTCTCTTCTTACACCTAACCCATCGTCTTATGCGAAACAGAAAGAAAGAGATAGTTTGCAAAAGTACATGAAGAAAACTATTATGTGGATTTTTAAAAAACCTAAGCTGAGGGCTCAGGAAAAAAATTTCCACTGCAGGAAAACACTCACAGGAAGGGGAGTCTGAAAAACCTGCGAAATCTACAATAGAAAATAATACTTTTGATGAAGGAGAAAGAAAAGGGTTATGATAGACAGGCAGTGAAAATATAAAAATTGTACAAAAAGAAAGGAGAAAAAACATAAATGCATTACAAACAATCAGAAAAAATAAATCAACTTCACTAAACTGACATTAATTATAGATGAATTAAAATAAACGTTGAATAATGGGAGATAAATCTCAATGATGAGTGATGAATGATGATGAGCCTTCGAATGGAAAAGAAGAAAGAAAATCGATGCGACGAATTACGTGTGGGTGCCGTTTTTACGTCCGACGTGATTCACAGTCATAGGAACATTATTGTTCACTCTCAAATTCACAACAGTCACAATTATTACTAATAGTTATTTTATAAGATATTTGGAACTTCTCACTTCAAATCTAAGCATGAGGAGTCCGTAATATTATTGGATTGATTTATTTCTCAAAATTTTCCGCTTGAGTTGGAAGTTGGTTCCAAAAATTTAGTCTTAAGACATATTTTTGATAAAATATTTTCAAGAACTTGTGTTATTTTCGTAATTTTGTAGTGAATTCAGTTCTGTGAAACACTTACTCAACAAAGAAAGTTGAGTTATTTTCAATTTTTGGTATGAAATTGATGAGTACATTTTCGTTTTCACTGATTATTGAAGTAATATGAACATTAGGATAACTTGGAAAATGTAAACTTATTAACTTTTCTTACAGTATACCCTGGATAAAAATCGCTTAACCTCATATTGTATATAAAAGGGTTTTTAATGGAAATGAAAGTGCTGAGAGCTCTACAAAATGAATCAACACAAAAGCACTCCCAAAATTTAGAGTGCTTCCAAATCGATTAGTTTTTCAACAGTCCATTTGGAACACTACAGTTTTTCGTATCATAATCTATACATGAAGTATATGTATATATACCGTAAACATTCAGAAGCAGCATTTGCATCAAGCGATTAATGCGAAACAATATAGCTCCAGGCCAACCACTGGCGGAAAACTCAGACCCACTGCTGGAAATAATTCTCACGAATTTTAAATAAGGCTCTAAGATTTCATCGTGACATTCCTCATAATTTTTTCATGGTTTAAATCTAAGGATTGAATCAAGTGAAATCACCACTTCGTAGGGGTGCCATCTGGTGCTAATCTGAGCACTTTCGATGTGTTTTCTCACCGTATTTAGGAGTTACGAGACGACTCTGCTTTCTCCAAGAACCGCACGTCCGAGCGATGCTCGAAATTGGCTATCTCATGACCAACTTCCTTAATAGTGGAAATAGAAAGTTTCCTTTATTACTTCCCAAATTTCTTTCGCAGGGAAAGCACCTCGCGCGAATCGTGAGAATTGATTCGGATACGAGGCCGAAGTTGATGAAATCTCGTCGGGGAACACCGTCTTATAATATGAAGTCTTCCGGGAACTTCACTCGGTTATGAGTTCTCATGCGCTCGGACCCTTAATTGAAGCGGCTCCGTGCATTTCTAACTTGGCAAATGAATCTGGAGGAAAGAGAAAGGTAAAGGGAGGAGGAAATGGAAGTTCTGCTGTATCCCCATCTCCCAAGTTTTTCCAATTAGCTAGTCCCGCTCTCAGAAATCCTAACCGACTCACCTTGAGCACCCACTCGCATCCTTATATATTTATAAGTCGTAGTATCGCTGGAATCCCCCCATATGAGACACTCAGAAACTGTTTCCATTTCCCTTTATGGCTCGAAGTTCGGAGGTCGGGAATGGAGGCAATCGGAACGGGATCGCTAAGTGGTTATCGGGGGTTTTGTCTTTATTTCCGCATTCTGAATCGTGTGTGTGAGGTGCGGAAACGCGTGGAGGAAACCAGTGAGACGAGCGGAGGGAAATAAGGAATTATGAGAAGGACGTGCATTTCATGAGAAAGTTTTCCCACCTCTTTTTTCCTTTCTTCTTAATGACGCTATCTTTCAATCCTCCAGCTCCTTCGATTGGCGGTCCCAGGTGTTCTCACCTGATGCGGAAGCTTAGGCGTCTCGGATTTCTCTCTCTCCTTTCTTTCCCCTTCCTCTCTCACCGTTTCCAATCTCTTTCCCGACTCGTTCCACCCGTTTGTTATCTCTCGATTCGCCACCTCGTATTTACTCTCGTTTCTATTATGTTAGTCTGTTGACTCCGATGGTATTAAGCACTACTACGTAAATGACGGTGAGAGAAAGAAATTCTGAGATAAATTTGTGTTTCTCCTTACCCTCCAGCGTTTCTGCGTTCGGGAAAAAGCGGTTTAATTCTCGTTGGTTCGTTCTCTCCCAAGAAGATGTCTGTCTTGATCGAATGTCTGTCATTTGTTAGTTGAAGCGAGGAATGCTCGTTTCCGTCAACAGAAATACTGTTTGGTGGAAGGTTGGGTGTTACGTATTTTTATGGCCGGCTTAAGATAAGAGAGGCAGATAAATGTAAGAATAATAGCCTCGAATGAATTTAATTCTAGTTACCTTATAATTCCCAGGCATTGGTCCAATGTAAAAAATTCATATAACTTAATAAAAGTTGGCGAAGAACATAGTAATTTCAACAAGATAAGTTTTATTTAGAGGACCAGGTTCAGCTACAAGCCGCCAAGTCTTAGATATCAGTCGTTCAAATAAAACATTTCTTGTGGAAATTACCAAGTTTTTCTTCGATCTTTCTAATGTCATTTCTCGAAGTCTGGCCCACTACGATAATTTTATTCATATAAATGGACCACTTTGTAACCATGCAGTCTAGGAATGTTTCAATTTAAACCTGGTAAGCAATTAATCTCGAAACGGAAGACTGCTAATGTTTAGTAAAAGTTAAATGATGACCGAGATATGATATATTTAGGTATTATATGTAAAAAAAGGATCTTTTCAATTTTGTCAGAAAACGTGTATAAACAAAAATTTCGAGTTGCCGAATTAAATTTCCACCTTTGCAAAGACTTGTTTTCTACCTTCGTTTTCATCTTTGCCTTGAAATTTCCTCCAATTTTTCTCCTTTTATAATCCCTCAAACACTAAAACCCCCAGCGCAGATTTACCAGATCTTCCTACAAAAAGAGGATTGTGGTAATAGCGACAGCATGCTTCTGAACTGTTTTACGAGGATCCGAAAAATTACCGACGCGATAACATAAAGCTAAATTTTCCATATTTACTTTCCTTTTCAAACCAACTCTTTGTCTACACAAGCCTTTGTTGATTTACCCCTTTCACGTCAATCAGTATTCTCAGCAGCTCTCTCTCAATTGCTCTTTCTCTTCTTAATTCGACCTCTCTTCCAAGACTTTCCCACCGTCTTACTTCTCCAATTCACTCCACCCACACTTGCGACACGCGGCAGGTAGAGCTCTAATCAAAGGGAAATAATATCTTCGGGACTTGCCTCACCCAGCGACTCTGTAATGAACTTCATTTCAGACATCTGTAGAATTTTCGTCAATCTACGTTCCTCGCTCTAATTAAGTATTACGACATTAGGAGACGGAGGAGGAAATTTTAAAATACGATCCGAGCTCCACGGCAGAGCGCATATACTTACCTAAATTACCGGTATCGCGTTTGATTCCGGGCGTTTATTACGAATAGTGGGATCGGCAGTTTATTTTTGCGTCGACTTTATTCAATTATAACCTCTCGTTTGATCTTGTCTGAGGGAAATGTCGCAGTTAGAATCGGAGAGTTTAAATAAACGTGGCGAAGTCGGCCTTCTGAAGACTTTCGAGGATTTCACTGGCAAGAGGGTGTAAAACGTCAGAGAGGATATTTATATGGAAGAGTTTTCAATTTTGATCGAATTAGTGCCATTATAACTTTCGATCTCGAGACTGAAATTTCTCGGAAAAGGCAGGACTTTATTAGCTCGAAGTGCTTCTCGGCAATAGATTGTTTTTCATTTCCTCCGAGTCAAAGGTGAGAAAACTTCAACGACTTACAAATGTGAATCCGATTTCATTGGGGGAAACAGAGACTATCAGATTCAAGATTTAGGAAAGAAATTTGTATTTTTTTGACCCTGAATCTTTGTATTTGTGGAGATAAGCAAAGAAATGGAAGATACGTTTACATGGAGAGAATGTCTTAAATCCTATAAACTCTCGATTTTGAGATTATTGTTGATTCAATCGATGCAAACCTTTCTTTCGTACTAATGTATGACGAGAAATTTTGATGATGATTTTTGCAGTCGGTGTACTTCGATGAACGATATAGAGAAATGTTACTAGTAGCGCCTTTGATAAGTTTAACTGTCCATCTTGTTGTGTTTATGCAAACATTTTAACGTTTTATGCGTGTATTAGTGTACGATGTGTCAAGATTTAATGGTGGACTTGTGCCTTCTTCAAAGATATTTCGTGAAACTGTATGGATGCAGGAAATCTAGTTCACTTGAATAATTCTCTTTCATTCTTTTCTTTTTAGGTAAGTGCCTACGGATTTTTGCTATTGACTTCCATCCAGTTTTGCCAATATCTATTCTTAGCCATTCGGCAAAGCTGCCCTACGATAAGTAAGTACACTCGAATGATTTAAAATACCGTAGCATATTATCTTGTAGCGTGCTTCGCAGTTTTTTCTCTTTAGTGTTTTATTCCCAATTATTTACTTTTTGCCATTTTATTCACCACATATTTCAGTTTTCTCAAATTCTATTCTTAAGTAACCGTAGGTCTTTTAAAACTACAAATCACTTAGAGACTTATATCACATTTTCCACTTGCCACCACTGCTTCCTTGTTTTTAATATTTCGGAAATTCTTCATGTGCATTTACAACTAACAGCCTAACGCCCTCCAAAGAAACTTTCGATTGCTATCATGCCACGGTGTAAACGATATTCCCATTAAAATAAAGTAATATCTTTAGTTTTAGGTAATGAAAATACTGAGTGTATCATTCTCACAATATTTTGAATAATATAAATCGGCGGCCGAGATATTGTGAATATTTGTCATGAAAATAATGTTGATAAATATATTCTTTTCCACAAAAATGTATAATTTACCTGTTCCAGTATTCCATCATCATCTTCAGATCAATTTATATTTTGTGTAATATTGTGACCTCTAGTTTATATAATATATATTACTGTCACCAGAGGATGGTGATATAACATCAAAAACGGTAGTCATGTTACCAGTTATTGTTCAGAATTTTATTCAGTTGCATGCAGTAAATTGTTCACCTATCTTCTTTTGTCAACTAGTTCAAATTAAATTACTTATGAATGTTAATAAAAACGAATTAATAACCTCCAAATTATGAAACATTTTCCTCGGAATTTGATATCTAACTTGTATCTCTCTGTTTTAAGGTGTATTCTTTGAAATCAACGTTCGTACAGGACGGATGAACATATGCTTTATTAACTCGTGAAACGTACTTTATACTTTAGAGAATTTTAAGTTAAGGGTCATTTATATCTCAAGAAAAAAGATTTCACAGCTACTAATCTTTATGGCAAGAGATCTTATTTGCCGCGATATGTACCTAATTCGATTTTGCATGAGCATCTGACTAATTCTCTCATAACTCAATAGAGTGTATTTCAACATTTGTTAGTACAACATTTATTAGAATACAAGCATATAAAATAATACGGTAATAAGAGAACATTTAAGTAGAGAAAAAATAAAAATCAGCGAATTGTAGACCAAATATAGTCATCAGAAAAAACAAGTTGGTGAAATGTTATATTTTTATTTATAAAATGATCTTGGAAAATAATGCTATATTTAATTATTAAAGATTTCAATGAGAGTTTATGATTTATTATCAGACAATTTCTTATCCGTCACCTTGGTTGCATGATGAAGTCTGATGGCAGAAAATGACTAATGCAAACAAAGACAGATAACGATTTATTCAATTTGGAAAATCGTGCTATGCGCCGGGAGCTAAAGGATGCTAAAGATGGAAAATGATGGGTGAGATATGGAGAATTACACTCATTCACTGATCTTATTTTGAAAAATTAGATTTATATTTATATTATAGATGGGAAAATTAAGTGGTAGTCAGCACTTAGCCACAATATGTATGTGAGATTTTTCTTTGATTTGGTGATGGTGATAAGGCATCGATTCCATGGTCGTTTTTCTTGATACCACGTAAAAGGTTCAACTATAGCTTTTTATGCGTAACATTAATATTCTTGGATATCCTTTTTATATTCAAATGAAAGTACGGAGGTCTTGTGAAATTCATCGGGATGCAATTCCCACCAAAACTTAATCTAAAATTTTCGCTTTACTGCTTTTTCTGAAATCCTGAATAATGCCCAAGATAGATGGGCCAACATTATTCACGCGCGGCAATAACGCGGTGAACTGCAAACCGGCAGATGGCTTTCTCTCAAAACTTTCCGAAATATGGTGACGCGAAACAAAAAACACTTCTAGAATTTTCTCCGCCATTCCAACAGAAAGAGCTGCCTTTTTCCTTTCATCCCTCTGAAGCTCTAAAAAAACCGGGGACGAATCGATGGATATGAATCCGGAGATGAAATTATCTCGGAATCCAGACGGAGCTTCAATTCACGCTCCTTTGTCTCCTGGCAACGTTAGACGGAGCAACGGCCCTCCTTTTGTGGCCAACCACCAGCCGAGGACCTCGCTCTCTCTGGAGTTTTCAAATCCTGACCGCCCCGATTCCTTTTCATCTCTTCTTTCCCGACCGTAAACCTCGACGTAAACCTCAGGGCTCCCCGCGCCCTCTCTCTCCCATTTTTATCCATCCCGCGGCTTCATTTTTTGCCCGACCACTCCATGACTCAAATCTGCAGAAACGAATCAGATGCTGAAAGGATACGTCAGAAAATTGGGGCCCGACCGCTGTTCGAATTCCCCGCGGATCGATGGCCCGTTGTGCGACTCGTCCCTTTTTGCATTTCTCTTCTTTTTTGTGCTGTTTCCGTCGCATTTTCGCTCAGTCCCGTGCATTTAACCGTCTGCACGCTCTCTCGAAACCGCGTTCCTCTTTTGGTCGCCCCTCCTCGAACCGGCCATCGCGGACTATTGTCACGATTTTTGCCTCTTTTCGGCTCTTCCAATCTTCGCCCACGTTGTGTTGAAACAAAGAAAGAAACGGATTTCCAAAGCACAATATTTTTCTCGATTCTAGATTGAACACATCCTAACCCAACTAAGTAAATGCGATACCTAGTACAACGAAGATCATTTGTTCTGTAATCATCTTCATCATCTGAAATTTTCGGTAGTCGATGATTACCCTCGGAGTCCCAAGGATTATATTTATTTATTTTACCATACCACTACAGTTTGACACCAAGGCAGGTGACGACATTGTCTTGTACTACATTACATACAAACAATGCTTAAAGTTCGTTGTTTCCTGCTACAGAACAATAGTGTTTACAACCTAAACCATTAATTGCACTAGTTTACAAATAACGCTAACTTACAATTGAATAGAATGTCACGCAAATGTAATATTACTGAATAATCTGAAACCACTACAAACACCATGTGCCTTTAAAAATTTCTAATTAATAACTTATTTCCCAGAAACACAGGCAACATATGTAAGGCGTACATACTACATTACGACATTTACAAACAAAGATTAAGAATGTCAGTACGTAACATAAAAATAATTTTCTTGAAATAGCAATGTACCACTTGTCAATATTAATGATAACCTAGGATCCCTTACTCGTCTCGTATATCGTTATCAACAGGTTCACTTGTCAAGCTATGTATTTTACTTATGTACTTAATTAATCAATTTTCCTGACCTAGGAGGTTATTAGGAGATAACCATCACTTTCTTAGTTTAACCAAATCCATGCGTTTATTTGGCTAGACTTTCAAACATTGAAATATTTGGCTAAGATAAAAAGAGAGGCTTTGTTTGGTTTTAAAGGCTGTTTTGGTGAGAAAAAATGACATCGGACCAAAACGATCAATGCTGTTTCGTACGTAACATAAGTAGTTAGAAAAAAAACTTGGAAAAAGTGAATAGACTGAGTCCCATATCAATCTGATCGGAGAGCGGGGAAAAGTGTGGAGCGGAAAATCTGCCGTGTTTTCTTTCCCATTCGTTCGGCCGTCCTCAGGCCGATGCTTTTAATTACGGGCGCGTGAAAAAGGCTTTGTTTTCTCGCGACTTTACTCCACCTATGTATCGGTTCGACGTTCCTGCAGATATTGTGGTTTTATCAGAATGCATAAATAGAAATAACGGCGAGAAATGAAATGGATGATGTGGATCGTAAACATGTATGAGCGTGATTTCGTGAGAATGCATCATATAGGCTTGGTATCTTCGGCTGATATTCGTTGACGATACTAGCTGGTTTGTTTATTCATTTATTTACAAATCTTGATGCAGTAAGACAATTTTCACGTAGCAGCCTCATACAATTAAAATCATATCTTTATCATCACAACATATTTACTAATATGTACCTTATATATTACATACCTTATGAACTTAGCCAATTATTTTCGTTTATTTTAATTTCACATATTAATTTAATATATTTATTGCCCCTCCTTCCAAAAATAACTATTTTCTTTTCCTATTAAAGGATCGTTCCACAACCAAAAGTTTATATTTTTTCCATTCACAACCATCATTTCCAAGGAAAACACTTAAGAACTTAGTATCTTATTACGCTTCATCATTACTAAACGTTATCTATGATACACTTCCATATTTGCTTTTCAATTTTATAATTAATTTCAATGGTATTGATGCATTATTATTGTTGAATTATAGTTATTGATAACTTTTCTTTGCGATTATGACGTGCAATATACTTTAATTTATCCAAATTAACTCAAATGTTAGGGAATCTCGCTTCAATGTGAATCTAGTGTAAATAATTAATTAAATCTTTTGAAGGGATGATTGAACGAAATTGAGCGAACACGATTATTCCGGAATTTCGTTTTCAGAAAATGCTTTCATAAACACGAAAATCTTGTCGATGACAAAATTACCTGTTGGCGTAATTATACAGTGATATTTATCCACCGTTTTGAAGAGTCTTTAAAGATTGATGCGAATTGAATGTAAATATTTATGGCGTGTAACAGGAAGTGGCATAAAATATAGAGGGGAGTTCATCCGTTACCTTACTCTCTCTTCAATAATGTAGGATATCATCGATATAAAAAACACGAGGCATAAATTTATACGGCCATGATGTGTATGTGCTCCCCTTCAAATATTTCCCACTCTTCAGTCGATAAAATACTTGATGCAATGGGAAAAATAAGAGAGAGAGAAATGATGGGAGTGTCAACTTAAGAACCCAGTAAATATTCGTTCCTTTTTATTTTTTGTCTATCACTTTCACTTCAGTTATACAAGACTTCTATTTTGGCGTATTGCATCTCGAAACTGTGTACTCTGGTGATTGGTGAATTACTACTACGGCACTAACGTAGTACTCTACATTTTCACCAACCACTTTCCATTCTGCATTTAAGAGATTAATGGACTTCCATCTATTTCCTGCGGCGTAAAAACGATTAAAGGGATTCAATTTAGTATTTCGAGGCTTGGGACGGTTATTTTTATACCTCCGAGGCACCGAACGAAATGAATTTAAGTCCCCAGACTCGCCATTGTGTTCATTTAATATCCATCACTTTCGAAATTTTTACCAACATTCTGCGTGAAACATCTTTTCAAGGGTCCACAGCGAAAAGGCGTCATTACGTTATATGGCTGGAAATGGGGACATAGAAAATATTTTAACTTAGTCTGTGAGAAATATCACTCTCAATACTACGGAAACTTCAATTCTTACTATCCTACAATGAATATAATAAAGTTTATATTTAAAAAAGTGATTTGGTCTAGAGTGACTTTGGTGAATGGAATTTTATAGTACACATTCGCGGAACTTAACTCTACAAATCTTAAGAAAAAGCATCAGTAACCTCCAGAAGAAAGTCAGTAGTAGAAGTTACTTTGGCTTTTTTCTTTAGAAAGTTTGAATTTATTAAATTCCTGAAAAACAAATTTGACAATGATAGTATGCTATTCGTAGCTTAAGAATGGTTGAGAGGATTAGTAGGTTAAATCTGCTGAATAATGAATCCTAACCGTACAAAGTTTCTGGTTTTTACCAGCCTTCAGTCGCCTATTGCGTCAAAAGGTTTATTTCGGGTTGTTATTTTTATGGGATGAGTCGACCCGTGATTTTAGATCCCCGAAAAAACGCCAATAGATAAACTACCTTGACTGTGGATTGAATCACAGCCTTCTGTTTAGCAAGCTTAATCCTTAACCGCTACGCTATAAACATATAATGAGGAGTATGGTGTCTTAGTATCTCCATTACTAACTCCAGTCTTGTTACAGCATATCTCGCAATGTTAAATCGGAGAATATGTTCCTTTCTTATTGCGTATATAGAGAAATATGAAGTAAATAAACTTTAAAACTTGAAAACAGTGTATCCGAATAAAAAAGGGTTTTGGATAGTTTAAGCTGAAGAAAGTTCATAGCATAAAGGCTAGACAGGCAATGGCTGGTTCGTCTCAGGCAGCAATTCCATTCGAGAAGAATACCTTTAGGGAAAAGAAACCTTTTCTTTAACTGGAAGCTCCTCGACTGTATGATATAGAAAATGGATCGACGTGAAGTTAGAAAAGGGAAGGCCACAAAAAATACATCTCATTTCTCTTGTTTTTTTCACGTAAAAGTTAGACGCGGGAGGTGATCGACCCTTAAGTAAAAGTCGATTCGATTTGGCTCACGGATTCCCAGTCACTTAACATGTCCGTGACACCTCACGGGAGAGGATATCACGAGGGGGTCGATATTTCCCCAAGTCTGGAAAGTCCTTTATCTTAAAGTCCTTCCGAATCCATTCTTTCATTACACTCTTTCCATCTTCACCTTACGCCAAAAACGAGAGAGACGTGAGGGAGAAATGAGTTGCATACCTTTCCATCGACCCGCATAATTCGATGGAGAGCGTTAGGAATTTTTCATATATAGAGAATGATAAATTTTGGCTTGGTTTACGGTGTCGGTCGGGGGGGAGGAACGCCGCTAATTAGAGGATAATGTCGGGAGACGGCCCATTACGGGTATGGCATGATTTTCGGCTCTTTAAAAGGGTATATATATCCCGCGAGATCCAATATTCCTCTTTCACCGACGTGAGAGCTGGGCGGGACCCAATCGTAGCGAATTTCGCCGGCGAGGGAAGGGAAACTCTTTCGTTATTTGTTAATTATTTTTGCGAACTCGAAAGAAAGCGCTCCGCCGGATAATTATTATTATCAACAAACTTTATTCTCTTGCTCATACGCGAGCGAGTGAGAAATAGCTTTCCCGCTCGCTGTTTATAAAATAATTCGTGTCATTGTGAATTGGCGATGATACAAAGTAGATAAAATGCGACACATTTTCAGTGAGATAAGCGATGAATTAGTCGGAATGACGCAAACTCAAAAGTTATTATGCCATTTAAGTTTTGAATACATATATGTTGTAAAATAATATTAACGGGATTAGTGATTATGAATTGTTATATTAGTGTTAGTATTAATAATAAGAAAGCTTTGCAGTAGCATATAGCACTCCATTTTCTGATAAAACTGCTAACGTTCATAGACGGATACCACTGTATCTTTGAAATTCGAGTGATTATATTATATATAGAAGTAAATAATGCACAGTGCACAATAAATGTTGTAGTAATTTCGCAAAATTCAACTTTATGATACTCTGAGTCGGAAATGGCTCATCAGGAGGTGTCATGTTAAATTAACTGATATTAATGATTAAAATGTTCAATTAACGAAGCACTGTTAGGTAAAATTATTCAATGCGGTGTCTTTTCATACAGCATTGGATATATCTGCTAACCAGTCACAAATGTTTTATAATCTCTGTATTGGTGAAGGCGGTACCGGACTCGATTCCCTGTATTAGCCCATGTGCGAAATTGAGATTATTGAAGAAATTTTAAAACAAATTACTGCAATGAAAGTAAATAAGTGAAGACTGTAATACCCACAAGAATTTAGACAAACGGTTTCGGCAGTAATAATAATAATAAAGGACTTTATTTAGGTTAAGATTGAGGTTATAAAGTCTCTTCTTACATATAACCCTTCGTCATGTAAATTAAATGAAAGAGATAGCTTGAAAAAAGTGCACAGAAGAAGACTAATTTTTGGATTTAAAAACCTAAGTAAAGAGCTTAGGAAAAACTTTAAACTGCTGGAAAACACCCTCAAGAAGGGGTGTGTGAAAATCCTGTGTATGCTATAGAGAAACAGTAAGCCATCATCAGGATATTGTTGTGTGATGAGTGTTTCTTCTCTTTATCATCATTTCATTCCACGAAGTAAGGCCGTAATTAATCGATTATATTACTACTATGATTGTTTACTGGAGTATTAAGACCGAGGATGAGGGTCTTAAAAGCTATCCAAATTGTTGTGTGCATTTTTCCGCCTCGTCGGAGGGCGAAAATAGCTACAGGCGTTATTTGCGATTCAGATGATAATTATTATCAACAAATTCCCTCCCATCTGCGAGCGAGGTGCCAAAATTGCTTCCCCAATTTATAAAATAATCCCGTTCCAATTTTCCCGTTTTCAATTGCCAGCGATGAAATGTACTTTCAGAGCGGTTAATTAGCCGAAATGGCGGGAATCCAAAAGTTATTCCGCTCTTCATATAGTTAGGAATTTACAGTGAACGGGGCCTTATAGCAGAGGATGAGTATCTGAAATGATACCAGTCGTGCACATATTTTTCGGGAGAACGGAAATAAGTACAGGCGGCATTTGCAATTCAGAAGTTTTGGCCAACGCCGTGGAGGCGGAATGAAGTTTCGGCATATTAAAAACCGTAGAGACGCGCATCGAGCCCCGAGGCGTTTAAATTTTTCGGTCGCGCGATTATCTTCAGGAGCATGCGAATCAGCCCACGGCCCGCCTGCCGAACTCTTGCAGACATCCGCGGTCTCCCTTGTCGGGGGAATTTTTTTAACGCCAGCCTTCCGCTCGTTAACTTTCTCATACCGGCGGATTTTTAATTTTCGTTCCGGCGCACGAGAAGCCCTCTTTCTCCACCCCCGTTAACGTTTTTACTCTTCGGAAACACTCTGGAGTCATTTTCTTAGACGACTCGGAGGGAATTTTTCGTTATCCTTCCTCACTCAGTCGAACACAATATCTCCCCCGAATTCCATCCCCCAGAAGGACCTCGTAATACCCCCTCCAACTTGGTTTCCTTTATTTCCAAAAGGCGCTTATTGGGATTTTTTCCTCATCCCTCAGCATAAAAAGGCTGATCCGGCGGGAATGAAACTCACCCGCCGTCCTCCGAAGACTCGGAAGCATTGGAAGACTTATTTCTGCATTTTCACTACCGGCAACGTTGTCGTGATGCGACATTGAGTTTTTTAAAGGTAAATCTAGATATTCACAGTTTAAGTCCGTTTATTAAAAAAGGAATACTTTACGTACTCTGGTTCTTCGGCGATCTCCAATCCCTTAGTCTAGCGGTTGTGGACGAGATAGAGGACGGGGAGGCAACGCGGACACCGGTCCTCTGAGCCATAGATGTCAACGGGAGGGAAGAAAAGTAGAACTCGTACTAATACTCCTTCTCAAACATAGTAGTATATGGATAGAATAACCTACCCGATGAGGTTCTCGAACCGTTTCCCCAATTTCGCAGTATTTTCAAAATATAATAAGGTAAATAATCAGTTGTAACTAATATAATTTCATTCATTTTTATAATGTTTAAGGGAGCTTTTTTCATATTCTCACTTTGACTATGGTCCTTTCATTGTATTCTTATCATTGTATTATTTATTTTGTATATTACTTATTTGGAGAACCTTTGTTATAGCTATATATTCTTACATGTATGATCTTGTATATGCCTGCCACCATGGACGTGGTTCCAAATTGCAGCTATTTCAACAAGAAAAATCTGATGTGGCCAGCACATGACTTTCTCCATATATAAGATGTAAATATTTACCTACGACAGTATTTTCGACCTCTATATTCAATCTAAACTTGGAAGATAAGTAATTAATTTCTTTCATATTATCTTTTATGTCACAAACATTATAAATAATGTTTTTCGGGACATGTTCGATGAAAAACGATGAAATGGCCTTTCGCCCCAGCACCCAGAGCGCCCACAATGTTCATAATCAGCAACTTCCGGTTTATCAGTATTTCACAAATAATTCCTACTCAATCAGTGATACAAAAATATATTTCATACAAAAGTTATAGTAAATTAAATTTTTTAAAACTTTTATAAATAATAGTTTATACCTAAATATAATATTTATGGAGATATTTTGAAAACCGGAAATGAGCTATGAAGAATGAAGCTGGACTTCCAGTTAACCGATTTACTCCAAAATCTAATCAACTCTAACGACACTAATCAAAATACTATATATGAAATTTGGTATTGATACGACTAATAGTTTTCACTTTAGAGCGCCCACTATCACACACACACACACGCATACACACAGACATCATTCCGAAAATGGTCAAAACGTGTTCTAGGGACCCCAAAACATGTATTTCCGTTGAAATCTCGAAATCGATTTTTTTCATCACTCCTTTTCGTTTGAAGGAAAGGGTCGTGGCATGGGGGTTTTAGGGTGGGGAAGACTGGATGGCCAAAGGTTTCTCAGAATGAGTGGCCATCCTGGAAGGTGACCTCGAGAATTTAAAAAATCGCGGGGAAGTTTAAGAAGGTGTTGAGAGAGTTGGGTTCAAGGGTAGGTCTAAGGTAAAGGTCGGGCAAGGTATGAAGAAGGCATGACTTTAAAGAAAACTGATGCTAGGACCATTACGACGTCTGCCGCTTTCCTGAACGACATAGGAAAGGAAAATTTTATTCCACATTTCCCTCCCTTCAACAACGTAAAAAATCTCCCCTAATGCACGGATTGATTAAGGATGTTTCCGGCCCTTCTTTTCGGCCGCTAAAATTTATCGCCTCGTTTACGACGGTCGTAACTTTCGCGGAGGCAAATTTGACGCCACCTGCAATATTTGGAATCCGTCCCAAATTATCGGCGCCCGGGGAGTTGTTGGTCCTATTCCGTTGCGTCGAGGGAAGCGCGGGGAAGACGGGAGAGTTGAACGGCCTGCGTTTTTTGCTCGACGGGGATGGCGATCGCGAGACGCGGTTATCGACGGGTCGCGCGCGTGAGTTGGGGGGCGACACTAGAGATGGGTTCGCAAGGGGAGTGAAGCACGACCATGAGCTACGCTCTCGTACACTTCTACCCATGTAAATGTTGAGCAATGCAATTATCTCTGACGTCATCGGGGCCTCATATCATTCGTGATCACAGATCAAACTTGTTTGATTTTTCAGTCTTGAGTTACTCATACCTTAAGTAACATATTAACCCTCATCCGGGCGCGCCCTATTCCGTAGCGCGAGCGGGCGCGCGACGGTAATTTACCGTCTCCCTGTTTTTGTGTCTGTTTTTCTCAACAGTTCATCTTAAATCTAAAGATCAGTATCAATTTGATGAAAAACATCTAGCACACATGTATATAAAATGAAATAAATTTATTACACCTTGAACAGTACAATAAATACTACAATTTTAGCTACATATGTAAACACTGTCATGGCATAAATGTTCAGGTCATCTCGGTTCATCCAATACATGGCCCTTCGCCGGCTTTTGGGCCATGTATTGGATGAAACTGCAACGGCTACGAAAAGCCGCTAACATTTCGTCGATGGTGACACTTTCAACAACATTGTAGGCTCTTTGACAGTTGGATAGAAAGGCCGATTGAAAATCTCGAATCGGAGCTAATTTATCAGTTACAGATCGTTCTTTATGGGTCGTAACGTCATCAAAACGAATAGATCTCAACAACAATCGAAATCTACGTTCACTAAAGTTAGCGCGCAATATCATCAGTCCTGTTCCGTTTTTACTAAAAAACTCAGAAAAATCAGCACGGTTTTCACCTTTTACGGCAATTAAGAACAATGCCCCAAACAGTGCTTTTATTTCCGTTCTCGAGGTGGGTTTGTAATCTCTATCTCGAACGGGAGAGTCAGACGACTCATTTCTTCCAGCCTTTATTTGAGCAATAAAAATATCATCCATAATTTCCAAAGAAATGATTTGGAGGAAGCATTCGAGCTTCGTTTTACAGTTCCTAGCTTGCCCCTTGCGACCAGGAAGAGTTTTTATAATATTCTTTGACTTAGTCTTCAATGTTTGTGAAAGTGGTTTGTTGGCCCAAATCGTTTCATTATTCCTTCCAACGAAAAATGACAAACCTTGCATCTCCTGGTCTTCCTCGTAGTCCTCCTCGTAATCCTGGTCGTGTATTGCCTAATCTAACTCTTCCTCCGACTCACTATTGTGTTCCTCTTCTTGAATAACTTCAGGTTCAAAATCAATATCGTCTGGATTGTCAATTTGGTCTTCCTGTTGGTCTTCTTGTCGTCGTCGTTCCCATTCTTCTTCCGATTTATAGTCCAACACAAGAAGAAGTCGACGAATATCCTCAGATTTGTGTTATTTGGTAACAAAGCAGTATTTTCAGTGATAAGGTGCAGAGCAATGAAAAACTTGAATTATGGCAATATACCTACAAAAAAACTGAAATCGGTACTCATATTTTGCTCCGATGGCCGACCGAAAAGAATTACGTTTCTGGGAGCGCGACGGTAAACTACTGTCATTTAGTACATGCGAAGGTTGACTATGACTGAGACGAGATACAGACAGAAGCTGGCAAGGACTACACTGGCATTTAGTGTCACATTGTGTAAATAGAGAATACAAGTCCCTCCCAACCTCCTGCACACCTCCAGGCAAAAGTTGCACGCGCTTTTATGAATGTTACGGTGAACTGCCGTCCGCGCGCCCGGATGAAGGTTAAGCAGATTTGGTTCCCATGAAAGTCAAATTTTACTTTAGCTCTATGGAAGCGATAATTGAGGTAAAGCTGATAGGTCATAGAAGATTAATTATAAAGAAGGCCCCGACTGACTGCTCGGTATATACCAATTTCGAATTTTGCAGGGTACCTCAGCCATGAAGAAGATTAATTTAGAAGAAGAGTGGTACATCGAAATATTGGCGATAGCTATGTTCCAAGATGTCTCGCTTGAGTGAGAACTAGAAAGCGTATGTTTTTGATCAAAGTTTCAACTAATTTCTTGCCTAGAGTAACACTACTAATACAACTGAAAAGAGCACAGCTTTCTGCAACTAACTCGTCTGAAAAATGTGCATGGACTTATCCACGGTCACCATCATTCGTGAAGTGCGAAGGAAGAGCACGAAAGTGATGCCCCCGATCTTAATTCACGCCCCTTGGGTACCCGGCTTAACGGGCGTCGCCTCATCGACGAGACCGCGAATCACGCGAAAAATCTTCGAGTTCCACTTTTTGTCACCCCGCATTCACTCCCTCGAAATCTCTTTCTTCGACTCCACATCCGGTCCCCGCGCCTTTTTCCTCTCTTTCCGTAATCCCCTCGATCTTCCTCACTTCACCTCCTTCGCATTTCTTCCGCCGAATCCGCCCAATGCCTCGTTTTCCACATCTCGCGGTGCATCCCCATCCGCTCCCCTTTTCATGCCCCATTCAAAATGGAGGGCGCGTACCAACAATTAAAAGCGCCCGAGGATGGAGGAGAACTCATTACAGTCTCATTCTGCGCCCATTGGTTACACGCCACATCCTGGAGTATTCCATCGCCGCTCTTCCCCACCGAATAATACCGCCTGTCATCCTCTCTTTACCCCTCTCTCTCTCTCTCTCGCTTTTACTTCGTCCCTCTTTACTCCGTTCTCTCACTCTCTCTCCTATGAATCCACGGTATGTTCGCCGTTCTAATTCTCCCATATTAACCGTTACTTTCTTCCTGCTTTTCATCCGTTACCCTCCGGACTTTTTTCTTTCCATATATGAAGCTTTTTATTACCTTTCTGTCCTCAGACGAGAATTCTTAGAGAGTTATTTTTCCGCTTGAAAAATTGTTTCCGTGATGGATACCATGATGAATGAATGACACTCTTGAATATTCTGCAGCTGATTAGAAAAACAGGTAGGGTACTCTTTCTGTAATTAATTTCTGAGGGTGTAGTACGGATGTGTCGAAAAAGTAAAAATAAAAATATGAACGAGTCAAATTTCAATGGTTGGGTTGTAAGTTGCGTTTTTCCTGTTCTGTTCACAATCTGCTCGGTGTAGTAGATAACAAATAACAAGTTCATTAATCATGTCATAATTTGTATTGTTTATAAATTATATCATAACAATGACAGAAAATGTGCAATTAATCTATTTTGTGAATGAAAATGAATCCATTTTTCGGAATGTTTTATCAATGAATGAATATTGCGACAATAATTTTTGCAATGAATTAGATTGATTCAGATCTTTGTAGATGGTTTTTTTCAGTCCATATTCTTAACCTTAGCTAATATAATTATTTAAATGTTACGACGATATATCTTCTTAACTAACCTATACTTACTGTTGAAAAGGTCGAACAAAATATTATTTGTTCAGTAAGTAAGTTGACCGTTGTAGAGAAAACCTTACCTAGAATCTTATCAACAAGCTCAAATTGTATACAATCTTTTCGTAATTTAAAATCACATTCAACATTTTTCTGCATTGCAATGTCCTCGCAGCTTTATCTAATTTGTCTTGTCTCTGTAAGCTTTACTTTTACAATCCCGAATTCCACTGCATGTTAGCCGGAATTGTTTTGTCATGCTTTACAAAATTCATTAACTCATTCTTATCTGAATTCTACGCATTCTTTATTAAATATCACCCCTTCCATTATTTTTCCATATTTCCTAATATCTATTAATATCCACTTAAAATCCGTAATTTATTTGTATTTTTGTATCAGTCGTGTTTTATTTAATTCTCTCTATGCCTTTCATTGCCTTTTTTTCTCTAATATCGTTGCCTTAAATTTAATCTCACTGCTAACTTTCCTCTCCTTGTCAGATTTGACTCTGTTCGCCCTAATCACTTCCCTACTCCAAAATCCTTCCCTCAGCTCCATTGGCTAGGCAAAATTGCTCTCCTATTAATTAAGAATATTTTCGGAGTACTTTCTCCCATTCTCTCTCTCCCTAATGACTCGTCGCTAATCAACTTTCCTCCACAAATTGCCCGCCCTTCACTCAACTCCAATACCGCTTCTATTTCATTCGCATTCTTCGAATTTCTCTTCTATTCTCTTGCCTAGAATGCTCTCTTTTACGTTGAGTATTTATTTTTCAAACAGTTACCACGAAATTATTTATTCCCCTCAAAGAATTAATAAGCTAACAAGAGCACGCTCAAGCTTTCTTTCATCCATCAATAGTTTTTCCTTGTCCTTAATGTTTCTGCCAGTCAGGAAGATGTTCCCTTTCTTTTTCTCGGTTTGATGAAGAGCTAACGCGGGAGTTATTGCCTCTCGAGTGGCTGTTTTTGTTCCCACGGAGGGTAATTGGATAATTGTTTGAATGCTCCAATGAAATTAATGAGGATTCTCTTAAAGATGTTGAGGAGTTACGCGGGTTTTTTGGAAACAATAGCTTTAAGAAGGCAAAATGCTCATCATCGTTTTTGTCTATAAAGGAAGAATAAGTATGAACAAAATAACCCAATGGATTTTCTGGTTATCAGCTGTACGCATATACCTAGACCATTAGAAGTTTGAACATAATTTTTATTTAATCGTGATTGACTATGTTTGATGAAGTATAGACATATTATTAGACTTAAGCTTTGATTGATCTCTCTCTGTCTTAATAAGATGCTGCTGCTAACTTTCACGTAAGTTTTATTCTGGGTTAAACAGGTACACGAAATTTTGTTTAAATTATGTTAAAAATTGCGAAAGTTGTATAAAATTTTTTTAGGTAAGTCATCATTTAATTTGTATAGAATACAATTCCGAATATTGTTGGTGGAGCTTGACTGAACTTCGCTAACAAGTATTAAATCATCTGAAGGAGACGAGGCCATCTCAACTTAAATAAATCGACGAATGTTTCATATAAAAAAATATCGCTCGGGACTTTTCTATGGAACTTATTCGTGGAGATTGTTTGGGCAGATTTGAATTTGACATCGTTAACCCCATCTATGCGAATATTTTGAATAAAGGAAATTCATACTTTTTCGTTGTCGCTAAATTCTATTAACAAATTTACGAAGTTTTCTCTAAAAAATCGCACCAAAAGTTTCCGTAATAAACTCTAAGATAACTTATAGTTCACCAGATTTTTCTTTTATACCTAACTTTTTAGTTAGGAAAGAATGCATGGAATAACAGCGGAATTTGAGAAATTACTTCAACAAAACTCGAACTCTTTTCCACCCACAGATATTCAATTATAATCCAGAATTTTCGAAACTTTAAATTCGTTCTCCGATTTACACACCATTAAAAAGAGAAATTTTCATTCGCAACGGGATATTTCCAGTGAGGAGAATTTCCGCGCTATCTATTACATTTACTCTATTTTGCACTGCAAGGAAATAATTCTCAAGAGAAAAATAATTTAAAGAGTACGTTTACACCCAGAAAGAAAATTGGCGATCGTAATCGGTATTCGGAAATGTTGAAAATGAACGCCATAACCTATTAAAAAGCTCGCCGAGGAAATAAACATCCCCCTCCCACTTTCAGACGCATTAATCCACTAAACATAGGCACCGGCGTTAGATTAAGAGGAGCTCACCGTCTGTGATATATTCTACCTCGGGCGCAGAGCAAATAGCGCTTCCTATTAGCCCTCCCACTTCGAACTCCTATCTACGATCGCGCCTTTTTTCTGGAACCTTGGTAATGAATTTTCACCCGAAAAGTGAAAAAGAACGGAAGGATTCCGTCCCGATTACCGGCAATCTTCTCGGCGACGTCTGCCCTCCGCGTCGGAGGAGAAAAAAGCGAGGGGAAAGACTGGGCGAGATAAATAGGCTGCAAGGTTGGGCGAGCGTCACCGTGGTTTAAAGCGATTTCTCTCTTTCATCCCCGGCGATTCGCAAGGGCCGCCGGTCCTCGAGGGCGCGCGCCACTAACGCGGCAGGTCGCACCGCACCGCGGGCAATCCCTCTCCAAATGACGGCCGCAAATGGGAGCACGAATTTCATCTTTTTGGGACTCGTCGCGGTTCGATTCACTACCGGAGGTTGGTTTTTCATTTTAGTACTCTTTCTGCCCACTCTTCCGCCTCTCTGTGCCCCCTCTCTCTCCCGCCGTGTTTGCCCGTGTGCCTCCATCTCCCCGTTCGGGGACATCGAAATCCGTTGACGGACGTCCGGATTTTGCTACGCGTACACATCCGAGCTACAAGTATTTTTCCAGGAGGGGGAGAGCCGGAGGTTGTTTTTGGATATGTTTAGGATATTACAAACTTTGAAACGTCCGGATTAATTGATTATGTCGCGGATTTAGTGCTAGCCGCGAACGATGATTAAACCGTCTGGTGTTGTTTTTGTTGCGTTCGAATGTTTGCCAAAGGTCATCCCGATTGGATGTTTGGGGATGTAAGAGATGGTGGCGTTTAAAAATCAATTTTGCAGAATCGATCTGCGTGGGGCTCTCAACCCGTGCTGTCGGCGCTCCCCGAGTGTAGTGTTTACGTGTACTACGAAAAGATTATTTTGTTGCAGAAAAGGAATACGGGGGGCGATGTTTTTGGACGGATTTCAGTGCGGGATGTCGCTAAAGATTTATTAGCTATCCGTATACATCACAATCTACTGATCGATGAGAAAATTATTCCGTTTACTAAAAATTTGTATCGAATAATGTGAGGGCTGTTCTCTAATGTTGCCTACTTTTTACTGTAAGATGAGGAATTTAATTCTTCGGCGTACAATTTTCGAAATAGAAATACATTTCATGAAAAGATATTTCTGTGACGTTAAATGGATAAGCTGAAGTGATTCAGCTAGAGATATAAGATATATTTTGGCGAGAAATATCTTTAATATTTAAGTGGTTCGGAAAGTGTGGGAATGAGGAGATTATGAAGTCAAGATATTTTATTATTTAGAAAGTCTTGGATTAATTTCACTTAATTCTGCGTGAATAAAGAAGAGAAAATTACGACATGCAAACTTTCACAGAAAGTAGTAAAACCTATCAAGAAATGCTAGCTAATTTACTTAAGTATTTGAATTATCACTTTCAACTTCAAGGAAATTTATTCTAATTTCACTTAATGCACCTAAAATGAGTTTTCTATGAATTATATTTAAAGTAATAATTTTTATTTCCAAGTCTTAAGATTGAAAATAAAACTTAAGAATCAATCACCTTGGAATAATGTTCCAAAGAATCTGAAGAAAAAATTATTCCGTTTACAAGTAGTTTTCTCGCATAAATTTGCATTATTGTTTAGATAGTCTACTTGTCATTAAAACAGCTGTTTTCGAACAACATATTCTAAAGCATGAAGTATGAATACATATATTATATTATGCTGTATAACATAAAAGTATATTTTTAGAACCAGTTCCCTTAGTATACTCTTCCCAAGAATCCTACGAGTCAATAATACTTTGCACCTAGGGAGAATTTTGAGAAAAATTGACCAAGTCTTAAGATTTAAAATAAAACGTAAGAATATATCACCTTGGAATAATGTTCCAAAGAATCCGAAGAAAAAATTATTCCGTTTACAATTAGTTTTTTTCTGATACATTTGCTTTGTTATTTCAATCGTCTACTTGCCATTGAAACAGGACGACTGTCTTCGAATACTTAACATCTTAAGGATGAAGTTAAAAGTCTATGTTTAGAATCATTTCCCTTGGTATACCCTTCCCAGGAATCCTACGAGTTAAGAATACTTTGTAGTTACCTAGGGAGAATTTTGAGAACTATCAACGAATACTTAGAAATCAAATCTCACTCTTAGATTGCAGTTTCCAAACATTAACAATTTAATCTCCTGGATCTTTTACGATAGAACCTCCTACCCAATTCAATAACAATTTGAACATTATTTCCTGGAAATATTCCTTCGTTCAAGTCTATCAACATCAGCAGCTGCGTAACGTACTTTGCAATAAAGTTTAACGAGGGTGCACTATATGATTACTCTTCGGAAAAATTTGAAAATGAAAATCTTAACCGTCGTCCTCCCGTTTCTCTTTATGCTGCACGGAAGTACACCGATCTTTAATATCAATCAAAACGCACGAGTAAGAAACAGGAGCACGCGAGAGGGAGCTTCGGCGCAGCTTTGAAACATCGCTTCCGAATCTTAATCTAGTCCGCGTGGAATATCAAGTGAATTTCGCTCTGGATATTAAACCCCGCGCTTAATTCATTTTTCGAATGGGAAAGACGTCAGGAGGCTTTGAATGTGACGTGGAGCTTTAATGACGACGAGGCCTTGGAATGACAGGAAACATTCTCTCGGAAGACACGTCGTTTACGTTCTCCGACTCGACGTCGTAATTTCTTTTGAAAAATGCTCTCTCGCTTTAACCCTTTTTGCCGATTCCTTAGCCGCACAAGTTTATCCGGAAAGAATGATCGCTTCTCCGTATTTCTTCCTTTTTCCAGCCTTTTTTCCTTTTTCCAGCCTTTTTCTCTCCCTCCTGCTTTCATATATTTATAGGAATTGTATTGAATTCATTGTAAGCATATTAACTATTCAACTTATTTGATAGTAATAATAACTCTCTATTTGGCGAGGTTAGGCCCATATGGGCCTCTCTTGCATCTAACATTTAAAGATAACTAATATTATAATGTTAGTTTTATGGGTAGAATTTTATGGTTGGCGAGTGCTATGGACCGCGTAAAGGCAGGAATGCGCCACACCCTGACCCTATTTCGACCATCAGAGCGTTTCCGGGGTGCGGGTGGTTAAACATGTGTTGACCATCTGCATAAAGGGAATGGGAAAAGCGTTGGTCGAAACGTTTGAACAAATTGCAGTGATTGGGTGAGAGAAACCGACGCTAAAGAAGACGCGGACTTCTGGGCGTCCTTTTCTTTAGGAAAGAGGTAGTCAAAGAATATAGCTTGACCAGAACGGTCCTCAAAAACCCTGGACCCACTCCTGTTGTGTTTTTAGTGTTCCCTCCCTTTGTGTGAATTCGTCCCCCAATTATCGTGTTTTGTGTATTAATATGTGTTCTGTGTGTTAGGGTATTGTAGTGTGGTATAAGGTTTATTGGTGGTGGTGTCTTTATGTTTCGTTTTCTTCATCTTTGTTTGGTTGTTTGTGTCTTGAGTGATAATATGTGTGTCTTTTGGGGGTGTAGTATTTATTAACTTTGAGGTTTACGTATTTTGCGTTTTCTTGTTTGAATAGAGATATATCAATTAAGAGAAATTGTAGTTTTATTTCCTTCGGAAACGAGCGACCCTGAGTTCATGCATTTCGTGTTAAATTTAATTTGTTTCTTCTTTTAAATATTGGCGCCCAACTTTCGATCTTTTAATCAGTAGTTTAAATCGTTATAACTTTTTACGCCCCGCGCGGCATTTTGATCATTTTTCTTATTTTATTTTAAAAAGTATCGTTACAACAATATTAATTACAAAAGAGAAAATGTAAAAAAAGAAACGCAAATATATATACATTTAAAGAACAAACATAGAAGAGGTAAAATGCAAGAATTGGGATGTAGGGAAAAACTCCCCAGCTGAAGTCTTTCGAAGAAAAACTCACAGTGCGGGAAGACGCTCAAACATGAATGGGAGCGAAAAAAACCTGCGGTAACACATATGGAATTTAATACAAGCAGGTATATCACTAGTTGCATAATTTTCATCCAATAATGGTATGTGAATTTCTTGGTAGTTGATTACGGATGTCATTTACCTGAAAAGAAAGGAGAATAGTAGGTGGAAAATAAAGAGCTTTCGCAGGTGCGATTTAAATAGTGAAGACCTTAAAGATTAAGATTATTATACTGTTATAATGTAATTAATGATCCACACTTAAATATTATATAATAGTTATAAGGATAATTAAAATAATGTGGATAAATATAGCATGATTTTCCTGCAGTACAAAAATTAATAAATCTAATAATAATATTAAAACAAAAAAAAATAATAATACAACAAGTTATAATGTAAGACTCGATATTTGATGAGGTACTAGTAGTGAAAATGTGAAAAGTGTGTAGTGAAAAGGTATCAATTCTCAAATTAATGTTTGAGACTGTCGGTTTGAAGGAAGGAAATGAAAGACATTTGAGATTGTGGTTGGGAGTTCGTTCCAATACCTCGTTTCTATATGTAAGGGTGAGCTTCCCGAAGGGCAAGAACAAAAGTCAGATGTGCTTATATAGGGGTTATATAGTATACGTGTAAAATGTAGCTTGCATACTGCAAGCAAATCGAAAACACTTATTTCATATCGGCATCATATCGGGACGGTCCTCAAAAGAAAAAAAGGATTGAAAATATTCTTAAAATTCGCTGCAATTTAATCGTCTGGCATCGAACCCGGGTCTTCCTGGTAAACATACTATGCAGCTCAACAGAAGATATCCATCTCTAATTATGTGTGAAAATTCAAGCAAAAATATTGGCTGCAACTGCCTCAAACGACGTCCTACTTTTCCCTAATATTTCTTATGTGAGAAATTTTAATGTACCCTGGCATCGAACCCAGGAAAAGAATTCTCGTATCTAAATTTATTTCTTAAACCGAGTCTTAATATACATCTTCTAGCAAAGCAAGAACTTCCTAATATTTCGATAAGTACACTCCTGGCCAAAATTAACGCAGCATCTCCCTAGCGATCCTTACGGCCGGTGCTGCGTTAATTTTGGCCAGGACTGTACATCAAAATAAATAGTGAAAACTAACTCAATTTATTTTAAATAGGGGATGTATTTACCGTCTGGCTTCGAACCCGGGTCTTTCTGGTGAAACTTCCTAAGCAACACATTAGAAGATCACCATCTCTAACTATAAGTGAAAATTCAAGGAGAAATATTCGCAGCAACTGCCTCAAACGACGTTCTACTTTTCCCTTATATTTCTTATAAGAGAAAAGTTACTGTGCTCTGGCATCGAACCCAGGAATAGTAGGGTCTTTTAATTTTTTTTTCTTAAATCAATTCTCACCATACATCTTCTAGCCAAGCAAGAACTTACTATCATTTCGATAAGTGCATCAAAAAAATAATGAAAAACTACTTCCATGTATTTTAAAGGGCAGATATTCGCATCCTCCTAGCATCGAACCCAGGATATTTTCTGAAAAAGTGATTAATGTTTTCGATAGATCATAACCATGTATAGGGGCTCCTAGAGTTTGGATTCTCTACCTATCCAGGAAAAATTTTTTTTAAATTCCCGAAAATCAAAGCAATGCATTGAAACGGGAAAAATCGGGACTTTGGGGCCCAGTGGAATCGAATCCATGACACTGAGGTTCAATATCGCAATTTTTCTGGTGGTTACACGTTATGGCCAATACGCCGTAAAAATTTTAACTCAATCACGCTTGTGGTTTAGGCTGTGAATTAGTATCCTATCTATATACCTAGTTATCTATATGAATGAATCCGGAGAAGCATCTATATATAATAGATATCACTGATATGCGTTGGGTACTAATCCCCTAGATAAATGTAGAGGCGTATCAGAAACCATGAAAAAAATGTAGAGCATACGTATTAGGGAAGTTTGAAAGATAAGGAAAACCATTTTATTATTTATTGGTGGATACCAGTCTCCTAGACCGCTCCGATAACCACAGAGGCGTATCAGAAACCCCGACTAAATTTGTAGGATACACGAAAGGGAAGTTTAAAAGATAAGGAAAACTTAATTTTTCTTTATTTTTATGTGTAAATTTGTATGTTGTAACTTTCATGAGAAAATGTATTATTATCAAGGGAGATATATATTGTCTATATAATAAAGAGTTATTGCAGCTAGGAAACTTCTGTTTTTAAATGGGAAATTATGAGAAAAACGAATATTGAGAAATTTTCGTTTTCCCTCCGGACTTTTCCTACTAAAAAAATAGGTACGCCTTCACGCGTAAATTCACTTTTCACCATTTAACTAGGTAAATTACATATTAATAAGGGGTGTTAAGTTTTGACTTTTCCCTGACTATTAACCCAATCTTTAAGAAAGCGGAATTTACTGGGTATTGTTGTTTATTACCTAGAACACGTATTTTTGTCTTAACTTTTCTGTGTTTCAGTTCCAGTCATGATGATGTTTCTGGTTGTCTCCAAAACTTTAAGGAAGCTCCTACACTTGGCAGTATTATCACTATTTATTCATTTCAGAAAGAGCCCAGTTACAAATATTGTACAATAATTAGAGTCATTTTAGCAAATTTAACACTTCATACTTGTGACTCTACATCTATTACACTTATTTATGTGTATATATATATACATACGAGTAAAATGTAGCTTGCATACTGCAAGCAGATCGACAACACTAATTTCATATCGGCATCATATCGGGACGGACATCAAAAGAAAAAAAAAATTCAAAATATTCGTAGAATTCGCTGCAATTTAATCACCTGGCAGCGAACCCCGGTCTTCCTGGTGTACTTACTATGCAGCAAAATAGAAAATTACCATATCAAACTATGTGTGAAAATTCAAGCAAAACTATTAGGTGCAACTACCTCAAACGACGTCCTACTATTCACATACACTCCTTATTTGAGAAATTATTATGTGCTCTGGCATCGAACCCAGGAACAGCATGGTCTTATCTATTTTTTTCTTAAACAAAGTGTTAATATACATCTTCCATCTAAGCAAGAGCTCCCTTACATATCGATAAATGCATAAAAAAATTATGAAAAGATACCCCATAGTATTATATATGGGTGATATTTTTACCGCCCGGCATCGAACCCGGGTCTTTCAGGCAATACTTTCTATGCAGCACAAAAGAAAAACACCATCTCTAACCGCGTATGCAAATTCAAGCAGAAATATTGGTTACAACTGCCTCAAATGACGTCCTACTTTTCCTTTATATTCCTTATGAGAGAAACGTTATTGTGCTCTGGCTTCGAACCCAGGAACAGTACGGTCTTATAAAAATTTTTTTCTAAAACTTATTCGTACCATACATCTTCCAGCCAAGCACGAACATCCTATCATTTCGATAAGTGCATCTAAAAAAATAATGAAAAACGGCTCCCATGTATTTTAAAGGGCAGATCTTTGCATCGTCCTAGCATCGAACCCAGGATAACTTTTGTAAAAGTCATTGATGTTTTCGAAAGTCCAAGACCATAAATATAGGCACCTTGAGTTTTACTTCTCTACCTATCCGGAAAGTATTTTTTTTTAATTCCCGAAAATCACGGCAATGCATTCAAACGGGAAAAATCGGGACTTTGGGGCCCTCTGGAATCGAACCTATGACACTGAGGATCAAAGTCTCTTTTTTCCTGGGGGTTTCACGTTATGGCCAATATGTCATAAAAATTTCAGATCAATGATGCTTGTAGTTTAGGCTGTGAATTTGTATCCTATCTATCTATATAGGTATATATATGAATGAATCCGGAGAAGCATCTATATATAATAGATATGTCATTAATGAAGACGACCTATGGACAGGTGGAACAAAGACATCATCAAGTACTTAGGTGTAACGTGGCAACGAGAAGCTCAGGACAGAGAAAATTGGAAAGTACTTGGGGAGGCCTACATCCGACGTCGGATTGAAAATGGCTGATGATGATGATGTCATTAATAAATTTTGTGAGCATAAGCATGACATATATAAGGACATATCTACTTTGTGCTTCATATAAAGAATATAAAATATTTTATTTCCCAAATCCTTCAACTGAGACGTATTAATTGATAATACAAAATAAAAATAAATTATGATGTCCGCACCTACCCTTTTTGGTACCTTCAAGGGAGGGTATAAAGACGTAGACATCAGTAAGAGAACTCCGTCTAAGACCCATCGTCGGAAGTGGATTGGAGAGACCTTGGAGCCCTCATAACGTGCGTTACGCATGAATGAGTCGTGCACAATCCCTCAGACCCGATCATTCCGTTCTTTTTTTCGTTACTCGCGTTGCATCGAAAAAGATCGTAAACGGCGTATACCCGTTTCCCTCCTACTCCCGACTATTGATCCATCACCTTCCCCATCCCAGAACCCTGCTCCAGTTCGGTCGAGCGCATGACGAATACGCGTCGAGGGGGAGGTGGGGAAAGTAGTGATGTGTATGGGAGAGGAGGAAATAATAGGAGGAGACGGAGATAGATGGCGAAATAGGCCGAGAGGAAATTATGCGGTGAGGGAGGAAGAAAGGGAGGAAAAGAAAGCGCATGAACCTTTAGACAATCCGCCACCGTCACCAATCCGTGGCCCCGGGCGAAAAATGATAGCACACCGAAGGCAATGAACCACGCGGAGAGTCCTTTGGTGGCGGGCAGAGGAAGGGTTCCGGTCGGCGGAACTGTGGAGACAACGGGAAGAGGAACTGGGTAAGGAGGCGGAAGGCTGGAAAAGGGAGATAATCGAGGAGGAAAGGAATTGGTGGGTAGAGAGGGAGCGGAAGATGAAGAATTGAAGGATTTAACGGGGGAAAATATGGTTGGAAATGGGCGAAAAAATTGAACTGGGGATGGATGCCAAAACCATCTAGCATCAAAGAATTTACGTTTTTAAAGAATTAAAACACTTAATGATTTACACAGAATATCTATCATTAGTCTATATACTAGAGTATAGATATAATATATCCTCCTATGGCATGTAGAAATAACTAAATTTTTACTTCTTTAGTATGGCGCCTTTCCAAATAGTCCAGCTTGTACATATCTAATTTACGTTTCAATAGAGAGAGAACTTTTAAGACGACGCTTGTCATCGCAATTGCCCAACTTGATGAAAAAAGTATCTCGGGGGAACTTCTTCTATAAGCAATATGCGAAATCATGTTAAACTATCATGGTCTTACACAAAATGTACAGATCATGACCGTCCCAAAGTGTAGAGGTGGGTACGACAGTTTAACGAGCAGTGTATTTGACGAGCGATGCAGCTGGCGAGGACCTGTGGTAACAGACGAATTAGCCCAAACCGTGGAGGAGAAGATTGAAGGGAATCGACGAGACGTTCCTCACCGACGACACTATCTGAGCGTTCCCCGCAAATTAACCAGTCACAGCTTGAAGAAATAGCTTCGGACTGACAGAACTTTCATAAATACGAAAACGGCATCTGCTTTAAATATGAAAATGAAAAAATGTCCTCTTTGGGATGAATACTGTCTTATTATGGATGTCAATTAATTCTGCATCTCGTCCAAAGCTTGCAATTCAGTGTACCATAAGGTGTTTTATTGCATTACATTCTGTATTTTATCAGTTAGCAGGAAGGTGTTTTACTAATGAACGCGAAAATGGCATCACTTTAAGGTATGGGAATATAAATTATAATTTTTGGTAATGAATACTGACTTGTCACGGGTGCCAGTTAATTCGAAATCTTGTACAAAGCTGGTACCTCAATGTACCATAAGGTAAAGTTTTTGGAAAACATTAGACATAAGGACGTGGACCCAGAAAATATCCTAAGTAAAAACGGACTTGAAAAAATTCTGATAGTACTAGGATTCTAGCCCGGGCTATGACATACTTTTTGAAGTCCGTTTTTCCTTGGATACCATAAGGTGTTTTAAGGAAAGAGTAAAAAAGAAAATCTCAAGATTCTCAAGATAAGATATAAGGTATTTTATTAGCTTACGAGTATATTCAATGTTTTATCAGTTAGAAGGCAGAACTTACTTTCTGAATCTATCCTCGCATTCATAATATAAGCTGTAGTCGTAAATAGAACAGAGAGATAAGGGAGAATAAACTTGCAAGGGACTTAGCGTAGGAAAGCAGATGTGGATAATGGAGGGAAGTGTAAACTAATCGAAGGCTGAATTCGGAATGGAGCGTCGGGCACTGAGTAACGGGTGATTTGGGTGCCGAAGCTGTGAGGAGGAGAACGGAAAAAGATCTAGGTATGATCTGAGATGAGATTCAGGTGAAGGCGATGAGAGTTTCGTGGGGATAGGGAGAGAGAGGGGAGAAAGCTGCGGGTAGTGGGGGGCTTAACTCGAAGACATATTGGAGAGGAAACGACAAGGGTGTGGAGAGAGAGAGAAAAGGGTGCTCAGGTCGGAAGGAGTTCAAATGGTTGTTGGAAGGTAGTTGGTGGATAGGGAAATGATTGGAAGACTGTGTGCATGTAGGGAGAAAGGGAATTAGGAGGTGAGGGGAGGGAATCCTCACATTTCCCTCCTAAGCTGCCCACCTTTTAACTTCCTCAGCTACGAAATCCTTCTCAGAATCTCCACCGGACCACACCCTTCCCGTCTCCTCTCATGGAAATCCGTCCCGTACTTGTTGCAGGCAATCCGATCACACGTCGTCTCCTGAGGATCCGTTGGTGGGCGTCTCCGATGGTAGCGGTGCCCGTTAATCCACGGTCAGCGGCTGAGGTGTCAGTTAGCTAAGGGCTTAAGGACGGAGCTTGGATTACCTCTGAATGAGGAATTGAGACAACTGGAAATGAGACTAAGCCGTGGATCTTTCTCTATTTTCAAAAGATTCTGTTAATTCTCAGGCATTTATGTGGTACTTTGATTTGAGCCGTGTTAATGTGATTGAATTCCTTGATTTATATATGTGCAACAGTATTTGAATTGACAATGCCCGAAGAGTGATCATATAAAGTTGTTTTAATATTATATCGAAATTGTATAAATTAGGCTCCCAGATAACCATGTGTGTAGCGCTCGTCTTAGGAGAAGGCATTGCCGAGTTCGATTCCCGGTGGGAACTCATAGTTTCGAATTGATCTCAACTATGGAAGTAATTTTAACAATTCTACCACTAAATATGTAAATAACTTATTTCGTTAAAGTAATGCTTACTTGACCTGCACAGAAATATCTGTATTACATTGGTCTCGATCTAAACAGTTCAGAGTGCAATTTACTATTATAATTAGAAATCTCATGCTACTGGACTTTTAATCCGCCGACTTGTATGACCAGCAGAAGTCCTTTACATTTCCTGTTATTAAAGCAAATATAAACTCTTTCAGTCACAGCGTTCAGTGTTCCTGTAGGAGCTGGTTTCAGGATTGACTTCATGGAAATTATCTATGAATCACGGAACAATTTTTCATACATCCATATTTAAAATAATTTTCCTTTCCTTTGGAGAGCAGCGTGAGCATTTCATGAGTATTAGGTGACGATGTAGATTAGTACGGAAGAAGAGAAATTCGATTTAAACTGGGAACAGGAGAAAATTATATGAACAAAGTTTATATGATCAAGATTTTTAAAGGAATTCATTCTTCAGTATTCCATCTGCAATAACGTTTAGCTGTAAGGTACTGTAGCGTTTTATGTCGGATTAGATATAAAGATTAGATTTTGATTTTTAATCTGGCAGTATATAGAGGGATTAATCTAGGAAAGGATGGATGAAAATTTTGTATTCATTTAGCAGTAAATAAAAGTTTGACCCCATTTTAATACATATAATCATTATATACGTCGAATTTATCTACTGAAGCGAGTCAGAATTTTGAAGAATAGTAGGCGGTGCCAAATTTGCATTATGTCAGTAATATTACTTCAAAGATAATGTATGGCCCAATCTTGAACGAATAGTATTCAAGGTTTTTCTCAACATGTAATACTTACTGCCCTGTAAGCGTAGACTCAAATTGAAATCAACAAGCGTATGATTTAGCATGCTGCGTGTTTTGGGGAATTACCGAAGAGCATCGTGACGGCAAAGAGTTTGAGAAAAACTCCTAGAGTTCATGTTTTTATGGAGCTTGACCTTTATACACGGAATTATACCTGAGTCAAAAAGCGGGAACAGGGAAGGTTTAGAACCAAGGACTTTAGCTTCCTCTTACGTATTTTAAGTTCAGACGTGCCTGGATAGTATTTAGCATAATCCCAGATATTTGTGTTATTTATAACAAAAATAATACATTTATGAAAGGGGGTACTTTATTATTCTACGATCAAGAGAAAATTAATTTCACCTAACATTGTCTTCTCGTAGATAGTAGGAAGCAGATGCTCAACTGCTAAAGAAATTGTAAATAACCATGGGAATTAAATTGGGTGTTTCTGGATCAGGACTCTCGTTTCCAAATAGAAACGTATCGTTTGTTGTCGTGCCGTTTCTTAGGGTTTGAACATTTTATTTTTATGCCGAATGCATAAACTTATGCCTAACTTATTGAACTACCACTTCATGAAAAGCTGGAACAATGAACATCTTCTGCAAAATATCAATACCATTAGTCACTATTTTTCATTTACGTTTATTATAAATTACTAAGTATCTTAATATATTATGGCTTTCCACAAAAGTCACGCTTGAGCATATTGATTTTTACGATTATTATATTTTCAAATACCCTCTTTCTAACTCTTAACGACCTATATAGAGTAAAATAAACAACTAAATAGGATATGAACAAGCTATTGTGCTATTTGTTTTAATTAATCGTTTATTTTTATCATGCCATCTTGCTCCCAAGAGATGCTTTAGCTATGTTCCCTTCATGTAGCTTTTAAGTACAGGAAAAGGCAGTATTGGACGAATATATTAATATCGAAAGACATTTTAAAGTGCCTTTTGATTCGATGAAGTCTTTCTGACGCGTAAATTAATCCTCTTTGGAAATAATGAATGATACGGCTCACCCTTGATTAGAAAAGCCCTCATGATTGGAAAGGAGATACTATACGAAGATAGTTAATGCCTAAGATATTTATACATTTTGTTATGAAATTATTTCTGTCTTTCCTTATTATTATTAGAGCTTTAAAATATTTTAAGGTGAAAGTTTTATTTTTACTGTCACTCAATTTAATGCGGGAGTGTCTTGCCCGGTTTTCATCTAGCCACTTAACCCGTACGTTCCAAAACTAAAAATATCCTCAGAATAAAATAAAGTAAACTAACGCAAGCTTCACTTCGTGGTATTAAGCGACACAGAACAATTCTACGATAACAAAATTTAATACTACACTACAAAAACTTTGTTTTTTTCCGAAAAAGAACTGCAACATCAGGCAATTTTAATTGGAAACTTGTCGCTATTTGTACAAAAATAAATTAGAAAAGGAGGGAAAGGTGTAGGAATAAATCGAGGTTTTTTTACGTTGTTCATCTTTAAGTAATTCACTATTTTGACTTAAGGTAATTCTGTTGTAAAACAAATTATCTACGATGAGATGCAAACAATAAAAAGGCTGGGGGTGCGTATTAATTTTAGGAACCTACGCGATTCTTGGACCCTAAATCTAAACTCCTGATTAATCGCTTAGTTTTATTTGGGTTATTATACCGCACTTTACGAGCTCCATTTTCGTGAACTACTGTTTGGGGCGAACTTAGTCGCGAGGCAGAGTACATACATCTTCGCATAGAACCAAGAAGTGTCTTATAAATCATACCTCAAGCGCAAATTGGATCGAAAAAGGGAAAGCGACCGAATACGGCTTCCCTCGATCTTCTTCGCGCTGATGCTAATCTCTTAAAAAAGACGTGATCGAATTATTTCGAAGGGAAGAGTTTTTCTTGGGCGTAGAGAGGAGAAGGAACAAGAGGAGTACTCGAGCGTAATTGGACGCGATGGAGGCATTCAATTAGAGTAAAAATAAGAATTTCTCCCCGGTCGGCTCGTTTTTCATTTTTGACAACATTTATTCCCTCAATTATTTTCGCTAACAAGCTGGGACACTTTGAATGTTTCTCCCTCGGATTTTTTTCCCATTCCCTTTTCGACGTCTCGCGTCAGAGTACTTCGCCGAGGATGGCTCATGCATTTGACCCGCTAATTGCCATCCGCGACCGTATCAATCGAGAACTATCAAGTCGCAATTAGGAATCCTCCGGGAAGTAGAGCGACGCCGATCGGTTTCGTTACGGAATGGGATCGCGGGGGGGAGTTATTTCATCTTCCCAGGGAATATTCCGACGAAAAAATTACTCGGAATTCTTGTGGTTGAGAAAGAGATGAATCCGGTCGATGGCTGATTGTAATTGAAGTCACCGCAAGGACTGACGAAGGCGGTTGCGAACTTTCTCAATAAAGAGATTTTATTGGGTGGAAGTGGAGTAACTAAATTTTGTCATTAAGCTCGTTAACCTATTTGGTTCGTGCACTGTATTATACTACTACGTTCAAAAAGTTTCCGAACTTATTTTTTCCCGCAAAAACGCCGAGCAGGAGAAAAGATGTAAAATTCTGCTGATAGATAGTGCCATAAAACCTATACCTACCTACCACCTCTTTCCTACATATCTACTACCAGAATCTTACATTCTCCTGCTCGGCGTTTTTGCGGGAAAAAAGAAGTTAGGAAACTTTTAGAACCTAGAAGTATAAAAATTTGGATCCAGACTAGCGTATATATGTTCTCTTTTTCACCGCTAAATAAGTTAGGGATCATTCAAACATATTTCGCGGTAAGAAATGAAGAAATATTCTTAAAAATTAATATGAATTCCAGGTTTAAACAACTCAACCCCAGAAATTTTGAAGTCCCTGATTCATATTTATGTTAGAGCATTATAATTTTGAGCCGAAAATGCACAATACTTAGTTTTAACGGTGGGTTCTTAAAACTAAAAAAATGGTAATTAAAGGTAAAATAAAGGTATTGTTATCATTGTTTAGAAGATATGGAAAAAAGAGCCAGGATGACCATTTATTCAAGGATTTATTTCGTGATTCAATGATACAGTTATAATAATGCTACCTTGTCAAACGCAAAAGTGTTTCACTGTAGCAAAAATTCCGAAGCTGTTCTTGAAATCCGATTTGTGTCCAAAGATTAACGCACTGGAAGTTGTATTCAATTAAACACCAGCGTTAGCGACAGTACCCTTCACCCAAGGTGTCAAAGGAATAACCGAGAAAACTGCAGGAAATACTTGAGGCTATTGATTTCGCATTAACACCTTGGAACAATGTAATAGCATATTAATTCTCTGTATTAAATATAGACAAGTTTGCATTGTTTGTTTCTCTATAGCGTCGTTAAAGACGCTGGTGATAAGGAAATGAATAATCGTTGTATAAGTGCTCCCTGGAATACAATTAAAATTCCAAAGGTTCGCTAATGCCATAAAGGATGAGGAAGCCTGATTTTCAGATTGAATTAAATACCGAATGTGCTATTATTTCCGGCAGAGGTAATCCTCCGCTGGAAATGATCGTTCATTTAGTGATACGTATCAATGAAGAAATGGGAACGCATAGCAGATATTTTTGTTCCATTTTGAAGATGTTCTATTCGATAGATTAGATGGGTTATTAAATATTTCACCGTTAAGTTACCAAAACAGTTGAGAGAGGTTTCGAGGATACGTTCATAAAAGGGATTTTTAATTCGCGTACTCATTGTTATGGAGTTAAACATGTTGGAGCAAAATGTTTCCCCCTCAATTTTTTTGGATTTTAAAACAGACTTAGTCAATATTTATGGTTGTTTAAGGGATTATCTGTAATCAGCCGTGCAGATAATTGCTAATTAGGATAGAACTCGGATGATCTCCCATTTATGTATAGCATACATTGTTATTATTCGAATAACGTCTATATATAATGGGATCAGGTAAATCGTAGTAAAGGGCTTACATACACGCTCGATTAATAGTGCACTTCTATAGTTAGAAGTTAGGATTTGCTGATTTTTAATGTAAGCATATTAACCTACTGAAGTCATGGTCCCTGGTTTTAGTTCCGGCTAGCCAGATTTTTTCCGGTTAGAACAGAGGTGGCGTACATGCGACTTTTAGGCCACATGTGGACTGTTTGAACGTTCAATGCGACCTTTTATTTATATCCTGAAACAAAGACTAGTAATTAAATAATTTTTTTTTTCAATTTTACTTATAAATTTAAAAAATTGGAATGAAAAATATTATCTTACAGTTTATTCAGCGCATAAATTTTTCTTAAAGAAGATGTCGATGATTAACTATTTAAATGTAGGCAACACGTAACACGAGTGGCCTATTTATGATTAGGCATAATACTAAATTTCGCCTTCAGGTGGAAATAGATACCCGACCCTAGGGTCAATACATGGTTGTAGACGTTCATTATTACCCTTTACGTAACTCTTTTATTAACCCAATAAATGGATATTTTTTACGGTACAAGGAAATAAACAAATAACCATCTTTAATTGTGGCTGAAATCTTACCGAGCTCCATTTGTCTCAGCTTCCTTAAACGTTGCCAAGGAAACTCGAGTAAAACTATTGCAGAGTAACGTTGTAACGAAGTTATGTATTTCACTCAGGTTGGGTTAGCCAAAAGAGTGGGACAATAAATGGTAGCTTAAAGGAAGTGGAAAAAATGGAAAGAAAAAAAGACCGCGGTAAGCTTTGGTTGGGTGACATCTACTTAGATTTTGATCGATTTTTAGTTTGTAGAGTTCCAGATACTCGCGGAATAGAAAAACGCTACGCGCCATTAGTCTCTTCACTTTCGCCAGGAGCGATGACTTACGAGACGTCTGCAAAAAATTACTTCCGACTATGATAGATGCGCTCGGCCCTTTTGTTTGGTTATCCGCGGATGGAGCATTACGAACTTGTAAAAACAGTAATATTTCGGAGGAGATGAAATGTATATCTTGCTTGCGCGAAGAACGTTTTTCCTCCTTCCATTTCCTATAAGAAATTCCATTCCAGAATCCGAAACGTTCTTGAAAAAACGCAATACCTTAAACTTATTAATTGCTATGTATAATTAGGTTTCAGCTCTTCTATTGCTTCGCAATTTTTGGAAGCTTGAATTTTAGATATTAGAGGCCACATTACGTTTGCCAAAATTGATGTTGCAGCATCAAAAATTATGTTTAAATGTGAAAATTAAGGAATTTTCGTTGAGAAATCACTGCATTAGTTTATTTTATCAATACAGTAGATCATCGATAGATCGAACCTGGTAAAAAACCAGGTTTATAATAAAATATATTTCTTAGCATAGATAGTCAAACACTTCATTGTATCCTTGACAAACAGATATTTTTTGTTTAACAGTTTTATTTACTATCAAACAATCGTAAATGGGGAAAAATAATGATTTAACGTGTAAAAGCTTGTAAATTTTGACTTGATTGTTTCGCTACAGCTGAAGAATGAGCGAATGCACGTAAAATGTGACAAATTATGCACTAGATGCACGGTTCACTCACCTTAGGTTCGAACCACTCCTCTGCAGAGGAAGTGTCATTGAGGGGGTATAATCCTCAGCCATATTTAAGGGGGTATTTAACAAATTACAATATATTAATCAAGAAAAAATATTTTCCGTGAAAAGATTGAGACGAATTTCGGATAATGTGAAATTTATAATTCATTATTAGAAGGGGATTTCGTTAGTATTGTTTGTAGAATTTTCTCGGATTTATATTTTAAACAATCTAACACTAAGTAATTGATATTTAACACGTATTGATATACATTGAAGTAATTAAGAACGGATGGTGAGTGATGCTTAATGGGAGTACCCTGAACACGGGAACAGTTTACATTCCCAGTCATACCCCTCGCAGTGGTTCGGATATGAACAAATATGTGATACTTAAAACCCATATTTAATGTAAAAAGTCTAAGGGGATTATAAATTCCTACGGAACACAAGCATATAATTAACCATCTCTCTCCAAGCCACTTTGAAGTAAATGTTTATCAAACAATCACAGTTGGATAAACACCAAAGCCAATATTTACCTCATTATGCTGCATGGAGTTGCCTCCCTCTCCGTTGGTTTAAGGGCAGAACTTAGCAGTTCTATACTTATTGTGTCCCATAAAGGTTATAGCGATCCCACGTCCTTTGTCGTGGCCATGTTCTTGAGAATTCTTGAAAGCCAAAACCATGAAAAGGAAATACATTAGATAATGGGAAGAACAGGTCGGTTCTCATGTCTGCAGGAAGGGACAATGGGGGATATTTTTTGTAGCATCCTCGTCTATAGAGTCTGAAAGAGGATAAAGAGGGACGTCTTGGAGACCGAAAGAAATGAGGAAAACGTATAGAAAGGAAAATCTAAGGGAAAAAAGAAGCTTTATTAAATTTTAACTCATCGTGAATGATGTATCAGGAAACTTAGTGTATTTCCAGGGGGTGATTTTAACCAACAAAGCAAAATCGCTTCTTTGAGGTATTTTGAGAAAAGATTCCGATTTTTATTTCTTTGTTTATAATTGTGCAGCGCAGATGAGTATCTAAGGAGCTGTTAGTTATTTCAAAATTTCGCAGAATTGTAGAGGAGGAAGACTCTACGGGCTTCAAAGACTTTCTTTAGGTATTCTTCACAATGTGTATAATCAAGCCTCATTTACGGCAGGTTTTTCAATTTTCAGGGAAATATTTTCCACTCTGTTTCGCGGAAATAAGTTATCGTAAAGGTCTAAAATACTTTAATTCAGATTTCAATTTCCATAGCCATTTTTGTATTTCGCTTTACAATCGTCGTTGTAAAACCCATAAAGCGAATTCATTCCTCGGAAAGTCATTTCATTAACGGGAAAATGACATTCGAAGAGCGGATTAAATTCATGCATTCGCATATGAGAAAAAAAAATTCAACTTCCGACTTTGAATTCGAAATTCGTCCGAATCGGTTTGAATTGCGAGAGCAAACTCTTCCCTAATTGCGAACCTCATTAAGACCGCGAATAATTTGAAGGTCAGGGCGAAAGACTCCTCGAAAGGTTAAATTTCATCCGATCAGACGGGAACAGATTTCGCGGAAAGAGTCGAAAGAATAATCAAGTTCCTCACGTTTGTGTTCCGCTCTTCCGCTCGCCTCCAAAAGGCGTGTAAATGGACATTTAATCGTCTCCGAGCCCTTCACAGTGTCCTCACCGTGTCCTCACATCCAAACAGCAGAGGAATTCGGGAGGAAAAAGATTGTCTGGCTTAATTGATTTTCCGAAAGTGCATTCGCCTAAAATGAGAAATAAGTGGGGCAGAGCCGGTTGATTGAAGTCGGACTGCAGGAGATCTCCGCGATTAGAATGCTTAATGGCTTTCAGATTTACTCCTGTGAGCCGACAAAATCTGTGGGAAAATCCATTATCATCTCTCTCCTCCTTGAGGATTCCTCCCACTCCTCCTTGTATCTCTCCATTTTTTCCATTTAACTGCGGAGAGAGGTCGATGCACCGCTACACAGCGAGGATGAGAGAGAAAGAGATTGGGTAGGGAAATCCACTGCGTAAACAAAAACTAATCGAAACAGGTGTCTACGAAGGTAATGAAAGGGAGGAAAACAGAGATGAGGGCAAATAGACCTCCGCCTTTTGGATGATTTTTCATCTATAAAGATTGAAAGAATGAAACAATAGACTCAGGGAACCGGATTATCTCGGGAGAAACGACCACAACCATAAAGTCGCTACTCATAAACAGAGAGCAGATGTTTGCAAGTATTCATTTCTAAATCGGTGAATAGTAGAATGGGACAATTTACTTGAAGTTTTCGAACCGTTTCCTTCTTCTTGCAATGTATTGATCAATAGAACTTAAAGGGTTTCGTGATTTTATTGTAATATTGTTGTAAATTTTGAAATATTGTAATATTTTAGTAAATTTCTAAATATTGTATGATTGTTGTAAATTCTGAAATATATTTGTAAATTTTGTAATTATATGTAATACGTACTGCCTTCGGGAGGTTTCGGTAGTTTTACTCCCAACTAGTGTGAATCCCAGGCAGATTATTTTTTCCCCTCCACCCAGAGGAATGGCTACCTCCTAGCCTCGTACCTAATTCTAGTCCTTAGGAATAATGAAATAATTATTATTTAATTTCTCTAAGTCTTTTTAATCCCTTAGATTGAATACGGCATTGTTCACATCGGAGGATATTATAACCGCGGTGGGCGAAGTCTCTCTCGTTATTTTTGTGGATCAATCGAAAAGAAAATAGGAAGAAGGAATAAGCTGTATTTCGGGGTTACAGACTTTTATTGCTGAATTTTACAAATGCACACCGTGACTACTGTTTTTTTTAACTTATATTTCGGATGAAATAATTTGAAATCAACTAATCATCTGCATTTTAGATAGATAGGTATATGGCAGGTAGCTGTACCCGCAATATGTGGCGCTATCTACCACTAGAATTTTACATTTCTCCTGCTCGGTGTTTCGTGGGAAAAATAATTTCAGGAACCTTTTGAACTTTTGAAAGTATGAAGGAATTATTTGGTGGGGAAATTCACTACGTAAACAAAAATTAATCGAAACAGGTGTCTAGGAAGGGAATGAAAGGGACAAGAGAGACCTCACGTTTTCTGCCTTTTGGGAGCGGGGTATTAATCATGCGGTCACCAGGGTGTTCCCAGCCCTCACCTGACGGAAATCCCAAATTGTGGGCTCCTTTTGGTTTTTCGGGTTCACTTTCACCGCTGCGAACGCCGTCCGTGCGTGTGTTTTCCTTCCCGTTAATGGTTCCATCCCCGTTTCCAACTGCCTTTCGGTCCTCCCTTTCAATTCGGGCGTGCATGAGGTGTTGCCGCTGGATGAACCTTCCAGCATTTACGCCTCACGGGAGGGGGAGTAATTTATGAAGATTCTCAATCCGCGGAAAATACTTCGAAAGTCTTTTTAATCCCTTGGTTTGAAAAGGGGTGATGATCATACGGGAGTGTTTTAGAACAACTATGAGCGAAATCTTCCCCACTACAATTTGGTATCTATCGAAAGAAACCTTAGTCAAATTTATTTATCTTTAAATTATTTGCATCTTGTTTAAAAGTTGTAATTGAAGGAGGTTGTTTGAAAGATATTAAATCATTAAATAAGATAATAATTAAGAATCGGGATACCGGATAGTCATGTAGACAGCGCGTTTGCTTTTGGTGAAAGCAGTCCCAGGTTCAATTCCCGGTGTGAGTCAATGTGCGAAATGGCCTAAGCTGTTGAAGCATTATTTAATAATTCTACTGATAATTATGAATCAAGTATGTATGACACAACTTAATAGGAATCGTAGAGGTCTCGTTATGATGATTTGTTATCTGTATTATCTATTTGTCAATTTTTTTGATTGCCTTATTTTAGCGTTGATCATATAAATGGACATAAGGAACAAGATGAGCGAACTTTCTTTCACTAGATTTGGGAGTTTATCGAAAGAGAAATCGGAAGATACGCAAGTAATATTCTGGGTTAGTTATAGTTAGTTATAGTATAGTTAACTACACGCAGTCACAGGGTTACTGGTACAGTTAACTTAGTAGTAGGTATAGTAAAGGAATAGTAAGGTCTCAATTAAATGTTGTTTTTTTAAGTATATCATCCAATCTATTTGCATACAAACATTTCATGTTCCACGGAACGTGATTTTTAGACCTCTATATTAGAGTTTGTAATTTTATATGGTGTTTCTTCTATACCGAGTAGTTAGTAACACGTTTTTAAATTGGAAAGTTGGATTTGAAAACGTAGAGTAAAATCATTATTTCGATATTAAAACGGAGTTTCTGATCAAATCGTAGAGGGCAACGACGCATAGTACTGTAACTCGTCTGTCTATGGTTGCTCTGGTGATCCCGGCTTAGATTCCGCACAAATATGTACAAGGTTTGGTATCAGAGAGGAAATACATCCGAAAAGGTTTTGGCTGATCATCATCACTAGTCATAGTCACACTTATCATACTCACTCCATACATCAAAAATCTGATGTGGCCAGCACATGACTTTCTCCATATATATAAGATGTAAATATTTATCTACGACAGTATTTTCGACCTCTATATTCAATCTAAACTTGGAAGATAAGTGATTAATTTCTTTCATATTATCTTTTATGTCACAAACATTATAAATAATGTTTTTCGGGACATGTTCGATGAAAAACGATGAAATTGGCCTTTCGCCCACAGCACCCATAGCGCCCACAAAGTACATAATCAGCAACTTCCGGTTTATCAGTATTTCACAAATAACTCCTACACAATCAGTGATACAAAAATATGTTTCATTCAAAAGTTATAGTAAATTATATTTTCTACAACATTTATAATAATAGTTTATATCTAAAAATCATATTTATGGAGATATTTTGAAAACCGGAAATGAGCTTTGAAGACTGAAGCTCAACTTCCGGTTAACTGATTCACCCCAAAAACTAATCAACTCTAAAAATATCAATCAAAATACTATATATGAAATTTGGTGTAAATCTGACAAATAATTTTCATGTTAGAGCGCCCACAAAGTACATAATCAGCTACTTCCGGTTTATCAGTATTTCACGAATAACTCCTAATCAACCGGTGAAACAAAAATATGTTAATAACAAAAGTTATAGTAAAACATATTATCTAAACCTTTAATAAGGTATACAATATACCTATATATCATATTTATGGAGATATTTTGAAAACCGGAAATGAGCTTTGATGAATGAAGCTCGACTTCCGGTTGACCGATTTACTCCAAAAACTAATCAACTCTGACAGCACACACCACAGTGCTATATATGAATTTTGGTATTGATACGACTAATAGTTTTCACGTTAGAGCGCCCACTATCACACACACACATACAAACACACACACACACACTCACACATACACACAGACATCATTCCGAAAATGGTCAAAACGTGTTCTAGGGACCCCAAAACAAGCATTTCCGTTGAAATCTCGAAGTCGATTTTTTCATGAAAATAATACTTTCTCTACACTACGTATATGGAGAAAGTAAAAAAGATACAGACATTTCTGTTATCCCACATCAGAGTAGTGTTGGTTGGTTGCTTCCGCTTGCTTAGCTTCAAGCCCAGCTGAAATCCCGGTTTGATTTAAAAAATTAAATTATTTCATTTAACGGAATACGGGAGTTAATCACCTTGTGTGTGCGATCCTCCCGGTTGGTTATGATTGTAGGAGCTAATTATACTTTCCGTTGACAATGAGAACGGTTCTAGCGGCTTACCGGCACCTCTAAAAGGGTTCAACCAACCCTTTTCCTCACCTCCTTCTTCTTTTCACCCCATTTCTCTCTCTCACTCCAGCCAAACCCTAGCCGACACCTACATAACTCGGAATGGAGAAGGGCGGCAAATAAACGCCGAAGAAAGGAGAAATTTGACGAGCCTCCCGACCCATTCTCCTCAGGCGTCTCATTAATATTAATTGGCTTCCCTTAAAGCCTTAAATCACGTTTGTGCGCGATAGTGGAATGCCATGCAGTAGCGAATTCCTGTTTTAATGTCCTAGAGACAGACGGAGGGAGTGTTCGATGATTTTCTCTGCGGTGGGAGAGGTGGGAATTGGCGAAACGTTTTTAATTCTTATACGGTTGCGCCTAAGTGATCAATATTCCCTGCAGACGGCTCTAAAACCGTTTGCTTGGTACGTCTTTTTTTACGCCGGTTCTGCATTTGAATGGAGGAATTGCCCGTAAATAGGTGTGCTGAATGGATTTGCGCGGAAAAACACCCTCTTGAAGGACTTTTTGTTGCTGTCATTGACGGTGAGCTCTGGACGATATATATGCCTTCAGACGATGACGGATAAAGTAATAGCTGTATTCCGACTAAATTCAGCCGTAGATATCGCATTTGAATTGATGGAGGACTTATCTCGGATTGTGTGAGTTTTTATGATGTCTTTGAGTAGCACAACTACTATGCCAATAACATGCTTAAAGTATACTTTGATTTTTTTAAAGTTTCTATATTGTGTTAATAGATTGGTGCAATCTCAGTAGAACAATGATGAATTATAATTTTTTTATTCAATTGTGATAAATTTTATGTGAAATCAGTTACTTTAATGTTTTATGTGATATTATATTTATGCAATATGGTATAGTGATAGTACTGTTGTTCAATACGTATAATGTTGCTCAATTGTATGCCGAGATATCTGTTCACCTTCAGAATTCCTACTAAAAATAATGTGAATGCTTTGTCAATAAAGTAAAATTACTATACTGAAGATGCCGAGATGGATTTATGGGTTTTCCCGCGCCTTCAATTTGAATAGAATCAGTGCCGAAAGACATGACTTATGTTAGATTTACTAATGCACTTTTTTTGGAGTGAGTAACGCTTTGCGAACACACGGAGTGGATTAACAGAGGGGGTCCCCTGCATAATGCTCGTGATGGAGCTTTAAGCTTGTGTATGTATATGTTAATTACAAACGTATCAGTCGAAAACATGTGGAAAACGCATGGTCATATTCGATCTTTAATTTAGAAGATGGTCGAGGTAGTCGGAGTACATTTAGAGGATCGTTTGCGCTCAAGAATCAATATTTCATGAAGGGATGAAAAGTCCCTCCCGATATATTTCACGCGGAACGTACAAGACATGGTGCATGGAATGGTTTAGAGATTAATGCTGATTTATAAAGCGGCGTGGGCGACAGTCGGAGCGTGCTCGTTCCGAGCGTGCGACTGCGGAAAGATTAAAAGAGGTCGTCCCTCTCCCTAGTTGCGTATGTCGGCTGTCACAATGAAGATATAAAATACAGGGTCTCTCCGCGACGATTTTCCGCAGAACACAGCGTCGTCTCACTTCCTCGAATTCTACTCCCCGCAAAATATCACGCGCACGAAATATTAAAGCAAGTAACGTCGCTTACAGCCTACGCGAGCAATATCCTCCCACTCTTTTATTTCTCTTTCCCTGCCGCCGACCGTATTTTCTCTGCATCATCGCCGTTTCTGCTCACCGTTTTCCCTCTCTTTCTATCTCTCGGTCCCTTGTTGCGCCCTTAAAACTCTGGAAAGCTCCCTTTGGAGTATTGGCGTCTGGCGGATTTCACTAGGTTTCAGCACCGGAAAACATGAATGATGAGAGCATCTATTCACCGCGTAAGACCTACTCGTTGTTTGTAATGTGCAGTTGCCGGATATTAAAAAGGTTAGAAAAGGATGGAAGATGCTTATTTTCGAATAATAAAACAGAGAAAAGACTGAATGTGAAGAACACATACGGTTTAAAGTGACAAAAATTTGTTTCACGTCTAATAACGTCTATACCACTTCAGTTAAAATAGTTAAGAAAACGCACTAATATTTAGACTTTGCAAGATGTAGTAGACGATTTAGAGAATAATAGCAAAGAATTAATTGGTAAGAAAATGCTGGAAGATGATTATTTGTGAGTAATAACAGAGAAAATGATTTGAAAGGGAAGATGATGTATGATATATTGAGAAAAATATTTTCTTCAAGACTTTGTTCTATTTCAGCTACATTAGTTTTCAAAATTCAACAATAATTAAATTGAGCTAACGGAATATTGATGTCGTAGTATTCATAGTAAATAAAAGGATGCAGATTTTGACTTACGGGAAACTTTTTATTAGCACGGCCGGTTCTTCATGATCGCCATCTTCAAAATCAATCGTCAAAACCAGTTTCGTTGATAAGAATTTTTAGCTGAATAAGTATTGCGTCTATTTATTTATTCACATGGATAATTAATGGGAATTTTATTTTTATAATTATTCAAATAAATTTAAACGATTTTTCCCTTATTACCTTATTATTATTAAATATCTCTGAGGACAGAGATGCCGAACCTTTTATCGCCTCATATTGAATTTAGTAAAGGACTTTCGGACCAATATGGAGCCAAACCACAACGTGGAATGCTGCATTTTGCTTTTACATGAATTTTGGACTGATTATTGACTAAATTAATAATACATTAATGAAATGCACATATATTTATCGATATGTTTTTTAGTTTTTTCAATTGTAGAACGTAGACAACTGATGGAACCGCAAGGATGAAAAACATCTCGTACCCCTTAAATATGCGCTCCGTTATTATGGCATCATCCCCTACAGGTATGAACTCATTATCCCGACATAATCCGTTGTTGAAGATGCTAATTATAACTATGCTTACTGAAGTTGAAGGTACCCCAGTTTTGAAGTTGATGGAAATATTCTTATTTATTCCGATTCAATATCCAGCATATTCAATTTTCATGGTTTTAATAAGAATATAAAATTGGCCATAATTGGATTATAATGATGTTACAAAGCCGCAATATTTCATTAATTTCCGCATATGCTCAATTAAATCGGTAATTTATCTTCAGGTGCCATTACCGCAAACTGGTCTCGAATAAATTACGGCGAGAAATGAATATTTTTAATAGATTTTACTAATTTTATTTTTGTTAGTGGTAGTTTTAAAGAGTTCCACATTAAATTATTTACGTAATCTTTGAGTTGATTGCGAGTCAGACTTATGGAGCATTCAGAAGAGCAAAACTTTGAAATTCACAATTACTGTCCAATTGATAATTATCAGAATTAAACGACCACACTCCAATACAAGGTTAATTCCAATTAATAAATATTCTTTTAGCTTTTCCTCCATTGATTTACATACCCATCTCAATTCATCGATTTCTATCTTCTCTTAGAACTACTCACTACTTTTCATTTTCTACTTTTCTAGCTCTTATGAGCAGCCAGAAAAGCAGAAAATAAGCAGTCTATTTAATTCGTCCATACTATAATTCTCGCCTTGCTGCACTTCCTTACTTTCCATGTTAATATCAACGTCTCTTTTTTATTCTCAGATAATTTGTGTTTTTAGTACCAACTGCCATTAAAGCACCATGCTTGAAACGCTATAATTGTTTAAACGTATAACAAGGGTCCTAAAAGAACTCTTTCGCCTCCCGAATTTTTCACCTCTCTTCATCTATTTTCGCCAGCTCTGTTCTAATGGAAATATCACTTGTTTCCAGATCATTGTAATCATAGTCTGTTCTCGAATCACCTACTATTTCTCTTCCTCCATTGTCGCTTTCTAATTTAATTTCCTCTCCCGGGCAGTCGTAAATTCCATCTCTTTCTCTCCCCAAGAATATCACCGATGACTTCCCTCAAGGTTCAAAGCGACGGTTTGCCTCCCCTCCAAATCGAAAATTGAGATCAGAAATGGAAAAAAATAATTGATGGATGGAATTGATAAACAATATCGGAGCGTGGAAACTTGCGTATAAGGGGACGCCACAAAAAAATATAACGAGCGAGGCAATTCCTACGCAGATTAGGCGGTTTTTTCATTACGAAAGCACTTTTGCCGCCGAGTCCTTTTGTATTTTTATGCGTCCGCGGATTAGAACGAATCTGCCTAGGAAAACGGAGAGTGACGGGGATAAAATGCTCAATATTTCAGGTCTAATGTTTTATCTTTTCCATTTCGGCGATATCTCTTCGTGAATAGTTTGAATGATGTACCGCTCCCTGTCAACATTTCACGATGAATGGGAAATTTTATTCGTCTATCGGTTTAGGACAGAAAAATTTATCTTTCATTTACCTTTGTCTCAGCCTTGTTTATGGCTGGGTTGATACAGAAGCCGCTGAGGTGTGAGCGATGCTGAGTAATGACATTCATTTTGGTCACTCCTCACTGAATTCCACGAACAGTTTTTTTCTTAGGGTCAATGTGCCGCACCTAAGTAGACTTTCATTACTCTTCTTCCAAAGATATTTCTATAGCTAATCGTATAGAAGGTGAGGATGCAACAAGCCTTTGAGAGTATGACTCCACAGGCGTACGAGACACTTAAGAACAGTCATTGGAAATCGAGTCTTGTAATACTCAGAAACTTACTTTTATCTATCCATATCTTTAAAAAGATTACAAATTTTGCTGATATCTGTTTGATATCCACTGAGCTATAATTTTGACGAATATCGATCGGATTAGATAAAAATTGTAAAATAAATAAATTGGAATGGAATAAAGATTTCTATGAAAGATCTGGTGCTTTCCCGGTGGATAAGTTGCAGGAACATTTCTCGGGTTCTCAACCGGGACGTAGAGTAGATCTGGTCCGACGTTTCGACTGCTATCTCCGCAGCCATTCTCAAGGAGAATGGCTGAACTCCTTACTCCAACTCCATAAGAATGGCTGAGGAGATAGCAGTCGAAACGTCGGACCAGCTCCACTCTACGACCCGATTGAGAACCCGAGAAATGTTCCTGCAAGATTTCCATGTCTTAATAAATATGCCTTAAACATTTGTTGCATGAAATGAATAGATATAAAATTAATTTTAATGAATAATTAAGTGCACATGAGAAACCGCAATTCCTAGCTTCGATATTGTAGTTTACAATAAAAATTTATTTTAGACTTTGTTTTCCTGCAAACATTTTCTTTTTCGTCTTATGATTTGTGTCAAAACGAATTAAATATTCACCTGTCCTATTCCGAATTAAATATTGTTTTGACCCGAATATTACAACTGATATATTGTAAATTAGTATCTTTATTTTTTGATTCGGTAAGAGATAAATCATTTATTATAGGTCAAATTATATGCTATATATCCTCTTACCTTCTAAAATTGACAAAAAATACTTTCCGTTCCTTGTGAACTTCATCATTTTCCATCTTTGATCATCCTGATTGCTCATCTGGATTCTCGTACTTGAGGAACTTGGCTTGGAATACGAAGTGGTAATTCTTTGTAAATACTGAAAATATTAAGTTTTAAATATTACAACGAAGGCGCAGTGTTCAGATGAATATAAATATTTTGATACAAACGAATCAATCAGAAATGAATTGAAATATTAGGTAATTAATACATGCACACACATTTTGAAAAAATTGTCGTTTATCTCCATCGCTCAATCTTGTCCAAATAAAAGACATTTATTATTATTATTTATTATACAATATGCGTTTTAGTAAAATGCACAATATATACAATATCGTCAATCCGAGATCATCCAATATACATTAACGTGAGTCGGCTTCAATTTTAAAGGATTTCTGCATTTTCCAGTTGGATATGTTCATGAGTTTTTTGAAGGTCTGACTTCGCATTACCACTACGTGTTTCCCAGAGAAATATGAAAATAAGTACGTGAAATTTCGTGCCCCCTAAGGCTTTGGGTCCGATCCAAATATCCTGCTTATCTCTCCCCTGCGGCGGATCCGCGCCAATCCGTCTTGCCCGTGCATAATTACCAGTAAGAAACTGGGATCAGGGAATTCCCGCATGAGTGATTCACGGCGGCGTCGGACGAATTACCGAGGTGAATCCGTCGGCGGAGAGAGACGCAAGAAAAATTGCGTTCGTTTCCTATAATTTGATCCCCGAGCACCGCGCTTAAACGGAACTCCTCCTTCGAATTTATATTTTCCCTCCATTTGTATCCTCCCGGTTCTCCTTCTCTAATACCCTCTTTGGCTCCCAGGATCCCAGAGTGAGGGCTTACTAGGGATGCACTGCCGGCCGACTTTTAATTCTTCAAATCCCTGCGTTCGCCAATACCCTAATATCCAAGCATCCAAACCCTCTTCCTCCTAAGCCCGTTCACCTACTTCCCAGTTGCGCGCCCGTACGATCCTAACCTATCCCACGAATAAACCAACCACTCCGAGCTCAATGCAAACGCGTCTGCTTCAATTTCAGTCCCTCTTCGAAGTTCTCGTCGGCGGCGAAAAATTTAAGAAATCCCTTCGTTAAGCTGTCTATTATTTGGATTATATTATCTGATCGAAATCCTTCGGTTTCTAGCTTCTGAATAAATTATGAAGTAGTTTTTGTGTTTAGAGGATACATGTTGAGTACATGTTTTGTTGGGGGTACCGGGAAGATGTCTGTAAATTAGGTCTTGTTGTTGCGTTCGAATCCAGTCTGTGAGTAACGATGTTATTTTTAGAATATGCTAGTGTGTAACGTCTGTTGTGAGGGATTGGGCTTCCATATATTGGACGCCATTACTTATTAAAAAATCTGATGTGGCCAGCACATGACTTTCTCCATATATATAAGATGTAAATATTTATCTACCGCAGTAATTTCGAACTCCATATTCCATCTAAACTTGGAATATGGGTGATTAATATTATATATTATCTTTGACGCCAAAAACATGATAAATAATGTTTTACGGGACATGATCGATGAAAAAAGATGAAATTGGCCTTTCGCCCATAGAGCCCAGAGCGCCCACAAAGTACATAATCAGCAACTTCCGGTTTATCAGTATTTCATGAATAACTCCTACACAATCAGTGATACAAAAATATGTTTCAACCAAAAGTAATAGTAAATTACATTTTCCAAAACTTTTAGAAAAATAATATATACCTAAATATCATATTTATGGAGATATTTTGAAAACCGGAAATGAGCTTTGCAGAATGAAGCTCAACTTCCGGTTAACCGATTTACTCCAAAAACTGATCAACTCTAAAAAAACTAACCAAAGAACAATATTTGAAATTTGGTGTTGATCCGACAAACAGTTTTCATGTTAGAGCGCCCACAAAGTACATAATCATCTTCTTCCGGTTTATCAGTATTTCACGAATAACTCCTAATCAACCGGTGATACAAAAATATATTAAATACAAAAGTTATAGTAAATAACATTATCTAAAACTTTTATGAGTGATACAACATACGTATATATCATATTTATGGAGATATTTTGAAAACCGGAAATGAGCTTTGATGAATGAAGCTCGACTTCCGGTTAACCGATTCACTCCAAAAACTAATCAACTCTGACAGCACACACCACAGTACTATATATGAAGTTTGGTATTGATACGACTTATAGTTTTTACGTTAGAGCGCCCACTATCACACACACACATACACACACACACACACACACACACACACACACACACACACACACACACACACACACACACACACACACACACACACATACACACAGACATCATTCCGAAAATGGTCAAAACGTGTTCTAGGGACCCCAAAACATGTATTTCCGTTGAAATCTCGAAGTCGAATTTTTTCATGAAAACAATACTTTCTCTATACTTCGTATATGGAGAAAGTAATAACGAAAACATTAACTAAATTCAAAAATAATTTTTTCTTCTTAGGAAATATTCAGGTCTGAATGGGTTAAGTTGTTCATCGGTAATGGTTGGGGCTACCACGGGAAGAAATTTTACTTGTAGGGTATGAAATAATAAATAAATAATTAATAACAGTTATCATTTACAGATAAATCGACTGCTCTCTTGCCGGAGGAACCCATTTTAATATCGCTTGCAAAATAATTTTCAATTCCAGTCAAAAATCCTTTGGTTCATTTGCTTTAAAAATACGAGGAAAGTAAAATTTATCTTTCATTTAATCTTGTCTTTGTGCTGGTTGTGGCTGCAGTAGTATGAGAGCTTCTGAGATACATATTTAATGTTGGATGATGACATTCACTTTGGTCGCACATTATTGAAGCTATAAAAAAAGTTCGGATGATCATGGTGCGACGCACAACGTAGACGACTTCTACTCGCAGAATTCTGGTTCAGTGATGAGTGTAAGGTAAACTATTTCACATATCATCTCGTTCAGTAAGCCTCGTTCCCTCTCGAGGACATTAAGTAAATAATGCTTTAGGGTTTGATGTTCAAACCGACATTCGATCTGGAATCTTTGGAAGTATCTAAAACATTAAAATGATTCTTAAAGTTGACTTTTATAGAAGTCGTCATAAAATCATCCCTGACATTTAATTGTCATCGACAAGAAATGATCGTTGGTTCTTAGCGAGGAAGAATAAGAATTTGGAAAAAGTCCTCCGTTCAGCATACGAATAGGAGAGTGTAGCACTTCTTATTTCCGTCCACTTTTTTACATAAAGTGAAAATAATCGTATAATGAGAGGGTTTTATTACATTTATAAACTGGAGCACCAGTATCTTCAAGAGGTTCGTATCATGCCCAAGGGGTTTATTTGTCATATTAAATAGAAAGCAACATTTCGAAGTTTTTCCGTAATGGTAGGATCGGCTAGGAACACCCATGTCCTAGTGCCTGTATTATTTGTGAAAATGCATAGTAAAATAAAGGCAATTTCTTATTGGAATGAATAGGGTGTTAGGGATATGGACCAAAATGGTTGGGAACCTTTGATAAAGCATTTTTCTTCATAGCTTACAAAATCAGACTATTTTATTGGGATTCTAATTTTTTTTAACTCTTTCACTCCGCAAATAAGGCAGAAATAAAAGAAATACGGGGCCACCGGCCAAAGGAGGTGCCAATGGAACGTGGTCAAAAGTGCCCGAAAACCAATGGACTAATTGAGCTAGACCCAAAATTGGAAATAGCAAAGAAATTAAGTCCGAGATTAGAGAAGATAAAAAAAAATGAAGAACGGGGATTCCCCTCCGTCTTTTCTCCTTCTGTTTTTGTTTTCGGCAATATTCGACCTTAGCGGAAACTTCGCCGCAAGAAAATGGGTCATTGGCGCCATCTCGTTTTATAAGCGAGGCAATTTTCCCGTTTAATCAGCGAGACATGAAAGAGACCGCTTCCTCTCTCGTCTTCTTTTAATTCGAACACCCGATTCAGTACTTTGGTGATGTATTTGGCGGATATCAAGCCGACAGCGCCGCGTTTTTTCCCCTCTCTGATAAATATTCATAATGGATTTGGGCGAATGGAGAAAAGGGATTTTTTCCTCACAATTTATCTCGCTTAAATTGGACGGCGTTTGATTCGATGAATTTTGATTAGGAATCGCCTTTCTTTTTTCATTGCCTGGGATTTGTGGAGTTTTTCTCGTTAAAAAGATTATGATCTCGGCTCAATGAGAGCGTTGTGCGCGTTTCCTAAAGGTGTAATTCATGTTTCGATTTGCGATGAAATGTTTCTCTCATTCCGAAGCTCAGGTCGTCTTCAAAAGGATCGGATATATCCAAATGCGAGGACTATGCCCTAATGCTGATGTTATTAATGCTGTGGTGGGAAATGTAAATTTGAAGGACTTTGATTTGTGAAGCTTTCCTTATTTGTACTGGACATAATTACTTCCCTTTATTTTCCGTTTACCGGAATATTATTTTACATTTTTAAGCATTCAATATCGTACTTGAAAGGATACGGCCAGTAATCAAGTATGACATCAAATAAATAACATTTTTGACCAATCTTTGTTGTGATTCATGCAAATAAACGGGGTACGATTAAGTATAGTTAAATAATGCGTAGATAAGCTTGATCTTTGACGAAACGCTTAACGTTCGCTCTGACGAGGAACGTGAGGTAACGTTGGCAGATATCGCAAAGCTATGTTAAGGAACATTATTCCATTAAATGTAGAAATTTTCTAAAATTCAAACCCTAAGAAAAAGATTCGTGGAGCTTAAGATTCTAATAATAAATGCCTAGGAATTTCAAATTCTGAATCGATAAAGTGAAGAGGATTGAGTGGTTTTCTGAAGAGTTAAAGCGAGAGGCAATAAATTACAGCGAATATGAACCGACAAATTAAAATAATAGTGATATCCCTTGTGGTATTCAATTGACCATTTAAGCTTAGAAATTGGCCATCATAAGGTCTCCAAGTACTTTTTGAAGTCGTTAATTCGCTTAATGTGCTCCTTAAAGTTAGGCTTACTCATGTTACTATTTATTAAAAACATATATCATGCAGTTACAACACATTTCAAGTGCTAGTGTTACTAATATGTAAAAACACGTTTTAGAACAAATCGATAAAAAATCAACTAAATACAGAAGTGAAAAATAGTGACTTGGCTGAGACTATTATCTTTAGAAGTCGCACACTTTCAGGTGCTAATTTTAAATTTACTTTTCATCCTTTGATAAAAATTCGTTTTTCACGAAGAATAATTTTGTCATGTGCGGTCAATTTCAAGTCACCGCACTCTAAAATGGGCAAAAATTAGATTCTACAGACACTAATTTTCACTACTCTACGACATGCAGGTAAAGTTTAATAATGCATCCTGTTATATAATCAATATGTAATCAAATACTTACGCAATATTCTAATTCTCAACAACGGCGAGGTAAATGTAGACGTACATTAACGCAACTTAAATAGCGATCTACTTTTCAAAAATGTGGCGAATTATTTTCATCATGTTGGATACAATTTCCACATTCAGAAGTTAAAAATCTAGTGAGTGAAAATGAAGAATGATAATAGTTGGAAACACAAAGCATTAATTAGGACAACCGTAACAAAATATCAGGTTAAAACGTTACCACTAATAACGGTGTCTATGGGAATAAAACACTTCGGAAAACATTAGGAGCGAAAACGTCGACTTCATTCTTGAATTTAATTTCTTAAGGCAGTGTCAACAAGAGTAGCAACACGTGGAAAAATCTCGAGAAACCGAATCGGCAGGAAGGGCTTATTGCTGGAGTGGGAGACCACCACCAAAAGCAAACACATAGCAAAGGAAACCGATCAAGCCAACGGAGAGAGGCGGAGGTGGATGGAGAGGTCGCAAAATCCAGCAGGATTAAGGGTCGTTCCATTCCCTCTTCACGGTCCTGGGAATTCCATTTTACGCCTACAAAAACAGAGCGACCATTTTTATCGGTTCGTCCTCTCCTATGGTCACCGCTCAGAAGTATATTCTCCGTGGACTAACGAGGGCCCTTTTGGGATAACCTCCACTTTTTATCAGCGGGAATTCCGCGGCGTAAGAAATTAACGGCGTCGTGGTTTACTTTGGGAGCGGGGTCATACGTCACCGTGTTTTCCTTTTGCCCTCAAAAACTTTCGTCGTTCCTTACGATGAGAAATAATCCAACTCCGAGACAGATGCGTTCGAGGAACGCTCATTATTATCGCGCGTAACATCTGGTGGACTCTATATTTTCGTTTTAGAAATAAAAGGATAGCAAACTTCCCGTTAAATTGAATTTGTAGTTGTGATTTTTGAGGCCTTTAATATGAAATTTTAGCTGGATCCTGTATATGCATAATACATTGTATGTGTATGTATTGTTAAAAATGCTTCGATAGCTTAGGTCAGTAGTGGCGAACCTATGGCACGCGTATCCTAAGTGGCGCGCGAAGGAATTCTTTTTTTGTACGCAGAACTATCACACCTCTTTTATGTATAATTCACTTGAAAAATAATATCCCGCAGTAAATAAATGTGGATTATGCTCCATAATAATTTATATGCTCCAAAATAATTTGGTAACTTATTTTATTTTCGGCATCGGCGACCGGGTCGAAAATACGTCACAACCGAGGGGATGCGCTTTTTACATACATGTAAATTTCCTTGGCTTGAAACAACAAAGGCATCATTTCTTTCGAGATCTGCTACCTCACTTCGAAAAACATATCGAATTGAAGTGATGCTGCGAGTCAATTGAGCTTACGAGGTAACTCAAATACAAACATTTATCACGGCTTCAGAAATCGATTCGACTGCCGAATCAGCTTATTCAGAGCGTAATGGCCTTCCTGGAAACGTTTTCACCAGTGTTCAGTATTCTATGCGGGATCCCTCATAATTTATTAATTATTAAGTAAAAGAAATTAGCATTACGCAAGAAAAAATAGCATTACGCTCTTTGCATACAGACTTTATGTTAGTATTTCCAAGTTCACGATTCTTACTTTTTCTATTTGTTAAGTATGTTTTATTTCATTGTGTTTCCGTGAACATTGGTTTTTCTTGATAAGCAATCCGTTGAGATTTCCGTCCTTTTAAAATTAGCCAATTGAATTCTCTTTACCTTTGCCTTATAATGAATTTAACGTACATTGACATATAAGGTGGATGAAAGCCCCACTCGGGCCTAACCTCACCTTAAATGAAGGGTCCATTCACTCCAAAAATAAAAGAATTAGTTAATGTGACGATGGGATGTCACAAAAGTTAGCCCAAAACCGTTCACTGGATAAATTAATTTCTTTCAGCATACAAGGTCCAATTTTAAGCCAAATGTGATAATTCAACACTTGGTCAGATTCAGTCAATTAGCAGATGGAAAATCCGTCAATCATATCAATTTATATTTAATAAGAGTGTAATAAAGTTACATATTCAAGAACTGTTTCTTCTACATTATGGAATGGAATTAGTTTTCAGGTTAATCCTATTATATCGTAACATGATTTTTTTATTACAAACGTTCACTCAAACTAAATAAACATTCGGGAATTCAAATTTTACCCTTAAATATTAATTTCAACTCTTTTTTCGGTAAACTTGATGAGTTGGATATTATAATAACAGTGTTTTATACAAATTGTATATTATAAGAAGAGTGTATCATAATATTCTTACCTCAAGTACGAGACAAGGAGTTGTAGAAACAGTCTAATTCGACGCAATTAAGAAATTCAGATCTTAAAGAATTCGTACGCAAAAGGATTTCGACGTTTTGAAGCACCAAATAAATTCAAGTCTCTGCTAATGTAGTGAATAAAAAACAATCGAGCCGGAAATAATGTTTTTCGTGTGCTAGATGTAAGGTTTGATTGCAATAGAACACATCATATGTATCAAAAGCATGCATATTTCACGTTTTAATATCTTTGCTAATCATTTCCAGAGCAATTCATCCACCATTAACATTTTTGAGAAATGCACACTCGAAGGAACATCCGGATATATGATTTGCAAAAAGATTGATTCATTAAACTTTTACTAGTATATTCCTATCTTACTGGAAGCGTTATTACGTAGTGTATAACGTATCCTTGGCCGGAAAGGGCCCAAGGGGATTCCTTAGATCATCGGCAGATGTACCAGCGGCTCCCCATGACCCTATTATCTCCATAAACTTTGAATATGAAGTTCAATCCCCAAGGCGTGCCTCGAATCCTAGGCCTACTTTCACAAAAAGAAAGACTTTTGTAGTCTGTATCAAAGACGCTTTCCAGGCAATTCGCCAAAAAGGGAAAATATTCAAAGCCACGTGCATTGGTTCAGCGGAGATTGAATTCCTTGGGATGCAAATCTCTCATCGAATGCATCGCTCGGATTTTGCGTTTGTGCATCGCAAAGACTCAAAAACTGCGCATCCGAACTTTTGCTCCGTCGTTTTACTCCGCGAATCGATTTCATCTCAGCCAAATGCACTCTTTTTCCTCGGCGACTCTTTCTTTGTTTCACTTCGAAAATAACCACATTCAGCCACGGACGTGGTTTCCAGCTTCATTTTGAGTAAAGGGGCCCTTGATCGATGCCATTAACGAGGGAGCCGCGTGGCGACGTTCATGGGAAGGAAAAAAGGAAACCACGGGGTAGACGGTTGTGGAGATGGCTCAAGGTGCGTTCGTAATGGCTTTTCGTATCTGTGTCTTCGATTCTTGCTCCTTAAGTAACGGTTTTCCCGACTGTTACACTTATGAACTTGTTTCTCCCCGCTTTTACGAGTTATTTTTCGAGTATAATAACATTTCAAATTACCTTAACTAGTACTCTTTGTGGTAATTTACTACTAGTCCACTTTCCGTTATTAATATTAATGCATAATCCCCACAAGTATATATATTATCTGGTGGCAGCAGTTACATATTATAATTATACATACATTTAGTCGTAAATGTAATAAAAAATAGCATTGCTATGAAGGACGCTATGAATTGAGTGGAAACATAATATCTATCAGGCATTTGTACAAGGAGGGAAGGAAATCCTACCTCTGACAGAACTCAAGCCATGTACATAATCTAACATTTATGCGAATATTACCTCTCCCTATTATAAAAAGTACATATTCACGAATCACAGAAAATCAGACAACCTTAACAGAATTTAATTAAGGATTATTAAGAACAACTTGAAGGGACGCCCTGGGAGGAGATGGCTCAAATATACTTGCAGGGAGAACGATCCTTTGATCTATAGTTCTATTAAGAAAGGAGAATCCAGAAGCGTTAGTTCTTTCAGGAGGATTCTATTTTATATCTAAGGTATTTCCTGCTTAAGAAAGTGGGGCTTTTTATCCTACTTCTAATACCTGCGCATGCTGGCTTGCCATTGTACGTGCTATAGTTGTATAGGATTCCTAGTATGTAAATTTTCCTTTTGTTTACTGAAGTTTCTTTAATTTCCTATTAATTTACTACTAGTTCATTTTGTGGTACCTACTACTTTTGTGGTGTGGTGGTTGTAAAACATTCTGAAGTAGCACGAGCAAACCGCGGTCCATAAGGTCTTTTGTATGGCACCTCACCAGCAGTCCGATAAATTCAAAGATAATACTAGTAATCTATTTTGTTGAAAGTCAGATACGGTAGATTTTTAATTGAGCTCTATCTGGTTATAATATCTATTTAATCTATATGTTTCGTAGTTACATTAGTTGCGGCTGGTATGAGTAGTGCCTGAAATGAAGTGAGCGAGAAAGCGTAGTTGCGTAGTAGTAAAGTTGCGTAAGCGTAGTAAAAGAATTGAAAAATTAAATTAAAATGAATTGATTGAACGATAAGCTTGATGTGGATAATAAAAATCGACTTGAAGGTTAGTTAAATTGCTCAAATGAAGTCTTTAGTTGTGGTTAGCTCATTCCCGATGTCTCAGGCTTATGAAATTCTTCAGATGAGGTAATGAATGATAAGGAGAGTGAGTCACTGAAACAATCGAATGGTATTGATTTTACACTCTGCTGATTCAGTCTCATGATGCATGTCCATTCTATTGAGAAGCTTCTCTTTAATCGTTAGGGCACAGCGAGTGTAGAAAAGTGGGCAAAGCTCACAAAAAACTATCTGTTTTTTTTCAAAAGAGGGATTCATAAATCCGTCGCTTCGTAAAACGACAACTCGTGGAATCATGCGCACCTGTGGGTTTTGTATCACTACTATCAGTTTCGGACGATGGCGCTTATGACTTCGACCTATTTTATCGCGTTGATAAAGCAATACGGGAAACCCCAAACCATGGATTTCGGATTTCAATGCGGATAGTAATATTTGAAATGCTTAGGGAACGTAAATTAGTGGAGTTTAGCGGGATAGAAAATTCGTCGGGATCACGTGATTGAACTAAAGTTTGACCCGTTTTGTACCTCCGATTTGTTCCCGTGCCCAATTTGCCGTTCCCAAATTATTGGTATTAATCCTTGATGAGAGAGGACTTTTGGCGCAGCTCCCGACAACCTTTCGAAAAATAGCCACGCGGGGATGTTTATGATGAATCAAAGTTTGACTGCAGCCAGATATGGGAAAGGGACAAAGTCACGGGCACTAATGAAGTGGCGGCCACTGTCCGGTCGGAAAATTGCCTTATCATGCGAGAGGGAGAGATTAGTTGACGAAATAGGTTACGGAGTAGTTAAATTAGGAATTGGAGAAAGGGCGGGCAGAGAGGATAGGACGGCAAGGACGCCCGTAGTTAAAATGGTTCGGTTTATGGCAATTGTCACCGGGAATAGAGGAGAGGAGGCGGCGTTAAAGGATTTCGGAGAGAGAGGCGCTGGGCTCGAATTGGGATGCAAAAAGAGGGTAAAATGGAAAGGAATGGACGTTGCGAAAAGGGAAAATGGAAGCAAAAACAGAGGTACGAAAACGGAGATGAGTTTGATAAGGGTTTCGAGGGACAAAAAGGAGGCAATTAAGGTGAAGATTGGAGAGAATGGAGAGAGGAAGATGAAGAGATGTGAAGGTGAGATGAAAAAATGAAACGGAAGCTGGATGGAGATCTGGGAAAATTGCATGCGGTGGTAGAAAAATGGGGAATATTGGATCAGGAGGAAGAATTGAAGAAAATAATGGAGGGAGAAAGGCTTGAGGGGAATTTGTTAAAGGAGAGTGTCGCGCGCGGGAGGGAAATTCTGAAGAGATTTTGATATTTTTAAAGAAAATAAGTTTGGATATTTGGTTTCTTCCCAAAGAGGTACCGCGAATGAATCCTACAGAAAGCATTATCGGGAAATATCTTTAAATTTAAAGAATTTTTCCATCATGTCCTCCCTTTTTACATCTATAATTTTGCTATGTCAGTTGCCTGTTTTTGGAAGATATCCCTTCAAGGTTCGTTGTTAAGAATGTTAAAGAAGTATCGTTTAATAGGGAATATCATTTTAATTTTACAGTCAATTCCAGAAAGTATTGAACGGGTACTCCCGAATCTTATGCAGCCAGTGAGACACAATTTTACAAACTGTCAATACCGTAGATTGCCTCCCATTATAAAACCTATGGCCACATGGTGGCCCTCTTCTTGCTTCCTGCAGCGTATGACCATTCAATGACAATTGCTGGAATACATCTAGCGAAAGGTAAACTTATTTAACTGAACTCGTAATCGTAGAAGGAAACGAGAACAAATGTTTGCGTGACTAAAAAGATGCTAGCGAAGCGAATTACGCTTTGGCTGAGGAATACAATAAAATCGTCTTTATTGGTTGAAATAGGGACTCGGAAGTCCCTATTTCAACCAAACTCTATTTAACGCTGATCTAATACAAAATACATAAAATGGATGCAGCTTTTCAACAAGAATATAAATCGTTGTGTAAGTTTTTCAGCATATACGGTGGAAATAAAAAGAAAATAAGAAATGACACTTAATAAAATCAGTGAAACTTTGTTAAGTAATTTTATATCTCATCCTTATTGTAGTTTTATTCCAGTGAATTAATAGTTCCAATGGAACTGTTATGCTAAGACTTTTCGCCGTTTATTTCCAAAATGCGATTTTTTGATACAGTATTACATTTGAATTAACATAACGTGGCTTTCAAAGCTCTATTTTCGTACCTTTTCTCCAGATTCAGATTAAAAGCGAAGAAAACAACGAGCACGTAATTGAATTATTTGTATATTTTCAAAGGAATTCCACTAATAAACAGAATATTAGAATAATCCCACAAATAAAGCTGCATCTGCAGAATATCTTGCTTTTAGGTTACGAAGCGGCACACCCGTAGGAAAGCATTACGACACGTCTTGCTTATTAATTAAATATCAATTATAATTGAGAGAATAACCGGTGACCGAATTTTTTTCTTTTCTGACACGGATTCACTTAATTAACTTCATTTTTGGCGTATATGGTTAAAACAATTTTAGGTTTCAAAAGTTCGATGTGCTTGTATTTCTCGGATCACAAGGCATTTCAGCCTTTATTCGTCTATTTATTCCTCGTCACGGAAAAAGTCCTCCAAAAAGTAGATACTGACTGATTGACGTAGGATCCCGAAGTAGATAGGAAACTTCCTCCTTCTTTCATCACAGCGCTCCCTCCGCAATACTTTGTAAGAATAGATGTCAAGGGACGTAAAGCGACCCTGGGAGAGACAGATGGCACGGGCACAACGCCTCGGGGGCATGCAGGGGACGGGAATGCATTACGTACGTACACAAACACGCAACATATATAGTTGTATATATTCATCTTGTGACCTTCTTTCTCAATCAGTCCTCGGATAATGCTGATTTTTACCGAGGGGCATTCCGGAGAAAATCGGAATCAAATTGCATCTTTCTGCACTCGAGTGGGTTATCAATGGCTGACGAAATAGCTCCGGGAGTTAAAAATTGGAATCGACTCGGAGCGAGAGATCGGAATTATTTCCCCGCTCTCTCGCGGATACTTTCTCGTAATTTTCCGCTCCTTTATTCCAGTGTCAATGCCTTTTTCGCTCTCTTTTGTCGCCTGTTTCCATATTGTTCTTGCCATGGCCGTTAACCACGCCCGAGCGCCTCCCATTCAAACGCCGCCTTCCGAAGCCAGTGATTCATTTGCGTCCCGCCAGAGGGGACGCTGTCTAAAAGGATAAACAGATTTTCGATATTCTCCTTTTTTCGTCCCTGCGATATGGAAGCACGGTTACCTCGCCAACGCTGAATTGCCAACGTGTTAATTACCAGCGCCCCATTCGCAGGGCAAACAAGGGCATCAAATCCGCACCACCGCTCCTTTTAAAGCCGGACTGGTGCGATCTACCTGCCTTCATTTTCCCAGCTTCCTCTCTTCTGTCTCTCCCCTGCCTCTCTCCTGCCTTCCCCTGCCTCTCCAGCGAGTGTTTAGCGAGGAATTACATTAAAAAACATAGTTAATTAACGTAACCAACGAGCGGGACTACGTTGATAATGGCCTACAAAGGATCTTCGTTATTAATTTCCGATGTAAACATTTTTTATTAAATTGAGTGGGCTTAAAGAGTCATCCGCCGCCGTTTTAATCATCCTTGGTGCACTTTCCGCTCGTGAAGGGTTTTATGGGAATCATTGTAAGGTGCGCCATTCGACTGAGGGCGTGCGAAGTTTGACATTTAATCATTGGGAATTAAGCTCTGTATTTGTTTCTTAATTGCTGCATCACGGATTACGTTTACGCTTTGATTTTCAGGAATTATGATCGACACAGTTTGATTTTTCCTACTGCTATTCATGTAATTATTTTCCTTAATTTAATCTGATGAATTAATTACAGAGACAAAATAAAAATGTATTATATTATATCATTCATGAATATTTCCTATTGTGTATTATTTTCGTATTCGTTCTGACATAATATGAGAAATACATCCCTGAATTTACTTAGAGTCAGCGATTATAATTTTATAATAAGATGCCGAAGACCAAAAGAGAGTAAATCTGCTCTCCTTTGGGGCGTTAATTGCTGCCTTTTCGTCTTTTCTTGAAATGTATACACGCATAAAAATTATATTTTTGCCCAGTATCGTTTATAACGTCAAGCAAATAAAATTTAAAATATTAAATTTCCATAAATTTTTCGATTAAATACTATTTTGGCTAACAATCTTTAATTGAATGTAAACGATATTCTTTCTGATACGGCCTGGAATTATAGCATGTGGCCTAATGATTTCTTATGTTCCAAATGGGGCGCATGAATTTCTCATGATAAACTTTCTCCATCCCTTCCCATGGCCATCTTGGATTAATTATACATTTTAAGAGCTTGAACCTCCTGATTCAATTGATATTACTCACGCCTGATTCAATTGATAGTATTGACATTATATCTTAAAAAATAATCTAAAACGGTGACACAAAACTATAAGGCACCAACTCATACTCATCCATAACGTAAAATTGACTGCTGAAGTAAATCTGTTGTTCCTGCGAAAAGGGCTCTATAGATTATAAAAATATCCGTTATTTTTTTCTTTTTTTGTCTATTTATCCTCGATCGATCCTTCCCCAGTTTCCGAAATGACTCTATTTCCATCGAGGAAAGAAGCCTTTGAATTCCTCCAAATTGGAATTATTAACTCTTCAGGAGAATGGCTACATCACCTGATCGAGTATCGAGGCCTTTGAGTAATAAGTAGGAGAAATTGTTGGTTGCCTCTTAGGCTCTCAAAGGATTATTCATCGGAGAGGGGAAGGCAGATGAGTCGAGTTGCAAAGGGAGTATTTGGTAAAATACGTGGAGCATAAGGGGGCTTTTGTGAGGGCCGCTTCAATAGGGTGCAAGATTAATAAGTGGCCAGTCTGAGAGATGGGCAAGAGAGGGGAATGGGTGGAGAGATAAGTGGAGAGAGGAGAAGTTGGGAGAGAGAAGTATGACAGCAATGTATGGCCGAAAAGGTGGAAGGCGGTTCTAGGGCATTGGTGTCGAGAAGGAAGCAGAAATGCAGCCTCTACAGATTTAAACGGCGAAAATCTTCGATTACGAACATATGAGTCAAGCTATTATAGTTACTATATTTATTACTTCGAGCATAAAATGTTGAAATTACTTAAATTAATTTATCATATATTTAGTAGCTTAAGTTTTTACGTGTAGCTGTGGTATGGTTAGAAAGACCAAAATGAAGATAAAGTAGAAATTAAAAGGTTTTATTTCATGCTTGTGCGGCTGGAACTTTTCGAAAAATTTAATAAATAGGCTTTAATTAAAAGAAGTACGAAAAAGGCTGTCGTTGGAGTTTTCGATTATTTATTACATGGGAAGGCTAGAACATCGTGGGACGAAATCTGTAATTTTATACGTCAAACATTTCTAGGTATAAAGGCCGTGGTCTCCTATACTTCGATTTGTAGAGGTTTTTCATGTCATCCCGAGAAGGGTGGCTAAAAATTAGAGTATTATATAAGAACCGAAGGGTTCGAAAGGATTATAAAATAAAACAGATTTTATAAAACAAAAAAGGAATAACTTGAAGGTAGGAAAGAAATAGGAATAGCTTGAAGATGGCTATTTCTAATAGCCGAAACTAGTCGCCCTGTAACCTCTGTATGTGGAATAGTAAAAGTTACTTTTTTGTTTTATAAAATCTGTTTTATTTAACAATCCTTTCGATTATGTCGGATTTCCACTATATTTCGGCCTCCTTCGTGAATTTTAATATATGAGAAATTTTTCGAGTAGTAGAGGTTTTCTCTAGGGAAAAGCATTTTCTTCGAGTAAATATGTTTTCTAGTTATTGAGGTTCGCCTGTACTCACAAAAACCCGGAAAGGAAAAGTATAAAAGCAAGTTTCAAGCAATTCCTAATCGACCGCTGCGAAGTTTTCCTTCTCGCCGTAAACGAGCTTGAAAAATCGAACGCATTCCGACCGATGGGTCGGAGGCGTTCTTCCGAAACTCAGTCATAAACGTTCCCGGAATGGCGGGCGATACGTTCGGCCGAGCGACTGTCACCTTCCCAATCTTATCCGGCCGATTACTACAGCCATAAAAAACCTCCATTAATTGAACATTCGTCTCGGAAATCGACGCGAATTAATTCAACAAATGGGAGGGAGGCAAACATTTTCCCTCTCCGCTGATCCGGAGGAATCGCATTCTTCTCGCTCGTCGAGCGAAAAGCGATGGCGGGGAATTGTTCCGAACGAGAGAATGGGAAGAAAGAGCGCTTTCGGAGGTGAGCGTGCAAAAATGCGGATCTTTTCAATAATTAACGGGAGTCGGGATTTAATGCGATGGAATAAGAAAGGGAGATTGTTGAGGAAATTGAAACCGAGAGCGGCGGGGATTTCGGAAGAGGAAGCGCTGGAGAGAGAGTAAACGCGAGGGAAATTCGAGCAGAAATACGTAAATAAAGGAAAGAAAATTGAGAAATAACGATGACGTGGATACAAAGGGAACACATTCATTTAAAGGACTAAGAGTCTCGGAATTTTCAGTTCGGTTTATTCCGTTCAGTGACGACGGCAACTTCGGTTTCACTTCGAGAGAGATTTCTGCGAAGGAGCAATTAATATTTCACGGTTTCTTTTGATGAGTCAATCAGAGCGAAGTCGGTGAGAAAAGTTATCCAGACCAATTTTCCGTTTACAGAAGAAACAGTGTAAACGGAAATGAAAAATGGAATTCTGTCAGTTTTGTTGAATACATCCACCATTAATAACGTAGCTGACATGTTTGTAGCTTTGAAAGATTGTATAGCTCTCCTTGAAGTCTTACCATGCATAAAATGACATAAAGAATTAAAATACTATGTAGCGGTACGGTATTTATATTTGATGGTATAAAATCTATATATAGCGGTGAAGGTAAAAGTTTACTTTTTCATTCTTTACGTTAAGAAGTCCTACCACAAAGTTGTGGCTGAAGTAAACTATAAGATAGTTCATGAATTGATATTTGCAAAGGAAATATTACGATTTACAAAGGCGAAATAAATCGAAAACAGTTGACTGTATGTTGATACACGTAGAAATTTTAAAGAATTAAATGTTGAAGATATTTTTCCTAAAATAGTGGATATTTTCCCATTAAGGAAGATCGTGGCAGTAGATCGAGTAGGTGATTGAGTATGATTGTGAGAAATGTATCGACTACGTTAAAGAATGCAATTACCATAAATCTAGAAGGAAAACTGATCAGAAGGAACTTAATGCTAAGATATCCTACGTTTATTTTAAAAGGTAGATTAACTAGGACGAGGGAAAGGATATATCTTAGCACTTATAAGCGTTCAATGATAATTGGGAGACCTGTGTTCGAGGCCCAATCATGTTGCTACTTTTCACCTCTGTTCATCTTTAAGAATTGAGCTTGATGCTCTTTTCTATGACCCCGAGAGGGTGTGACGCACATCAACAGAGAGGAATTTACCTTCGCAATACGAAATAATATATATGTTTAAAGTTAAAGCAAAACAAAGATGCCAACAGAGAAAGAATCGCTAAATATAATGGAAGAAAGGAAGGGAGAATGAAGACGAAGTTGCGAGTTAGGAATTCGCGGGCAAGGGAAAATGTAGGCCCCGGAGAAGGGTGAAACGCAAAGGCCCGTGAAGAAAATCGGAGGCAAATGGAGAGTGAAAATCGAGAATGGCGCGATAGTGGGGGTGTCTCGGAAGAGAGAGAGAAAGAAGGCGTTTCTTAAATTCAAGAGCGGAACATCGCGAAAGAGAGAGAAGAGGGAGCGGAGATAAAAGAGAAAATGGAGAGAGCATTAGCTTACGCTGTGAAAAGATGCTTCAAAAGGAAGAAAAATGAAGCTTCATTTAATAACGAGAAAACTCTCTCAACGGTTCAAAACGACGGAATTTGTCCCCTCAATACCTATATGAACTAAAATACATGGAAAAATTATAGAAGATTACCAGCGAAGGACCAGATTTTAATACTTAAATTCTTCATCATTGATCAGATTGTCTCCTATATTTATATATTCAAACCTTTTATCAGATAAATGGTTTTATAACGGAATGCGTTAAGATAAGGAGAAGACACGCAAGCTTACATTTTTTATGAATCAATACCTATATTTGCATGTATGAAAGGATAACAGAGTGTTAGCTAATTTCAGAGTTTGTTAATGTATAATTTACCGTATTAAGATTTTATTAAGTATTAATTTTACAAAATTATTCCCATTTGGTCTTCTTGTTTTGCTTAAACATAATTTTTATCAAAGAATCCACCATGAACATTTTTCTCGGGTAGTAACTTAACGTAAATGATTTATATCTACTGTGAACCACTTTTATGAACGGTGATTGCTTCGCTGAACCGTCAGTTTTTACTTAAAACTAGAGTTATCTAGGTTTTAAAGCATCTTTAGAGTTTAGACTTGTATTTCCGCTCTTTGGGCCATGAATAGCCAACATAACATAATAAGGATGCGTACTTTTTCACAGTAACAAATATATATATCCTTATTATATTACGGGTATTCACAACATCTTGGCCGCCTCCTTAGGTTTTGACCACAGTCGAAATTGAGATTTGCGGTACAAAAACGCCGTTCCGTCTGTTGTTATGCTCCAACAAGACGTGCAGTAAGACGTCGACTTATCAAAATATACTTTTCATAAAGGTCAGGAAATAGAAGCTGGGGAGCGGCAAAGTAGCCTGACATAGCCGAAAGGAAGAGAGAAAGAGAGATGAGCATGAGTTAGAGAAGTAGTTTTGCGAATTGTAGGGAAAGGGTTGGGCGAGGTTGTCGGGTAGATTAATGGCAAAGCTGTGAATGTTAAAAGGAGTGCTTCGGAAGGGGTCACACAAGGACGGGCAGAAGATCGGGGATGTGAAGGGCGAACGGAGAAGAAGGAGATTACGTGGGAGAGAGGATTGATACGAAAGTGGAGATGGGTGCGAAGGCGAGATTGAAAGTAAAAGGAGTGAGTGACGGGAGGCGGAGATTTATGGAGGAGGAGATAGTGTAGGAGAGCGTAGGAAATGAGAGGTTGGACGGCCTGTTGTAATATGTAAAACGATTATGCGCGAAAATTTAACGGGGTAGATAAGAAAGATGTGTCTGTAGGAAAAATGATGGAATCGACCAAAGTTTTCTCGGGGATCGATGAGTTGGGTGATATATAGAACAGTTGGATGGAGACGAGGGAAAGAGATAGTTGTTGAGGGATATTAACGGTTTTTCAAAAGAGACGTTCGACGAAAGGTGGGATTGGACGCGGAAAGCATTCCGAAGCCCTTTTCGCGCCCTTCCCTCCCGACATCGTCTGCCGAGGGTTTCATATCCTCGAGGATTCCATTCGGAAATTCATGAGGCGGAAAAACGCGAGGGAACTCGCATGGATAGTGGGGGCTAAGTGCTTATGCTGCGGCCGCGGAAGGAAATCCTAGAGGCGCTCTCTCCCTATCCTCGCGGTGCGATAAAAGTCACTCCGCGGGTATTTCCGCCTCGAACAGGAAAAAGTTATTTAGCTATTTCCAGGTCTATCATTTTTCATCGAGATGAATTTCCACTCGGTGTGCGTGCCCCGAAACATGACGAATGCACCATTCGGGCGCTGAAAAAGGAGACGGGCTCGGCATAGATGATTAATCTTCCGCCGTGACACTTCTAAGAAAAGAACCATGTTTTTAGAAAAGCCGCGTCATATGAACCTTCTGGCCGCGAAATTTTGGGGTCGAATGGGGCGCTCGTTAAAATTAATTCCGCGGCCCAGCAACCATATCGTCTTCATCTGCGAAAGTGGTGTGCCTCCATTTCTCATTTCCGCGCGACAGTTCGTTTGAGCGATATATTCGCCAGACCATTGCGCCAGGCAACTAACGCGTGATTACAGTTAGAATTATATTTTGAATCGGATTTCAGATGTTTGGAATGAAGCATTTCAACGTCTTAGCCGCATAAATTTCAAGCCACGGAGAGAACAGACTTTTATTGTTATCGGCAATTTTCCTATTCTTTTATCTCAGAATTCACGTACGCTAGATACCATCTCTCAACATTCTTGTTATTTTACCTTATTCAAGTTGAACTCATTTTTAACGTATAATTTTCTTTTTAATGCCCCGTTGATATTTTTGTCTCCACTCGAAATGTATGACCAAAAATCAAGCTAATTGTTGTAAAGAAAGGTAAGTTGGAACACGGCTGTTAAGGAATTAGAGGTTTAAATCTCCAATAGCCGTTTTTGTTGGCGTTCCTCTTCTCATTCCCCGGTATTCCGAGAAAATAAGCTCTCAAAAGGTACGGTGTCTTCGCTTGTTTTCTAGGAATACCGGGGAATGAGATGAGGAATCCCGAAAAAACGGCTATTGGAGATTTGAACCACTAATAAGCTAATTGTTTCTTCTCCATTTAGTCATTCGTGTAATATATTTAATCCTTATCATGCTAACGTTGAATTTTTGTCCAAAATTTTCCAAAATATAATACACAACTTCTATTCCAACATTGATCTATTACCACATTTATTCTACAAATATTAAAAAGAGTCAAATCGTATTTTATTACGCAACGATTGAAAAGATTTCCATTTTCTCGCAGTTTTACCTTGTAACAACTTAAATTCATGTACAAATAATTACATACATACATACGTAGTGCCTAGAGGATCGTTACACCTAAAAGATAAAAATAATTAGGTATACACGTCCTATATTCTTTTCATTTCGTTTATTTTCCAGCATCTAAGAACCGTCCTAATAATTTTTTATAAATAAATAAAACGAAGTTCTTTCTCGGCCTAAGCAACTTTAGAGCAAGATAACTTCGGTTCTTACGTCTACTTAATAAAGTCTAAACAAATCACCGGATTTACACTAATCTAAAACGGTTTTTCCCCTTCCTGAATTCCAGAAATATAAGGATTACATCTGAGAACGAAAGTAATATCCTCCACTTCCTTTGGATTACACAAAATAAACTACCACATGGATTTTTAATTTCGACCGGCTTTCTTTGTTTGTGGAGTGCCTTCGTTAGAATAAACTAGATATTTACCTTATTTATAAAGATAGTTTTTTTTAAACTGGTATTTATCTATGTAAGAACCCTGCAAGTCGCCTTTCGGGTTGTGGCAGCGGGTCCAGGCACCTTGACTATATATTTACATTGATGCTAGAAATATATGCCTCTACTTCAAAATAAGATATAACAATGATCATCTGCCAGAGAGATACAACTAGAATCTCCCATATGAAACAGCGGTCATTCAGTTTAAAATACCAACAGGCTTTCCAACAGCTTGAGAACTTTAAAAGCAACAAATTGAATTACTATGAACCAAATTACTCGCTTTGTATAATTATATAAATCAATTAATTAAAAATATAAATAATATATTCATTATGATTAATGTATTTTTATCAAATGCATGATTTACATTAAATTATGCATATTAATTAATTGTCTTATCTCTCAAGAAATATGGTAGCCTTAAAAACTGCATCATGTTCAAATGAGAGAAGATCTGACACTATGCATGACAGTTAGTCATTCAATAAGGTACGGAAAGCAGTGATACTGGTGAATGTATATTCTTTGTAAATTCTTATTTGAAGTTATTCTATTCTGATGTTTCTGTAACTTTCCAACCTTGGTGAGTTGTGATACACAATGATACGATTGCATTCTCTAATATTTCCACATGGCCACGAATTTATAAATTTGATTCTTAACAATTTTATTTTCATCACAATTATTAATTATCATTTGGATTGAATTTACTCTTACTGTATAACTCCTAAGAAGGGTATCGTCTAAAATTCATATGAGTGCGGAATTGGTTCCAAAATATATGCAACTTTTCCAAAACTCCACCCATACCCACGTAGATAACAAAAGGGATTTCAGCAGCTTCGAATCCTTATTTGTCAGATTAGGTTAGGCCGAGTTTTACCGGAAAGGCATTTTTACCGCGAGTCACTCCAGTAGCGGCGCGTATCTGGCCCTTAATTAAAAACGGGCATCCTTCTCGTTTCGGGTTTCGGAAACGGGGAAATCCCACTCAGCTCGATGGAATATTCGAGCTCCTCTAATAGGCCATTTCATCTCTCATCCTTCACGCGCCCCGGGGATAGTCGGTGGGGAGAAATACATCGCACCCTCCGAACGAGCATCGATTCAATTGCGAGATTCTTTCCCTCTCCCTTTCCGGCTGCTACCAGTTGCTCCTGATAACTAACGTCTCGACGGGCGCAACCAACAGGCAGCGGAAACCCGGGCTGCGAAATAAGATGAATGAGGTGTGTGGAGTTTAAAAGTCTTAAGCTTATTGGAGATCGAAGGTGCGGGAAAAGTTAGGAATGGATAAAGGGTTTATTCAAGAGTGATACTGATAATTATGGTCGTATTTCTTCATGGAAATAAGTTGAAGATGTAACTTAACGGGCTTTCTGGACCTCTACGGAATAATTGATGACGGTTGCGTCCTTCATACCAGGAGGTTGAATACTATTGTGTGTGATGAATACCCAGAGAAATGGAAACAATCGAGTTACTGCTAATTAAATTATTTGCAATCATCCTGATGTAGACTATAGAAGATGAAGCGATGTTTTAACCAAGTTTACATTATGTATTATTGGTCTCGGGATGTTTGTTTTTTTGCAATCATATGGGTTTATATTATTCGCAAGGAAATTAATCGAAAATCTATTCCGGGACAGCTTCCACTGAAAGGTAGATACGGTATCCAAGACAGGCTGTCCTTATCCATTCTAGAAGTTGGCAGGAATTTGTTGAATTCTTTATACGTTCTTTAGTTGCAATAATAGTTGAAGATCTTGCATTAGTGTTGTATTTTTATGGAGCATGACAGCTAGACTCTCTGCAGTGTAAAATTATACATTCTGTTAACTTTTGACTATCCACCTTTTAAAGTTCCAAAGTAAACTCCCAAGATTACTTTTATTAATATTTACTCTGTTTGCTGCTACTATATAATAGAAGATACATCTTATTGTATAATCTCACACTCCCTGGGGTGTTTACTCCACAGTTAAAACCTAATGAACTGATTGCTGAAGCAATCTTAGAGAACATAGTAGGTAATGATGACCGAATAAATAAAATATTGTCGAATAGTTTAGTGAAATTAAAAGAAAACACGCCATCGTCACCATAGAATAAATTCATTTATTCAAATACAGCTGGCTATTGGTAAAGTACGGCGAAGAGTTATTGTGAAACAGTTTTAGGAACCATTCTTCCTTCCGAAACAGCTCCGTATTCATAAAACATAAATTTAAGTTAATTTATATATTCCATCTTGAAATAGTATCTGGTTGAAATAGAGTGGTTCAGTAAAATAAAAATTAAACGTCCCGCTGTCATAATGGAATATACTGATGCGTGGCTTAAACAGGGATCTCCATTGGCAAAGTACGACATAGCTTCTCTCAATAGCCGAAGACGGAATACATTAATCAATGTACATCAAGTGGATTACCCAGATTTGGATCGGCTGAAAGGATGAGACGGTCTCACACGATTAAGGAAACTCAGTAAGACGTTAGAGGTATTTTCAAAGATGTAAAGGAGGGTGATGCCTTGAGCTCCTTCCTCTTCAATTCGTCCGAAGTCTCCGCCCAATGATCGATCTGCGGAACCGGCTAATTTCGGACGCGCGAAACAAGCACTTGCCTCTCTTTAAGTACCCCTTCCCTCTCTCTAAAACACCCCCTGCGATTACTACATCACCGCCCTTCTTCAAACCATCCTACCCTTCTCCTAATCTTCGGATTTGTGTTCCCTGGCCCGGAATGGGCAGAAAGAGAGAGAGGGTGCTAACGGGCGGAGATGTGTGTGGAAGGGAGGCTGAGGGGGAAAGCGCACGGGGACTGGGGAGTAATGGTTGAGGAATGGTTCTCCCGGTGCTGGTTGAAAGAGAGGGATACGACTGCGACTGGAGGGAATGAGGAACCAGAGGAGATAAAAGGTATGAGTTAGAGAGAGTCGAGAAACCCATTGGATTCTAAATCCTTGTGGGAAAATAAAGAGCCGAGCGATGAGTCGGTGTCGAGTGTTCGAGGAGAAGGGTGGAAAATGAAACGATAAAGGGGAGAAAGGGAAGAGAGAGAGGATTAGGAGTGTGGAGATGAGGAGAGGAGTCGATGGAAGATTGAGAAAGGGATTAGAGGGTGGAAGGGCGAGTAAATGAGTATTGGAGAAAGAGATTGAGAGGAGATAGTGGGGATAAGGAGGCGAGAGACGTTGGAGAAAGTTTGGAAGGATAGATCTTTGCGAGAAGATGGATGGCGATAGGAGAGAGTGTGCGGTCCTCCATGATTGAAATATGGTTGTGTGTTGTTTCTGAAAGTCAACGCAATAGAGAGGTTTTCATGAGTTACAAAGTAAACTCAAAAAATACGTGACAAAGATGGTATTTCCTTTTATCAGTAATATGAGTTACAAGCATGCAATCGTATTTATGCTTTTTTCGCCTTCATTTATCTTTCGTCTGCTCTTAAAATCTGTATGGAACTATAGTAAAATGTGTCGCAGATGTTGACCTGTTCACGGTTTTAATGGTTCCTTAATTTTTCGCTCTTTGCGCAAGGACCTCAGAATAGCAACAAACCAAGAAGCAGGGAAACTAACAATCACCCCTCGGCTGAGGTTATGGGAATAAAATCTTACTATAGAGTAGAAAATTATTAAATATGGATTAATCAACCTTGCTTGTAGATAGTTGCTGTTTGATATAATTTGCTACAATTGAAATATTGGCTTTAAATATTGGCTGAAAGGTTCCAATGAATGTGCGCGATTTTTACCCTTCTGATCATTAATTATAGATACTGTTATCGTTATTAACATCCATTCCAAAACAATGCCAGTGATGTAAAGTATTGATTAATGATTCATTAAATTTAATTAAGTTCGGCAACACCCGCTGAAACTCCTAGTTTACAAGATAGGTGTAAATGAGAGTGTATTAGGGTCAAATTAATTACTTAAATATTCAATCGAAAATATCAAGAAGGAAGGAGAATTGAAGGAAAAATTACAACGTTTAATGAGGCAGATCTGAATAGGAAGCAATTTCCTGAAGGTTTCACACCATATATTTCGTCCCCCTTAACATTCCTCAACGGGAACATGAAACGCCCGCCTTTAACGGAAAGGAAGCTACAAAAGGAAACCAAGTTCATCCGGGAGTCGGAATTAATCAACAGCTTGATTACAATACACGCACATCTTTTGAAAAGAAGTAAACATGTGGAGCGACAAAGGGAGGCAGGAAAGGATCATCCTACTTTACAACCTTAAAACTGTAGGATTCAACTGATATCCTTATGGAGAGGGCACACTGAGGACGGGGGAACCCGGGCAGACCCTGGGAAGGGAACAACGGCTGATGTCTCCGCTGGAAGACCAGCAAAAACACCGATGTAAATATTTTAATGCGCTCTTTGTGGGGCGCATAGTCTGTTAGAGAGTCACCTAATAAAGCGGGAGGGTTAGGTGAGAAGAGGAAGAGGATTACGAATGGTGTATTTTTATTAACTAGTTCATACAAAGATGAGTTCCATCAGACTAGTCTGTCGACAGAACTTCAATAGAACAAATATTATAAGCGTAATTTTATAATTAAATACTTAAAGTTAACAGCTCAGAGCTCAATTATGAAATAAGCAATATAAATAGTGCTAAAAATAATAATAGTAATTATCGTCTTTATTGGACGAGATTGAGACTTGAGAAGTTTCTTCTTCCATTGAACCCATAGTCGTTAATTAAGTAATAATTAAATTAAATAGTATGAGAAACAATTAGAAGAATTGTGGATGTAAAAAAACCTAGGAGATTCTTAGAAAATACCCACTGCAGGAAAACACCCTCAAGGAAGGGAGGTGTGAAAAACCTGCGAAAACCTATGATTGAACTGGTTTATTTATAAATTTTACAACGACGCTTGGGCACATTTACCTACTGATGGTGTTATGTTATCCAAAATTCCATAACTTGGCCATTATAAAAATATGTGACTGACACCGGTATAACAATAGTAATAATATACCCCTAAAATCAATATCTTAAAACTAATTAAACATAATTACAGAGGATATGATTAGAGGACATTATTGATTAAAATTAAACCTAAATATGTACAAGTTATACACATTTATATATATTATCATAAAAGAGATAAAAGGTAATCACTGCTGCTTTAATTTTCACATAATTTAATTGTTTTGTTTTTTATTTATGTTTTAGCTGTTTTTTGTGTGGGTTTTGTTCTTTATTTTCATATTTTTTCATTACTCGTTTTATGCAGACAATTCCAAATGAATTAAAAAACTAAAATTTATTGGCAATTTACAGGTAATATGAAAGGATAATAACATCATCGATGCAATACATATAGTCTATAGTAGTCAAGATGAATGGAAGGGGAAGAGAGATGAAGGCTCAGGCACCGAAAGGAGAGTGGGTTACGCGGCCTAAAAGGGAAGGAAAGGAGAGGAAAATTTGCGGAAGAGGAGGCTAAAGTGAAACGGGTTGAGTCCTTGGTAAGATTTGGCCAATGAGGGTCTCGCTTAGCTAGGGAACGGAAATTTTTAGTTTAGGGTAGCCGAGGGAAACCTGATAGCGACGTGAGGCAGCGGCGCGGAAAAAACAACGATTACAATATTCAACGCATCAGATAAGGGGAGGGAGAGGAGCGTGATGAGATTAAGCAATTAGGGCGAATTTGAGGGGGGAAATGCGGGAGGGAAGAATGATGAGGTAAACGGCTTAAGTAGTCTGTTGTCTTTATATCCTACTTAGGGCGAACTTAAGGAAGAAAAGAACGCTTGAATGTGGGCTTTGGAGAGCGTACCGTCGTGGAAATCCAGTCCGGAAAGGAAGGAGGATAAAATGCTTCAAAAGATATCGCTTAAAGAGAGGAAAGTTTTACCGCGATTTAAAATCATCTCTGATCTTCTTGTCCTAAAGATTCACAAGGTTTTGCGAGGGATTATTTTCACTTTCACCTCCTCCTTATTAGATAAGGAATTCGAGGAAAAGTTTTTTTAAGACTGCTCGTCCGATTCTAGAAAGTTTTTAAGACTTATTTCTCGTTGCGGTTATCTTATCGTTGCTTTAATAGGGAGATTGATAGTTCTTTATCCATTCAATAAAATGTATTCCTAAAGTACGGTTGAAAGTAAGGAAAATTAACTCTTCCGTTTTATTTACTGCGTTGAACACAGCTATCATAACTGTAGAATTCATGGAAAAATCCGTAGTAAAAGTTGTTTCCCCAATTTCCTTCACTAAATTGTGGGTGGCTCGAAAAATCGCCTCGAACTGCGAGTTAGTTTTACTGTGCTTTTTTGGAAAATTTTCATCACTATTTAAGTATCTGCAAGAAAGAAGTAAAAATAAAATAAATATATAAATAAATAAAGAATTTTCCTTGGATCCTAAAAGAAATTTTCCTTCATTTTTAAATTTTTAAAATATTTAAAAACATTAACTTCTCTTATCTTTTCTTTAATACAATGGAATTAAACACGTATAATTGTATTCTCTTAAATCACTCGAAAATTACTAATTATCGATACTTTACTACAATAAAAACAAAGAAAACGTACATGGATTTTCATCCATAAAGTACCTTATGAATTACCTCCAAGAGACTCAAGAATTTTAATGCAAGAATCTTTCAATCAAAAGTCTTAAGAGATATTTTATCCTCGTTGTATTTTACCCAAAGGTCACTAGATATCCAATTTGTATGGGCGTTTGGTGTCGGTGGAAGTGATACTGGTTGCGATTTCCGGCGGTGTCCATGATGTTGACCCATCAACGTTTTAAAAAGATTAGTTATCCGCCAGAAGTAATAGGTAGTCCAAGTTTCGGGAAGCCAATTGCACAAACTTTATCGGTCGATACGCTTACGACGTTCACTCCACTGTAAAGGCAGCCTGACTTGGTCATATTCCATAATGGGATGTGAAACACTATGGGAAAAAATAAATATTTTACCCAAGATAAATTTAATCAAGTATATTTTTATCTGATTGTAGTTCATATCTGTAAAATAAATATTCTCTGTGGCCAGAAGAAGAAGTTAACGTTTGTTTATTATGAAATCTATCTAATAATAATAAATTATATTTTAGTAACATTTTTGGGTATAATTATTGGAAGATGAAAGACAATAAGTTTTTTTTACATTAGGACTGTCGTCGAACTTGAGACAATTTAGAAGCTAAGAATTTTTAAATTCAATATTTACAAAAATACTGTAAAGATTTTGCAACTGGGATTAAAAATTCAAGACTAAGTAATAGAAGAACATACATCAAGTGAAAAATTCTTGGATGGAAAGTCTGAGTCTCTGGATGAACTGTCCTTGTGCAAACCGTCTCTTTAGCGTAACGCCCTTTAACCGACAGGAATGTTTACTGTAACTGAAGGGAGTATCCTGCTCTCTTACTTTCCATTTCTGTTTTTAAAAAAAGGCCGGTGTTTGGCTCCTTGAAAGAATGCTTTAGATCAACAGTTGGGAAAGAAGATCGATTAGCTGGCTCTCCTCACTCTCTCGCTCTTCCTCTCCGACATAAACAAAACCCTTCCGCTTTATGTCGCTGCGGTGCTTTATGAAGATTAAAAGGGAAGGATAGAGGGAAGATGGCGGGGCATGGTTCGGGTTGACGGAATGAGTAAAATTGAACGGAAAGGCTGTTTAGTGCCTCTGAACTTTCCCTATAAATACGTTAGTGGGAGAAGTAGTATTAATAAAATTTTACTGGCTCTGTGAGGAAGGAAACGTGCTGGAAAATGGAAAACAACGAGCCCGTGGTTGATGAAAAAAAAGATGCTAAAACATTTTTTTCCAGGTTTAAAGGACAGTGTTTTTCTTAAGCTTATTTTTCCTTGACACCTCTCAGGGTCTAGGTCTGCAATTCTCTGGATCTAGTATCTCATTTATGTCATAAAGATGTACTCAACAAATAGATACTTGTGAAATGGAAATATTTCATAAAAAATCCTCTAAGGAACGATGGTGTGCACAAAATAAGTACCCGGTTTATATCAAAAGTTTTATTAATATCAATTATATTCTTTTTGGGGTATTTATATTTACGGGTACATATCATCCTTTAAATATATTAAATTAATAAATAAGCAAAATTTAAAACTTAAAATATCTAAGAATGATGGATGGATTCGCTGTACGATGGTAATATGCAACTAATATTGAAATTGATGAATCCGATGTAACATTTGATTAAAAAGCTTTCACAATGATGATTTTCAAACGAAGAATATGTATTTATTTTATTTATTAAATGTTCTGATCCTAATTTAATTGTTGAGCGAATTCAAATCCAGTTGTTGTCGAAGAATAATGATTAAATATGATGTCAAATTCCATGTTTCCGTAAAGTAAATATTTCCATGCGAAGCTTTTACTATTAAATGAGGTGGTTGTCTCAGCAAAAGTAAAATAATCTATGGATTTTTTAATTACATAAATAATGTAAATCTCTTAAGATTGTTGTAAGAATATAACTACTCCATTCGTCACTATGAGTAGGAAAAGCAAAAGAATACAGTGAACGGAAAAACATGATATTAGTTGCAAGGATCTGCAGATGTATGATTTAAAAATAGGGAATCGGTTATAACATGGTTATGTGATATACCAATAGGGAATCAGGACTTGGAGATAAAGTCATAACAAACACACTAATGCCTTTCGGAGTAAACACTCTAATGACCTCTATTGACAACACTCCCCAGGAGCCAGGATACGCAAATAAATAAAGAGCAAACTTTCTTTCATTCTTAACCAAGCGCCTAAGTACATACGTCTCTGCGACCAAACCGAAATAATGAGGACAAAAAACAGGAAGAAAAAACTCCTCAAGAGAAAAGTTGAGAGCTCTCAAGCCGAGCCTTCGGGATAATCCCTTTCACGAGCACCTAATTTCGGGGGACGCTCACTTTACGAGCAAATAATTAAAATCCCCGGCTTTTCACTCGCGGACCATCCGTCCCCGCGACATTTCATGTTTGGACGACCTTTCCCGACGTCGAGATCCGTCCGGCGCACGTAGGACAAAAGCGGTGTGGGGAGATAGGCCGTGGATGTCTCCAGAGGAAGCAACAAATGGCGGGGGACAATTAATCAAAGCGACAACTCACGAGGCGGAGGATGTGACACGAGAGATACCCACTCTCTATCACTCGGGAGGCTGAAGAGCCCATACGATCGGGGGGCGTGGGCTTCGCCTTTCAAGTGCCTCTCTCTTCCATTGCGCTCGCGTGCTGCAGTACAATGTAGATAAAGAGATCCGGTGCGTGGAAGAGAGGAAAGCGTATTAGGGCTGTCAGAAACCAATTACGGTATTATCTTAAAGTTGAATTGGGCTCTCTTCTCTGGATTGTCCTCTTTATTCAGAGGGATGGCAGCAGAGTAAATACTCGCGGAGCCGCTTCAGCTTCCTTTATTTAAGGACGGAAATAATGAGGTTTTGATAGTTTTGCTCGACTCCATCTTTCTCGTTCTCTGCAGTGATAGTCCTGCACTAAAATACGTCTCTTTTGGTAGTAGGAGTCTTCCTTGAAGTTTTCTTTTGAAGTTCCGCTCTCCAATTTGCGTTTCTTTGTTACATTGGCCAAAACTGCGGATAAAAATTATGCTTCGTCATCTTGAGCGAGGGAAAATTCTTTAAATTTATAAATGTACTACTAAATTATATGTTCATTGTATAATTTTATCTCCAGAATGAATCTAATATTATTATGATTTCTACAAAAACTAAATTATATAATGACATCCTTTCATATCAATGTTAGCAAACTAACCTATTGCAAAACTGAATTAAGCGAAGATTAAGCTGGAATCACTTGTCTTTATTTCTTATTTATAATTACAGTCTTACAGTGTTCGTTTACTACGAATTAAACCAAGCGATGATAAGTAGAACTATTTATATTTAAGAAGCAAAATGTGTCTTAGATCTGAAACTTTTTGTGGACAAGTCAGAATTAATTATTTCATTTTTATATTTTTCTAAGCTTAATACCTTACTAGGGAAAGGGTTGAGGTGACTTTGCACATAAGGGCGTTCACCCAGGAAAATTTCCAGGGAAAAACTGACTTGAAAAAAGTCTGACAGGGCCGGGAATCGAACCCGGGATCTTCCTATATCCGGGAGGCTGCCTTAACCTCGATGAGACCATGGCCGTAGACGATGCCGCTCATTCGGACGAAACTACACTTGCCCTTGCACTCAAAGTCCCCAAAGATGTTCTTGCCGGGTAGCCTAGATGATTAAGGCAGCCTACCGGATAGAGGAAGATCTCGGGTTCGATTTCCGGCCCTGTCAGTCTTTTCTAAAGTCCGTTTTTCCTTGGGTACTTTACTAGGCATTTTACCATAAAAATACCCACATTCGTGAAACATTTACGCTTGAATTATTCTATTCAAATTAGTGAGGACAACGTACATGACGAGATAATTAAGTCTGTCCATCAATCACCCACTGCCGGGGGAACATTATTTATGGAACACTTTTCGACAAATTAATAAGCCTAAATATGTCGCTTAGTAATAAAACAACCCGTCTGTGAACAAAGCGCGTTCCTTTAAATTAATCAATACCCGCTTATTTCCATCACGTAGATTTCTGTGAGCAATCTCCAAGTGAGAAAACGTTATGAAATAGGTCTTATAGAAAATTAAAATACCTAAGAACTATTACACTCTCCAGATTCGAGTTAGTAACTCACCAATTTCAATAAAGTTTCAATATGGTATGCGCTTATGAAATGCTATAGAAAATAAAGTCGGATTGTTATTTAAATTAAGGAACTGTTTATCAAAAAATTAAATATAATTATATAGTGATATTTTTAGTCCATATTTAGCATAGTTTTCAGCAATGCTATTTGTTGATGTTGAAAACGATATAGATAGAATAAAAGTGATGGAGGATAATGGAATGAGGGGTATATAAAACAGTAATAGATTTGTTGGAATTAAATATGTGTAAACAATATTAGGGTTACTTAATGGTAAGGAATATATTCTACGGTCAATCTTTACATATTTATATAGATTTTTAAATAATAGATTGCCCTAATACCTTGATCAAAATTGCAATATACACAATCACAGCACACCCAAGAAGGATGGCTTCCATGTCAGAAGACGTAGAAGAATAAGACTAGACAAAGGGTCCTTATAAAGGGAGTGGAACTATATAGTCCATTAAAGCATTGTATTAGGGAGGCTTCTAATGCAAATCAGCTTGTCTGATATGTACTCAATCCTATCCAATAACTAATAATTATCATAGAAGTAGTAGTTGAGTAAATAACACAGGCCTGCGATGAAAAAAAACAAGCAAAGTAAAAACTGATTCTTATGTATTTTGATGTCCTGATTTCAGAAAAAATTGTGAAAATATTCCATCACATCACGTTTTCTTGTAATTTTCAATTACAATAATTCGCGTTCAACACACGAATAGCATAGCTTCAAGGGGCTGTGTAAATTTACCTGACGACTTTTGCTATTTGTATGGCGAATACATCCTCAAAGGCGCACAAAGAAATATTGCGAATCACGTCAAATAACTATATTTAGCATATTTTGGTGTCAAACTAGGAGATCAAGACAAATCATGAGTACCCCATAATGTGTGTTTACAATGTCTTCATGATTTGGGACTTTGGTTTGGAGGAAAGAAAGAAGCCTTAAAATTTGGAATTCCAATGGTATAAAGGGAGCTATCGAACCAGCGTGATGATTGTTATTTTTTTTCCTGTAAAATCCGTGGTTACAATAGAAAAATATAAAAAACATTTCGTATCCGGAAATCATTCCATCGGCCATACGCCCGGTGCCTCATGGACCTGACATTCCAGTGCCTATTCCTCTAAAAGAACTGACACTTTCGTCCTCGGATTCAGAAACAGCCGAAACCCAGGAATCAGATTCCGAGTACCAGCCTTCTAGCAGCGATGTACCTCAACCATTCACTCAGTCGGAACTCAATGATCTGACTCGAGATCTAGATCTGTCGAAAGAAGCAGCTGAATTGTTTGGTTCCAGGTTGAAGGAAAAAAAATTATTATCCAAAGGTGTCTCTTTCTACTGGTACAGGAACCGCGAAAAAGAATGAAAAACTTTGAGGAAGAAGATGACCTGGTTTATTGTGCTGAAGTTCCAGGACTGATGGGCCAATTTAAAATCATGTATCATAAAAAAGATTGGAGGCTACTCATAGACTCTTCTAAAAGGAATCTTAAAGCTGTCCTTCTTCATCACGGAAGGCTGCGATATGTGCAAATCTGTGAAATGGCTCTGTGCATCTGAAAGAACGTTATGAAAATCTTTTACTAATTCTCAAAAAAGTAAAATATGCAGACCATGACTGGACTGTTTGTAGCAATATGAAAGTTATATCAATGCTTCCTGGGCAACAAGGCAGAGACACTAAGTGTCTTGTTTTCTACGTGAGTGGGATAGTCGTGACAGAGCTGAACAATGGGTTAGAAAAGATTGGCCAAAAAGACAAGTTCTTGAACCTGGGACCAAAAATGTGATCAGAAACAGTTTAACCATATCCAAAAAACGTGCTGTTGCCTCCTTTGCAAATCAAGTTAGGATTGATGAAGCAATTTGTAAAGGCACTACCGAAGGATGGCAACTGTTTTAAGTACCTTTGCAAAAAGTTTTCAACGCTGTCGGATGCCAAACTGAAAGAAGATGTTTTCACTGGCCCAGATATCTGAAAGGTCATGAAGGATACAGAGTTCGAATGAAGCATGACACAGAGTGAAAAGGCGGTCTGGATTGCATTTAAGGAAGTCATAAATAAATTCCTGGGCACCCACAAGGATCCTAATTTTGAGGCGATTGTTGAAAACATGCTAGAGAAGTTAGGTTGTTCCATGAGTGTAAAATACATTTTCTACATTCCCACTTAGACTTCTTTCCAGACAACTTAGGCGCAATGAGCGAAGAACAAGTCGAAAGGTTCCATCAGTATGCCAAAAACATGGATCGCAAATACCAAGGAAGATGGAATTAAAATATACTTGCTGACTACTGTTGGATGTTAACCAGAGATGATTTCGTATGTAAATACACAAAATAAACAGCTAGGAGAAGTTTTAAAGGAAAAAGTAGCAGTAAATGAGTAAAAAGTGAATGAAAGTCTGTAAGCTCTAAGTCTGTAAAAGCATTAGTCTTAAAGTATGTTTTTAAAGGTTTTTCCGTTTTTTGTGCATTTTAGGGGATCTTACACACTTTTACTTTCACTTTTACTTTTACTTTCCTGTTTTTCATTTAAAAATTTATTTTTTTGTCAAAAAGCAATCACAACAAAATGATAATGTATTATGTAAACAAATCTGAATGTTTAAGATTGTTATTAAACTGAAAATTAATGTTACTACAATTTCTAAATAGTGAATAATATTACAAACATAAACATTGAAACCTTAAAAAATCCTTACGTGATACAAGAAAATAAAGGCTATTTTTGAAATCAGCGCCTCAAAATACACTAGAAACACATTTTCTTGGTCTTGTTTTTTTCAATTACCCCTATTTCGCAGGCCTGTGTAATCAGCCAGAGGCATCCGTTGGATAACCTGTTATTGATGTTGGATGCGTATTTTTTCAAGATTTTCTTAACGGTAAGTTGGATATTTATTTCGGGAATGCAATCGGGAGAGCGGTTTAACTCAAGACTCTTACCTCGATTTGAAAAATCAAATTTTACGAGAAAGAAAGACCGTTCATAATTCCCTGTTCATCGTGACTTTTCATGATACTTCGCACCTTATTCGGTAAAGTTGAAGAAGAGCAAAGTTCGGGAGATGAAGTTTGAATGGATCAGAGCACAGCGCAGTTTTAAATCCGCACGGCGACTTCCTAGCAGAACACGAGACATATATCCATCCGCATCTCTCTGTCCCAGATGAAAACAATGATCGGGCTCCCGTATTGTTTCGACTTTCGACATTAAAAAACTAGCAAACTCTAGCGGCAGACGGTGGAGGGAATACCTGTTAAGTTAAGTGCCTCGCATAAAAAGCGAATCCAGGAGTAGCTTAGGGTAAATAATTCCACTCGAGTCCCCGGTAACCATTTCTCTCGACGACGGGAAAAAAGAAGCATCCCTAAGGTGCAGCCCTCTTCCTGCGTGCAATTCAACTACCTTTTCATCCCAACCGCTCTCGAGACGTATGAAAGGGACGAAAGAAAAATTTAAGGAGTTTATCACGAGAGTGAAAAATGAGGAAGTGCGGTCGCCGCTTTTTTGTTCCCCGTTCCGTCTCATGAAACAATGCGAGAGATAATTTCGAAACGAATGGCAGAAATGGAGTGGTGAAGAGTTTAGGGAGCGGAGGTAAATAGAGGGGAAAAGATGCGTGGGAAGAAAGGGTCGGTGGGAGGAGACACTGGACGCGCGCTGAATTGCATAAATATGTTAGAGGGGAAAGAATGCCCTTCTTGCGGAAGGGGAAGGCCCTTAAATGGGGCCTCGATTATGGGTCTAAACGGAGTTTAGGAGAATGGCGATGGGTGCTGATCAGATAAGAAGTCACGGAAACCGGAAGAAGTGAAGGGGAAGGAGGGAGAGAAGGGGAGAAGTTAGGGAGAAATAAAGGAGTCAGTGAGGCGTGAAGGCGGAGATAAAGGGCGAGGAAAAATAGCGTCTCCGGGAGCATCTACAAGTAAAGGGAAGGAGGAAATGGGATAATTTTGATGGTAGTTTAGATGATTTTTAAGGGGGAACAGTTAGATTGTTATTATCATTTGTGTTTATAGATAGATTATAAATTAAATGTACTGAGTATGGCGATAGCATTTGGGATCCAAGGACTAACAGACAAATTAGAAAATGTGCAAAGGAAGATTCGTGTTGGGTAGATATGGGAAGACAGATAGCATCACTGCAATGATTGAAGAAATCGGCTGGGAAAAATTAGAATATAGACGTCAAGTAAAACGGTTAGGGAATTTATTCAAAACTATTACTGAAAAGCTTTGGTTGAAAGAATTAAACAATAGATCTACTCTTATCACTCTTCCCCCTTGTGATTTACTTAGTAAAAGAATGAAATAAAAACATTGGTTTGTCCTCGGGTCTGCTCTTATCTTTATCTTTCACGTGTAACGCTGGATACCTCAAGACGGTTGACGGGTTGAACCTTGTTTGGGAAAATGGAAGTTTCTAGTAGAAATTAATTTAACTAAGTCTCAATTTATTATATAAACAGGTTCGCAGCCTGCGGGAGGGAGCAGGAGCTGGAAGAATAACAGCAAAGGGAAAATGGAGGGGAGTACATCGAGAGCAGTATTCAAGTGTATTTTCATAGAACGAGAGAGAGATTAGTAAAAAGAGGAAGAAAAGGGGATATAAAGAAGAACGTGATAAGAGTGAAGATCAGGTTATAGCGAATGAAGTTTTGAAAGAGAAATCCATGGGGAGGGGAAAAAGACGAGCGGAAATAATAACGTAGAGAACAACGCTTTAGAGCACGTGTGGTTTAAAGATACCAATGCTGTCTGGCTACAAGGAATAGAATCAGAAAATGTTCTGATAAGTATAAGGCAGTTACATTACAGATGTTTCATTCATTATGTACTCGTAGATTAACAATAATTATGAAGAGAATAAAAAGGCAAGCTATTAAAAAGAGAGGATAAGTAACCAATCTCACATGACTCATATGGGAAACAAACTGGAAATATTCTCGATGAAAAGTTTCCATTAAACCTCCTTGAGTCATATTTTTCACTAAAATTCCCAAATCCGAGTAAGGTCATTCCCCTGAAGCTTTACAAACACACACTTCACTCGTGTAGTTACGGAATCTGTTCCAAATCAACAACTAAGAAAATAAATACATATTTATATACGACTGTATCTCTAATTATATTGCTTATTCAATCTTGTATACCCGCAGAACTTAAGAAAGCGTAAAGTTCTAATTATTGCCCAAAAGCTTTGGAGGAAACTGCTCAAAGACTTGCAGGTGAGAGCTTCCCGTGCTTTTATGGTTCCCATATTTTACCCCCGGAGGAAAATATGATTATATAAATGTGGAATCTTGATTTCTCTATGAGAATATCTTAAGATTATATCGCAAATATCTGTCCGTAAAGGCTCGATAAGTTATCTGCAGCCAAATCAAAATGTTATTTTTCTATTTTTAGCGAAGATTCTTCTTTCTTGTTATATCAGCATTTTCCTTGTTCCTCCAAATTTCCTGAAATTCATCTTCATTCCCATTTAACAGGCGCCGTTTCAAATTCCTATATAAAATACTCTCTCTTAGTTCAAAGGCAGAGCTGTTGTTGTTTTTAACTGTGATTGTTGGCAGCTATCCGATCTTTCAGACTGTGTCCTGTGCCTTGCAAAATAATTACTTTCCTACTCTTTTACTCTTAATTACATTTTACTTCTTCAAAATAAAACTTAATAGGTGACATTACATATTTGATAAAAGTAGACTATTAATCATTTACACTAATTTACTGAGTTAAATTGCGATGAAATAGTTTTATTAATTGAGTCCCAGCAATACCGCTCGATATATACAGAGTTTTACTTCTCTAAGGTTTATGTTTCGCGTAGGAAATGTAATAACTAGGCTCAGTGCCAAAACGCGTATTTTGAATAAATAATAGGGGAACTCAAGAAGATTCAAAGACACTGATAGGAAAATCTTGTAAAAAGGGATTACTTCCCGAGGACGCTCCGCCAAGAAAGATAAGAAATGCCCTTCCGTTCTTCGACTGAGAATAATTAAGTAGAATTTAAGGGTAAAAGAACTTCATCGGTGATAAGAGATTAAAATGAGCGATCGGAATGAATCGGGGGAGAAGCAAATCTCCAGAGAAAGCAGGAAATAAGACGAAGCGTTAGAAAGAGGAAAGGAAATTTATTGGATGGAGTGGATGTGAAGGGAAGAGAGATAGATGGAGAGTGTGTGAGAGAGAGGAAGGCTTTAGTTTGGCGAAGAAAACTTTCGGGGAAACGAGACATGGGGCGGAGAGATAGAAATGGCGGGAGAGTGGATGGGCGTGAAAAAGAAGTATTCAAGGGAAGAAGGTCACGCTTAACTTTTCCTCTAGGTCTTCACTCCCCGACCAACTTCCATAAGCTCCGAGTTACAAATTGCGTGGCCGAATCTGGGAATTTCCCGGCCATGCCTCGAGGATAAATCGGGCGAAAATGACGATATTCCCGCTCCAATCGGCTCTTCAAATCCGTTACGAGATTTGCGGTCTCCTGCGCGAATTTTTGGGTCTGGAAAGATATTAATATTTGCCTTCTGGTATTCCGCCCGCAGCCGTAATTAATTTCCCCAAAGAAGACGCTCGCAGTCTTGTCTGGCGAGCATGTCAACGCGCCATAATCGCTCGAGAGCAAGATTTAAAATGCCTGGCTTTCGAGACCTCTTTCCATTTTATTAATTTCGAGATTCGACTCCGGGTGCGTCGAGCGCGGCGAAGGAGGTCGACGGTGCCCGCTTGATTTTTTTCGCCCGGGAAATGGTCCTTTTTTTAGAGTCGCGGTTGCATATTCGAGCGACGGGAGCGTGTTTTGTTCCTTCCGCCTGTCTCGGAGTTCCTCTGGTCTTATGAATTTTCGTGACCGCGGATTGCAGATATGGAATTTTTTAGAGAAAATCCTCACACTGCTCTCTAGACAATATTTGATTATGTTATTATTTCATTTTATGAGAAAGCTGGATTGGTTCAAATGAGAAAAGAGACTTAGAAAATTTCAGTATAATTTAATTAGGAGACCGATACCGCTACAGCAATTCACTAATTCTACTCATCCACCTGCAGATGGCACAGAAGTCGGTTGTCAAATTTAATTTTATGGAAATTTACTCATTTTCTATGCCCTTTCAATTATTTACTCCTAACCTTAAAAATTTTATTTAGAGCGGGGTATAGGGATTTATTCTGAATGCAAGTATGGAAATATTATTTATAATACGAACAAAGGATCTATAAATGGAAGGCAAATATTAGCGTATAAAATGAGGTGAGAAGAACGATGTATTTCTGTGGTTTATATTTCAGTATAATAGAAAAGTAAAATACTTCACAAGTAGTATTTGTTGGTATTAGTAATCCAGAAATAATACTATCAGATTTATTTATTTGGAGATAAAATTTCGTAAAACATCTCTAAATGTTAAATTACGCCGAATGCAAGAAACTTGACATAAATCGATGAATCTGTCTTGATTCAACGGTTTATTATCAATGAGCTGTCCTATGATGCTTTGTGAATTTCTTAAGTTTACAGTATGAATGACAGTAATATTTTTCTTTTTTATTTTCAATTCCTCCCTAAAAATGGTTCTCACTGGTGAAGTATGTGCTTGGATCTTATGTTTTTGGATTGAAAACTCAATAAATCGTGCAGTCTAAATATCGTTCCGAGTCATTTGAATTTATAAACACTCTCCTTAAAAATACGTTAGCATTTTTTTCTGTGAGGAAATACTCTTGAGTATTATTAAGTACTATTTAGAAGCCAAAGAAGTTATCGTATTTTAAATTTAAAGACATCATTTGAAAGACCAGATTAAATGATCATTCTATGATTTTGAGGACTTGGATAGAGTGAATAGAGCCTTCATCCGTCACCTGTATTAGCCTTTGAGCCGTTACTTGGGTTCTGAATTAATTCAATATTTAATCAGAACATACACGACGCACCGATCCAGGCACCCCTAAAGTTAATTGCGCATTCACGTTCGGTGATGGAACGAATAACGAATGAATACAAATTGCAGCAACCACACAAATGCTCATTCCTATCGTACCCCTTTTATTTCCAGCATTTGGAAACGTCGAAAGTTGGGGACAATACAACGCTGCGTTATGCCCAGGCGGTAAATATTATAGTGCCTCTAATTTCCCCGCATTCCCCGTCATTTTCCCACTCACTTCCCCGAATCAAAATTTAAATTGCCTTCCGAAGAAAATATCAAATGATTTAACAAAGGTACAAGTAAAATAAATATCTTGACGAGTCATCTACCAAAGAGGAAATGTGAGACGAGTAAGAGATCGTCTGGTAGGGTTTATGTACGGTGAGCTATCTCAGTGGGAACTGAGATTGCTCAATGGCATCTATGGTAGCCATAAAGGCCTATCAGGAATATTTATAACGTATTTAAATCATTTGTTATAAGTATCATTGACAAGTGGTGTTAATGCTGTTTCAAGGAAATTTCTTTTTTATGTTAATTACTGATATTCTGTATTTGTTTATGTAAGGTTTCTGGGTATTTATACGAGTCCATGGTTAAATGCACGTGGTTCTTATAGTGGTTTTAGATCATTTTATAAATTATAGCACTATATTTTGTAAATTAGTGTGCTCTGTAAACTAACGCGGTAATGGGCGAGGTTTTTAAATAATAATGCTCCATAAGAGGTTGATGAAATTAAAATATTTCGCAAATGATGCTTTAGGTAGACTTGAGAGCAGAGCAAAAGCCAGTCAACGTACTGAGGTTTACAGAAGAAGGTTTACGAATTGATTTATCATAAATTCTATTCTAACCATTCCATGCATGTTAAAATATTACGTACATATTATAATTCTCTTGAAGTCTTTACATTTGATTAAAACTGATGTCTTACTTTTCTTTCATTTCCAGGTAAGTTGAATCTGGCAAGGCCCTGCTTGGTTGAGTCGAAGGTGTATTACCGAAACCTTATGGTGGCATGTATGTATTAAATTTTATAATATTTTCAAGGGGAGTATACATATTCTTCTCGTTCCTTGCGTATTATATTCCATACACTATGGATAAGGTTCTTGCATAATTAGTATTCTCTTAGCTCATCAGTGCTGTTGTAAGTATTTTTCTCTTCGCTCTCATCTTCTTCTTGAATCCATCCCTTTTCCAGCGTCTTCTCTCCTGTAAGGAAATAAAATTAAAACACGGCTGTTAAGGAATTAGTGGTTTAATAAATCTCCAATAGCCGTTTTAATCAGCACGCAACGCGTTGCTGCCGATTTCGTAAAAAACTGAAAGGCTCGGATTACTAACCTTTTAAGAAGTACTCTATGTAAACTGTAATAGCCATACTATCATATTCAGAGGTATAAGAAAAAAATGGCAAGGACGACTATATAAGAGAATACTTAAACCTCTAATTCACGAATATCCGTTTCCCAATGTTTTTAAGTTTTTACTCGTAGAACTTTGAAACAATGTTTGTCCTAGTTGTTCAATGTAGTTTAAGATTACGTCAATTAAGATTAATTTAAGATTAATGTAAAATCATATATGTAGTTTGCGTGCGTCGGTCCGTCTATCCGCAAATCTACGTTTATTGATCTTTCTATTCCTCCGATTTTAACTAAATTTTGCATGCTTAGCCTTGGTTTGACGGAAAATAAGTCTATGGAGGTTTCATTCGTTAATAGTGGGTTCGCCTCTAGAACTTTAGGGAAGACTTCCATTAGAAATGCACATACAAGTTCGTTTTACATGTCTCGTAGGCTTTTCTTCTTCTGCAAGTATAAATTATGAATATTGGTCCTACGGCATCGATACAAGTATCAAAAGAAGGAAAATTAAACCAAAATTCTAAATTTGATCGTGATATATACTTTTATAATCGAAATAAATAAATATAAAAATAATATAGATATACAAAAATTATTTAATTTGTCCGCTCTGGTCAAGAAAATTATTGAATCATAGCTGATGTGTTTTCCCATAAGGATTACCAAGGATTTTGAACCATGTAAATTTATGAACGAGGTATAATATTTTTTATAACAACGTTAAAACTAGTCATGCTTTATGGGGGGTAATCTTGTAAATACATGAACCTGTACCATCGTTTGCACCTCAAAAATCATCGTTATCCTTCACGTCCAGTCACGCCTCGTCCAGAGGGTCTTCGATAAAATGTCCATCCCCACTAAGTCGTCCCCACGCGCCCCGTTTCTTACCCACTCTGGCATAGGTGTTCCACTTGAGTTACGTGCTCGGAACTTAACCGTCCCCACAATTTCAGGAAGAACGGAAAGAATTACCCAACGAACTGGCCAAGAGGGGAGTGCCCAATTTATATAGGAAGGGAAATGGAGCGAAAAGAAGCCGTGCATTCCGTCGCAGCGGGAAATGTGTCCAGTTGGAATACCAATCGCAGATGCGATCCATTCCTGACCAATCCCTTCGATCCGGAAGTCGTTTATTAGAGATCGTGCCTCAACGAGGGCTCGTCTTCGCGTTTTTCGCTCCGATAACTAAATCTATTTCCGCCGCGTGGATTTGAGATTTTCTGCCCTTCCGACTTCTTTGTCGTCCGACCGGTAATTACAGTTCTTACGGAACAATCGCTTTTACTGATCGCTTCTTACGAGATAAAATTGCCTGGTTCATGAGCTATCCTCAATTAAAACTTCTATCTTTCTAATGGATCGTGGACATAAAACTCATTGTTTAAGATATTTATCTTTGTGAGTTACAATGCTCTCGTCAAATATCCATGTGAATCCCATTACAATTCTTTAATACTCTTATTCCATAACCTAAAATCTCAGTGTAGAAGTTTAAATCAACTATGAAATTGCTTCCATTTTAATTTCCAGATATTTAACTTACTTCTCTGATATCGTAAGTTAAATAGTACAAATATGTACTTATAATTTGATATTCATGCCATAGTTATGTTAAAAGAAGCTCGAATATTTGCGCGAAATATCTTTCGACTAATTTTGCGACGAGGCATTACCATCCATTAGTTATCAAGTATCATTTAATATAAGTAGAATAAAATGCATTCATTTTGGAAAAATTCAAATGATAGAATAAATTATTCATGCAAGTCATTGCAAGATTACTTCAAAGAAGACTCCAACTAGCCATGGATTATGACAATAGCTGTAGTATAGGACTAATTCAATTTTGATTTGAATTTTCTCATTCAAACAAAATCGCACCACCGAATGTTTTATTTTATTTCTACGAACATAATATCATTGTTTAATAAATAATATAGTTCTTCCAGGGATATACGTAAACTATTGGCACCCGAGTACCAAGTCAGAAAGTCTTAAACAATGATTGTCAACGAGTGTGATGATCAACCACGCATATTTAGGCATGAAAAATCGAATCGGCATATTTTATCTGAATCTACTATGTATCCATAGAGGATTGGCTATTTCAATGGATTAGATATATTCTAAGTAGTAAGACCGGCCATACATCGTATTTCCTCGATAGTTTTGAATGAGCGTTTTGATTGACTCACATTTTCCATCAGTGGTTGAAATTAAAAGTGTTGCTAGCATCTATTACTTCAAATATTACATATTTCTACTTATTATTTATTATAAATTTTTATTATTATTGTATTAGGTATTTTCTTGGTATAATATTTTTTGCTTGGAGTATTTGTAAATTTATCTCAATTTCTAAATTATTCACATGACTATCCGATCTGTGGCATGATTTCTAGGAATGGTTTCCCTAAATTAAAGGAATCATTTGTAGATTCATTTCTTTCGCAAAACAAAAGAATAACCTCTATGTAACAAGTAAATTGTTTGCAAACCTTCTCTAATAAGTTCAGCGATAAGAAGATTTTTTTACCGAAAGGGACACTTTTTAACTCTAACCTACTCGACGTTAAGGGAAGCCTCGTTGAGGTAAGCTCTTGTTTGTAACTGAAACGGCCGAGTATTTTTCCCTTCATGAGTTTTCGCGTGCATTCCACTGGAGAGGCTACTGCCCTCGGGAAGAGAAAAATGTCGCCCGCAAACACTCGGAAGGAGCGGTGATGTCTTGTTTCGGAATTGGTCCTCTGACAAAGAGCACCCGTAGCCATGGGGCTTAACGGCCTTTATGTTCCGAACTGCGCTTGCGTCTCGTGGTGATCCAGAGGTTGGCCGGAACAGTGTTGCCGTCGTCATGATAGACTAACAACCAATCCTCTCAGGATTACCTTTAGCAGCATGGATAGAGAATGTTTGTAAACTTTTACATTTATTAACATTAACTAATTGGGAAGTGTATAAAGTTGCTTAAGACTAAGAGGGACAACATGCGACTCAAGTTCAAATTGTGTTGCCGTAAATTGCGCCTTATCTTGGCAATTTCATATCGTATATTATACGTCTCGGAAAAGCAGAGGCTGGTTATAAGAGTAGACTTTTGGTTTCTAAGCTCAAGTACTCCTTTAGAAAATATTTAGCTCCCAGTATGTTCCAGGAAAAAACACAATAGAATTACCTTTAATTCGATCTAATAAGCACAAAAGTGCGCTTACTTCAATCATTGCAGTAAATTTACGAATTCCATGGGCAAATAGTTCAAAATCAGATGGAAAGAAAATTGCGCCACATCCTGAAATGTAAACAACCAAGCATACTGTGTTGCACTGCATGCTGCATCCATAAAAAGGTACGGGGCTGAGGAGTCTGAGATTTCGAATCATTTTGTTCCAAATATTATATATGATATTTTGCTCCTATAATGATGTTTTCTGTAGTACGATTTCTTCGCAGGTGTTTCTCTGGTGTATTATATCTCACTGTTCTGGTGAGTTCATTCAGAAAAACATTCACCGAATTAATAATTATTCGCTAAGAATTCGCTACCCATAGACTTCGTATCTTAGAAATTAACACATTCAATGTAATGTTACGTTCGCATTTAATGAAAAAGGTAACACGAGGAGAAGGTTTGGATGAGTATTATCTTATTAGTGTATTCTCAAAGTCTACTAAAGTTCTTAAAATTCTATAATAAAAAAATATATGTATTTTTACTTTTATGATTTAGATCGGTGTTTCTCAACGTGGGCCCCCTTGGGGGAAAATGGAGAATACCTTTTATATTTTGAATATTAACACTTTTCTTACTATTTTCTAATGGTTAATTCTTTAAACCAAAGTCCTTTCTCATGAGCAAGTTTTCCTACAGGCTTTTTTTAGTGAATAATTTAAATTTAAAATATTTTGTATGTTACATAGGGTGCACATTAAAATTTTCGAAAGGATTAGGTGGAGCATAACGAAAAAAGGCTGGAAAACAGGTTGCAAAAGAAATTTAACTGTCCCAGTCTCGCTTTAAATAGAAAAAATCTGTTCTCTCTTTTGCTACATTTACAGTTTCAGATAATCCTTCATTATCGTCTAAAACAAAACGTTTATAGCAGGAAAACCCAAACGGAATGTGATTTATGAATGTGTACATTTATTGCTGATAAATACGAAGAATATCTTTAGTTGAAGATGAATATGTAATTGGTGAGAATTGAAGATGTGTTGAGGTTATGGAGGAACGATACTAGAACTATTATACCGTGAGAACTTTCCAGTTAAATTACATTATGATCGGCTCCGAGATCAATCAGTAGAAATTTCCCTTAAGTTCGTATGAAAATTACTTGAAAGGTTTATACCCTTGGAATGTAATTATGATCATGAAATAGCAGCCCCCTGATGTTATATTTAATTTACTTAAATGTATCGCTAAAAAGAGATAATGTATTTACAAGAAAATACCGATTCATTTCTAACGTAAGGATAAATCTGTTGGTGGAATATTATTTTAGAATTTCCATTAAAATGCAGAGTAAGTTCTTCAATTTTCAGAAAAATTGGTGAATATTTATAGTTATAGAGAGTTTATACTTCGTACCTGTTTTATAATCGGTAATGACAGTTTAGGAGGGAAACACATCCCGCATATTTTCTTCCTATACTAAGAAATATTCTCATGCCAAGTTGCCTTTGTATGATATCATACGTATAAATTCACGTTTCGCAGTTTACGTGCTAGGTTTTCAAGTTCGATTTTCATCTACTACTGACTGCAAAAATTGAAATGTGGCATTGGTTGAAAATTCATCCCGGAATATTTATGTGAAAGTTCTTTAATTTATTAAGGATATCGCAATAAATAATAGGCTATATTAAGTAAAGGTGTTACTAAAAATATTTACATGGTAAGGAGTCAGCATACTATTAATCCATTCATTCAATGAGAAGATGTAAACTTTCTCATAAAATTTGCATCGTTTTAAAATTTCTTTCTTGGACAGGTTTTTTTTGTTCTTTACTACAGCAATATTTGAAAGTTTCGCGAGTTATATCATAAAAATTACATCTTTCCTAACTTTATCGTATAATTCGGCTCTCTCATTGATGTTGAAATGCGATATTCTCCATTTAATTGCTCTGGTTACTCCGGTAGAATTAATCAGTATTAAGGGAATATAAAATTTACAGATAAAATGATATTTACGGACTGCATCAGTCTAATAACTCTGAACAGTTAAAACGATTTTTAAGCGTAATAGATAAACTCAATTTCAAATAGTTTTTTCACGTATACAAGCATGAGTTACTAAAAAAATTATTGGTCATACTTCCATAATCAGGTACTAAAAGATACAGTTTTAGTTCCAAATGTGATTTCCCGATGCCTGTTTCTTAATAATCGATGTTACTGCATGCGAAACCTTTCACGGAACGTAAATTAGCGTAAATAAATTTATTCTTGTAATCATCCTGTGTTATTATGGATCTCCTCATAATTAAGGCTGAATCCATCCATTCGGCGAATATTTAAACCATTTTAATGTACTTTCCTCCATGGCTCCTAAAACGAGTCAAACAGCATGCTAAGAAGGAATAGAGGGATTTCCATGAATGTGCGTGCGCCCTTCAACTATTACCCGGAAAACATCTTTTCAACAATGATTTCACCGCTATAACCCAGAACAAAACCGACCTTACGACAGGCCTTTCGGTTTCACGAGCTACATCGAACAACGCTCTTCGAAAGCATCCCATTCACTGCACGCATGCTTCCGTTGGGGTCTAACCAACGCAAATTAGCATCCTTCTTGGGTGTTTCGTCGCCCTTTAATGATATCCTCCGTGCTTCCTCGCGCTTTACGAGGAAATAGAGAAAGGGAATTGGAAAACTTTCGGGTTCAGGTGAAGGAGAGATGTGTGGTTTGACCATTGCATGTCATTTCCTATTATGCAGCAGTGGATTTATCAACATCTTTTTATTTTCATTGTTTTATGTTCTTATGTACATGGATAACACTTATTTAAATGTCAACTTGACTATGCTTATCGATGTATTTCATACATGTACATATTGATAATATATTTATATATTTTGTCTTGTTTTTTACTATCGTTTAGTTAATACTATCGGTAAGTGTCCGCAGGTTTTCCACACCCCCTTCTTTAGCTGTTGTGTTTTCTTGCAGTGGATATTTTTTTCAAGATTTTCTTTGGTTTTTTACATCCACAATTCTTTTCTCATTTCTTTAAAATTGATTATTGTATATTGTATGAAGATGGGTTGGATGGAAAAGGAGACTTTTAGTCTCTACTCACCTATTCATATATTTATTTTCTCATCTACTCGTCCATCCATATATTTATTTAATCATGTATTTATTTTAAGCATTCGTAAACCATGATGCATAATATTTCCGCGTAAAATTTACCTTTAGCTTTTACAATTTTACCTATTTACCTTACTGTCTATATTTATTTATTTAAATTGTGATATCATTCATTGGATCAAGAAGATTTTATTCAGTATTATGAAATCTATTTATGTACTTGATTCTAAACTGTAAAACCTATGTGCATGATTTTGAGAGCAGCAGTGGTAGAGGAAGAGGGACTATAAAGGCATCATCTACCCCTGTGGATAAATAAAAAAACAAGTCAAGTCATTCTCGCCCGAATGAAGACGTATTCTTAGTATTATTTCCCTTCGGGAGGGGCACCGTATAGCTTCGCAAATGGCACAGCGGGGAATCGATCCCGAGAGGGCCGGCAGGAGAGCCGGGGAAAGAGCGCCAGAGAGAGTAAAATGTAGGAAGAGCGAAGGCATGCGTCCATTTGATGGCGATTCGTCCACATACTTGGGCGGTTTGTCCTCCGCGGATAATGGGCGCAGACGTAACGGGGGAGGAGACGAAGGAATTTGGATATTAGGATCAAGAGAAGAGAGCCGCCATTCAGGTCTTTGACTACTTGGGTTTTTTTCCCCGCGGAATGGGGCTTTTAATTTCTTTCCCATTCTGCTCCACCAGGGGTTTTGAATAATGACTCCAGAGGACGAATGAAATTTCCGATCCGTCCGCTCCTAATGGAATTCGTGGAGCTCCGGTCTCATCAATCCGTTTTGAAATTTCTGTTTGTCGCCAATTCTGACATTCTCTAATTTCTAATTTTTCGTTCAGGAAATAATATTTTGACTCCGGAATTCGGGACGATTATTCAGGTGAAAGACGGTTTATTTTTTAATTTTAATTTTTTATTTAATTCTTCGTTCTATTTAATTTTCAATATCGTTTTCCTTTGATGCTTCCAAAAGAGTTTACTATAATGGAAAATAATATATACTGAAATTAAAATCAGCGAATCAGGAAACAACCGGAAATAGCTAATAAATGATACATGCAATTACGGATAGAAGGAGATGCGTGGGAATATTTTGTTGGCTGAAACACAAACCAGTCCAGCAGAGCTATTTATGACACTAATTTTTATGTAAATGTTCAAATTTAAGAGGCTGTAGCTGTTGAATAATCATATTTTCCCGTTGATTACAATAATTTTGAAATCTGTTGTACATATAAAAGTCCAGATGCAAATCAGAATAGGATAGATTCACCAGTAAATATTTTCTGGTGAATAAAAACATTCAGTATGGAACGAATTGCTATCTCTTTATGAAAATGATCACCCTACGATAGCATTAAAGATCATTTTAATACGAAATATTTTGGTATTTCCAAAGTTATAATCAAGTATTAAACTTTTCTCTTAAATAATACTTGTTGAATATTGTGAAGCCTAAAATTATTTAAAAAGGATATTTATTCTATGGCATATCCTCTCATCATTCGATGGAAATATTTTGAGGGTTAGAAATTAAGAAACATTGTTTCGGAGATGATTTTACCTAATTGATTGAATGGACAATAAGATATTGTTCTATTACGTTGCATCAACAGTAAATAGAGTAAGACGTAGGGCTCGGAACACGACTTAATTCCAAAGTTTCAGTCTTTCTATTGGCCAACCGATGATATACTGCAATTTTTACAGCAGAAAATTTTAAACCTTAATCTTTTCTTTTTGTCGGTTTAAGGAACTGCGCCATTTATGTAAGTGCATGCATTTTCTGTAATACAGATGCTATCACCTGATGCTAACTCAAACCACAGAACTGGAGTTTAAGTGATGATAAATCCAAAATGTGTGGAGCTTTTTAAATAATTTGGTTTTATTGATTTACGTGCACTTTTTGATAACGACTGGATTCTGTAGGAGCGCAACAGATCTAAGCCAGTATATCTTGATATTTTGCGTTTCTTGTTTCTTTATCGGTAATTATTCTCCTCTATACCCCATAGATACTACAAACCACATGTTTTCTCTTCATTCAAAAGTATAACAAATGAGATTCGAACCGATCCACGCCCTTCGGTAACTTGTCGCGCCTTATTGTCCCTACCTGATCTCGATTGAGAACCGGCTCACAAATATTTAAGCGATAATTACGAAATCGGAGAATCTAGCCTCTCCCCATCTCCGTTATTCTTTCACTCTCCGCCCCCAATTCTATCCCTCCTCCATTGCCTTTCCTTCCCCCATGTCCCCTCCCACTCCATTCAGCTCCCCTGCAAATGCTGCACTCATTTCCGCGATCGCCTCCTCTCATCAATCCTTAATTGCAAAATAAACAACACGAGTACCGCGGTCAAGGACGGCTAACAACGACAAAGACACAGAATCATCTGCGCCGAGCCACAAGTGTGCACACGTGTTTCCCATCCGCGCCTCTTTCCTCTCTCTCTCCCCTTTGTCCCACTCCGAATTAGTATTCTCATCTCGAGGGCTTATATTAATACAGAGGGCGGTGTGAAAAAGGACTCCTCCGGCCCCATCCGCGCCTTGTTCCCAGGTAACTGACGCGATAGAAATGCCCCTGACAGCCTCTTTGGGTGAGGATCCGGGGACTGCGGTTTTAATGACAGCTGGGACGAGGGGTGGAAGGGAAGCGGGCTAAAGAGGTACGGGAGGAGAAGGGAGAACAGAAGAAACAGAGGAGAAGATTTGAGGTCTTAAAAGGGAAAAGGAGGAAGATAATGAGGAGGAGGAAAAAATGGGGGAATTAGCAGAGACGTTAATATAGAAGGTGAAGGAAATAATGAAGGAAGGTTGCGAAAGAGTTTACCAAGAGACGGAGAAGGAAGGCAACGTGATAGGGAGGTAAATGAGAACTAACTATACTGTTTCAAAAAACTTCAGTCAGTTTCTTACGATGGTGCTTGGTTAGGAAACCAGTAAATCTTTTAAACTCTATTTGTGGAATTAGTACAAGTATTGTCTTTTGACTTTGTCATTAAATGTTTTTAATATAAAATTCCACCAAGTAACGGTTGAAAATATTTATTTAATTTATTTATACAGTTTTAGTTCCTTAGTCAGTTAGTAGCTGATAACTATGGTTAAATCTTTCGATGTAAGCAATATATCGATATTTTATTCGTCAAATCAATAAACACCTCAGGGAAACGCCCTAAAGTGGGGCTATTGATGCAATGAAGAGCAATATACTAAGTATTTCATTCTTATATAATTTATCATTGCCGACTAAAAAAACTGGAACGCACTTTATCGAGGGAATTATCGATTGGAGGAGAAAACGCATAATAACAAGGGCGAAAAGGGGCGAGAGAATAAGAAATAAAGGTGGTTCAGAAGAGTTAAAGAGGAGAAAAGGGAGAAAAATGAAGAAGACAATGCAAAAGAGATAAAATGAGAAGGAAGTAACAAGGTGGTTAGCATTGGAGGAGAAAAAGTACGATGATGAGGCAGAAAAGGAACAGTGGAATAAGAAGGAAAGGTGGTTAAGATGAAAGAGAACGATAAGAAGGCGAGGTAGAGAATGAAGGAAGAATGCAGGATAGAATGGAAGGACTGCTGGATTGAATGAATGGAGTGGGTTCTGAGTGAAGGAGATTTATGAAAGAGTGGGCAGAAGATGAAGAAGAGGAAGATGACGGAAGTGGAGAAAATAGAAGTGGTCTTCCGAAAAACAAAGTAGCAGATAGATGATAACACGAGGGAAATTTAGGCCAGAGATTCATCGGCGGCTGCTAATAAAGATTGAATATTAACTGAATTGGGATAGTAATGAAGAGATTGAGAGGAGATCGAGAATATAAGAGGGAATTTGGGATGTAATAAAAAGAATGCTGCGGAGAATAGAGAATGGAATGTGGGAGCTAAAAGGTTACGGGCAGGGAGATAATGATGAAAAGAACGAGAAAAAAATGGAGAATACAGGGAGGAGCGGAAGAAAAGGAATTAGAGAATATAAATGCATGCAATTCTAATAACTTTATTACACAAAGGAATAAAAATGTGTAGGAAAATTCACTGAGATATACACAACAAATACGCTATATTTATTTATAAAAATTATGTTAAAGTACACCATATTATAGTATAGTATGCCCAAAAGTACAGTGTAAGTATTTCTACAGTGAATTCGAAGAATAGTGATCCACATTCAGAGATTGAGGATGACACATGCTGATTGCTTACCTAAAAGAGATAACTTAAATTCAGACTATTCAATAAAAAAGGAATATTGTTTATAGAAACTCAAGCGTGAAAAAGTGCCCCTGTAGATGTCATTTAGAAATCATCCGAAACGATGAAATCGAGAGAGGGAGAGAAAGGTTGGCGTATATTTAAAGAGCGAGAGAATAAAGGCAAAATGCGACGCAGTGAAAGTCGAGGAAGGAGTGGAAGAGGAGGATTAATTGGCCCATCCTTTTTATCTACAGTAAAATTTAATTGGGCCTGTATTTTACTCGACCACCCATGTCATCGTAACTTGTTCGCAAAAACAAAACGAAGAGTTCGTTCGGTGTCGAATACCTTTTGTGACGGCGAAGGAAACATGTTGCGGAGAAAGAAGGAAAGAAGGCATTTAAAAATCATCGCGAAGGGAGAAGTGAGGGGAGGATGGAAGCGAGGAGCGGCAGGTGAAAGAGAGAAGTGCGGCCTTGTCTGAGGAACAGAGAGGCGGCCGTCACAGAAGGATATGCCCCTCGTCCCCTTTCTGCATGCACGCCTTCTCGTATCCTCACTTCCTCCCTTCACCAGTTTGCGCCACATAATAAATAAACGCCCAGTCGGGTCTCATTCTCACCCCGGTAGTTCTGGCTTAGTCTGAGAGCACCGTTCGTGGGAGGTCTCTATCTGTGTGTGCCGTTTCATCTCCCCTTCGTAACCCCTCCCTTTGCCGGGATGATGAGGCAAATCCCCGACTTGGGTTTGCTCATCAGTGCGTGCCATTGAGCCTCAGTTTTGCGATATCCTATTTATGCTCCGCTGTTTTCTCCTCTTTCTCTCTCTCTCTCTCTCTCTCTCTTCATTCCCATGCCTTTAAGGCCTACACCTCTTTTTTCCATTCGCTCCACCCTTTCCCTTGGTATTCTCCTTGATTTTCGAAACAGGATACTCTACCGCAAGGCTGAAATTCTTGCCCCTAATGTCTGACCGAAATGGTTCAATTTCCATTTAAGAGTGTGGCGTAAGTATGAAGAGAAATCTCAAATAAAGTGAATCTTCGACCTATATTGCTGAGATCGTGACATTACTATGATAATTAATGGCTTTTTAATCGCTTCAAAACATATTTTATGTTTATTTATTTTGTTTGTTGGTCTATGTATTTTTTATAATCATAAACACAATAAAAGGACATGAATGAGAGATTATAATGCTCACAGATGAAAATATAGGTATATTGACCCTTAATCGACTAGCTTAGACCCACGTGGACTTTTCCTTCACCTTCCTTTACTTGTCGTTCTAATATGTACAGTGTCGGAGAAAATTTTTTCAACTGAAGGGCTCGACAAAGAAAAAAGATACTCTGCGGGAAAACACCGTCAGAGAAAAGGAGTCATATAAGCACGTGAAAACACAGTAAAAAATAATAAGGCAATATATAATACAGTAAAGTTACGTATCAAATGATAAAGAAGGAAGCAAAATAGAAATTGAAGGAAGCAAGATAAAAGTAACTGCCATACAACATATGGTGGCTCGTGGGGCATTAATGTAAATGTAAATACCTCCAGTATAGAAATTTTGGTAGCTGTAGTTGTAATTTAATAAAGTAAAAGTTAAGAGTATAGTATATTAACCTTGAGGAGTGTCACATTGTTGGTTGTGTTTACGATGGATGGAGTCAGGACAGATACTCCCAAACTTTAAACACATGATTCAAGTATTTCTAGTAGAATTCAGCAAAAAGTCACGCACGATTTAAGATGACAGATAGCAATGGTTATAAATTTTAATCGATGACTGAGACCGAAGAATGAAACGGCTTTTGACTCATAGGAAATGTATTTACACTTTCTTCTCAGTATCGAGTCGCTTCCAAAATTATCCTCTAACGAGAAAAGGTACGCATCTATCTAAAAGTTTCAGGCGCCATAAATTTGTTCAACTACACGTAGAATCGAATGCCTATAATCGTATATTATGTTCCGCAGAAAGCCAATAGCAATTTTATTGGCTTCACCCTAGATCATATATTGGGGCACGACCCTCATGTTGACGTTTAGTTAGTTACCACACCTGCCCTTCTCGGAAATTTCGAGATAAGTAAGTTCCACGTTTGTGAGTGAAATTTATGTTCGACTAAAATTTCGTAGTAATTTTGCGTATTCTTAAGTTCAGAACTCGCCTTTAACTACTAAACCTTCGTCATGTTTGTTACATTCATGTGAATTATAAATACTTTTCCTGTGTATATGCATGCATTATTTATGTATCGATTCTGTATCTTTGAAATATACTACTCTTTAATAACGTTAGACAATAATGGTCTAGATGGTCCGGCGTTACTTTGTGGAAAGCCATTGAAATAATGAAGACAAAAATTGGTAAATTCTCCACATAATCGTTATATTGTACTACCGGAGTACCATCTTCTGGAACTTCGGTAGCGAAACCATTCGTAAAATAGAACGATTGTGCGGAAAATTTACCAAGTTTAATCTTCATTACTACAATGTTAGATAAATTAAAATGTATGTATGTTAAATGTCATCAATTTACGAGAACTTTTCAAGTGTTATATTTTGTTGAAGGCAATTATGTTTTTTAAGAAAATTGGGAACTTAAATACAGGTGGAAAATGAGAATGGCATAATTGAACGACTCTTCCTTCTCATGACGTGTTCATGCCCTATAAAATGTATTCGTTTGCGCAATTTCCTTCACGTCTTGGAAAAATACTCCGTCTTATATATAATCCAACAAATTTTACCTTTATTTAATTTAATTTTAATTTTTAATTTTCATTTATTGTCTTTTCTTTTGTCTCTTCCGTTGTATCCTTCCAATTACTCTAAATGCATTTAATGACTTCATTGGCATTTTAAATGGGAATGGTATCAATAGCAACGAAATTTTACAGATATGACTATTTAAATCTTCCATAGAATAAGGCCTCTGTATTGTATCCCTTTAACTGTATATGACCGACCATTCGATTGCCTCTAAAATACATTCCTAACTGTCAAAAAGTAACTATATTTTGCATATTATCCCAAAAAGGCCACGAAATTATTTTTAAGGAGACGTTCCATTTAAAATTATACACACTATCACATTCATTTATTTATTATCATTCTCTTTAAATAAAACATCGTGAGATGTAATGCTTCACCAGGTGCCACAGTAAAAGAAGTAATAATATTAATACGGCTTTATATGGGCGAGATTGGGACGAAAATATTTCTCTTTTAACTAGCCCATTGTCAACTATTATACGGCAATTGTAGTACACTTATTGAAGTAGTACAGAGTAATGAGTTATATGATTAACTCAATGCACATTAGCTGACAAATACAACTGATCACGAATACATTAAAGTTAGCGTCCACACCTCACTAACCGCATTCCACGATGCAAGTTTGATTAGCATTACAGCTTGAACATAGAAAGGAACACTGGTGACCGTATTATTCACGCGACGAATCTATCTTACCATTATGAGACTACGAACCTTCCTACAAAATGGGTATTATTAGTCTCAAAAAATTGCTACAGGGCATGGAGACCCTGATTGTGCTTAATCCTCTTCACATTCAGTAGGAGATGAAATGCAAAATGAAATGCTCGCCATCAACTAGAATCCATTCCTATCTCTCTGCCCAGGATGTCACGTGATACGAAGGTTCCCTTTCCCATGACCTCCCTCTCTCTTGTATTTCTCTATTTCACTCACTCTCCTTCCCTATGTAAATCTGGAAGATAACATTAAGAGAAAGTATTCATTTAATTTCCGTTGGCGGAGTATGTGAAGTGAACCATGGAGAGGATTCTGGGAGTTTTCCGAGAATGTGACTTAACAGCTTTCGGCTAAATCTCTCTCCACTAATCTTCCTTTAATTTGAGAGAGGTTTACTCGTGATAACCCTCCAAGATTATGACTATTTAATTGTGTTATGCGTTTCTGCTGAATGTTGCCATTTCTACTTGAGTGTCGATGATTTTCACATACTAATATTTATTACTGCTTATGTTCCTTAGACTGATTTATAAAACGGTATACAGGTTTACGATATTGTATTTTTACTTCGAAATAACTACTATTTGCTTATATCCGCAGTAAATTTTACATCAGTAGTAGCAGTGTCCCTTTTTCAAGCGTTTCAACGTTTTTGGGAGTTAGTAGGTTAAGGCTGCAAATGCTTAGCCTAGCGATATGGGGATTTCACATCAACGAGTCTTTATTAGTAATTTTTGCTCCCTTACTTTGCTAGTAGAGATGAAATATGTTGTACCACTATTTTTTTTGAGAGGAATGCTATGTCAGTTTGCTTTTACTTTCGACTCACGGTTTAAATTTCGAAATCCACAAATAAAAATTTTATCGTACCGGATTCATTACAGTCATGAAAATTTGGACATCTTCTAATTTCCTTGGTGTCTCTTGAGTAAAATAATTGAAGAATCAAATAGTCGTGACAGAATATTGCGATCACAAATCACCTGTAATTAAAAATGTAAATATCTGAAAGAAAAGATACATTGCACATTTTCCAGAGGATTTTAATATATGTAAATAATTTTATATAAACAATTTAACTGGTTAGTTTTATAGATTCATTAAAATCATAATGTTTTTACGAATTACAGCTTTTGGTGAAAATATCTATTAAAGGCCATATTAAACAAATATTTATTCGTAGGAGTAGTTTCAATAACTAAAATTAGCTTTATGTAATCTCGATCAATTTAAATTTCATTATAGAACAGGACAGGACCGGTATTTCAGTAAATTCTGATTGATTTTTAATGAAGTTGTTCATTGATAAGTTGACAATAGCTATTTGTAGGTGCTATTGCGCTCTTTTCGATGCATGATAGTTGATTGGTAGATTATGTCAGGTCTAAATTAAATACAGATAATGCAGATTACATACGAGTAGAATAGGTTGCAAAATAATAAGAGAAAGAGTCGGTAATGAATTGTGATACATAATTATATAATTTCAGCAATAAAAATATAATTATTGCATGGGAAATAAAAGAAAGGATTAGTTGTTAGAATGCATAGGTTATTTTAATTTGGTTTGGATATATGCAAATGGTGGATGGAAGGTAGAGTGCCAAAAGTGTTGCATGATGGGATTGTAGGTGAAACTTAATGGTGATGAAAACTAGGAAAAAAGTGGCCTAATGAGATTATCACATGGTGTAGCGTTTCAACGTATGCAGCTAAACTCTACGAGAAAGTGAAAAGAGAGAATTTTATAGTAATTGATGGAGGTATGTGTGAATGTGTTTGAAACAGAAAGGGCAAATAAGAAAAGAGATACATGGATGGGTATTGTGAGCGAATGAAGTAAATAAACGTCTTTGCTTTGAGGGAATTCTGCGATTGATTTGTACTAATTTCAGGAATTTTTTTATTACCACTGATGATTGGAGGAATTAATGTAGATGATTGTGGATCAGGAGAATAGTCATGTATATTTGGAGTTATCTATTGGCTTCTATGAATACAGGAAGGAAGTTCGTTTATACAGAATATAAAGCTCGTGACTATACTCATGCTTTGAAGTTGCTTTTCAAAATATTATTAGTTTTTTCTAACTTATCCTTCAAAGGCGAACCTAATATTTTGCATAGATGACGAATAATCACCTTGATAGCGAGAATATTCACGACAATACTAGAATTAACTCCTTTGGCAATCATTGGGCCCCTTCGCTCGGCTTCGCAGTAAGGGTATAATATGATTATAGCTTAAGCTATTCAGATTTTAATCCGCCTTTAATTCTCTTTGAGCTCTATTATCTCATCTTCCCACGTACGGACGATCTTGGTAGCATATCGATTCTGGGAAGAGATGGATGAAAGGAACTTTTAAGCGTTTTTCGCATTCAAAACACTCTTTCCTTCCTTTACTCTTTTACAATTCCGCTTTGACAAAGAGGTTTAAAAAAATCCAATCCTTTTGACCTTTCGTCAAATCCTTTAAAGGGAGAGAGAGAGTAAAGGGTTTTTAGCTTTTTTCCATCTCCTTTACGTCCAGAGCAGTTATTTTAGTTTTCATTCGATGATGTGAAGATCTAACGAAAATGAGTGACGTTATTGAAACTGCGTAGGAAAAGACGTTAGTATCTTCTTTCGTTTAAGAAAACTGTTAGAGATGCAGATTTCTAAATGGTTTGCAGAGATTTAAACCAACAGATTTAAGAAGTGGTAATTCATTCATTCGCCAATCAGCCAAGTGGTATTCATGGTATGAAGATATTGAATTTTAACAACATTGCAGTAAATGAAGAATAATTGAGCTCAAAATTCGTAGTCAAAATATTTTGTAGCTTTTGGTTCTTGTGCAGTATCCATAAAGTTAGAACTAGTAATTCTTGTTGTTTCATTTTTCTATTGCCCTTGAACGGTATAATATTGTCCTGAATGGTATAGTTACACGAATAAAAATTAAACTAAATAATATGCAATGTAAATATTCATTAGGTTTTAAGTTTATAATTCCAAATGCAAACTTCTTGCTGCGACATTTTATACATCATTACGATACTTACTTCATTTATCATGGAAAAGTTTAGTTTAATCAACCTAAATTAATATTATGAGGTATTTTGCTGCAAACGTTTTGCACCATCCCAAAAAGAAACCATATATTTGAGGTGTCTCAGAGTTTACCAATTATTGTTTTAAACATTTTACTTAAGCTTTTACTTAAGCTAAAATTCGACTGTTATATTATCAGTATTTATGCATCTAATTTCTGTTAGTATATTTTATCTCCATCCGTTAATCCTGATTTTAAGTTATCAATATTCTAACTTATAATAATTACTGAGTGAGTTATTTGTAATAAAACCTTGTTTATTATCAAAGTTTACATGAAACGCAGTACCTTTTGCACAGAGAATGTTCCTCATTAAGCTTCTCCCGATCTAAAACAAACATTTATTATACCATAGAGATTAAGTGTTTCGTTCATTCATTCAAATTAAATTCTATTGAAATCCTGATTAAGAAAATAACTGTTGAAATATAGACTAATCTATATATATAAAGCAGAAATTCTGTGGGTTTGTGGGTTTATTTGTCTTGGATTGGAGTCTACACCGTTTGCCCGATTTGTCTCAAAGTTTGCATACGTGTCCATTTATATCAGGAAGAAAGTACTATCGCATTTTTATTCAATAATTTTGCTGGATTCGAACCAGGATCGCTCAGATAGATTTTCATAAGAAATACACGTAAGCTTCACTTTTATCGGTTGCAGGCTTTATTTCTTATGAAGAATTAAATTAGAAGGAATAGTCGTGCAGAGTCGAGACAAACACCGAAAGAAAAAAATTTTAATAAAAATTCTTATTTTGGTCGTGGAATTTTACTTTTGATTAGAATTTGCGAGAATATTGGTAAAATGAACAAAACTTTCGTGAAAATTCGAGGCTATAAACAACTCATCCCCCTAACGACCGATCCCATTGTTGAATCTGAGCTCATGTTTTATCCGGTAAAAATACTCGTGGACTTTAGGTCCATAAAGCTGATGATTGAAGAGGACGATATATAACATGGATAACGAGAAATTTTCTGTAAGAAGGTAACCAGCAATTGCAGGTACGTAATTACAGTCAGGAGATTGTGTGTCTTCGATTTTAGTACAAACCTTTTGCCAGATTCGCGTCAAACTTTGCGTACGTGTTTTCTGGGACAAGGAAAGACGTACTGTCTCAATTTAATTCGATAATTTTGCTGGGTTCGAACGAGGATCGCTCAGATGGGTTTCCATAAAGAATAATTCTAATCTTTACTTTAATCGGTAGCAGGCTATATTTCTTCTGAAAAATTAAAATTGAAAAATAGTCGAGCGGAGTCGAAGCAAGAAGCAAAAGAACGGAAATTGAATGAATATTCTAATTTTGATCGTGGAATATATTTTCCGAATCGAAATTTCGAGAATTTTGATAAAATACGCGTGAATTATCCAAAATTGTTGAGGTTGTAATAGACAATACTCCTGACGATCAATGCGATTGTTGAGCCGAGCTCATGAATTTTCCTGTATAGTAAGAATAGATTGGGATTTTAGACTGTATTCTAAAGGGAATTTACGCATTGCACGACCGGCAACTTGAATTTAATCTACTTCTATTTTCCCCGTTGAGAATCAACGGGCGCTTCAGCTAGTATTAAATAAACTACAGCAATTGAAACAATTAAGGCCTTGAAAACCAACTTAGGTAGACATAAAACACAGAATAAAGAGATTCAGTGAAATGTAAACATGCAAAGAGATTATTTATAAATTATCATTGTTCAATTTATGTAGAAAAATATAGCTTAATTACAACATTCTACAGCTTTACGCGATGAAATCATGTTCGTAATCTTGTTGCGCTATGCTGGTATGGGTAAATATGACTAAATGAAATACAGCAATGAAATTAAGTAAATTTTACAAGGAAAAAATAAAAAGGGAAACTACATATCATGGGAAAACGTTTTCTTATTTAATATCTAATAATTCCCGTGAAAAGTAGTTTTCCTTTTTTATTTTTTCCTTCTTTCTTTCCAATACAAAAATTCACCTGTCAGTCAGTTGATTTTATTCAAACATTTTAAATTTACCATTTAGGTAACCGAAAAGACTTTGGAATCACTTTGGCTCATAAGGTCCGATCGGTTACATAAATAACGATTACATCCCACTGATCATGCATAAAAATTAATCATTAGCGCATGGAAAATGAAATTCCTGGTGTGCGCAAATACGTCATGGACGTCATATCCGTTGGATCAAATCCAAGGAGACGGTAGTTTATATAGTTTGAGAACTGCGCCATGCCTCCGTGAAGCTGTTAATCATAGCTGAACAAGTTGCGCCCCGTTTGATTAATGGCGGCAGGACCCTTGTGGTGTTCTTGCAGATGCCGATCGCTCTTACCTCTCGTAATGACTTCGTTACAATTAATGGCGACATATAAACCCATCTTGGAAACGTCCGATCGACTTTGGTACTGATTTGGGCTTAAGGAGGGAGGTATATCACGCTCCAGGCTGTTCATTTTCTCATAAAAGTGATCGAATTGAGCGAGGATTAGAGAGAGAGAGACGAGCTATCGAATGGGTTCGGACGGGGAACTTGTGCTTGTGAACGAAGAAAGTGATTTTCTTTTTTGATAAATGGAAGACTTTGGTTTTGGTTGATTTTTTTGAAACTTCCCGGGAACTTGGATGGATGGAGAAAGTTGACGGAGAAAAAAATATCTATTTAGGGCTAGAAACTTTCAAAAAAGTCCAACGAAACAAAGCTGTCAATATGCCACGTTATGTTTGGATCCTATCTATTCCGGATTGAATTTTATGACGCAACCCTTCTTCTTTGCTTATGCTAAAGATTCTTATGTTAAAGAAAGTGAGCATTAAAAGGGAGAATGGAATCCTCCAGAGAATTAATCTGCAAGAACTGGCATTGTTGCATATTTCCTTTTTCTAAGGCATCGCATTGCAAATAAAACACCAACGTAAGAAAAGTAATTTGTGGCCAGAATCTGAAGTTAATAAATAATTTCTGTTCAAAATCATATGGAAAGCGATTTTTACTATTTTCTTGTCTTTAGCGAATGGAAGTGAACACTCAAATTGAAGCAAATACGTTTATCTGATTCACTTCTGCATAAACACATATCAATCAGTTCTTCTCAATTCCTTCTGCGTTAATATACCTACAAGGCAAATCTACTCAATATGTGTATGTGTATGGTAGAGAACAATCCAGAGAGTAACAATTGGTAGAACAGTTTTCTTCAAAAACAAACAAAACTGTATAAAATCATTCGCTGTCTTTTATTTTTCACTGTTAAATTATGAGTGGCATTCAATCTGTCCATTCTTTTAACTGAGCTCGACGGCCTATGACAGAATATACCGTTTGATTCATTCTCTCTTAAACTAACGCAGAGTGTGTCCATCAGAGAGACTGTCCTACAAACTTTAACAAATCATTTGACCACTCATATTTATTATCAGAGACCTCTTCGATATTTAAAATGTTAAATATTCGTCGTTTGTAAGGGTTGGTAAAATATTTAGACAGTGAGAAAAAGAGGATCCGAACCGTTTAAGCTATGTCAAACGAAGCGAAACGGACTTCAAATAAATATTTTTGAGTGAGCAGAAACGAGAAACAGTGAAAAACTCAGCCCGTTACCCTGACAGTTTCAAATAAATTTGAGGTCAAAAGGAAAAAAAATATCTGAAGTGACAAGGAGTCGAGCCTGGATCTCCACTCGACTTACAAAGTGTTCTTTGAACCACGGATTTCTGCCTTTGTTGCCTAAAACATGAGCCTAGATCGTTTAGAATTTATGGATGTAGTCCCTAACATTAAAATATACTAATATATCCTTTCATTGCTTTATGAATGAATCATTTTCACCCATTCGTAATATTAACATGTAGTAGTACACACATCTTATATATTGATCTCTAATATTTGAATTGTTTGTATTAAGTAAACTTTTGTATGTAACATATTGATTTGGTATGTGTAATTATAATATGAATATTTTATCCTGTGGAAAGTCACCTAAGACCAGCAATACAAGAATATCGCATGATAAAAACATTAATATACGTATGTAAATGAAGAAGTATAGTTTTTCATTAAGTTTGCATTATAAAATAAATATTAGATAAAATCACACAATATTAAAAACATATATTGAAAACATTATGTGACGTTTTGCGCCTTCTGACTTGCGTACTCCGCCCTTTCCTTTCGCTTTTGTTTCCTTCGCGGGTCGCGGAGGGGGGGAGGGCGGAGGGTATTTAGGTCCGGCGTCGGACGCCCGAGGAGGGAATTTTTTTTTGCGTTGGCAGTCTTCGTGTGAGGAGCGTTTCGTTGGTCGCGGAAGTCTTTGCGGATCGTGTTCCTGCGTTCGTTTAGAGAAGTACCGGTTTAGTTTCCCTTTCTTTTTGGCTTTCGATTTTCTTCGCCGTCAAGGGTAGTTTTGTTGTTTGTTTCTTTTTGTTTTTTCCCTTTTTCCTCTTTCCTTTTTCCCTATTCGTTACCCTTACCTCTCCCGCCATCCTATCACCCCGTTTCCTGTGATGATCGGCGTCGGAATCATTGAGTGAATGATCCGCGCCCCGAGGCTGAGGAAACTACCTATTTTCGCTAAAACATTCTTTGTTTTCATTCCTAGCCCCCTCCGAGTGCGGGCGGAGGCTTGCCCCTGCTCCTCATTTTCTTTTATTCTCCCGCACTGAGGCCCAAATCCAAACTATAAAATTTTGCGAACCCACGCTAGAGCCAGCCCGGGGATCCAAAGGGGTCACAATATTTCTAGGGCCCAAGGGAGGCTTTAGAGAGGTTTCCTTCCCGTTTTTGGGCAAACGACGTACAAATCCCCTCGACCCTTGCCAGTTGGTCAAATAATCAAACTATAGCTTGGAGCAAAATAAATTAATAACAATTAAATTTTCAAGAAATCTTTAAGAGTAGAGATTTTTGGCTATTAAAATTTCAGCTGATGTAGATTTTCGTCGTCACATGAGATATTGAAAAGTTGTGCTGTAAAAATGTAGATCACCAGCAGAACCTTCTAGCTCCTTCCTTAAGTTTACGACAGCATCGGACGGCTTAAGAAAAACTAATTGTATTCCCTCTGATACCTTATTTCCTCCGCCAAAATTACTTCCCCGCCCGTTCCATTCCCGTCTCGCCGTAATCTCCCGATTGAGGGAAAATCCGTTGAAAAGTGTTCGTCGCTATTGAAATTAAGTTCGGGAAAATTTTCAATTCCCTCCGAAGACAATGAACCGCCGAAGTCTGAGCATTATGCCGAGGCAACTACGCCAGGATGCCGCCGTGTGTATTTTCCCGGCACGCGCTCTCTTTCCCACGACGATCCCGTCTCTTACGGGGCGCGTTTGCTTCTCGTTGTCGGAAGAAGAAATAGCACGGTAGTGTGCGACACATCCCTTCCTTATGCAAGGCATTTTTCCATGTATCTCACCGATGGCGGAAGAGGCTATTTCCAGCAGATGTGTTGAAGATTGTACAGAGTGGGTTAAATGGAATAATCCCACACGGCAGAACCGCATGAATAATGATGCCCGCACGACAGAACCTCGTAGTAAGTAAAGCCCACATTGAATAAATCGCACAATGATACAAGCCCACTGTTATACTTGCGCATGTTGAAAAATTCCAACTGTGAAATTCCTACATGTCAAATTTTAAAAATAATATTTCAAATTAAGAATTAAAAATTACAATGTTGCTATTGCTAAATTTAGTATTATTAATGTTAGTTCGTACTTATGGCATCAGAACGACCCATATAACGGGGATCGCATTATATCGGTTTCATAATCTAAACAAGTTATTTCTTTGAACTTAAATTTCATACGTGCATTCATGTCCATAGATTTTTTTCATATTCGGTTCTGTCTTGTGGGCCTCTTCCGTGTGGGCATTTCCCGTGTGGGGTTATGTTGTGGAACCCATTTTCCCCTCCCCATTATCTTTTTCGGGGCGCGTTCGTTTTCTTCTGGTGCAAAAGGAGAGAAGAAAGAGCACGATACTGCGCGACACATCCCTTCCGCCCCCAAGACATCTTTTTTTTCTTGTATCGCACCTAAGCCCTTTCCGACAGATGCGGCGAAGAGTGTGCAAAGTAGTGATGCAGGGAAGGGCCCTCTTCGGGAGTGAGGATGGGTAGGAGCAGGTGTGTCTTCCGCGGCAGAATAGAGTGCAAAGCGCGAGGAAGGAGGGAGGCGAAAGAAACGTAGCCTCTGCCAAAGTTGGACGCTAAACTCCTTGGGAGTGAGACGTTTGCTTGCGTTGCACAAATACGAGGGCGAGAGGATGCGAGGCTCGCAATCCCCCGATAAAAATCTCATTTGGACGCTAAGTAGGTTACGGGAGAATTGTCTATGTGTGTCGTGCTTCATCGCAAGGGGTTTCTTTCGAGGAGTATGTGCATGTGTCTCTATCGATTCGTGAATTGCATTTCACGCATTTGATCAAAGAGGCGTGAATTGGTTTAACTCTGGAGATGGGTTAGAACTTGCGATCTGTTTGTGCCGAGGAGGGCGGTGGTTAGTCCTCAATATGAATTTTGGCGTTGCTTTAGTGCGAGCGGAAGGGAACCTAGTGGCTGATGTCTAAGTGCAAAACTTAAATTTTGAGCTACTTTATTACAGTATATACGTGTATAATTCCTGAGTGCATGATTTCATCATAGGTACCTACTAATCTCTTGAAAGATTACATTGCATACCGAGTTCCTCTGTTCCCAACTTTAGTTCCTGATAACTACCTAAGTTAATTTTTTGACAGTCTATACTGTGATCATATTTCTATTCTCCAACATATTTGTATAATTTAATCACTCTTTACACACATTGAGACGTATCCAAATTTTCTTTTCTCCTTCGTGCGATTCCATTTCTCTCTATCTCTTTAATTCTCTTTTGTACCTTCTTGATTGAATATTTATTTTTCCCGAGGAATTTATATTTTGTATTTTTATCCTCATAAAATTTCTATTTATTAGTTTTCCTAATAATTATTATATATGAAATGCATTATGTTAATACAATCCGTCAATAGTTGAAACTCAGATTGAATTTCCAAGTATATTTTACATTTTTCATCGCATATTTTTCCCATTTACTTTTTCTCCATATTACCACTCCGTTCATAAAAGCATTTCCACGTTCGCAAAAATTATGGTATTCAAAATCTTTCCGAATGAAACAGCAAACAATCTTGTCTTCTTATCTCGTATCTTTGTCTCTTACAATTGAAAACATTTCATTACTTTGGGTCAACATTATTTAATTAATGGACGAATTTTGATATAAGTGAATATATAGTCAAAGTTACCTCTGGCGTACCTCAAGGCAGTGTAATTGGACCTCTTCTTTTCCTGATCTATATCAATGACTTGAGTTACGAGATAGTTAGCGATAGACGAGACAGTGAATATCTCGGGATCAACATTACTAATAACTTAAATTGGAGCACGCATATTCGAAAAATCTGCGGCAAAGCAAATAAAAGGCTTGGCTTTGTAAAGCATATTATCGGTAAATGCGATGAAAAGGCGAGAGAGTGATGTTATTTTACCTTGGTCAGACCCCTTCTGGAATATGCGGCAAGTATATGGGATCCGGCGGATGAAACGTGAACTCGCGAACTCGAGAAAGAAAGGAGATTGGAAGCTAGGCTGCGATTACTTAATACATTCAGGGAAACTACATTTTCGGAAGATACAATCGGTATCATGCAACCCCTCTGCTACCTCGGCCGATCCGATAATGACCGTAAGTTAAGAGAAATAGATGTTAGGACGAATCGTTTTAAAAATTCATTCTTTCCACGAACGATACGCGACAATAACCGAATAAGGAAGTTAGTTTAGATTCAACTGCTGTTTACACCCCCTGCCACACGCCGAAAGGTGGTTTGTAGGGTATTTATGTAGATGTATATGCTGTGTTAAAGCTCAGCAAAATCTCGATCGTAAAGAAAATTGGAGATATCTTCTAACTCCAAAAGTAATAATGAAGTGTTGAAGTTGCCCTTCATGGAGATGTATTATGATTAATTTGAGAAATGAGCATCTCTGAATTGATTTTAAATATGAATCAGGCATAAAGGAGGCAAAAATCGGAATTACGAATCATATGGCATTCGGGCTTGGAGCAAATTGATGTAGAGTTAATTGCCCACGAAGGGAAGATTTCGACTTATTCTGATGGTGCAGCTATTGAATGACTATCAAAGAGATTCAAAGAAATTAGGACTCTCAATGTACTTCAAAAGAGAGTTTTGGTCCAATTCTAAAACTTTCGACAAAGCTGTGAGCGTTTAGAAAGAGCAGTTGATCCTTTGATACGTCTTGAGGAGAGCTATTTTCGAATAGAGTTCGAGTTTTTGTTTCGCTTGGAAAGGGAATTCATTTGTTACGGCTCCACGAACGGCTAATCTCCTCTCGCATTCCTTATTTTCTTTAGCCTCTTTCTAATAAGTTTTAATGCGTTTTTCTTCTTTAAAAGCTTCGGTGCCCGCCCCAATCTACGTCCACGTAATCGCCATGACTGTCGGAGCGCGGCAGAGAACCGATCACTGTATTGAGATACTCCGCCCATTATTTTTATGTATTGCTAGAAGAAAGGAGCTCTTCAATTGATTCACCGTTACCCCTAACGTTCCGTTCGTGACCAGACCCTCAAAACGGGAAATAATACAGATAGCATCCCCTCCATCCGCTAAGGAAATCGTCGCTCTACAATCATCACTTTACTCCGTTTAAATATTTATGGCTTAAGTCATACTTATTTTTTAAGACGTTCATGTACTATTACCATCAACCTTAATTTTCCTATTTCTGATTCATGTTCAACAAACAGACTTACGTTAAACCCTTTTGACTACTCCATTAAAATAAATTGAAAGACCTAATAAAACTTGTGCACACTTCTTGAAATTTTAAATAATTACTGTTGTGGCATCTAATAATTGCATCATCTATATTATGGGTTTTATAATTTACATTCTTAAGACAATTAATTGTGTGATATTAATATTCTCTAGATTCCATTTGCTTGGTCCCATAAATTATAGCAGCACAATTTTATTGGAGAATAATGACTAAACCTAGTAGATTAATGATGGCTGTTCAGAAAAATAACAAGATCTTGAAAAAGTTATTATTATTATATTTCCTGGAGGGCTAATTTGTTGAGAAATTATTATAGATGAATACAAATTCAAATAATAGAGGTGTGAAGATTACGAGGTACAAGATTTGGTAAATTATCTCCTTGATATCCAGAAAAGCATCGCATTCGTCTTAGGTTAAAGTGACCTGGGGTCACCAATATTGGCGATGATTGTTGATCAGCATCGTGAAAAAGTGGGAAACCTTTTTCATTTACGGGTCTATCTCATCTGCCCGACGCTCAATTGTTCGATTGGCTGAATGCTTCTTGACCGACTGCTTCATTGACCGACTCCTAAGTTGACCAACAGCTTGATTGGATCCCAACCCAACCCATTAGCTATTATATTGAACTTCTATGACATGGACAATAAACTCTATTATTATTATATATTTGCAAAAGCGAATTTAATAATATTAAACTACTTTAAAGAAGGGCGAAATCGAGACTTAAAAGTCTCCTTTTATATCTAACCCTATTTACAATGTAACTATATCGAGATGTCGTTCAATCAAGCTGTCGGTCAACTAAGCTGTCGGTCAAACGGTCGAGTGAGCGTCGGTCAGTCAAGGGGATCCCTTCATTTTACTGGTAGTGGGCCCGTTTATAGAAGAGCCAGAACTATGGTGCGGGAGTCGATATAACGAACACGTGTCAAACACCATAATTCCTTCTTGTCTATGCATCGGACCTCAGTAGAGCTGTTACACTATGTATACTAAAATTATACGCGACCTAAAAATTTGCTTGAGTTATGTTTGAAATGTGTAGACGAAATACACGATTTGATCTACAGTGTTCTCTATAAGTATTTGCGATATTGAGTTAAAAATCGGTCATACTTCTGCTTGCCTCAAATCAAGGGCTTAGTTGTGACTCGAATAGTTTTAATTAAAACTCGTAGAGTGCCCTCGAATTCATTCCCCGTTCATTCCGTTTCGTTACTATCCTATAAATCCGAAAATTCGGGGCACTAATTCGCCTTGAGTTCTCTGCTGAGAAGGTAAACCCAGCAAACGCTGTGTGACGGCGAAAAGGCTAAGTTGGACAGCGGTAAAGGAAGATGGCGCTGTAAACCAATCAGAGCATGAAGCTTAAGGGAAGAAAACGGGAAGTAGGTAAATGGCTACAGAGAGAGAGACACTCAATTTGAGGTCAGTGGCCGGCGGCGGAGGGTGTCACGATTCCAAGTAATTAGCCCCAACGTCCCTTCCTTGCGAATTTGGCACGTGTTTGCAATGCAAATGGCCCCTCCTGTTCGCAGCTATGAAATCTTTGCCACGCTAAGTTCCCATAATCTTGAAACGCATGTTAACTCCGACGTTATATTTGCCGTCAGGTACATTCTATGATGTCGCAATTTTAGTACAGCTATGCGTGGGAGCTCATGAAATATCTAAAGTCATTAAAACTAGATTCTACTAAGAACTTATAGATTTAATCCAATTGATTGATGAGTTTAATATCGTTTTGATATGCCGCTAGAATATAAACTTCAAGGTATATTCTATTTCGAACTGAAAACCCACATTGGAGCACAGTTTTAGCTAAAACGTGTTTTATGATGAATGTGTCTCCTGAAACCATTAATAACCCACATTGAAGTAAATTGCATAGCCTTAACCTTTTATAAAATCTCTAAGCCTTATACACCATTTTATAAGCTTCCATACAGACAACACAAAAATCAAATAGTCGCAGATAGTCGATTTAATTTCATTCTCGAAATATTTCAATTTCAATCAGTTGTGATATAACTAAAGAATTATTTTCCCGTCATTTCATTTATAAAAAATATTAATTTGACATTCCTCGTAATTGTTAAGTTTTAACTATTTTGAACCTTAGTAAAACAAGCAACAAGATGAATTATGCATTACCTCCACAAAATAAATTAAAAGAGCAACCAGTTTCAACATTATAACGTCATTTAAGGCCGTTCTTTACGGTAATAAAGGAGAAGGGAAGGAGAGGGGATGAGACAGGTGTAATTGGTAATTGATATTGACAAAGGTCAGAATGGTGGTTGCACTTGCAACATACACAGAGCAGTGGGGAAGGGGTTTGAGTAAAAAGGTATACAATAGTTGGTGGAATGGAAACATTTTTTGCGGATATACATGTGAAGTTCCTATAAGAGATATAGCATTTTACTTTTAGGACGTCATTGAGAATAAGTCAAAATATAACATGTGGTTCAACTTGTTGAGATGCAGAACGAAAAAAAACCGCTATGGATAGAAATTATCCCTGAAAAATATAGTAAGTTTCCTTTCCACAGTAAAATGATGTATGTAAACCATGAGGTCAAAGGCACTAAAAACAGCAAGTAGCCTCCCTAATAGGCTGTGGTTTCGATAAATCTGCTATTTTGTAGCTGTTTGCAACGTTACGGAAGCGCATACATTTTCAAATTTATAGCGATTAGAATAGCTTTTCGTATTTTGATAGCTCCAGAGCTTGCCAATTTTAAAGGTAACATTTTCGATGAAATGAAAATCACTGGAAACCTAGGATTTGGGTTATATTTTCTTACTATCTATCCTTACTTGTCATTATCAACCCAGTGGGTAATTTGTTATAAATTATTATTATGAATACCTGAAGATCTTTTCTGAAAAAAATGTAGGTGCTGAAAATGTTAACTTTATTTAATTTCCCTGCTTGTTTATCATATGATTATTTTAGTATTATTATGGTATTGAGAATGAGCGTGCTATTTTATTGTAATCTCAGACCGCGCTTTCAAAAACTTCAGCGGAAAACCCTATCTGAATGTTCCATCAATGTTATATTTATATTATAATTATATATTAATAGTATGCGAAACATTTAGAATTCTATAAAAAAAACATTATACAAGAATGATATGATTAAAAAAATACATGGGTTACGAAAAGTGATAATAATGTATGTAATATGTTATTGGGCCCAACTTAATTATTTCTGAATACGAACTTTTTTCCTATTTTTGGTTAACATGACCTTGGACGGCGTACCTTCACGAAATTAAAAATTACACATTGTTTGAATATGTATGATTAACTTCTTGCGAAGTCATGACGAAGCAATTTTTTCTTCGATTGAGTCTTCATCACAATATTCTATTAAATCGCTATTTATTTATGTATAACGCAATATTAATTGGAATTTCTTATGGAAATGAATTTCTTCTCAAGTAATGATAAAATTTCAGAATCTCGTCCTAGTTATCCCTGAAAAATCTAATTTTTATTTTAGATCTCTGACTTCACCTTTAGTGAACGTGTCTTTTCTTCTAGCTAAGACACGTCTGAACGTCTTAAGACGAAACTGAGATCAATTCCTCGGAATGACTTTTCCCCCAGAACGAACCCGAGCATCGGGACAGGTTCACGACATTCTCAAACGAAAAGGAAATCATCTGTACGCGTCAACGAGATATCTCCGACAGACGGGCGTTCATATAACTGGTTAATTCCTTCTATAGCAACGGAATGGAAAATCCATTTGAGGTAAGTGAGCTTGTCGGGGCACCCCTTTGACTATCCTTTTGGGAGGATTACGGGTCTCAACAAGAGACTCCGAACGAGGGGAGGGGACCGCACGAGACACTTACACACGCGTGCACCGCTGTGAAGTCCCAAGAGCGTCATCGGCCACACCCTAAACTGCCATCGGGCTACGTTCGTACGCGGCGGGAAATGGAAAGAGAGAAAGCCGGGAAAGAGAGAGACGGGAGCCCCGAAATATCGCATTCAGGAATCCTAAGTCGTCCTCGGAGTCATCCGTGCTGTGATCTCAAAGCTCATAGAAGGAATGCGTGCATCCGAAGGAACGCCCCCTCGTATAGTTTTGTATGCCCCCTTTTTTCTCAGGTATATGCGACTCCGCCGGTCGTCGAATCCGAGCGTACGACGTCGGCATATCCCGCGCTCGCTTTTTTATACGTACCGAGTCTCGTATAAAATCCCATCTTTCCGTTTCACCTCGCCTTTTTTCCCGAGAGGCTTTTTTTCTCTCCGTGCCGTCGAAGACGGGATGAAGTTGTAATGTTTTGGATTTTTCCGTGCTGTTTTTCTTCCTCTGGATGCAGAGATTTTCATCAGGGAAATGTCTCGATCGAGGACAATAAAGGGTGGGAAACACGGTACAATATGGGAGTGCTACGAGTAAGACGCGACAACGGCAGGAGTTTTCTCCTGTTGAGGTCTCGCTTGCTTTCTTTCTTGTTTCATAAGTCCACAGTCTACTTGCTCCTTAAAGGCCATTTGATTCGGATTTAGGGCGCCGGGGAGGCTTATTCGGGAGAATGCGGAGATTTCTTTTGCTTTTTTCTCCTCTCTTAGTTGGAGACCTCAGAGTCATACTTTCTGAATCGTCGACCTCTACGAAGATGCGGAGGAAGAAAGTATTTTTCCTTGCTTTCCATTCCCATTATTTTCAATCTGTTCTCATGATAATCTATGGCCTGTGGAATATTTAATTTAGTTTCGTTTTCCAAAGCTGAAGCATCGTCAAGAATGATAGAATATTCCCTGTGTAGGCATTACCTTCGTTTACAATTTCTGTCACAATTTAACTTAACATTTTGAAAAAAAGGTAAGGAATGAGAAAAAGTAAATATTGCATCATGTATAGCAGTGCAGCTTAACTCAAGGAGAAATAAGGAAGAAATTGCGAAATGAATGGGACTGGAACCCAGGTATTCTAAATTGCCAACCTCGTTGGCAGAATAGTTAGTGCTCAAACATTCTAATACCGAGGTCCTGGCTATCCGGAATTTTCCTGGATAGGGAACACGATGATTGTGTTTGTCGTGTGTGTGTGTGATTATTACTTCAATAGGGTTAATTGTAAGAAAAGTCCTAGTTTTAGACTAAAATTCCCTTATAAAGTGGAAATTATTATTACTATCCTGGACAGATATTCTATTTTCCCAAAAAGAATTACAATAACTGAAGGGAATTGACGCTGCATTTAGTTTAGTGGTCAGAATACCTCCTCAGAAGTGTGAGACCTGGATTCGGGTCCCAGTGAGCCGCTATGTTTCGCTTCTATTTCTTCATTGAATAATTGATTAAATCCCACTCTTTAAAAAGAACAGCGGTCCTAGTGGTGATCCCTGCGGTACCATTTCCAATTCTGGAATATCTTCCAATTCCATCTTCGATCAGGGGAGACCTTTTGTTTTTCATACTTTAATGCGGTGCTACCAAAAGAATGCTCTCCTTTCGATGGAACTTGGCACGACTGTGCCCATCCGCCGCATCGAAAATGGTTAGCGCCGCACTTCTTCTTTCGAAGAAAGTAAATGGTGCGTACTAAAGTCGTGCCAGCCTCGCAAAAGAGACGGAGAGAAAGGGATATGGGAAAATAGGATAGAGAAAGTGAGGAGATTTACGAAGCATAGAAGGGTATAAGTTAGAGTGGAAGGATCAGCCGCCTCCTCTTTACTCTCTCCTTCTTATAATCGCAAAATCTCCCGTCTCTCTCACTCGTTATATGGCACTTTGAAATGTTTTTGCAGCCGACGTTTGCGACGGGGTCGGGAAAGGGACGCGTGAGAAATGATCCAAACTTTGTTCTCCTCGATTCCCCCAATTCTATTCGTGCCACCTCCTTGTGTAGGAGTGTTATGGGTGTGGATGGATGTGTTTCCGCGTGTTTGTGTGTGTGTCAGGCCGAAACTTTTGCCACAATGAAGGTCGTTGAGATCAGAAAAGGGCGGACTCCATCTGCCTGCAAAGTAGGCCCCTGATTGTCACTTGCTCCGTCGGATGGCTGATTTATATTCTACGGTAGATTAATATCGCGACCGACGTATCTTTCCTGGCGGTGCCTTCGCAGTTATACGGCGCCTTTGTGGGGCGGGAGATATTAATGCCCCCGGACGCGGGATATTAAATAAAGTAGCCTCTTTTTTACCACTTAGATTAAGTTCTAAACACGGGCTTAATTCGCAATCATGAACAGGGAGCGGTAACAACAGGCTTTCCTTTTCCACCGGATTATGACATCGCGCGCCCAATTTGATCGGAGGTAACGGAGCGGAATAATGAATTCGGCGACTGTAAAAAGTTCCGGGCATTGATTAATTTTCCGACTTAATCCTACGTAATTTATCGCGGCATCTAACGGATTTGCTTAACTGAGTGGCAGAGACAAATTCAATATTGCCGAATCTGGGGATGAAGAATGGAGCAGAAAAAGGAGAGCGCTCTCTTTGAGGTCGCTCCCTGGAGAAAACTCCTCCGCCAATATACATTCATTCGAGGGCGTCTTTGGGGGGCTCTTTGCCTCTATTGCTCCGAAACAATTCCACAACTGCAACTTTTTCGGCCGTCCCAGTGAGTGAAATATGGGTATGAGTCGGATGAATCATAAAAATCCTTCGCAAATGACTAAACAGAAGTGAAAATACTTGGGTTTAATTCCTAGTAATGTCGGTATTTTTTGCGTTCTCTTCTAGTTGCTGTATTAAATTTCATTTTAATTATCATTATGGTTTTATTCGATGGGATTCCTCTAAAGGAGTATATTTATTTTTTGAAAACGAATTCTTCCAAAATAGACCACTCGAATAAATCTGAATTTATCCTACATTTATGTGAAGTGTATTGATTCGTGTATACCAAAGAATTTGCCAGTAGCCTTCCTATTAGTAGTTTTGTGGGTCATTTGCTTCGAAGAGGACCTCTCGTGATGGTAGTATCCACTATATATCGTAGGGAACTATGGCCTTGCTTATGAAGTACCAGTTCAACGGTAAAAGAACTGTCGCAGCGTCGTATTCTGGTGATCAGAATACCTATCCGGAAAGTGGGAGACAGGTTCGAGTCAAATGCATGTAGCTATTTTTCAATTCCGTTTCTCCTTTGATTAATCGATTAAACCCGCTCCTAAAACAAGAGTGGTCCTATAAGTGATCCCTGTGTTACTTCTCCTTATACGTGTTCCCAGAAAATGTTTTTGCAAACTCCTACTCATATGACTAAACAGGATTGGAAAAAACGCTGGACACGCGTCCTAGTCATGTCGTTATTTTTCTTTTCTATACAGCCTTGGGTTTTCAGAGCGCATATTTCTTCGTGCTAAGTTTAATGAATTTCCATCATCCCCCACATATGAAATAAAGATCTACATAGAGCGATTTTAATTCAAATAAGCTACAGCTGACCAACTTCCTGGCGTTGGAGCCAAAAAAGAGGGAACTCCTTTTTTGCTCCTGAGAGCTTCGGGATGGCGCTCTTTCGCACCACTCTTCACGTGCAGCAGAATCCTGAGAGAAGGAGGGGATGCGGGAGAGTGGGACAAGGAAATAATGTACGTGTCGGGGGCGACAGGGAGATGGCGCGGGAGGAGGGTATGGGTGGGGCTCTCTGAGAGTTGTGGGAAGTGGCTTCTGAGGTTTGATCCCAGGACTCCTAGCATATCGATCCACAAAGGAATTCGGCGGGAAGGGAAGGCGGAGAGATGACTGAGGAGAATGTGTTTGGAGAGGATTAGAGGAGGGAATGAGAACCGCAGTGTGGGAATATGCTGAAGGATGAGTGATGGGAGGAGGAATGGGATGGAAAAATATAAGTGGGAAGAAGTGGGATAATGTTTTCGGGGGCTGAAGTAAAATGGGACGAAATAAGTCGGAGGAGAGGAAGGCATATAGACAGAGAGAGGGAAACTGAATGAGAAAGAGCTGGAAGAAGTGATGATATTGGTCTCGGCCAATACCGAAAGGTTTTCTTCTCGATGGAGAAAATGGTGGGAGAGTAGATGCAAAGAGCTTAAATGTTTGGGATGAATGAGTTAATATGTAAATATGATCCCAGCGAATATCCGTAAAAGGCTAGGTAAGAAGTCGTTAGTTGATCTTAATTTTTATTTAGTTGTTATTTTATTATTTGAATAGTTGAATATGGCTATATAATCCTACGATTAACCGTAAAAGGTTAGGTATTAATGTCGTTCAACGTTTTACTCAAATTGTCATTTTTATTTAGCATGTAGCAATTTGATAAAGTGCATCCCTTACAGATTAAATTTTAACGTATGACAGCAGTAATGAATGCGATAAATAGGGTCTTGAATTAATATCACGATGTGACTTGTTATTTACGTAAAACAACCTTATTAATTACCTTCCACCCGGCTTCGATTGCTAGGAAAGGTCCTTTGCCTGCTTAACGAAATAGACATCTTTAAGAAATAGGGGTATTTTGAATTCTAAAGGTTGAAAGAGCGTTAAAATGAGAAACATGGCTCTTCTCTCAATGGATATGATTTGACACAAGTGAATTTGAATGAATTTGTTCGTTCACGTGAGACACCCTCACAAAGGAAGGTCTCATTGGAACTTATGTTCGAAACTCCTCTTTGACGACGATTTTACCGCATTTCCTCATGGGATTTTCGTCTTATTTTAGTAGAGTAAAGCTGAGCTCTACAGTGAAGTTGGAGAAGCAGTTAGAAATGAATGAACGAGTAGAAAGACTGGAGACTGAGTAGGAGTCTGATAAGTAAAAAGAGACGAGGTATTTTTGCATCAGAAATACTCGAGAAAGACTTAGGAGAAAAGCGAGGAAATCAAATGCTAGAAAAAGATAGGAAGGGAAGAGCTTTTAGGTGTATGTTGAAGTTATTCGATTCGGAAGATACAAGTGGGAGAGGTACTTTAAACCGAGATGGCGAAAAAGCTATCTTTCGCCCATGGTTTTTGGAAATAAAGGATCGCATTCGGTGGAATGAGGTGGGCCATAGCGTAGGGTAAGCGGCGGTGAGGGAGGTAAAGCAGCTTGGGATAGAAGAAAGACATGAAAAACTGGAAAAGCTGCGGGTATTGGTGCTAGGACACTGCGGAATGGCCCACGAGATGTGTTTGTGTCGTGAAGGTACGCGCGGGAACTGAGCATGGCATTCGGAACGAGGGTCTACCTTTTTTGCACCCTCATCCCTTTAACGATATACGGACAAGAAGGAGGGATGAGTAGAGTGGATGGTCTAAAAATGGGCGTGTTATGGAGGGAAAAATGGGTAGAGGTAGGGAAATAGAGTGATTGGGAAGAATGGAGATGAATTGCCGGAGGGATGGGACCCCGTACCAAAACGATTCCGGCGGACTGGAGATATGGAGAGAAGGGCCATGCTAGCGAAAGATCCGGAAAAATGGCTTCATCGCTTCAAAAATGAAGACCGAGGAATCCCACTATAAGTCTACGGCAGAATTTTATTGTGAGTATATCCATAAAATATGAGATTCGGTTAACGTTCAGGAAGGCGCTTTAGAATTATTCAGATAGCATTGCAAAAAATGAAGTTTATGCGGAATATTCATTTTCATCCTCATGTTCCATTTAAGTAATAGGAATATATAGCTATATCCAAGTTTATTGTGTTTTAAGTGCTTGTAAGTACGGAACACGGATGTAATCGAAAACATTCTTGAGTGATGCATCGATATGATCGATCATATATCGATGAATAGATACTCGATTTACACTTGAAGCGAATTGTCAGGAAAATTTGGGTAAAAGTAAAAAAGATTAAAAACTTCAGTCAAAATTCTAGTACACCCAAGAATAAACTGAAATGAAAAGTAACGGTATGACTGGAACTCAAAACAAGATCTCTTACTTTCCGGGCATGCAGTCTAGTTCCTCTTAAAGTGCAAAGTAACTTTCTTTCCCTCATACATTCTAGTAAATATTTCATCGTAAAATATTCTGCAAGTTTAGGTGAAAGAAGAGAAAAGAATATTTTTTATAATTGTAGGAATCAATTATTGTTAAATCCAAAAAAATGAAGTTAAACTTTTGAAGTTGTGATCATGACAATGAAGCGTTCAGTGAAAGAGGGTAGAAATCAATTTTTGTAATTTACCGAAAAGGTAAACCTGAACTGTATGAAACTTAATTATGGGAATGTAAAGATAAGTCATTAAAGCATGATGGATAGAAGAAATTTGCGAGCAAAGTGTGTACAAAGAAAAGGAATGATAAAATGGAGGAAACTGGATATAGAGCTTAGGGAATAAATACGGGTTGGGAGGGAGTGCAAAATAAATGGTCTGCTTGTTAGAATGAAGAAAGAGGAGGCGATATGCGTGAAAAGAGAAGAGAAGACGGGACTCTAAAATTAAGGATGGGAATGAAAGTAAAGTAGATGAGGAGTAGTTTGGTAAAGAAAAAGCAATTAATTGGGGACGAAAAAGGGAAATGAAACCTCGTGACCCTCCAAAACTTCATAAACCTAATAAAACTGACACCAATTTCTTCTGTGAGCAGAATTCTCGCTCGCAGATTCAGAACGGCCGTAGAAAACCGTAGTCTGTTTTTATGGGGGATATAAGAATTTCATTCCAGCGCGTGTTGCTCCGTAAAATGAAGAATGGCCCGAGATAACTTTCTGATTTTTTCGGCGCTTAAAATGTCTCTCAGTTTTCCTTACGTTCGGCGGTAAGAAACCCGCATAAATGAAACTGAATAACGCTGCCCGAAAGTGCTATTTTAGGCTTCTTAATTAGGAAAGGACATTTAACTTGCAGGAGAATCACAAAGGAAATTTGAATTCGGAAGATTTAATTTCAGGCATTGTCCCCGTATTCGGTGTGCTTAAAGTTCGAACGCCACGATTGCATTATGGATGCAAAGAGACTGAAGGTGAATAGAAATCGTCTAAGTGGAAACAGACCGCATCGGAATAGCTTTGAAGAATTCCTCGTGCTAAGTGCAGCGTACTCAAAGGCTGTGTAATTATTCAGTCGTCTCTTCAAAGAAATTTTGCATTCACCGATCTCATTACGGGGAAACGTGACGCGAAATGAGCAAGACGCTTCAAATCGGCAAATTTATTCAATTCCAAATCATTTTAAAGGAAAGAAAAAGGGATACTTATGAATTTTTATCAAGTATATTTTGGTTTACCTTTAGGCTGATGTGCATCTTGTCCAACTCTAGCGGATTTGGTCCCGGGTTCGATCTTAATGGGAGCCAAATTTTTCCAGTGGATTTCAGATGTTATAAATTAGTGCCAGTACCATTTATCACCATGACTAATCACTTATAAACACCAGCCGGACCATAAGTAAAAGGAATAATTAGGCGAAGAAGATTGATGAAGCTCTTTTAGGTTAAGGCCATGGGATCCTTAAAAACACTCTACTTAAGTTTACCTCTTCAAGTTTTTCATGAAAATTGATTGATTTTTTGGTAACATGACCGATGTATTGATCCCTTATATACTCTTATTATTTAACCATTGTCGTACTCACATATAAGAATAATTTCGTCCTACACCTTATATATTATTTCTTTTTCCCTCCGTTAATTCTTCTTTTTATATACTACGAATGTAAAAATATCATGTTGAACTAATTTATGTATAATCCAAAAATTTCAAGGTAAAGATGCAGCTGGAGGCTTACAAACATTCCAAAAGCCGTCTTAGTCAGTGTTTTGAACTAACGCTGCGGTTGGTTATTTGAAAAATAAAAAGGCCCGGAATGCTGAAATTAAAAGAAAAGCACTTTGTAGAATTCAATAACTACATTATTCTTTTCTTATGATTCTAACAATGACCACTTTAGGAGAATTTTAAGAACTTTATTTCATTAATAGCCGCGTCCCAATTCTCTCGCTACACCGGAAAAGATTGCGTAAACATTTCTCCATCAGGTAAATATTTATTTATCCATTGGCTAAATGTCGAAAATAATTCTCTACTGAGTTGGTTATCGCACACTACCTATTTTATTAATTCACTCCTCTATGTCACTCCTAACACTGCAGTAAAACCAGCCGCTTATCCCGCCATTATACACCGCTCATCACCGAATTTACCGCAGAATAACAGTCACTCCTAGGGCGGATGATTGACACCCAATCTTTATCAATCTTTCATCCCGCGCTAAGCCTCCAAAACACTCCACTCTTCCATTATCCAGCGCGTAATAATTTCACGTTGTCACTTGCAAGCACCGCGCGTTTAAAACGCCTCGCGTATTATTTAAAACCTTCACACGCCGCGGAGCGCCGGCCGTTTTTTTCCTCTGGACTTCAACATTGCACAAGGGACTATATCACTTTGGCATGACAATCACAGGCCGTGGGACTCCCCCCGTTTCCCAAACCCCTCCCACACCCAACCCTGTAAACCGTTTCTGGAGGACCTCTCTCTCTCTCTCCCGCCAACTTAGTCATTCTCTGCCCGTCCCGTTCCTTCTCTCCATTTCCTTCCACCCCTGTTCCCCCCTCACGCACTGCCGACGCATCCCACGGACCCTAATTTCCGGGCGCAGGCCGAAGCATGTCGCGGGTCAATGAAGGATGTCGCAGCGCGCAAAGTTCCGCCGAATGGACCCACAATGACACAAAGGCAGTGGGATGGGCGGAAAAACGGAGCAAAAATGCAGGCACCGGGAGAAGAGAGGCTTTTACGAGCGATGTACCTCCTAGAACGTGTCCCCGCGCAAGAACGGTAAGAAAAAAGGGTCGTATACGCTTCCAGGGGATACATATTCAATTTTTTTGAAGCGTCGATTGCTCGTTGGAAAGGATGAGAGCTTTCCTGCGCCGCGGAGTGGTTTATTGTCGGGAGCGGACGTTAGGCGCTTCGTCGCATTTTTTATATTTCGGATCGAGGCTGAGAGTGGATAACGAATAGCCGAGTGAGCAAAGCGTTCGGTTTTGACGAAAGCGGTCCTAAGTTCGATTCCCGGTGAGGGTCCCGATAAGGGTTGGCGGCAGGAAAGGCATCCGGCTATGAAAATCAAACTTCAGGATCACCATTAATCACAAATCAATAACCAACCCCATGAGTATAAGAATGAGGTTAGTAGTAGTAGCAGTCTTTTATTTTCAAGCGCATCAACGCTCTTGGTAGTTAGCAGGTTTAAGATTACTGATACATAACCTAACCGTATGGATGGATGAGAAGACGCAGATGAGGAAATTAACTTTCTTGATTCCTAAATGCGTTCACAAACGAAACTATTTTTATATTATTTATTCCTAAGAAAATCCCTACCATTTGGTAAATGAAGTAAGAAAAATATGGAAAGATAAAATTAGCATAAATATAATTGTTAAATTAACTTAGTATGATAAAAATAGATTGATCCCATATTGATACAGAGGAAAACACGCTAGTGTCCAGTTTCATTTATTTCTAGAAGTTAAATGTGACGTAATCTCTTTCTTCCGCCGGGCGGCTCTGAAACCAGAAGATGTACGAGAATATTAACAGAAAATTAAACTTGTACTATTTTTCCGATCACTGTCTCATTCGTTTCTATATGTTTGGGATGTTTTCACGATACAATTTTCTGTTTCATTCATTTCTCTGCTAAGACGTTCACTTTAATTGACCGTGTAAACGATGCTTTACCTCCGGTACTCATTTGTACACATTTACAGGCTGAGTCGACCAGTGTCCTCCCTACAAAATACCTGCAAGTATATGGCCGTTGCTAGGGATTGAACCCCAGCCTTCTGCGTGGCAGGCGAGCGCTTTAACCGAGGCTGGGATTAAGAGGAAATAATCTAGGCTGAGACTGGCAGAGGATGTGTGGGAGGCGCTGCGTGCCGCGATGGTCGTCGGCGATAAATTCTCTCCTTCGGTCGTAATTCCTTGGGTTTTTTTATCTCCGCTCCCTTTTCGGGGCGATCCTGCTCTATCGTTGCGATCGGTTATTATTCGATTTTCATTGGCCCGAAAAGCGGACCGAAAACGTTCGGTAATTACCAGAATCGACCGTTGAGCGAGTTCCACGGGGCTAGTTTACCGCAGCCACGCCATTTGCCGTGAAGGGTTTCGCAAATATTTACCGTTCCATTTACTCCCGTAACATCCTATAATGAATTTCAAACAGACAGCGGTCCCGTTCGACAAATGTTTGGTCGACTAGATCTTCCTGATTTGTTCGAGGGCGTCCGATTAGAATCGTAGCGGACTTTTTAAACGCGATCGCCGATTAGAGCACTAATGGACGCGGGGATGGAAAAATGAGGGGATTGGAGTAGGGAATTGGGTTGATATCTTCATATCTAATGAACGCCGTCGTTGTTCTAGATGTGTCCGTGGTTTCGCTTCATTAAATTAAATTCGTGGACTTCCATTTCGGGAGCTTCTTTACACAAGTAGGATGTTGAATTTTCCATTCGTGAAACTGATGTGTTTATTTAAGAAATCATATTCAAATATCATTAAAATAAATGTAAATGTAATTTAATTTAAAGAACAAAATAATTACGTTGAAATTTCATGCAGAATCAGATTTATATTTCGTAAATTTAGGTTTAATTATTTTCTGATGTGTCATAAAAATGTTGATTAATATTCATCGAAAAGACAGTTGGAAACAGAGGTATATATATCCGTGATCCCGGGAGATTTCTACTTAGCATTGGACACTTATGGATGTAGTCATTGCTTGATTTGGTTATGTACGGTGGGGATCTATCCCGTGACCTCTACGGTAGCCTGGAAAGCAGTCATGAACCCAGAAACTTCAGGAAAAGCAGATTATATGTCAGGAATTATATGCAGGTCTTACTTAATTGTCAGGTATTCATCATATATATAAATTTAATTATCAGGTGAGTGTTTCGTATATTTATATATGAATAATGAAATAATAGTGTAAACATCATAAATGTCGTCTAAGGCTTCCTATAGTGTACAGCCCTCCGGCATATTATCATAAATAATAATTATAATATTTAATTTTTTGATAATAAGTCCTTCAGTGACGCATTGCAGAAACTGAATAAGAAATTTAGCCAATCGTACACAATGTCAATAATACACAGAAAGTATGCATAACAATAAAAACTGTTTACACTAAATATTCAATAAAATAAGACATTTAAATAAGAATTACTATTAATGCAGAGGAAGACACCAGGATATCTTTGCCGAATTCATGTTTAGGGTAGAAGGATTTAGTACTTCCAAGATAATTGATCACAGCGAAGAAGAAATCTTTTTCATAAGGTTTTCCTTAATTGCATCAGTTTTGATGCGTTCGAATTTCCGCGAAAAACTTTTCCCTCCTCCAAATCCAACTCTTTGAACTGCATTCACCGATGCCGAATCGCATTTCGCATCCCTGCGACGCACTTCAGCTAAACTGATTCACGCTCTCATCTTTTCCAGCATTACGCCGCCCATTCAATTACGGACTTGGCCACGCATCGCTCCTCGCCTGGGATTTCCCGCGCGTCCCGGGCACCAATAACGCGTTTCCGATCGCTAATTCGAATGCGTGCGTCGAGGAGAGCACTCGTCCAGCATTCGTCAACAGCTTCCGACCATCAATCGACATGTTTCATTATTCGATAAGTCCGCAGCTGTCGGGAGGCGCGTCCTAATGCGCGCAGCCCTGTCTCTGTCACAGCTGCTCACGGTCCCTCTGTTTACGGCCTTATTGCAATTAGCCGCGGGGTTAAGGATTGCGGGGCGGAGACCATCGGCGTCGAAATGGTTGTGTTATGCGAGGCCAATGGGTGTGTGCGAGACAAGGAGGAGGGCCGTTTGCGGTCCTTCCTTTGCCGTCCGTTGGTATGGAAAGCTAGTGCGTTGATCCGTCCCTGGAACTGGGGCTGAATTAGACACTGGGTAACACGGCCCGAGGGAAGGAGCTCTTTTGCTCCCGCCACGCATCAAGAGATCCCTGTTTTTTCCCTCGGTTCCCTATTTCCGATGTCGCCGTAGTGCGGGATAGGAACGAGGTGGAATCGGTCTCTAAAGAGCTCTGCTATCCATACGAGTCGGTATTAATTGGGGCTATGTAAGCGTTTGAACAAGGAATATTTTGCGAGATAAGGGTGGTCTCTCTTTTGTGGAATTCCGAAAAGATAAATAATTTTAAACAGATTCTGCTCTGTTGGTGAATTGAATGGTCCTATTTAACGGTTTCTATTCAACATTGGGTGTGCTATTACTTCAAACACACCGGCAATGTTTTCCTCAATTTAGTTACATAGTTGTGGAATTGATCTTTTTCGTAAATTTAATTATGTAAAACGTTTCACAAAGTTCTATTGAGCCGCTTTAATGATATTTAACATTTATAGAGTTTTGAGAAAAGGGTTAAGGTGCCTTTGAACATAAGGGCGTGCACCCAGGAAAGTTCGTCGGGATCTCTAGAGTTTACTCATAGATATACTCAGAAACCTTATACTTACGATCAAGGTGTAAATTGTAATACATGATATAGTCACTGAATAAATTAAAAATATTATAATTAGTTATTAATATGTCATATTACTAACATTGGTTAACGTAATATGATTATAATATGGTCTAATGGTTATATAATTCTGTTGAGCTCCATTTGAAACATTTTACTTGATATATGGAGACATAACACACTTGATGCATTGATATATGAAGACAAAGATACATGGGAACAAGAAACCCTTTTAAATTAAAGGATTAGGAGTTCCGACTTGGATATATTATCCCTTAGGGAGGGAATCCGATAAAATATTTTCCTAACGTCTCTGGGTACTGGACAAAGAAAAATGTATTTTTCATTTACTTTTGTCGTATTTAGTCATAGTGCTAATACAAACAAAATTGTTAAAGAAAGTTCTTATGGAAACTATTTCCATTTCCGAAATTATTAATTATTGCCAATAATTAGGTTTGAATTTGAGAAGTAATGAAATAATTTTATAATAATATTATTTTATGAGCTCTGAGAAATTTTTATAGATCTGGGTAAATGAAATACACATTTAAAAGATTCCTCAGAAAACATAACAGCAGCCAAAAACTAAACAATTACAGATTCGATAAAAAATGATAATGCAGAACAATACAATAATGATGATTCAGAGCTATACAATAATGTTAATAGCATTTGTAACAGGAAAATATAAAATCCTGTTTAGTCCAGGTTGTAATTAAGAGGTAATTTAATACCCTCTTCTTAAATGAATTTACCGAGCTAGAGTTCCGAATAGAGACAGGAAGTTCCAGAATGTAGAGCCAAGAATCTGAAAGAAATTTAGGATGATGTTCGACCTAGAAGTAGAATAAATGAGTTGGTCTAGCCCGCTACAGGTTATTCTAGCAGTACGTTTGTGTGTGAAAAGATCACAAATGTTACTATTCTCATTATTCTTGAAATTAGAGAAAAGAAACTATCCAAACTACCGTCGATGCCTCAACATTCTCTAGACACAAAGTTTAAGCGTATCGAAACTTCACTATAGTGATCAATACACACATTTATTCTACTCATGACTCGGCGCTGTTCACAAAGAATACTCATCATCCTGCGATTACAGTTGGGGGACATGTAGATTGGCCATGTTAGTATTTCAGCGGAGGAGATCGGACGGATAAAAATGGAATCAATTTACGTGTCGATTTTGCCCGGACTCTAATTGCTCTCAATTGCAGATGCGCCGAAAACGAAAGCAAAACAATCCGGAGAGGATAAATGAAATTTTGATGGCTCGGACTCGGACAGAAATTCGCAAATGAATCGGGGAGTGGAATACTTTTTCCAAGTCACTTTCAATATGGCTGGAAACAACACGATACGAATCCGCAGCTCGCGATTTTAATTGATGTCACCAAACCCTTTGTTCTTCCAAACCACGTTTGACGTTATTTGCAATGACGCTAAATTCAATGTTGGTTTTTTATAATAAAAGTGAATCATTTTACACGTGTATAAAGCGATATACAGCTGGAGTACCAGTGTCTTAATCAAGTAAGATTCTGCATCATATACAAAATTCTTGTCCGACAATATTCCATGGTTTCCGTTATATCTATACGAGGAAATTTATTTATTTATTGTGTTTTCTGTTCGTCCAACAAAAAGTTACCGGGCAAACATTATTACTTGTTATATACAATAAATTATAATACACACTTATACATAAAAGAGAAGTTTTCAGAACATAATTTATAAAACAATTTTGTTTAGCTGCGAACAGAAAATGCTTCTCTTTTGAAACAAATCAAATTCTTGACAATGCATATTAAAGGTTTCGCACAATCTATATAGTGTTGAGTAACAATATTTTGTTTTCACCTTTTTTAAATAAAATGCCCTTTTTGGCCTTGCATTAAATTTTCGTACATAAAAATTAATTTTACTCACTTTACATTTTCCCCAGCATTGATTAAGTCAAATAAATACAATAAATCCTTTTTAATTCTTCTTTTCACAAGGCTTTGGTATTCATTCATGCCCAAAAGAATATCATAACTTAAATAATTTTCGAACATTGGATAAATTTTAGTATGACAATAGTGTACAAAACGTAAAAATCTCTTCTGTGTAATTTCTATACAATGACCATATTTCATTATATTAGGATTCCAAACAATAGAGTCATATTCTAATTTACTTCTAATGAATGGATAATATAGAATATTTATAGCCGTTGTCGATGTAAAACATTTTGATACTCTTTGACCAAAACCCAGTATTTTTTTATATGAAGCAGCTATATTTATTATGTTTAATTAAAATTAGTAATTATTTAAATATCAATAATTAAGACAGAGTTAATCAACTAAGTAATTAATGATTATAATTATTTATTTTGTTAATATCGTTCGTTAAGTGCCATCAATGAGGACGCGCTTTGATTACCCTCAATTTAAATGTGATCCTAATCAAGGGTCAGGCCTAAATGAGATCATCTTCATTATCCGTCCTCATCGGAAATAAAATTTATGCCAAGATGATAGAATTGTTTTATGAGGGCTTATAACATATATAATCCTTTAAAGAAGCCAGTTCCTAATAGTCGACATTTTGAATCCTTTTCTGCCATAAACTCCATGTGTTCTGACAAATTTGAGAAACGCCATTTAAATCAACTAAATACAAAACATTATTTTTAAATAAGAGTAATATTTCGGTGTGCGTTTTGCATTTCTCTCGCTCAAAACATCATTCATAAAGGGTACCGGATCCACGGGTTCCTCGTACTTCATTAAGCTCTGTATAATTAACTATCCCAAAACAAAAATATTGGCCTACTACTAGATTAATGACCAAAATTTATATTTTCACACTAAAAGTTTTAATTATCGAAAATCAATCTAAAATATAATTGTTTCTTTTAATAATATGCACTACTACTATAAATAGAGTGTGCAAACTTCCAACGTCGGCGAACCAAATAATCGGTAATCTCAAAATATTCGGAGCTGTAATAAGTCAATCTCAGAAATTCGGAAATGTTCATTATGAATATTAAATTAATTAATTTATAGTTTATTTAATTTTTCCATCGAAAATTAACTAATTATGACTGCATGAAAGAGTTAATCTAATACACGTGAGATCCTTTTCACAATTGAAGTGTTATTGCACATGAAACATGATAGATAAATTGGCTTCCAACTATAAGAGCGAACAACATCGCCAACAAACCCGTCAAAGTATAGTATAGCACAATAAACCCTCAATCATTTTGAAATTGTGCACTTACTCAGTGTGACCAAGACATACATTTGGATAGCTGGTTTTCATTGATTATGAGTATTGGAAAAGAGAAAGTAGAAACATCTATGAATTTTTATTTAAGATAAAAAATATTAAGATAGAATATTTGTGTTACAAGATTTCAAAATATATCTTATTTTGAAATAGCAAGAAATCTTTTTTCAAGAAATCATATACTAAGTTTAAACAAAAATCATCCATTTATACTAATTACTAACCGTTGATGATAGTCGCAATATAAAGAATAAAGCCGCAATTTGCCTATTCTTGGCATATCCCTTTTAATAACTATAATATTACTGCCTTTCTAATTGCATATAAAGATGAATATTATAACATAGTCCGTGATGGGTTTTCTTGGCAGCTTTCCTGAGATAAATGGCTAATATTTCGCTCAAACCTCAAAAAAGCTTTCCTCATCATCGGCTTTTCCCGAACATTCCGCTTTAGTTGTATTAGTCCCCTCTTTCGATGGCTATTGGCTATGATTTTTCACGACGACATCAAGACGAGTATAAAGAGAAACCCATCATTCTTTCAGATTTCTTTATTTTTCAACTCGCGTTATCAAAAGCTTCCGCTCCATTAGCCAAATTTCTTAGTGAAATCTTTTTTATTGAAATGAATTTTCGTCGAATCATTTTCACTTGATATCATTTTGCAACCTTCCATGTCACTGATTAATGCGAACATAAATAACGTCTCTCTAAAGAAACCAAAGGCTGTACATTCCGAAATTTATCCATTACTAAATTCCCTAAATCCTTCAAAACTATCGCTCCTGCAGCACGATTCCACTGCATACATGAACGGCCAAGGCCGTGGAGAGGGGGCTTATATATCCCTCTGTCATCAGAGCTTTTTTCCTTGGTAGCGTCGCAAAGTGAGGTCAATAGGTAGGAACCAGATGAAAATTAGACCACACACATTAGCAAGGAAGCTATGTAAAACGATGGGTATTCGTTAGGCACGTCATCGATTGAGGAAACCTCAATTATACTTCCATGCAATATTAAATGTAGCCGGATGGAATGGAAACCTAAATGGAAGAAATTAGCAGCAGAAAGTAGTGGATGGAAAGGTTGAATTTAGGAGGTAATGACATACCATAGAAGAGTGGTGCAAAAACTCATAGCGGTGAAAAGAGATAAGAGGAAATATGAAAATTGCCGCTGATTAGAGGCTAGATAATACGTACAAATTGTAGGAAACGTATTCTTGATTTTAAATCTGTTTTTCCACCTCGCGAAATTTTATTTTTCAAAATGTAGCATACTTTACCGCCTTATAAAATTACCACCTTAAGTTATGGCTCCCATAAAATCTTAATCCGAAATCGTTTTCAAAACTTAACCGCGCGGAGTATTAAAGTCGTTGTCTTATCGGATAAGTTGCCAGCACTTCCGAAACTTCTATTACCTTTACTTTATGAAGTACTACAATTACGAAAGTCTTCCTCTGAAATTGTTTTGAGAAAGCGAACGGAGTTTAAGAAAGTAAGTTTCAGGAGATAACTTAGGGTATACAAAATGATAAGGGAATATCTAATATGTTAAAAACTAAGTAAACCCGAAAATAACAAGCAGGAGGACTTGGACTATGACTTCTAAATCGTTGACACTTGAAGTATTTATAGGTAATTTCCAAAACTATTCAATGTACTTGTTAGGTTAATTCAATCTATGTAAATTGGTACGAAACGCCAATTATCGCTTTTGGAAGACTTATTTGTATTAAATCATGAACTAGTTACTCCAGATCAGATATTTTAATCTTTGATTACGCATTAGATCATACAACTATTTAAGTCAGTAAGAGTATATATGCAAATTTATGGATGACGTAGTTAGATACTACATTTCCAATGTTGTCTTTGCGTCTAATTGTTTTCCAACAACTTTTAATTTCTATGCATTATCCTTATACTTATTTATTTAACCGAAATTGCAACAATTATTCGACAAATCTCAAATCTTTGGTTAAATATGTGAATAGCAACTCTGAAAGAATTGATTGTTCCTTATGTTTTCTGTAGTATATTTTGTCACTCAGAATTAAAATGTGAAGAAATTTGCAAATAATAAGAGCTACACATTTGAAAAGGTATTGTCAAACTAAAAACAGTAGATTATGAAATAATATTTATAAAAAATCACTAGTCAACCTTAGAACAGAAATTATAAAATAATAATTATGGAAAGTACGCAAGGAGCGAACACAGTAAATTTATTGGATTATAAAATTGATTCTAAGACGATAATTTGCCTAATTCTGATTACATTTATGATATCATATCCTTAGCATCTGAAAGGAAAACCATTTCTTTCATCTGTGACTACACATTAAAAATACACCAGTTCCTGATCTCGTCCCCCTATACCCTCCGTCTTACGGAGTCCTACGAATCCTTCACACTTTCTAACTTCTAGATCTAAGATCTTAGATTTTTTTAGGGTACTTTTCTCACGTTCACACTCCCTGAATCCATCCCATTTTCCACTTTTCTTTTCACCGATTCTGGAAAGATCCCGCTTGATGCAATGATCATCATAACGTAAGGAGCCAAGTTCATCTCCTGTGTATTCCCACCGTACCGTTACCTTCTTGCCATTTCATCCCACAACTCGTTCTATCCTCCATAACCTCTCATAGCCTTCTTTCTCATATTTTATCACCTCCTCAGAGCAATCCATCCCTCTTCATGACACCCTGCAGAAAATCAACCGCTCCTTAATGTAGAGAAGGACTTTCTTTCGTCATTTTCCTCACCGGGGATGACGTCAACTAGGCTTTCCATCTCCTCAAAGTGTGTTTTTTCTCCCTTCCCCGTTATCCTCCTCTTTTCGCCGGTTTCAATTTCGGAGGAGCGATCTCCTGTTCGGGGTTCGGGAAAAGATTTTTCCAACGCGCATTTTAGAACGCAGTCACATAATTTATTTTCCGCGAGAAGGTTATGCTTCGGCATTAGGGTGTGACGTTGTTAAGGGGAACTTTGCCTAGATGTCTCGTCGAGGGTGATGTTTTTTCGGAGGAATCTCCGATGTTATTATTTGGTGGCTTGGCTGCTGGGAAAGGGAGATTAAGAGGAAATGCGCTCTAAATCCTGGCGAGGATTTCAAGGCAAGTGGGTCCCCTGCCGAACATCATTGTAAGAAAAGCAAAACTTTCCCTGTAAATAATGACGAACGCTAGTTGCTTTTATCCAAAATGTATTTGCAGGTATAAAAATCGTAATATTTACTAAAAACAGAGTATTTAGAATAATAATCCTCGTTTAAAAAAAAAATAAGTTGCGATCGACTCAAGGATGAAATCCGAGATCATTTCGGGGAAGGTTGGTCGTATTCCTTCGGAATTGATTACCTTGTTTCCCTTCCCGTAAAATATTTGATGGTGGTGCACGCAGACTTGTTGAATGAATGAGTGAGTTTGCCAGATCTGTCGTTTCGAATTTAAGGGTTATAGATTCTTTATATTTATGTTCAGGAAAGGGTGCCGTACCGAGATAATAGTATATATTCCACGTTCGGAGGTAAAATTAAGTTCCTTGGTGTTATCTTTAAGAAACCGATTGTATACTGTGTTAAGCGTGATTATGTAAACATAAATAATCAGTAAATTATAAAATTTGAATTAACGTAGTAAAGTTTGTCCACTAATTTTGTAAATTTTATCGTTTTTTTTAATGCATCGATCAGAGAATTTTTAATAGAGAATGTATACGAGATGATTTGAATCATATTCATCGATGTTTATTGATATTAATTTTAAGAAAATTTTTGATAATTATCAAATAAATCCACTGAGTAAAAATATACGTTTCCAATATTGATCAATTATTAATTATTAAGTTTTTTCCCCTCTTAACATACAGAGTAACAAAATACAATCATACGGATTTCAGTGTTTTGATTGAAATTTTAGCATAAACCAAAATTATCAAAACGGTTTTTAGTTACATAAAATTAACTTACACTAAATTTCCAACATTTTCATCCTACTCTGTCATAAAACCCACGCCCTGTTACTAAATTCTATCTACTCGCAGCATGAGTATAGCGCCGTGAATACTAGCTATCTGAGTTACGCAGTTGCATTGCGGGTTTCATACAACAATGGCGTTCTGATTGCATGTGTACCAGTGGTGCTGGGTATTTTTTCCTGCTTCAGATATCCGTAGAAAAAGTATAGTAAATAGTTTTTTCGTAGGATTTACACAAAAATGTTGAGCTTAATTTTTCATTTATTTTCTATTTTATCTTCTTTCTTACCTTTTATCAATGGTTAGTAAGTAGAAAATAGTTAAATGTGATTTTAAAGTACAGCATGATTTTTACGATGATGCTGTTTTGGGTGAAGGTGTTATCGTAAATTATTCCTCGGTACTAAAGATTTAGGAATGAATTTCTGATTGCATAGGTGCCGGTAAATCTGTTTTCTTTTTATTCTCTGGTTTAGCAAAGTCAGATAGCTTATACGAATTTTATACTCACCTGTAATTTATGGATAATTGATTGATTTGTCTTTTCAATTATAAGGAGATGCCCACATCATTGGATGGAATTAGTTGCATAGTAATTACGAGTTTAGTCAGTTTAAGAAGGTGCTGAAGGAGATATCATAAGTTTTGTTTGTTATATCTACATAATTTTCTGCATGTCACCGAATGAGAAAATAATATTTCCTCTGCACCTTAACTTTCTATTCACCCAAAAAATTACGTAAAATTTCAATCACGTCAGCTGCAGTTATGGATTTTATTTCGGTTAAATTGCATAGTTAAAAATCACTCTTCTATAAAGCATCAAGCCCATTCCATTTAAATAAAAACTTTTCAATCACTAAATCAGAGCAGCATGAAACGTTTTTTTGAGAATTCTGACAATACCTAGGAACCTTTTTATGTTTAATAACTTTCATTGCTGATTCTTTAGGGCCAATTTTGTAATTAATTATCTAAAAATAAATGTGGTGTTGGGAAATTTTTCTAATGTTGCCGGCCTTGGTAGCGGAGTGGATAGCATTCCATTTACGCGATATCTACAAACTCCAAGGTCCCGGGCTCGAATCCAGGCTGATCGGATTTTTTCGATCAGAAAATGGTTGTGTGTGTTCGTTAAAGTACCCCCTGACAAGTTCATGAGAGCTTAGGGGGACCACCGATAAAGGTCAACAGTAGCTTAAATATAACAAAATTAAAAAAATATCATGAATCATGAAATAGTATTTATAATATTATTGGTAGTAATATTTTCATGTTATTTATATGTGTTCATGAAAAGGAACTGTTAATATGCTACCTCCATGTTGATAAGAAACCTGCGAAAAATAATAGGATTGGAGGGGAAGTTCATTCATCCATGCTTATGAATTAGGCTGGGCGAAATGGAAAGAAATAAAGTAACGGTCATTTTCAAAACTCGCTCTAAATTCCGTACTCATGTTGTTATTCGGAAGACTGCGAACGAAGTTACACCGAAAATAGTTACGCCAAACATGTACCGGTGCTCATCGTCGGTATATTTGGTTGTCATAACATCCTCTCTATTCATGTCACCCTAACGAATTTTTTAGACTGCACCGCGCACTGTTTATTCCTTTATCTCCGAACAACTCGCCGCGTAAGCACTCGATCGGAATCTTCGTATCGGTGTATTTTTCACGGGCGTTCCCCACCGGAGATTTCGGCCGTCGATGGCGAAACGAACGCGTCTACCGAAAATAACGGTGCGTCGCGTGCGTTTCAATTATCTATAACGGCGCGCCATCAAATTGATGGGCCGGCGAGAAAATTCGAATGGCTTCCTGATTCGATTAAATTTCGCGGACGAGGGAATGAGGACAAATTCCCCGGGACGAGTAAATCGTGAAGAGGGAAGCGTGCGCGGTGCTTAATCCAATGTCTTTTTTATTCAGCGGCCTCCGACCACTTCCGGCGAAGTGCACTCATTTGTCCATTACCATGCCCACCGATTTGGTGGGGAAACATAATGCGATACGCGAGATTCGCCCTGTTATTTCCCCTCGCGAGTAATTCCGTTAACGGGATTCGCCGATCGATTCCGCGAGATTCCTGCCTCGTCCTTCGGCCGCCTTAAAAAAAACTCCGCTCGGCCGTGTATTCTTCGATGAAATTGGAAAATATTTTTCGATCCTTCAAGAGAGTATGAGTCTGGGGATGGGTTCTGATGAATTCCGGAATACGGAATGAATTTAATTTCGGCCGCGTCTGAGAGCGCGGAGGAAGTTTTGGGAGATTCCTCACGCTTCATTTCGGTCTCGGATGATTCCAATTACTTCTGACGTTAATACGCCTAGTTAGATTTTCATAGACCTTTTTCCTCATCTATTCGACTCCATTTCATACATACCGTCTTCCGTTAAATTCCGCCTAATCGGTAATTATGGATGCAATATCAAATGGATTAGAATATTTCACTCAGACAATCATTAATTTGTACGAAAACACTAATTCTACCGAGATTACATATTCAATTGCATGACTAGTCCACCCACTCATCCTATCCAATTATGAAATAAAAATATATGAATAAGAAACGAAGGTCCCAAATATCGAAATATATATATTTTTGGAAACCTACCTATGTAAGACAGCTGATCGTGGAACTCCATGACAGATAGATAAGAGTAGATACTTGACGATGGCCGTTGATGGCTGAAACCGGTCTAAATTAAAATATCTTTTGGAGCATACGAAGTTTAGTAATCTTATCCAACTTATTCATTAATATAAATATTTTAGAAAAATTCATCTTATAAATTAAAAGTACATATCAAATTATTTCTGAGTTTAATTTCTTCATTCTTTGACGTCGAAATCAATAGATTAACTCATAATTGACCCTACTAAATTCCATATTCACAAGTGTATGTTGGTAGAATTTTCTAACTGTTGACGCTGTTTTTACTTTTTAATTAGTATTTAATCCATAAAAATAAGTTATCTATTTAAAATATACGATGATAAAGTACACTGAGAATTAATTTTGCCGCGCAAGTTGTTTCTAACGAAAATGGCATATCTTCCTATCGCGAGATAGCAAAATCCAAGCATTTATCTTTCACGCATTTAGTGATTCTCTTTCGATGCAAACTGAATCTACGGGAAAACTTAAATCTTAACTTAATTTAAGATACACACCGGAGTAATTAGAGGAAATTCAAATTAATACACTCAACGAACTTCCTTCGTATTGGGGCTTCTGTTAACTAAAATGGTAGATATTGCAGATAACAAGACTCCTCATCTATCGAAAACTCCGTACTTTGCTTAATCAACTAGGATTTTCCATGCATCGATTATAAACCTCATCTACATATTTCCATTATCGACCCAAATATATCGGCGCCATACATGTGGGAAGAAGATAACACTCAGAGCACGATAAGGATTTAATTTAAAAATCCATATACCGAAATGTATACGAACTGAGAAGTTACTGAGGCTTTGGAAAAAAATATAATATCGGAGCTCTAAAAATAAGAGGAGAACTGAGCCTGGATAAGGAGGAGACTCTTGAAAATTCGAAGGAAAGGATGCCCATGGCACGGCACCTCCACGAATCCAAGCCGGGTATTAACATGTGCTCGATAAAATTAATCATAGTATATGTGAGAAAATATATAATATTTTTTTTTCGGAAGCCTTCGACATTCGCGCGTGAATAAATATATTGCGCAGGGATTTCACTTCCCGAAATTCTCTAGATGGTGAAATTAAAATTTTATTTCATCATGGAACATAGGTTAGGTTGTAAGGGTAAGTTTACAACGGAAGCACATTCAAAGTCGTGCGTCAAAAGCGAATTCTAAGATGCATTTTCATTCCTTCGTTGATACTTCCGGATATCATGGGAAAGGAAACATTCCTGTGTACATTACTTTATAATATTCCTCTTATTTCCCGTGATGTTACTCCAAAAAAGCAAAAGAGACGCGAAAATAGTCTTATCTTTGAAGAAATCGGAATGAAATTTACACTCGGAACGTTTTATGTATACGTTTTGTATAGAAAAACACAACAACAATATGAATATCATTTTTTTAGAAATGTCACTAACATTTTATTATGAATTCGATTTGTGCTCAAAAATTAAAGAGTTTAATAACATCCATGGATTGAAGCACGAGGAATGTCCAATTAGTACTTATTCAAAATTTCCAATTTCTATAGTTTTTATTACTTTCTCCCTATACGTAGTATAGAGAAAGTATTGTATTCGCAAAAAAATTCGACCTCCAGATTTCGACGTAAATAGATGTTTTGGGGCCCATAGAGCAAGTTTTCGCTATTTTCCCGAACATGTCTGTCTGTGTGTCTGTGTGTGTGTGTTTGTCTGTCTGTGGTAAAAAAGTTTGTGGGCGCTCTATCTTTAAAGTAATTATTCGATCATTTTCAAAAATCTTATTTAACATTTTTCTAACAATGCCAAGAGTTGATTAGTTTTTGGTGAATATAGCTGAACCGAAAGTTGCGGTTTATCCAGAACAAAATTTCGTTTTTTGAATATCTCTGTAAGAATGCAATATAGGTATATATAATTATGAACAAAATTTGTAGATAATGTACTTAACTACAACTTTTGTATGAAACATTTTTTCGTAACACTGATTGATTAGGTGTTATTCTTGAATAAGGGTTAACCGGAAGTTGTTGTTTACCCATAAATGGAAGTTTTTCATACATATCTCTGTCAAAATTCAATTTACATAGGTATATAAAATTATATACAAAATTTATAGATAATGTACTTCACTACAACTTTTGTCTGAAACATGTTTTCGTAAAACTGATTTTTTAGGAGTTATTCTTGAATAATGGTTAACCGGAAGTTGTTCTTTATACATAAATGGTAGTTTTTCATACATATTTCTGTCAGAATGCAATGTAGGTATATACAAATATGTACCAAAGTTATAGATAATGTTTTTTACTACAACTTTTTTATGGAAACATTCTCATGTAACACTCATTGTTTTGGAGTTATTTATATATTACCGGCATAGGCTTCTGTTTTCAATAAATACGGAGAAAGTCATGTATTTGCCACATCAGATTTTTTTTAATTTTATTGGAATTTAACAATAATTTACCGTTTTATAACTTTTATAGAAGCCAGCAATAACAATACAGTAAAGATTCCTTGAATATCGACACTGAAATGATTAACCTCTACCGTAGCTTCTTTCGGTGCTCTGAATCTTAAATTTTCTCATAATTTAATCAAATTCGCTCTCTTAAAGCTTGCATTAAACTTGCGACGTTTCCTACTAAAGATTTCTTTTCCGATGGTTTCGCTTAATTCAAAGTGCTTCTGTCTAACTTGCATCATAAGTGACAGCTAATGCTCTTACTCCGCTCTATATTGGGAGCACTTCGGTCTGCTCAGAGTGTGGAGGGAAGTCTTCTCAAATACTCCCAAAATTAAAATCTTTGCACACTACCCTCCCTAGAATCCGTGCGTTTGCAAAGTTTTGTTGAATCACATGCTGATAGTAAATTTTCCCTTGATTTTATCTACGATTGACAGCAATATTGGCGTACGAGATCTTGGGTATCAAACTTTACTCATTTCGGTATGGTTTTGGAATGCAAGCGCTCAAGGCTTATAAATATTTCCTAAAAATATTTTCCAAGATTTATCCATGAATCTTTTAACAATGCAGTTGCTTATCAGCGCCTGCTCCTTTTTCCAATACTGCGCGATTCTTAACTTTCTAAAGATGATGCAAGTATTTAGTAAACGTTGAGAGACCTTTCTCTCAGTACTTGATGGAATAAAAATACTTATTCTCACTAACGTACTATCTACTGGAAATTTACTTCAATTAATTGGAGTTACTTACGAGTCTTCTATTATGTTCTGAAAAGAGGGGACTCGAACTTTCATCATAATGGGACCGCATTTACAATGGAAAATAGTTCACCACCAGAAGAATATTCATTTCTTCACCTACTGTCGCATTCATTAATAGCCATAAGGAATCGTTGTGGGACTTCAAGGTCGAATACAGGACTATTAATTAACAGTGTATCTCTTTTGTAATGAATCTTCCACTCCAGAGCTTCCAGATAGTCAAGTGTGCAACACATTCGGCTCCAGTGAAAGCGGACCCGGGTTAGATTCCCGGTGTGAGCACATGTGCAAAATGACAAGCTATCGATGCACTTTAAAAAAATCAACCAGCCTCTTCCGAACCAAATTTGACTAAATTTGCTCGTAGATTATGAACTTAATAGATTATACCATATAAATATGAAATCCTCGGACAAAACTTTTAAATTAATATATCACGGAAGAAAATGATAAATAAAATAGTAATAATTTAAACGAGTAATTGAAGCAGTATAATTATTACTTAGTCGTTTGAAATTTCAAGAAAGTTCCAATTGCGTCGTGGTCAAGCAAAGAGGACGGACGCGTAGTTCGAGATTTCATCCCAAGATTTCTAAAACCTTTAAAACTCCTCATTTTTTCGTCAATTGGTAATCTTGGAAAACGGATCCAGAATTATATATTTTCTCTCGCGACACGTATTTTTCTCTCCGAGACTTTTCGGCTGCAAGGCAAAAGAGAAAGCGATGACTTTATAATACGCGATCTCGCATTCATCCCGCATTAAAACGGGGGCTATATCTACTCCATCTCCTCGCAGCTGAGTCGACCCTTTTTTCCTCAGGAGCCTCCTTTCTATTCCTCCGAATGTCTCGCGACTCTCGCATTTCCTCTTTCATCGGATCAATCCTCTCTTTTCCAATCCCTCGCTGGTGGCAGACTTCTCCCTGGGAATTATTGGAAACGAAACTCCATTTGAGGGCCAGCTGTTGTACCCCACTTAGGTCCTACTGTTCGCCGTTTAAGAGAGATTTCTCATCCCTCCCCGGGGCCATAAGCCGTTTCAATGGCAGAAAAGGAATTTTGATTTTCATATGATTCCACTTAATCAGGTTTAATTTCCTGTCCTGGAACGATCGCCGAGGAATTTTAATTCCGCGGTACTTCCTCCTCTGAGTCGCGGGGCTTTGAGTCGGTTCTCGGAAACATTTGGAATCTAATCGGATGTCATTAACGTGATTAAACGTGAGATTTGCAAGGTTTTCCCTATACTCTCAAAGGGATCTCTTATGAAAGGAGGGTTTACTTGCGATTCGATATCAGAGGAGTCATGGCCCAGGCGTAATCTTTGAGTGATCTTAAGGTTCTCGTTACGAAGTTCAAATAGATCATGCTTATGAAATCCACGCGTATGCTAGGAAGTGATTTTTGAGAGCATAAACTCTAGATTTCAAAAAAGTGAGTTCTGATCTCTTAGAGGAAAGGTATGTACCTTAAATTATGGTTAAGTTAGTCTGAAGTCTTTGAAAGTACCTTATGGTTTTCAAATTTCACGTTCTTTCAGTAAATTAGGCAAGCTCAGAAAAATAAACAATTAATAATAAGAACTTGACCAATAATTTAAATGGCTTTTAGTAGATTTTCCAAGTTCATAGAGTTCGCATCGTCACGGATCGTGATATCCAATCAAAAGCGAGCTCTCTGAAGGAACGGTAATTCCATTATACAGTAGTCGGTGGTGTAATACCTTCGTAACTCACTTTATCTACGTATAAATTTCTACTCCCGCGCTCATTATACTGATACAATCTATCATTTATGTCCTCCCCATAAAATTAATTTCTAATCCTCTCTTCAATTAGAACGATTTTTCCGATCTTATGGCTCACCTGATCAAGTTGTGAAATCCTTTATTAAATGATGCTTCCCTAGAATTTATTAATTTATTGGAAAGTTCTAATTCAATAAGACATAAATTAGTTCATTTGGCAGCATTGGAAGTAAAAATCACAACCTAAGATTAAACCCATTATCAAAAATATATCACAAAATTCTCATAGTACAAAAAGGTTGTAACTAAGAACTTGCATAAGGGAGGAACAAATTTAGAATGTGTGGAAGTAAAGATTTTTTGGCGTAGCAACGCATCATGTTACCATATAGTTACGGAAAACCGATTCTCATTCCAGCAAAATCTACAAAGTGAAAGATTTGAAGAAACTATGAAATTTTAATTATCGTATATATAATATAAGAAGCATCGTGTCTTGATCTCGCTCTAAATTCATAAAGTTTAGCAAGCACACTGCACAATAACTTATTTTCCAATTCCTTTGAAGATATATAGAATATGGGCCACTATAGAAGGTCGACCTTGTTTATCTTAAAGGATGGTTATTGCGAAAACGTTTAATAGCAAAGAAGATTTAAGAGATACCACCATTAAAAGATGGAGTTTATTCCTCAGATCATAAAAGGGGTAAAGTAGAGATTTTGGGGACATTATAAATCCACAGGTAGAACCCTCCATCGTTATCATGTCTTATCCGAAAATCCTAATCTCCATAAAACAGTCAATATTAAAGGACTAAATTAAAACTTTCTCTACTCAAAATTTTCTTCAGAAGTTCTCCAAAAGCCCTTTTTAAGTCCGCCCCAAAGGGGATACTTTGGAAGATTCGTCTGCCGCTGAGAGAGAAAAAGAGGTCAACGAGTAGTTACGACAAACGCGACAGAGGGAGCTGACACTTCAGTAGCAGCAGCTCATCCGTGGAAGGCCCTTTTAACTTCTATTACTCCCTAACATACTTTCCCCGTCCCCTGTACCCTCATTATTTCTTCCCCCATTTCTTTCCCTCCCACGCCCGCTATACCCCTTTTTTCCATTTCAGTTGGTGCGAAAGAAAGGGAACTTAAGGGACTGCTGGCCCCACACGCCCGTTTTAGGACCCTCAAACCTCTGGCCGGCGTTATTCCTTTATTCCGGGCTCTTTTTCCCATCACGAAGCCTCCATTTCTTTCTCTTCTCGCTGTTCTTTCTTCTTCCTCTTCGATAAATCTGCCTTTTCCAACTCCACTCCTTCCAAATGTCCCATAATCCCCTTTTATTTTCCTCTCTCTGTCTGCCCGTACCTTTCTATATCCATAGAGGGCGATCCTTTTATTTTCTTATACATCTCGGATTCTTTAGTTTTTCCAAACATCCATCCTCGGCTGCAATGGTTCGCCCGGGGGGAAGTCATTCTTTGTTAAATTTGGCCAGCTACGTGCTTGACCGAATGTATTCGTCCATTTTGATATGGAATGTTAGTCAGAGTATACTATTGTGTATATTTAAGTATCCGCCCTAAGGTGTAAACAATGGTAATTGCCAGACATTGGTACTTTCGTGGTAAGTTCTCAAACATCGTTACGCAAAAAAACTTTAATGAAAAAGGTAAAAGAAATAACATGTATCAAATTCACAAATAGTGGATTTCTATTTGTGGAATTGATACTTGTTATTTCTTATGACTTTGTAATTAAAGTTTTTTATATGAAATTTCACCAAGTTACACTAGACAATATGTATTTAAATCGTCACGCAATTTACAGTGGTTATTTAATATGGCGAGACATGGTATACAAGAGTATAATATCGTACATATTAAAAAATCCACACTATAGGGTAAACATTGGAAATTCAGTGGCATTGGTAATTGCGAGGTAAATTGTTAAAGAACGTTACGCAATTTGCAGTAGTTATATTGGCTCAAAGTTTGGCAAACAGAGGGATCTTGCATTCACTTCTCTATGAAGTAAATGCCATTTACTTTATTTAACTGATAATTGCCAAACGGATGCTTGAAAATTTAGCAATATATAACTCACCAATGACATGAAATTACCAATTTTTACGGTACTGTTTTCCCTTTTTTGATTACCTACTCAATAATCGAAGGCAAAACACTTGTATTAAGTTGAAACTTAATTCTATTATTTGCAGAATAGCTTGATATGAACCGCTCAAGTGGCTGGTTATTTTCCAAGAGTGTCGTGCTAAGTAGTATCTGTAGGCAATAAATGAATTAATTCCCCAACTGCATAATAACGCCCTGAAGTAGTCGATAAATACCATTCCTGAGCCTGAAGATGCTGGCACAACAAAGACTAGTATTTATTAAAGTTTTTGGGAAAGTTCTGGAGTCTTGGGAAAGGTACAAAATATTCGATTGTTTCACTTTCACTAATAGGGCTTCAATGGAGTAAGGAAGGGCTTCCTCATTCCGAACGTATTATTTTTATATTCTTTACTTTCTTTGAAACGCGCAGGAATCCCCTTCTTATCATCTTTTCTGTGAAAATTGTTTGTCTTCTCCGAGACAAACATTACGAATTTAATATATTTTTTTTGGTAATAATACTTGATAAATTATACCTTTCTGTATATTTCCTTATATCTTTATGTATCATTCTCATTTTCTCCTATTTATGCTGTGACATTCTAACATACTCAGGTGTATCTCCTTTCGTTCAATGTATAACGTAATAATACGTATCCTAAGTCTGTCCTAAGCTTCCCTTATTATCAATCAAACATGTAATACAAGCTAGGCTCTAATGAAAATGGTTTATTATAAGCCAGATGAAGCAAAGGCCAAAATATGATAGACTTCCTGTTTCAACCGTCTCCTTTAGGAAGACGAAAGAAACGAGGAAGAAACATTGGGAGGAAAATTAATTCCATTACCCTTGCGCTATTTAAAGCTAATCACGTTTCACACTCATTAACCGCAAAATACTCCTTCTAAAAGTCAAAGCATTTTCTCTTCATCTTCCAAATACGATCTCCCCTCTTTTCCCCCAATTTTACAAGCGCAAAGGAATTTCTCTCTCTGTCCCTCATTCAAAATGTGACACCTTCCTTCCCTTCTCACGTCGAAAATATCCTTCATAATCCCACTTCTGACTTCTGATTCATTCTCGGGTCATTGCCACGGGTGAATCAGAGAAACCATTTGGGGGAAATGTCCAGGGCTTAATTACATCGGTTGACAGATTAATCCTGCAACATTCGAAATTGCTTATATATAGCTCGCTAGCATATCTTCACTCATCTGTTGTAAATTCCTTCACTATATACGGAGCAAGAGGTCAAGGATGGATACACACGTTCGTTAAGAATGATATGAATAGATATTTACACTCACCAAGATATATTTTCCTTTGCAAACACGGTTCCAACGATTTCTTATCATCATCAGGGAAAAAATACAAAAACTATTTCAACTTTTTTGTACATCTTCATTATGCAGAGGGTACAGGAAATGCGAAATATTTTTTTGTAATATGGTTGAAAAATATAATAAATCGTGGCACGGGTATAAAAAGATGCTCATTTCATAATTTTCGCTATGGAGTACAAAGACAATGTCTAACCTGACGGAATTGATTGCAATATCTACATCACATTATATATACAATATTAAAGTTTTTTCTGTGGAATTGATAGTGATTCGTTATTTTCTATATATTTAAAAGGTTAACAATAAAACTAAGGTTTAGGCAGTGTATCACGCGGTTTTAGAACAATTCCTCAGTAATTGATTGGTTGAAAGCAGTACTATTTTCGCCCTCAAAATTATTTGCAATCACTTAGTGCTCGCGTGTATTGTGGCAAATGATGTCTTTACTTCTGCGCAAAGAAATGTGTATACGTATAAATTACTTTTACGGGGCATTAACCATTAATAATGTTGTATAATCGCAGAGTAATCCTCTTTAAAATAAATTGCCTGCTTGACAGGCATAGTTTCCTGAATGATGTATCCTGTAAGATCTTTCAACGAAGGGGGAGAACATTATGTTGCCCGGTTAACGTCTCCTAATTTCATGCTGTCACTGTTTCATTACGCCTTGCATCGGACCTAGTGGCAAAACATTTAATTTTTCTCCCTTTGATTACATTCTTCATCTCCTCCATAAAAGAAGTACTCGTATTCTTGCAACGAAAATTGTTACCGTAACTACCGTTTCTTCTAGGGGTAAACTAATTACCCGCGCGGCTCTAAATGACGGCTTCATTTTTATGCTAAGACTGGTGTTATTTAATTAAATCCGAATTGTTCATTTTCTTCCGCTATGATTCCCATTTAAATATAGCACAAGAAGAGAGAGATACGCTAATCTCTTTAATCATCGTCTAGTCTAGAAGCTTTCCTTCTTGATGAGCTAGATATAACAAATGCTGCTTTGGTAAGACGTGGGAGCGAGACAATATTCAGTGAACGTGATGAGATTTGAAGAAGACTTACTCACATGGAAATTGATAAATTAGAAATAGCATTCTAACCGATCTATGCATGTAATATATTATTGTATTTTATAATTTTTTGAAGTCTTTGCATTTGATTGAAACTTATATCTTATATTTCTTTCATTTCCAGGTAAGTTGAAGCCGGCATACTTTTTCTAGGTTAGGTGAATGTGATATTACTGAAACCTTATATGGGCAAGTACGTATTAAATTTTATAATATTTGAAAGGAGATTCTTCATATTCATCATGAAGTATCTATCTAAGGATATTCTTCATATTCATTGTAAGAAATACTTATCTTATTCTAATTCCTTGCATACTTCATGTACTCTTGGTCTGCCGTCGTTTTATCTATTTTTAATTATATTCTATGACTTTCATGAGTTATCTAAATTTATACATTCGTGGTACCTGATGCTTTCCATTCAGTAGTTACTCTCTTAGTTTATCAGTGCCGTTGTAAATATATTTTCAATTTTATTCACGAATACATTGTTTGAAGAGGGAAAAGCTTCTACATTTACATTTACATTTAAACCCTGCAATCCGCCAGTGGCGCGTGGCAGGGGGTGTAAGACACCAAAATACCTATCTAATCTGGAGAGCTATTTGCTTCTCTAATACTACGCGGAAAAAATGACCAAAAGTAGCTATCCGTCCTGGCAACTACTTCCCTGTATCGCTTTTTTGTTTTCTCTCGAAGGTCGCGTAGGTATATAACTGGGATGACAATATCTGTTATCTCCTCCCCGAAATCGGTAGAGATAAATTTATCAAAAAGCTTCCGTCGATATTCACGTCTTCTATCACTAAGAGAGTTCCAACCGAGGGATCCTAACATAGTTCTAAAACTTCTCCAGGTAATTAGTTCCATTCTACTATTTCCCGATCAAGAAATGAATATTTACAGGCATCTGTTCTCTGTTTAAGGGTAGCAACTTTATAATTTCTATATACTTTGGACTTTAATAATCATGTCTTTATACAATTTCAATCTTAAAAAAACCTGTCTTAACCCAGAGAAGCTAATTAATCGTCATAAGAGTGCAGAAATAACCATTTCCTGGACTCGATCCTGCAATTATGGGTTATCAAGAGAACGTGACATTCCCTATACCTATGGGAAGTGAAAATGTTTCGTTGGGCTGGAATTGAACCAGCGACCTATGCATCTCCACCTCTCGTCACCTCTACAGTCCACCGGTTCACAAGCATAGCTACGGATCTGCTTTTGATTTTACGGTCACATCATCTTGCATCTGCTTTCGCTGACAACAATTTGGATTCTCATGCAAGTTTATCGTCACTCACGCCTATCATTCATACCGTATTTGCTCGTTTCCTCTTCCTCAGACAAAGTGGAGAACTTTCTGTATCTTTCTCGTCATGAGTCTCCCCTACGCAATCCCTCTCCGAGGCCTTGTTATGCCTTCTCTATTAATACCTCCTCCAAGCTCACTCTCATAACACAAGTCTTCCTCCTTAACCTCTCTCAACCCTTCTCTCCAGCCTAATTGATTGTTTTAGTTTCGTGAGATTTATCATTTTCTCGATAGCCTTTGTATGTTCCTCTAATCTACTATCGTTGTTTAGCTGCCACAAGCGGGTATCTCTAATTTGTGCCTGCCTCTGTGATGATAAATACATCGACCTTTTATACATGAATTAACATGAAGAAGTTCGATATTGGTACAGCATGAAATTTTTCGAAATGCCTGTCTACTTTCGATTATGTGAAATATTTTTTTATTATCTTACGTAAAAAGGTATTATTATTAATCATCTAGAATAAATAAAATATTCTTATTTTAATCTTAACTAGATTTAACATGAATAAATTTAGAATTTTGTCATTAGTACTCCATTAATGTGTCCGAAATGTGTATCAAATTTCGATAAGGTAAAAAATTTCTTAGCAATAAGTTAATCAACGAGACCAAATAAAATAAAAACTATAAAAATAAATAAATAATAAAGACCGTCCTATTTTGATCTTTGATTGGATTTTCTATCCGCAACAAGGTAGGCAATAATTAATTTATGGTAAAATCTTGGTTTCAGCCAGCTTTCTCTTCCTGTTGTATAAAGTCGGGCTGTAAATTAGCCTGCACTCAGGTTATTAACTGGCGTACATTAATTGCATTATAAAAATGTGTACGCAAGAACCAAAGCTGAAGCGCTGAGCCCTTGCAGAGCTTCATCCCTTTTCATTCTTCTTTTTACTCCCATGTGTATGGTTTCTCGCTTCCATTTTTTGCTGAGCTACTTTAGTTTACTCCACGTATCAACCGTTGCCCTGTTCTTTCTTTACCAGAGTATACCCCTTTTCTCTCTACCACCAGGGAGTGCAGTCAGTAAATGATCTATCAGCTTAAATGGTAAGTTAATTAAAATTGGGTTTTTTTCGACCGTGAGAATGCGATTAGTGCAGGCTTTCCGAAGAAATGACGCTTTTGTCTTCAAATTAATGTGAAGATGGTCTATCATCGTCGATTGTGGATGCAATAGGTTTAGAGTGCTACGGCTTTTGCACCAAAACCCGATATTTAGAGCAATATATCTTGTTATGCCACTCATAGATGTGCCATATTGTATGGACTACAAGACGCACCTTAATTTTAAGCAATTTAAAAAAATAACATTTTTACCATTTTTATTATTAGATTTCAAAGCCAGACTAAAATAATTCTTTATTTTAGTCTGGCTCTATATAGCCATATTATTTATTTTATTTCGTCTGGCTTTATATAGGCTATATTTAGTTTATAAAACCGAAATTACCGAAGCCCTTGAAAATTGAAATCAGAACTTTCTTCTTCTTCGTTTATTTTTTTCGTTGCGAAACTAGTTACCAAAAATATTGTACTATTACCTATAACACAAATAAATTTCAATTAAAGTTCGTCGCATCGGTGCACTTCTGCTAGTTGAATCTAATTTTGCCAGATATAAATAGGTTTTTTGCGGCATCGAATGTATGGCAATTTTTTAGACTGGCGGGAATTTGAAATAAGACGCAAGACATTCTTATATTAATTTCGAGTATAAGACAAACCTGAATTTTGGAGGCAATTTTTTATGAAAAAGGTGGTCCGTAAAATATGGTACATCCATTTATTGAAAGGAATTTCCAAATTGGTTTTAAAAATACCTTTTCCGCTACAATCCTACCCCAGCTTTAATATGGCCGCTAAAGAAATGCCCAGCAAATAAAAACGAATAAATGCTGAAATCACAGATTATATAATGCTATATCGTTGTAATACGATATAAATGAGCGCATTATGACGTGTAGCAGCACGTTTTATCGCTAATAATGGAGATATTCATTCCAGATATATATCATTTCTCCCCTAAAATGACGCATTGGAGGAATACAACGCTAAATATTAAATTAATGCAAATCGTTAAATTAATAAAATATCAGGGTATCGTGATAGCTTATGTTAAAAATAAATGTAGGTTATTCAGTATCAACTATTTTTCTAAATTTCTATTGTTCGTAATCTATGGATGCTTTGAAATCGAAGCAAAATCAGAGAACAGCAGGTGTTGTATGATATAATAAACTCATTCATTTTGTAGTTGGGCCACTCTGGGATATAAGTAAAGGATTTTCCTCCAGCATAGGTCGCTGCGATTATTTCATGGTATTCCTCGTTAAATTGGGAAGGAATTACCTTCGCAGACATTGTCAGTATGTCTTCTCAAAATGATAATTACTTTGATCGTACGCCGTAAACGCGAAAAAATATTCAACCGAGGATTTGATGACCTCCTTCTTTCTCGGCATAATGCAGCGGAAGATATTCCTCCAAAAAGTCCGGCTATTCATAAGCACATCAAAAGTGTTTGACGGGGCAAAAAGAAGAAAAAAAGAAAAATTTTCCTCTCAGTCAGCTCAATCTCAACAAAGGGATCTTACAACAGCAGCAGAAATTCTCGGCGTTCATCTCTCGCTGCATCCATCTCCGTCTCCTTCACTCAGTTAAATACGATATTCCTCCCTCACCACAGCTTTATATTTCTTTTCCATTGGCATCGTTGTCCAGAAAGATGAGGGACCGTGATCCTGGGAAACTGTCACTCCCCGAAAGATAATATCCCCTCACCGCAACGAGAACCATTTTAAAGGGGATCGAAGGATCTATACGGATTGAATTTTTAGGTAAGGTACCTGGAGAATAACTGTCTGAATAAATGAAGAGGGTGGAGCTTGTATCTGTACTTTGTTTCTACCTCAGAATTTGTTACGCTTGTCTAGGATGTGCTTTTTTTGCTTGCCTGAACGCGATTACAAGAATTTTATAAGTAAAATTAGGATAGATTGCAAGATGTAAGATTCTCTTACCGGATTGTCGTTGAGAGGGTACTAAGGAAATTTATCAGTCAATGAAATGTATAGTTTCAAATTTTTGGCGTCCTAATTAGATTTTACGAGTTCGTGATTTATTTATTTATTAATCACTTACAGCTTAAAATGCCAATCAGTAGTGAATACGAAAAATACAGCAAAAACTATAAATATATATCTTTTGGCTTGACCAAACGCTATTACAATTACTTTATAGGTAAACCTAGATTCCACTACGTAAGATTCTCTAACCGGATTATCGTTGAGACGGTACAAAGGAATCACTCAATGAAATGTATTATTTCAAATTTTCGTAGTCCTACTTTTATTTACGATTTTACGATTTATTTGCTTAGTTATCACTTACAGCAGAAAAATGCCAATGAACAGAGACAATGTAACGAATAAAACAACAACAGCAAAGAGTATAAATATAAAAAATCGGGTCAACGATTACAAGGATCTGGTGTCAGTTAAACTTAATTTCACAAATGTCCCTTTCACGTCTGTTCATGCTTGTTGCTGAAAATTAAAACAGCAATTCACTCTGAACCAGTAAAACTTAATGTATGTACTTCGTAACCCACTTGCCGCGAATTGCATTATCCCAACTTCTCGCAGTTCATACATAATGGAGCAATGCACCTATTTTCGAAATTTTAGGCCAAAATCATCGAGACAAGTCGAAAACTGCTAAATATTTTTAAAACTTCAAAGCCTCGACTACCCAAAATTTCATTTTCCAACTCCTTTTCTATTCAGTCTTCTTCAAGTGTACCAAACCATACTTCCTTTCTCATACATTTCAGTAAATGTTCTTAGAAAACGTTCAGCAAAGGAAATGGCTTGTATTGAATCTATTGTGAAAGTAAAAGATGAAGTACTATTCTATATGTAGTATTGCATTCTCAATTTAATTCGGGATATTTGAACAATGATATATGATGGAGTTCCTTGATTTGTGTAAGCATTGAAATCTTATTACACTTCAGATATATGTTGAATTACATCTTTCCTAATTCATGGATCATAGTTGTATTTCTATCACCTTTGAATACATATATACGCAGTAAGGCCTTTAGGTCTCTTACATGTAATATCCGCAACATCTTATTTATGGGTTTGGCACCCAAAACTAGGCACAAGCACAAATCTTCTCTCGTCCGGAACGTCCAAAACTTTCAGAGTGAACTCCGGTATCTTTTGACTAGGATTCCCAACTAAGGCTCTCTTTTATTTTCTGTTGAACTTTTTAATCGAAACGAAAGCCCGAACTTTGAAAAATACCTAGTGTTTGTATAAGAAACACTGCTTGAAACATTTCCTGTCATTCTTCCGCATTACTCATCAGTAAATAATGTAAACCGGGAATTTTTAACTCTAATATACGTGTAATTTGAATCTAAAGTTTTGATGAATGACTGCAGATCAGAAAATGATCTTTTCAATATACTAACAACACTTCGGATGAATGTTATATGAGTGATGCGTTATTTTAGTAGTTTAATTCATGGATGGAAGTCAAGCAAAACGATGTTAAAGAAGGTAATGTTGTCATTACAGAACGAAAGTTTCATAAGAAAAGCATGAGGATCTGGGAAGACCTCATCGTTTCTCCCACTGTCAAATATGATTAAACAGATGGTGCTAAGAAGGCGATATAGCATTCAATTTCAAAACTTAGGCCATAAAAAAACACGTAACATAAACATTGTGTAGAATATACATTGAAATTGTACATAATATATAAGATATAATACAACATAATTTTAGTTCATTCCGAATGGGAAAGGCGTTGGTAAAAGCGGTCCTAGGATCGATTCCCGGTGGATGAAGCCTATATGTGCGAAATTTTCTCAGCTATCGAAGTACTATAAACAACAATACAAGTACTTTATAAAACTCGAGCAGATTTAAATAAGAGATAAGTTACTGAATATTAGTTTCAAAACGATTGCTTCTTTTTAGACTGTCTCATACCGTCATAGTTCTATGTAAAATAGTGAACCGAGAAAGTTTTAGAATAAATATTATTTCTAAAATTCATAGAGAAATAATCCAACAAGTATAAAAAATAATTTCTGAAATACATTACTTTTTATACCGTAACAAGCAAATCACATATTTAGAAGTATAAACTCTCTTCCAAAACCGTTCTTGTCAGCGTTCGGTATCATGTTACAACCGTCTCTAGAAAAAAAAAACGTAAACTCTCAGATCACGGACCTTCTAAGAAACACCCGATGTACAATTCAATAGCCTTGCTTGTTATCTCAAGGGGTGGAAGAAAACATAAAAGAAAGTTTTTAACCCTAATTTTGAATAACGCGATTGGTAAATTTAAGTAATGTGTCTCTTTCAACTCCTATTTATTACATCTGAATTTCATTCTCAACTCTTAAAGGATTGCCAGTTTTCTTAAATAAGAATGATATTTAAGGCCCATTGCAAGCCATTGGGTGAACACAAGCCTACTGGAGAAAATACCGATAATTTCCCCTATTTTCTACCTTTTACTTTCTTTTGAAAAACACCCTTCGAAAAGAGTAATCCTCAGTGCTTAATCTACAATTCGTCACGAGAACATGTCACTGCAGAAGCCTCAAAGAGTGAAAAAGATCGTCCCAATCATTCACATTTCCTTAGTAAATCCTTCAGAGCAGTCCCTTTGACGCCCATTCTTACGGATCTTGAGTTGCTGGCGTATCGTCGTAAGGGACAAAAATCTAAAATTCCGCCAATCCCTTTCCTTTACAGATCTCTAATATCCCTCTGTTTTCTCCTTATCCTTTTTCCGCGCGCTTCTCAAAAGAAACCCTAGGATTCTCATCCTTGAGTCCCCCGCAAGTCCATCCCCCTCGCACTCGTGCCTTGCTTTATCCTTCCGAAATCTGGTTCCTCCAGAGGGAGCACGTCATGTTCACAGGCGTGCGACAAGAGGTATGCTAGAGAGAGAGGGAAAAAAGGGTCGGAGATGGTTCAGCAAATCCTCACACACACCATTCCGCCCCCATCCGTCTCTGTTCGAGGCCCCTCGAGAGTTTTTAAATGTGACAACGGCGGAAGGAAGCGCCTCTTTTCTTCCTGAACGCTTCTGGGCGCAACGTATGAAAAGAGGATTTGTATTAAGGGACGGAGAAGACAGAGGGGTACATCTTTTTGCAGATTGAAATATCTTGCGCTTTAATACAGTAGCCGGAGTTGGCGCAGTATTCTTTGAGAAGGAAAATGTGAGAGGAAGATATTACTTTGATTCTATTTTTTAGGATTTCTTTATGAAGTCTATTTCTCTTTCGTTCGCATTTCATAAAAAAAAGTTCCACAATGGCAAATAAGTAAATTTCTGAACTAAATTATTATTCGGTTCGATTTACTTTGTGATGCCTTAAAATGCTTTATATTTGGGTTAATGCAGAACTACTATGAAGAGAGAAAATGAAATTAGACGGATAGTTAATGAAAGTTCAAATGTTTTAAACATGGGTTTCGCTGGAATATATTACCAACTGCTTTTTGCTGGATTCCCAAGCATCATGGATTTCAAGCTTAAAACACAAATTCACGTAATCAAGCTCTTAAACATTAGAATAAAGCTCCTATTGAACGCGTTTGTAAACAAAACAATTAATTCAGGTGAAAATGGAGCACATGTTACTCGCTATGTATTATTAAGTATTTTTTCTTCATTTCCTGTTTTTAAAAGGAAATGATTAGGAGAGGATCCCGATTTCCATCCATTAAGAATGTCTTTAAATAAAAAAGATTTTCTATAATTCACCTACCGAGTTGTTTTCTGTTTCCATTACATCTTTGACGTAATTTACGATGCACTAGATTCATTCAGATTCAGATTTACTTTTAGATTCTCTATGGCAGTTGTAGTTGGATGCAGCAAAGCTCTTTTTTCGAAGAGGATGATTGAGGACGATACAATAAACTACAAAAACTAATGGATTGAGTGAAAATCAAAGTTCCATCTCGTAATGCAAGAAATTAATCTCCGTTTTATGCACGAACATGAAGCATGGAACATTACAAACACTTGCCCATTCCATGTATACTTTTAAAAACCTCTTGAGTATTGCCAAACTTAAGTTGTTAAACTTATGTCTATATATTTGTTAATGCCAGTATCTGAGGCATTTATAATACGACGATTTGACAGATGTTTTTTATCAATTATACGATCAGTTTTTGTGACTTAACTTTTGAGAAAATTATATTCATCTGGTTTTGATTCAATAATTTTAGTTTTTACGATGTTTTTCTTTGATACGATATTTGTTTAAAGTTTTTTCCTTTTCGAAGAATTATTCAATTCTTCACGACACAATGTTACGAGCAACCTGTTTGTGTTATAAAAATATATATAATAGATGAGTGTAACAGAAGTATCAGTTTATTCGATAGAAGGTTCTATGAAGTGTATCATCTACTAAATCGTATTTTTATTCAATATAGAAGTACTGTAATAATTTCCCAAAAAATATTAGCTTTCTGGAGCGAAGAAATTCGAAAATCCTTCAAAAGAATTCCACCAACATAAATCATAAATCACATTTTAAGGTGGATCACATTTTATTAACCTAAGACACTAAAAAAATACAAATGGCAAAACAAATTTTGAAAGAAAAATGCTCATTTCTTAAAGGATAAGGAAAAAAAAATATTAGTATAAAAATCCACATTAGTTCTAAGATGGTATGAGATTCTAATACCACTCTCTGTGGTATCTACGGAGCGTAGACAACGTCCAACTCGTAAATTGAAGACAGACAAGGAATTATATTCCTCATCGTGGGGAGAGACGACGTCTTCCCGCCGAATTAATCCACTCACGTTCCCATTCCCACTTCTCTTCGTCTGGGATTTACATAAAAACGGCGGAAAGAGACCATCCGCCCTCCGTGTTTACCCGCTCCTTGACTTTAATTTTGTTTCTCCTTCGCCTTTACTTTTTAATTCCCCGCTTTTCTTCGATTCGAGTCTTTGACGCGCGAGTCGAGCCTTTTTTCTCGCCGCGAGAGAGAGCGGAGAATGCGTGCCTTTGAAGCAAGCCGCGGCTGAAAGCAAAACCTCTTCTCCGGATAAGGCGGGAATAAACTATTTAATCATCCGCAAAGTTTTGGTACGCTGCGAGAGTCCGTCGAGTCGGCTTCCTTTTTTTGTTCTCGGGAGGACGAGTGGCTGCAGGAGGGAACTATGGAGCCGAGTGTAAATTGTATGCTGGAGGCGCAACAGCTCGGTCCCGGTTATTATTTCGGAGCGGAGATCCTCGCTCGGGATCCGGCGAAGGAAGCGGAAGGAGTCGGGGAAATGGAGGAGTACCGCCGAGATTTCATAGAGAGGAGTGAGATTCTCCTCAAAGGGCCTAGAAATATCTCCTTGTATCTCCTCAAACACAGTCCCTCTTTCCCCTTGATCTATATCCATCAGTAGCTCTAACTTTTTGTAAGACCACCTACCAACCACTGCCAACGTTCTAGGTTCTTCTTCGTCATTCAACCGTCCTTCCGAAATATTCTGTTTTCTTGCGGGCTTTTTCCCTCGTGAAAATATTCTTCTCACACCCTACGGATTTAAATTGAGTTTATAATAAAAGCTGCTGAGATAAACGTTTCCCCAGAGGAGAATAAATTCATACCAGAACTGGAATTTTGCTCCGAAGCTAAAATTAGCTTCTCGAAAATCAAAATTAATTGCGGACGGTTCTGCTTACTTGCTGCCCTTGTAAAATGAGAGTTTTCTCATGCGAAATTAACTCCTTGTTGAAACTATATTAAATGGAAAACAATGTCGTTCAAAGATTAGTCGCTTTCCTCTGTGCTGGTTTCTTGAGTGCTACACTTTATTACTTCAACCTTCAACTACACTTATTAATGAAAAATTAACGATTTAACGAAAACTATTTTTGAATATTGCTTTATAACAAATTATCTCAAAAATTTCGTTGCATTGAAGCATTGAACTTTAAATGGTAAAAATCGCAATTTTCATTGAATTATCTTTCTTTTATATTTATTTCCCTTTATTTGGAAAATTGTAAATTGTAGGCTACGACCACATCAAGGAACATGGAAAAGTCCAACTTTTACGAACCACACTAATTTATTGACAAATGACTGATGATAACTCTATGGGTCGAAAACATGGTTATAAATAGCGGACATCAATCATAGTTACATAAAAGTTGGACTTTTTCAATTGCTTATTATTTGTATTTGCAAAACATTCAGTAGATAAACGATACAATAATTATTTTAGCATGTTCTATGATCACGTACTATATTTCAAATTTCACTCATTGCAAACTAAATGTAAGGCTGATTCTCACTTTCTGAGCTTAGGTAAAAAATATTCATACCATAGACAGAGTAAGAGGGGATTTTTGATATAAGAATATATCCAGCCATATATATATATATATATATAGCTCTTTCATATATGTAGCTGAAATAGCGCAACAAGACATGTCGTTACCGCTTTCAGTCAACTTTTCTTACATATATATGGTATTTAAGACGGATTTAAGAACCTCAATGTTGTATTTAACAAGATATTTTTACATTGAAGAGCGTGCGTTTTACTTTTTTCACGTGCATACGTGTGCATGCATATGTATGCATAAGGTATTAAGTCTATTTTACAAATATTATTTTTTAGAATGATGAAAATCATTCCCAACAGTGTGACGATTTAAAAAAATAAGGTGGTTTCTTGAAGTCCGATTTCTATTCCATCTCTTGTTTGACCATCTTTTTTTGCTGTGGGTGACGGTATCTTCGGATCTCCTCAATTTTAGCTAATTCTCATAGTTATTTCTCAGCCCTTCCATTGAATTGTTTTTTACTTTTATATACTTTCGTCTCCGAATATTTAGTTTCAATTCTGTCCGTTTTACTGTATTTACCTTTCTTCTCCTAAGCATTTTTTCACCTTTATTTCACGACTTCGAGGGAAGATCATGCAAAACACTAATTCAAAATGTTTCCGCAGAGTGGTTCCACTGCGAAGGAAAGAGTCGGGAAGGATGGGAAAGAATCGCTTTCATATGACCTTAAGAAATACAATTCGCCGGTGTTATTAAGTTTTTCCCGTCCCGATGTTATTACCCAAATTTGCGCTGAGTGCATTAAAGCCGTCGCATAATTATAGTTTTCGAATAAAATTGCTCCTCCGAATCGTCACGAGATGAGGAACCAGAGGAGCGTTCATGAGGATCCGAATCAACTATCCAATTTCGAGCTGGAATCTTGTTCGTCTCCTCACGCAGAACGCAATCAGTTCTAACAGTTTGAGATTATACTTAATATCCCAGAACGCATTAGTAAGAAGGGCCTGTATTCTATTTACGCCTCGCCTCTACAAATGCATAATTGTAAATTCTTTCCATGAACTTTAGTAGCAAACTTTCGATATAAATTACACTATATTGTGTATATTGCTGTATTTATATTCACATATGTTTCTGTTTGACATCGTTTTATTCACCTGAAAGCTGATACTTTCAGTTCGTGATATAGGGAATGTGTATTATTATTTTCTTTCTGAATAAAGTGGCAGTAAGAGCTAGAATCTATAAAGTTAACGTTTGTAATTATTTGTCAATTTTTTTATGCTTACTGCGCTAAGCTGATGAAATATTTCATGATATTCTCCATAAACTTTTAACTTTCCTAAGTATTAAGGCTTACCCAAAAGGAAATTGATTGAAATTGTAATGAAACCCTAAATTTATTATAACACAAGAAGACAAAGTAGTCTGTAGTTTATATGAATGGATACTTTGCTAAATTCAAGTTGTTCAGGATCCCGGATAGTCATGTGGACAGCGCGTTAGCCTTTGGTGAAAGCGGTCACGGGTTCGATTCCCGGTGGGAGCCAATGTGCGAAATGACCTAAGCTGTCGAAGCACTTTTAACAATACTATTTCAACTTTTTCACATGTAATATATCAAAACCAGAATTTCCTTATATTTAGGTATACATAAATTGACAGTGTGAGTCTTCAAGATCGTAATAATTTTAAATGCCTTTTGGAATTAACCACTAAGGATTTTTCGGTGATATTGTTAAGATTTATTTTTGGCTGCTTTGGTATCAGTATACAAAAAACAATAATCGAAATGTTTTTGCATAAATATAATAAATGCTATATATTTTTCTAAATACGAATGTAATTGAATTATTCATAGTCACTCATAATTTGACAATCCTTTTCCTCTTACTAGGGAAGGCTACAAAACGTTTTTAATCAACAACTTCCATCTTTCATCCTATTCAATGTGGTGATAAGATATGGTATTTAAAAAATCATTGCATACACATGACCGATATAGCCAGCGATCCATATCGTTAAGAAGTTCAAAAAGTTTTTGGAAGAGTGACAGTTTTATCTGATTGTGTTTTTATCTTACATGTGTTAACATGAAGTTCCACCAAGAGAAGGAAGCAATGATTTAATTTAATAATATATTAAATATATTTCTTACGTTTGCAAAATAATAACAGAAAAATCACCATTCCTTATTCTTTATTTTTACACAATGGGTTATGTCAATGAATCGGCGAATTCCATTCCATGAAGTAATTTCCTCTCGAAAGATTTCCCTCTTTCTCCGAAGAATGCCGAACTCAGGCCGTCGAAATAAATTTTGATCGAACGCCGTTTTCCCAATTTCACCGGACTTAAGAGATATACGGCCGCAGGGCTCGCATGACTTCTAGCCGTATTTATGACGGAATACAATACTATCGGAAGACTAAGTCCCCCGCAGCTGTTGAGTGCTCCGTCTTCCCTCGCCCTTTTATAGCCTCCTGCTCCTTAAAGGAATTTCCCCAACACATTCCTTTTACGCCCACCTCATATGCAATTCCTTCCTTTTTCCCCGACTCTTCCTTTTCATCCGAGAGAGGTCCTCAGGATCAGGTGGCTAGGGCCGACGTCTCCATTCGAATGTACCCAATGAGATAAGCTAATACGTGGCCGCGTTCTCCTGCGGTGACTTTCCCCTATTTTTGCCCTCTCCCGTACTCCGTCCTAGGGCGTTTTTCGCAGTGCGCGGAGTGCAGGTGACGCTGTGGATGGCGACACGTTTTATATGTTTCGGGAAAAGGAGTCGGAATGGCGGTAATGCGGCCTTGTCTCCCGGATGGAGTTACATACCCCCAAGGATATGAGGAAGTGCCCTGCGGACTTGTTGTCCGGGGACCAAGTTTCCACTCCCCTTTTTACTTTCTCCATATACGAAGTATAGAGAAAGTATTGTTTTCATGAAAAAAATCGACTTCGAGATTTCAACGGAAATACATGTTTTGGGGTCCCAAGAACACGTTTTGACCATTTTCGGAATGATGTCTGTGTGTATGTGTGTGTGTGTGTGTGTGTGTGTGTGTGTGTGTGTGTGTGTGTGTGTGTGTGTGTGTGTGTGTGATAGTGCGTGCTCTAACGTGAAAACTATTAGTCGTATCAATACCAAACTTCATATATAGTACTGTGGTGTGTGCTGTCAGAGTTGATTAGTTTTTGGAGTAAATCGATCAACCGGAAGTCGAGCTTTATTCATTAAAGCTCATTTCCGGTTTTCAAAATATCTCCATAAATATGATATATAGGTATATTGTATACTGTATAAAAGTTTTAGATAATCTGTTTTACTATAACTTTTGTATTTAACATATTTTTTTATCACCGGTTGATTAGGAGTTATTCGTGAAATACTAATAAACCGGAAGAAGATGATTATGTACTTTGTGGGCGCTCTAACATGAAAACTATTTGTCAGATCAACACCAAATTTCATATATAGTACTTTTATTACAGTCGTTAGAGTTGATTAGTTTTTGGAGTAAATCGGTTAACCGGAAGTTGAGCTTCATTCTTCAATGCTCATTTCCGGTTTTCAAAATATCTCCATAAATATGATATTTAGGTATATACTATAATCAATAAATGTTTTAGAAAATATGATTTACTATAACTTTTGTATGAAAAATATTTTTGTATCATTGATTTTTTAGGAGTTATTCATGAAATACTGATAAACTGGAAGTTGCTGATTATGTACTATGCGGGCGCTCTGGGCTCTGTGGGCGAAAGGCCAAATTCATCGTTTTTCATCGAGCATGTCCCGAAAAACATTATTTATAATGTTTGTGACGTAATATATAAATTAATCACTCATCTTCCAAGTTTAGATGGAATAAAGAGTTCGAAATTACTGTCGTAGATAAATATTTACATCTTATGTATGGAGAAAGTCATGTGCTGGCCACATCAGATTTTTTTTACTGCTCTCATCGAACGCATTCCTTTACGTGGCACATTATGCGTTGGTGAAAAATTTATTTGAAGGCGCAATGTCGGATGCTGAAGAGTGCAGGATGTGCTTTCAATTTGATTTATAATGTAAATAGATTAAATACCACAATATTCTACTATTACTTTACTTTTACCATTCTTGATAAGTATTTACCCATATTCCAAAAACCATCAAAAGTTGATTCCACCGATGTACATTTCGCTGTTAAAACAAACAGCATCTTCAGGGTACTCCAGGAGAATGGTCGAATTTCGTAGGAAGTTGAGGCTACAGCGTAAAAACAATTGATTGTCGAAATGTCAAATAATGTCCAATAAAGAGAATAAGGTTTTATCAAAGTCTGTGTAATTATTCATTATATTATTTAGATTTTTATAAATGTGTAAATTTTCCCAAGCATCCAATCCGGAATTTGCATTATGTAGAAGGGTTAAATTATCAATCGAAATATTATGGGCATGATCCGCCATATGTAATGCTACAGCGGAATTTTCAAACCTTCCATGTTTAAAGTGAGCAATATGTTCTTTGAATCTTGTAATTAGCATCCTGGTAGTTTGTCCAACGTATTTTTTATTACAGTCAGGGCACGAAATCATATAAATGCCTGATTTTTCCAGTGTATCTGTTTTATCTTTTGTGGTGCCTAATAGATTTTTAAGATTGAACTGATTATAGTGGCAGATTTTGAAATTGTAAGCTTTGAATATTTTTTGCAACCCTTTTGTTAACGGTGGAAAATATGGAATTTTAATATATTTTAGACTAGAAGAAGACATTGCTGGTAAAGTAGAGTTATTATGAATTAAAAGCTTGTATTTGTATCTTTTAACTAAAGTGTCAATTAATGATGTGTTATAGCCTAGCATTAAAGCTGTATTTTTAATGAAATGAAGCTCTTTATAAAAACTGGTATTGTCAAGAGGTAAGTTGATTAGTCTGTGTACTAAATGGTGAAAAGCAGCATGTTTATGTTGTTCAGGATGAAATGAGGTATTTGGAATAAAGTTATTGGAAGAAGATGGTTTTCTATAGATATCAAAATGTAACCTGTTATTCAGTCTGGAGACTAGAACATCTAAAAAGGGTAAGCAATTATTATTTTCTATTTCTATTGTGAACTTAACAGAAGGAAATAAGTTGTTAAGTTTAGTTAAAAAAGTGTCATAATTATAGATGGAGGTATCAAAAATGGTGAATATGTCATCTACATATCGGAGCCAAATTTCAGGAAAATAATTGAAGGTTCTTTTACACAGATTTTCTAAATGATTCATAAATAGGTTAGCAATAAATGGAGAAAGGGGATTGCCCATAGAGGTACCAAAAGTTTGTTCATAAAATGAATGATTAAATTGAAAACAGTTTTGCGACATGCATAAATTGGTCAGTGATATGTATTCTTCTGTAACTGCTTCCGAGAAACCAAAATCTTGTAGATGTTTACTTAAAATTTCCAGGGTTAATTCAATAGGTACACTTGGGAATAAACTGCAAACATCAAAGGACAGAAGTATTTCTGAGTCTTTGAGTTTGGTGTTAACTATCTTATTGGTGAAGTCAAAACAATTAAGAACCGAAAAAGTAAAATGAAATGGCATAGATTTAAATTGATCATTTAGCCATTTGGCAATGAGGTAAGTTGGCGAATTGATGGTAGAAGCAATAGGTCTCATTGCGGTGTTGTTTTTATGAATTTTCGGGAGGCAGTATAATTTAGGAATAACCGGATTGGAAACAGAAAGTCGATATTTCAGTTGTGTGGAAATTAAATTAGGGCAATTTTTCAAAATCTTTTTAACTTGGGAGATATGTTTGTTTAATGGAGATTTAGGTAGGATAATATAAGGGCCACTATTAATAAGAGCTTGAGAATTATTCAAGTATTGTTCGTTGTCTAAAATAACAACAACGTTTCCTTTATCTGCTTTAGTAAAGATACAGTCTTTGGTTTTTAATGATTTTAAAATCTCAAAGTAGTTTTTTGAGTAGGTAGGAAGAGGGGACTGGAGATTTCTATGTAAAATTTTTCTGCATTGGGATTTTATTAGTTGTTTATTTTTAGAATCTAAATATTGAATGCCAGATTCAATATCTATAATGATCTGATCTAAAGGAACAATTTTGGGAGGTAGTCCAAATTTTAATCCTAGATTTAGTAAATGTGATTCTTCATCAGATAAGGAGACTGAAGATAAATTCTTAACGAAACTAATGGTTGAGGAAGGAGAAGGGGTCGGAACTTTCATGGAGCAGAGAGAATTATCAATAAAGACTTCAGAATTGGATGTTTGTGAGTTGTTCTTAATCTGTTTAGATCTAAGTAACAACTCATCGAACTTTCTATTTAGTTTTTTGGATTTCTTCCAAAAACTGTTGTTAATTGAAGACAGCATTCTCTCTCTGAATCCCGACCATAGGGCAAAACCAGCATTATCTAAATTCTTCGTCAGTTTTAAGTGTAAATTGTAAGCCCTAATTTCTAAATTGCAACGTCTACTGTAGAGAGACTTAATCTCCAGGTTGATCCATTTCTTCTTCGCAGAGATAACACACTTTTGTCCTATTGGGGAAATATGTGTGTTAATAACATTCATGAATTTAGGGAAAACTTTATAATGTTTGCAGCGTTTAAGGAAAAATAAATCAGCCCCAATATTAAGAATTTTGGAGTGCAGATTCTTAAATCTGTTGCAATCACTTCGTGGTAACAGGTTGTAACAATTAAGTGTATTCATTTTCGATCTTTAGATACAATGGATGTAGGCTGTTAAACAGAATATATGACAGGGCAATGATGTGAGAGATGTAACCAAAATCGACAAAGAGGAACTTGCAAAAACGACAATGTGTTGGACGATAGGTGAGGCAACCACTAAAATGACAAACCAGAGTAAAAGCTGAGTTTTTGGGGTAAAAGAACTAGTTGGACAATAATCAGCAGTTGAGTATTGGTTTCTTCCTAAGTAGGGAAGAAGTAATAGACAATTGAACCACGTTGTAGAATAAAATAACCAAGTGTTTATTATAACGAGTAATAAGTCCCAAGTTAAAACCATAAGTATTATAGAACTTGAGTCAGGATTAAAATAGTAGATGTAGACAAATAGAAGGAATTATAGCGTGTATGGCGGAGTTACGTAACAATAAACTGAGAAAAGGCTATAAACCAGACGAACATCTGGATTAAATCGTATATACACATTAAATTTAAAACATATCACAAGAAATAAGTTGAGAACACATCAAATATGTCACAACCAATAATGTAGAGCAAAATTGGAACAGAGAGTCAGAGTTCACATAAAGGTGTATATTCAAAATAAACCAGAGTAAAAGCTGAGTTTTTGGGGTAAAAGAACTAGTTGGACAATAATCAGCAGTTGCCTCCCCTGATATTTTCTTGATGGAAAAATTTTCTTCGGGTTTCCAAAAAGCAGCCGAAACCTTTTCAGGTGTCTATTTATTTTATCGTAGCTGTTTTACATCTCTTGCTACTTACTATCCATTTTTACTTAAGTTTCTATTGTATTGAAACGAGGTTATTGGCCTCTTCGGTGGTTCGCTTGTTCTTCGAAGGAGTATATTATTTATTTAGTTGATGCATATCTAGAGTGTGAGAATAGAAGTGAGTATAGAAAATTCTAGCTCCAGCTTTTCAGTTGCTTTTTCCCTTTTTTGAATCTATAATTTTATAGGATTTCCAGATGTACAAGTAAAGTAAAATTATAAAAGTTACAGCAATAAAACGTATGATCAAGTTTAATAAAATTCAACTATGTACAGAACCTTTTCACTTGGGAATGGCATCGCCGATAAAGAAGCAAATACCATTCATAACACAAACAGCAACATCTTAAAATCCATAAATGTTTTACACATTTATCGTAATTTATCAGTCCAACAAAAACCGTTGCATAGAGTACGTGGACGAGTCACTTCGTTCATCTCACTCAATGTGAGTACCACTATTTACTTTCTCCATATACGAAGTATAGAGAAAGTATTGTTTTCATGAAAAAATTCGACTTCGAGATTTCAACGGAAATACACGTTTTGGGGTCCCTAGAACACGTTTTAACCATTTTCGGAATGATGTCTGTGTGTATGTGTGTGTGTGTGTGCGTGTGTGTGCGCGTGTGTGTGTGTGTGTGTGTGTGTGTGTGTGTATGTATGTGTGTCTGTGCTTGTGGGCGCTCTAACGTAAAAACTATTAGTCGTATCAATACCAAACTTCATATATAGTACTGTGGTGTGTGCTGTCAGAGTTGATTAGTTTTTGGAGTAAATCGGTTGACCGGAAGTTGAGCTTCATTCATTAAAGCTCATTTCCGGTTTTCAAAATATCTCCATAAATATGATATAAACGTGTATTGTATTACTTATAAAAGTTTTAGATAATATATTGTACTATAACTTTTGTATTTAACATATTTTTGTATCACCGGTTGATTAGGAGTTATTCGTGAAATACCGATAAACCGGAAGTAGCTGTTATGTACTTTCTGGGCGCTCTAACATGAAAATCATTCATTGTATCAACACCAAATTTCATATATAGTACTTTGGTTAGCTTTTTTAAAGTTGATTAGTTTTTGGAGTAAATCGGTTAACCGGAAGTTGAGCTTCATTCTTCAAACCTCATTTCCAGTTTTCAAAATATCTCCATAAATATGATATTTAGGTATATACTATTAATTATAAAAGTTTTAGAAAATGTAATTTACTATAACTTTTGGTTGAATTATATTTTTGTATCACTGATTGTGTAGGAGGTATTCATGAAATACTGATAAACCGGAAGTTGCTGATTATGTACTTAGTGGGCGCTCAGGGCTCTATGGGCGAAAGGCCAATTTCATCGTTTTTATCAATCATGTCCCAAAAAACATGATTTATAATGTTTGTGACGTCAAAGGTAATACTACATAAATTAAATACTCATCTTTCAAGTTTAGATAGAATATAGAGTTCGAAATTACTGTCGTAGATAAATATTTACATCTTATACATGGAGAAAGACAAGTGCTGGCCACATCAGATTTTTACTTTCTCCATATACGAAGTATAGAGAAAGTATTGTATTCATGAAAAAATTCGACTTCGAGATTTCAACGGAAATACACGTTTTGGGTTCCCTAGAACACGTTTTGACCATTTTCGGAATGATGTCTGTGTGTATGTGTGTGTGTGTGTGTGTGTGTGCTAGTGGGCGCTTTAACGTGAAAACTAGTGGTCGTATTAATACCAAACTTCATATATAGTACTGTTTTGTGTGCTGTCAGAGTTGATTAGTTTTTGGAATAAATAGGTTAACCGGAAGTCGAGCTTCATTCAACATAGCTCATTTCCGGTTTTCAAAATATCTCCCTAAATATGATATATACGTGTATTGTATTACTTATAGAAGTTTTAGATAATCTATTTTACTATAACTTTTGTATTTAACATATTTTTGTATCACCGGTTGATTAGGAGTTATTCGTGAAATACCGATAAACCGGAAGTAGCTGATATGTACTTTGTGGGCGTTCTAACATGAAAACCATTCATTGTATCAACACCAAATTTCATATATAGTATTTTGGTTAGTGTCGTAAGAGTTGATTAGTTTTTGGAGTAAATCAGTTAACCGGAAGTTTAGCTTCATTCTTCAAAGCTCATTTACGGTTTTCAAAATATCTCCATAAATATGATATTTAGGTATATACTATTAATTACAAAAGTTTTAGAAAATGGGATTCACTATAATATTTGTTTGAAACATATTTTTGTATCACTGATTGTTTAGGAGGTATTCATGAAATACTGATAAACCGGAAGTTGCTGATTATGTACTTTGTGGGCGGTCTGGGCTCTATCGGCGAAAGGCCAATTCCATTGTTTTTCATCGATCATGTCCCGAAATACATTATTTAAAATGTTTTTGGCGTCAAAGATAATAATATATAAATTAATCACTCATCTTCCAAGTTTAGATGGAATATAGAGTTCGAAATTACTGTCGTAGATAAATATTTACATCTTATATATGGAGAAAGTCATGTGCTGGCCACATCAGATTTTTTATTTTCAAATGATAAAACAAATACACGAGCTATATCTTACCGCACCGTGCCGTAGAGTGATGGTATAGTCATAGCATTAAGGAAATAAATATAAAAACAAAAATAAAATAATGAAACAAAGATACAAGCAGAATCGTACTGTACTTATGAGTTATTGTATAGTGGTAGTATTAAAAAACGTATGAGGATTCTCTTTACTTGCAACTGGAAAATCACTTGATATAATTCATGATATCTTCCATGAATAGGGAGTCACTAAGTCTTTAATTAGCTGCTCATATACAATTAACTCTATCGATACGTCTGACTAACTACCATAGGCTATTCCTTCCTAAATCCATTTCTGTAATTTCTCATTTTGGTACTAATCAGGACGAAGACATGAGATTCCGGAAATTTTATCTATAGTATAATTCCAAGAATAAATATATCTAGAATATAATTCCGAGTTTCGAAAAATATTAAATTCCTTATTCTTCAGTAAATAAAAGGGTGGAAAAGAGTATTTAACGGTTATCATGGCATACTTTATAATTAATTTCCCTTCTCTTTTCAATGCGAGCATAACCCAATTTGAAATTTATTAATTAAAACAAGAGACGCTCATTATCAATATTTTCATGATTATAGCTTATTTTCCGCTTTCCCTTTAATTCTTCCCGTCTTTCCCTTTCCGATCTTATACACCTGCGCTTTCTCCACTCCGCCTTACTTCCCCTCCCACATTCCGCCATCTTCATCCCATTTTACGGCTCCCTCGGGACGAATTTCGGATGCAGCGAAGGTCTAGGGCACGGCAGCCCCGACGTTGCAGAGGTCTTCTCCAGAAAAGAAGAAACCAACTTATCCTCCGTACGTCTTACCTTTTTTCCCCTCCGAGTGTCACATTTTCCTCGTCCGCCATTCGCGACTTCCATTCGCAGCTAGTTCATTTTTACGTCATTTTCCCCGAAGTTCCCGCTACTTTCCAATTTCTATAACACCTGCTTCACCCATTCTTGCTTTTTCATTTCATATACCAGAAATTATGCGGGTAGACTTTTCCTTCTCCGATTCACGTACAAGGAATTACATTCCTGTTGCCTTATTCATATCTTAGTTAGCCCTCTTATGGTTTTCCTTCCTATGTACTTATAGCCTACACTGGCAATCTCTTTTTGCGCATTCTGTACAGTGGTTATTTATATATCTTAATTCCTATTTGTAGATCCTTCGTTAATTTTCTTTAAGACTGCATTTTCGGCATTGACAGTAATCAGACCACTAATAAATTTTGGATGATGTTGTTTTTGATACCTCTTGGAATAAACGTCAACGACTCCTATTTTAATCACCTTATGAATATTATAATCATTAATAAATTTATCAAATTATAATAGTTTATGAAAGTACTTCTTCTTGAAAAGTAGACAATATTAGCGCAATATGTTTACTTTTCTAGGTACTTAACCCATAAAATTCTTCCTTTATAAATTTTCGCCACGCCAACACCAGTTTTGGTTAGTATTCTCATTCTTTCTCGTATGAGTTTTTGGTAGTGAAACATTTATTCCTAATTAAATACTTTTATTAATAATCTAAAATGTTTCCTCTATACAGCAACATCTATCTTTCCCTTTTGAAATCTTCCAATGCCATCTGTTAGGTGTGAGTAGGTCCTCATTAATCTCAGTAACGCATGAATAAGGACGCTTTATTATTATTATTTCATTTATTTATAACATTTTTATATATGCCTCATTGGTCATCTCCTTTATGGCACCAATTATAATAGCATCCTTCCTTTGTCTTTAAATTAGGCACTGGTTAGTTCAGAACCAATAATTTGAGAAAATTCGGGATGTTTTCCATTAGTAGACAGTCTTCAAGTCTTTAATTAGTTGCTCTTATACAATTGACTCTATTGATGCATTAAAGTTACTTTAATTAAAGACAATTTCTTCCTTATTTCCTTAACGTTTTTTGAGGACTTCGATATCCTTCTTTATTTAACTAGGACTCCTTATTATTCTTTCATTTATTTATAATTTTTTTTTATAAATTTTCCATTTATCATCTCATTTTTGGTGACAACTATGCTAGCATCATTCCTTCGTCCTTACATTAGGTACTGGTTAGTTCAAATACTTCGTATTCAAAATTGTTGCTTTCCTCTAAACAGTATCTTAAGCCGCAGTTTTTACTTCAGCCCAGGCCCCAGGAGATCCATATCTTTAGAGTGACCCAAAAATACTCTTACGTTGTATTCCGAGCTCATTCGTTCCTCTTCACTCTCCATTATGCAGCAAGTGGTATTCCCATTCTGCATCTTACACAACCCACACAGAATCGCCAGTTTACCGTCATAATTTCTCAGTACGTTCTCCCTCCGTTTTCATTTTCTGAACCGAACTCTATCAATTTATTCAGCCGCTCGTTCCCCTCTCCATCTTGTTTAGCCTCCTTTCTCCCTTCCTTTACCTCGTGGACTCAATCCCATTTCCACCGCTCCCTCTATAAGTAATTTACCTTCGTTTCAACTCCTTCCACCGACAGCGACTTATTTTTACTCACGCTCGGAGTATTTTTATGAATATTGGATCTCCGAACTGCGCCTTGTAAAGATCGCCGGATTTTTATCTTGCGTCATTGCCCAATGATTCTTCACGCGTTGTCGAAGACTTTTATTTATCTTCCGTGTCTTATACTTCCCCGTTCCACTTCGCGCACCCGCACCCTAACGCACGCCTCATCCACTCTTCATTCCCGGTCTTTGGTTTGGATGCTTTAATACGTCAATGTTTGCCTCCGCGAAACTTTTCTCATATCCCATAATCACCACACTAAAGTCGGGGTTAACCCACATCGCGGACTTAAAAGGGTAAATAAATTTAGAACAAATGTTTCCCGCTTCTTTGTCGTGTTTCTCATTCTTCAAATCCATTGGTACGCCGGTGCTCGTGTTGGGCGAAACTCTTCCAATTTTTAATTATCGCCGAGCGGGAGTTCCTGTTAACCCAACTGCGGAGGTAAATAAATTTCGCGGAGAGCAAACGGCGTTTTGTACATTCCCCGTGCGCCTTCGTATCTACGCAACTCTTTTGTATTTTCTCGTTTGCGGATCGGGCCGATCCCCCTTTCAAAAGGTTTTAAGGTTTTTATCATCGGTCGCGCGTTCATTTTTTATATCCCCCGCGCGCTCCGTGTGTACACTATCTTCGTTTTGATCTCGCGAGCGGTAATAAATCGGCGAATGCAAATACGGTGTTTTGGGAAAGAGAATTCCCGCGAAAATTGCTGCGGCCGGTGGAAATTGGAAAAATATTTGGCCCACGCTGTGCTTTCCCAAATTCTTGCGGCAAAGCGGCGCTGGAGCCTGTCGCCGCGATTGAGAATCGGACGTGAATTTCTGCTGTTTTCTTTTTCCTGTTCTTCATAATCTCTCTTCGGAATATTATTTTCCGTGCATTATCTATCTAAAAATTCGGATTAACTATACTGAAATATTTTCCTGAAGCATTTCTTTATTATATATAACCTTATTTACTGTTTATTATTATCTGGCTTTGGGGATGGAGAGAAATGTATATGATTCACTTTTTATCGAATCCTCTTTATTTTATAACATTTGATTTGTGTTTTATTTCTCGATTTTGCGATTAACTATACAGAAATATTTTCCTGAGACTTCTCATTATTATATGTGTATTAACTGTTTATTTTAATGTAGCTTTGGGGATAGAGAGAAATATATGTCATTCACTTTTCTCTTATTTTTTTAAATTTCATTTTCATTCATGGCTGTGATGATACAAATGCCGCTTAGGTACGAAAGATACTGGATAATGGCATTCATTTTGGTCTTTTCTTATTAGAATAAACGAAAATTGTGAATATTACGTCTTTTAAATTTTTGAGTTGATATGGTTGATATTATTGTTGAGGAAAAGACTCAGATTTGGCTATAACTGACTTTACAGATTTCGTTACTAGAATTTTTACGGATAACGTTGATCTTGAATTTAAAATTTAAACGGAAATATGTTATAATTCTCATATTTATTCATAATATCATATGAGTATTTGTGTTTCTATTTCTTGATCCAGATCTCAATTTATTTGTTTCTTATCGCAGTTCCAAATATCTCTTTAAATCTACAAACCCATGTCTACTTCCTAAGGAAAGTTTTACCGCCATTGTCCGAAAGTGCTATACTGCTTTTTTTACCTGCATTTCCCTGAAGGAGAGAATAGATGAAGATTTTAACTATCAGCTTCCATAGAAAATATATCATTCGATGTCCAATTCAGCGTTTTCTTCAGTTTATTTTGGAATCCAATGAGGGTTATTATCTCAGAGTAATTTTCAGCTCAAATAATTCTTATCTCCCTAAGATGCAAACATTAAATGTTTCAGCACAAGTTGGAATTCTGTCCGATTCACATCTATGATGCATCTCAAAGTAGTATTCAGTATTCTGGTCGCGATGGTCTTCCCCGATGAAATATGACCCGTGAACCGAACTGGCGGACCCCAGTGTCGTCCTTGGCTAAAAGCCAGCAATTGGAGTATTCTTGAAAATAGGCATCACAATATACATTAACCCTGCATCTTATGCATACCGCAAAACAGGCTAGTGATAAGAGCAGGCGACTCCCACAACAAATTATTTGAACGTCAAACGTTTCCCACTAAATTTAACCATGACATAATTTTAAACTAACTTGAAATTAATTTTTTTTATTTTCAGAGTACAGTCAGACACTGATTCCGATGTAACTGGTCACAGTTTAATTTGATAGAATTTACGAATGGTAGAACTCGTTATAGGAAAAGTTATATATGCACTTTGTACCAGATTCAATTACAATAGTAGCGTAATGTTTCTGATTTTTTTATGATGAGAGGCAATCGAATTGAGGGAAATAAATATTCATAGCGGGGAAGCTGAGTAAAAGATTTTCGAATAGTGTTTACAAAAAGTCATCAGAGATGAAATTGGCAGAGTTCTTTTCTTAGTCATGAGAATCAAATATCTCCATATTATTATAAATAATTAACCTATAATTACAGTATCAGACTTCATAATAGGTTTATCTGTCATAGGAGCCGACCAATTTTCAGAATTTCCTAATTTAACCTGGTACTAAGCGATTAAGTTACCCCTGGCTAATCCTTCAAGACGTTTCAATCTTAGGAGGTTAAGGTGATTAAATCGGTTCTGCTCTGAAATTTCACTTCCTCAGATGTTTGGTGGTCAGCTACGAAGATGACCCACTATCGTCTACTGTGTGTGGTGCATTGTAAACTTGTCTGCCGATCACCGGAGTGAAAATGTGGCTCCCATGCACGGGCGGTGGTCCATTTTAGGTGTTTAACGGAGCGGAAGTAGTTAAGGTTCGGTAGGCACTATTCTGATGGTCCGAAGTTAAGGGTAAGTTCGAACTTCGCTAAAGCAAAAGAAGACTGATTGCAGAACACTCATATGTTCTTTTACTTCATGCCCTATCACCTTCATCGTTATTGGGTTATCGGCTTTGTTAGAATTGGGACTCGTTAGAGTCATTAGCTATAACATTAACAATATACCGATAAGTTTCGTCACTTTGGTAAATTTTAAGCGAAAATCTGAATCATCTCTTCATACCGTCTTTCTAATAAGGGTTTTTTCCATATGCAATATGAGGCTACTAATTCATTCGTTCGACATTGCATATCTTTTTGTCAATTCGAAACTCTTCTAGAAGGAATATTTACTATTTACAGAGAACCAGAATTTAGTATCATATATAAACATTTTTCACATTTATCTTCTTCATAGTGAAGCAAAATATTTTATCTGAATATTTATATATTAAAAAGTGGTTTTAGGTGAATTAATTAAAATTATAGTACATTGAATAATTAATTTAACGTAGATAAATTTTACAATGAACATACAATCCTTGTGCATAATTTAGTATAGTACGATACGGAAATATATCATATTGATATTTTCTTTTGATATCAGAAATATATTTACTGGGATTTGGATCAATAGCTATGATTTTAATCCAAATTTTTAATAATTTAATAAGCATTTCAGACATTAAAGATGCGATTTGTACGAAGAAATTGATAATCGTTATCACTATGTAACATTTTGAAGATATAATGCATAGAAGAAGTCGAGATTTTATGGAGGCATTATATTTAAGAAATTGATAACCTTGCAGAAACCAGAACACCTGCAGGTTATTAACTACTTCCATTTGCGGAGGGAAGACAAAAAACACACAAGGGTATTTTGAAGACACACGGTCAATAAAACCGCGGGCGTAAGGGAAAAAGGAAGATATTATTTGACCGAATCAAGAATTTACGAGTCGAACGGAGTCGAGGCCGATGAATAACGGATGCGCAACGGATTCTGGCGGCGTTTCGCGATGCCGGAGTATTTCCCGAAGTATCTTTGCTAGGGGTTAAATGAACAATGCGCCGAGAGCCTTGTGGCCGTAGATCCTCCTCCATCTCTCTCCCATTCCTCGACCGAAAAGTGCCATTTCATCTACGGCGGAAAAAAAGAAAGAGAAGATAAGTTGGGGCAAAAAGAGCTCGCCACTCGTTCTTCATCCAGAAGCAGCGTCGGCGGTCACCCGTGAACCCGCAGAAAGCCTCGGAAACAGAAAAGTATGGCCTCCGCCGTGGTCGAAATAAACAAACAAAAGTCGGTGCAGGCGCATGCGTTCACATCCAGGCGGAAGAGGGAGGAATTACGACGAAACAAGATAATCCAAAGAGGGCCGTCGAGGTCGGAATCATTTTGTTTTCCTCCAAAGGGGATCTCCGTCATTTTTTGCGGTATCTCTTCTTATCCCTTCATTCTTTTGCCTTTCCGAGGGTCGTTCGGGCGAGAGAACTGGGACATAATGGAGAGTGTTTCAAAGGGACCATCCCTTACCACCTCCAATCAGATCAGAGGGATTGCGTCCCGACACCTCCCCCTCGAAATTCCTTCCTTTTCTCGGCAAGTTCCCTCTCATGCCCTCCAAGAGGGTCCGCGGAAACTTTTCCCCCATTCGCCTTCCCCCTCCGAGCCTCGAAATTTCCGATGATTAGAAGCGAACGAGAAGAGTTCCAAGTGTTTTTCACGGGTATAGGCGTTGAAGTCGGAGAGGGACTTTTTATCTCTGAGGAAGATGCTTTCAAGACGGGGGTTTTTATCTCTTGGCTATCTTAAATGGAAGGGCCGGCGCTTCCGCCGTCTATCGCTCACTCGTTCCTCCCTCTAAAGTCCTATATCTTAAGGCGTCTTCTGTGTATATCATTCGCAACGGCGATGTGTTGCGTTGATTCGTGGAAGTCAAACCGGGCGTGGAATTTTAAAGGTTAATTTCAACATGAAGGTGCTGTAAGTAAATAGTAGATCAAAGCTTCTCAAAAGTTTCTATGGCACGCAGGTGTATGGAATCCCTTGTGCGCAGTACCATCACCGATAGCTCGGATGTTACTAATGTTACATCAAACGCTTCCTGGATTCATTAATAATATCCCGAATAGTCTGTTTACATTTAATTTCTATGATTCCATTCATAAACGGATACTTGGCGATACCAGGAAACAAATATATTATCAGGTATTCTTTCGTAAATGGAGAGGTTTAAGAATAGAGTATGTTGTCTGAGTTCTTCAAACCCTTACTGAAAAACAAGAGGGAGTTTAAACGTATATATTGGAGTTTCCTATAAAATAATGGATTTAATTGGAAGTTTTAGTACATTTTTTGTAAGTTAACAAGTGTATTAATTGACAAGCCGACAAAATTATATGTGGTTTAGCAAAGGAAGAACTAAATTTTAATTACGCAATATCTGTAAATTTAGAATATCTGTGGTGTCAATGTATTAGCGTGGGAAAACCCAGAAGGAGGATATTGTACAAATTAAGTTTCGTTATTATATTTTTTGGGGGTTCTATAATTTATTAATATAACTATGTGATAGAATCAACTGCTTGGGCCGAGACTTGGTGGTATGGATCTATCAGGAGCGAAAGTGAAAACAAACTTTTACTATACCACATAAATAACTATGTGACTTCGGTATTTTAACATGTAGGAGATCTTTTAGTGCAAGGGATTATCGAGTGTTTGTGTTGTCGACAATCTGAATTGTATATGCCGTAAAGATGTCAATGGTCCGTGTCCCAATCCAATCTCATCAGATGAATAAACATTTTTAAGCAGGGAGATACAGGATGTTTTCATTTTTGTCCTTTATTCTTCTCCTGTTCACAATGAAGCTATCCTAGGAGAAAACGCCCTTCAGATTCTATCATCAAAGGAATAGCGTACGATCAAGGTCAAATGTCTAAAAAAGAGATTCGAAATGTCAAACCAAAAATAAATTGATGGACGAAGGACGGATAAAAAACACATCCTCAGGAAGGATTTGCTTTCGTTATTCAGGACGAGAAGGAAAGATGATATTTTTCTCTATTAGCGTATTTAGAGAAGTATTGGAGAGAAAGAAGAACATTCACGAATTTTTACTTCTTTGAATAAGGGGCGGTATGCTAGTTAGTAGAATGCGATGAAAGAAAAGTAGAAGGCGGAAATAACTATGCAAATTGATGAAAAGGATTTTTCTCTGTGATATGTGATGTATGTTATCATATTCATAAAGATTCATCAGAAGAAGAAAATAAGAATTGGGGATAGGAAATATACCAATGAAACAGAAGAAGAAACCTGAGAAACAAGGGTAGATCAAAGTGTTTTCGTAACACTATTTATGAATTTTCAGTAAGATTCAGCATATACAGAGAAAATTGGCAGTTTTTTACTAATGGTAGAGTATTTCGAGAATTTAACTCCACTTTTTTCTGTACCACATACTCTCGTTTCAATGAAAAAATACATTTCCAGTATTGCTTCAACATTCTTCTGAGTATATCAAGTGCTTTGTTTTACAATCTTAGAAATTGGTTTACTCCACTGTTCGTTCCTCTTTGTGTTATTTTTCTGAGGGAATCAACTTATTTTTGGCTCACCAAAATCAATTTGCTGGTGACAACTGGAAGACCTCAAGGCAAGGTTCTGTAAAACACCACCGAGTGATAGCAAATAAAAATCCGATTAAAATATTTCGATTATAATATAAAATATTTCTTAGGATACGTTTTTGACACCCTAGTATTAAGATTCATACACACCTAAACCTGCTTTTAGACAAATGGAAAGAACTTGTAGTAACACTCCAATTTTGACGCTTTAACATCAAAAGCGTGCAGATTCTGTTTTCACAGCCCTCTTTCTTATTCCTCTCTATCTTCCATCGAGCGTTTGATTTGAATTTACAAAACCCAATCCTCGCGTTTCAATCTCTAATCCAACCCAAGATTTACATCGCCTTTCTAAATCAACCTCCTGTGTTTAACATGACAAGTAATCACGCGATTTGATTCGTTATGTAGATTGGAGTAGCGGACGAACGAACGAATTCTCCTCGACGAGCAATACCTATTTCGTAAACATCACAAGCGAACGCATTCATTGGAAAGCCACGCTAATTAAGTCGTGAACGAGATTCCAAAGGATGGGTGGGAATTAATGTCTCGAAAACACTGTTACCTTTCGCTATTTCATAGTAAGTTCAAGGACTGCAGTCTAGTCATGGAATAGTTATATCACTAGAAATGGAAAGAAAATTGACACGGTAAGGAGTTTTTAATGGAAAATGATTTGCCCTTGCTGAACAATTTATGGATATAAAGTTGCAAACATAAAAATTGAATATTACTCATTCCTTTGACATTTAAATATTTCGAACTTACATTTTCTGGATATTTAGCTATCAAACTTCACTTTTTGGCAATAGATATTTTCTACGCTCAGAATTTGTTTTAGTCAGCGGTGAAACAGATTTCTATACTTCTATACTTGATGCTCAAAGATAGAGGAGAGGAAGATAATATTATTAGAAATTGTAGGAAATATTCTTTGTTAAATGTGACGTTTCCATTTTTTTTTAGCGTCTTGATTGATATCAAACTGACTAACTTGTCAATCAGGAGTTATTTAATTATTTATAACAACAATAAATTATAGTATAATTATAAACTATTGTAATATTTATTAATTATTTACATAATAATTATTATAAATTATAATTATGTAATAATAGAATTTTTGCATGATTATGTAATTTAGTTATTGGCCATCATTCCTTGAAATACCCACAGGTATTCTATTGGAATGCGATGAATTTAACGGAAGATTTATTTATCTATTCTAATACGCTTTTAAGAACATTGCTCAGCTTTTTCATCTCCATCGCCTAATTAAACAGCAACCAATCCCGCGCCCACCTGGACTTCAATCCAACCGTGAATCTCAGCTTCGAAGTTCTTTAAATAACGGGGTGGATATATTAGGGAATCGTAACGCGAGAATCTTCGCTCTTCCATTTCGGTTTCCCCAATCCCGACCTTTAAAACTCTATCCATTCTCTCCCACCTCGTCAGCAACTCTCTTTTCCCTAAAATTCTTACCATTCTTTTTTCCCATTCCTCTTCATATCCCTCAGACCCTCGTATTTTTCCGTATTCCCTCCTCACGAATCCGTCTCTCCTCCATAATGGATGTGAGCCTGAGTGACCCACGAAACCAGACTCCCTTTCCTCAACCTCCAGACCGGTCTCTCCATTCTTCCCTGTATCCCATCACCGAAATCCCCATTCTTCTTTGCCAACAACTCTCCCGTGGACGCCATCTTACTTCCTTTAACGGTATTAAATTGTGCGTCGGCTTCCCGCACCGCAACCCATGTTTTTCATTCCGCTTATGTACCCAAAATAACGGCGTCTTGAGCTTCTTTTTTGTCTACATCAATGCCACGCGAAAGATTAACTATCGATTGTTTCCTCGCGCGAGGATATTCAGTCCTTTTTTCATTGCGAAAATGGGAGTTGCCAGATATGGGGACGTTCGATGAATTTACTGCTGAGACTCGTGTCTGCATAAAATTACTCGCCTTTTTTTCTTCTTTGGCCGCCAAAGACGCGTTCCTCCTCCGCGTCGACCTCTCATTCGTTTCCTTTAATACCTCGTTGGGTTTTCTTTTTCTTTCGGATTTTCCGATATTGGTCGCCGTACTTAGGGTATCGATTTGATGGAAGAGTGGTAAATTCTTCGGAATTTTCAGAGATCGACGTTTGGGTTATAATGGATCGTAAACATAATTATTGTAGAGCTATTTAATGTACTGAAGGAATAATCAAGTAATAAAGAATTAATACAAATTAATATTAAAAAGGTTAATTAGAGGCACAACCCACTATAAAGCCCATGCCTATGCATCCCGCATTCTGCGTGAGTGATACAGGGTTAATGAACCGGCTAACACACCCCCAAATTGGCTCTCCATTACCGATGACGTTTCTGTAAGAAATAATTCCATTATTGGAAATACTTTTAAACTTCGCGTAATAATATAATAATAGTAATATAATAATAATAATATAATTTGCATAGTAAAATAATATATTGAGATCTCTTTCCTGCAGAGGATTTTTTTCTTTCTGTGATTAACACAAACACCATTTTTATTTGTTCCACAAATAATTAATTCTTTGTTTCCATATTTTTTCTCAATTTCCAGATTATTTATTAAGATATCTGTACTTTTTATTCTTTGTATTCTTTTTACTTTATCCATATACGAAGTATAGAGAAAGTATTGTTTTCATAAAAAAATTCGACTTCGAGATTTCAACGGAAATACACGTTTTGGGGTCCCTAGAACACGTTTTGACCATTTTCGGAATGATATCTGTGTGTATGTGTGTGTGTGTGTGTGTGTGTGTGTGTGTGTGTGTGTGTGATAGTGGACGCTCTAACGTGAAAACTATTGGTCCTATCAACACCAAACTTCATATATAGTACTGTGGTGTGTGCTGTCAGAGTTGATTGGTGTTTGGAGTAAATCGCTTAACCGGAAGTCTAGCTTTATTCATTAAAGCTCATTTCCGGTTTTCAAAATATCTCCATAAATATGATATATACGTATATTGTATTACTTATAAAAGTTTTAGATAATGTAATTTACTATAACTTTTGTATTTAACATATTTTTGTATCACCGGTTGATTAGGAGTTATTCGTGAAACACTGATAAACCGGAAGAAGATGATTATGTACTTTGTGGGCGCTCTAACATAAAAACTATTTGGCGGATCAACACCAAATTTCATATGTAGTACTTGTATTACAGTTTTTAGAGTTGATTAGTTTTTGGAGTAGATCGGTTAACCGAAAGTTGAGCTTCATTCTTCAAAGCTCATTTCCGGTTTTCAAAATATCTCCATAAATATGATATTTAGGTATATACTATTATTTATAAATGTTTTAGAAAATAAAATTTACTATAACTTTTGTATGAAACATATTTTCGTATCACTGATTGTTTAGGAGTTATTCCTGAAATACTAATAAACCGGAAGTTGCTGATTATGTACTTTGTGGGCGCTCTGGGCTCTATGGGCGAAAAGCCAGTTTCATCGTTTTTCATCCAGCATGTCCCGAACAACATTATTTATAATGTTTAGAGTTCGAAATTACTGTCGTAGATAAGTATTTACATTTTTTATATGGAGAAAGTCATGTGCTGGCCACATCAGATTTTTTCATATTATATTACTTTATAATTAGACAAGTTTACATGGAAGTTAGGATTTCCTAGTCTCAATTTAATCCAATAAAGTCATGTGAATGTATTTATAATACTAGAATTCTCATATTAATATAGTCAAAATTATTTTAGTAAAAAGCGAGATTAGTTCAAAGAACTTTCAAAAAGCTTCGGTTAGTCGTTAGTTTGATTCTTACGTTAAATTTCTTCTATCAATTAATTTATTATAGAAATTAATTCTAGTCCTTAAATTAATTGTAGGTTAATTTCATCGTCAATTGAAACTGTATTTATTTATTTGACACTGCCACTAGACTCAGTATCTGATTTGGACAAACACAGGTAATGATGCTTTATGATGAAACATAATTCATTATAATTATTATGTACTTTCATTTGAAGCAATTTATCTCTTGGGTAATAATTCGAACGAACATGGCGATTAATGATACAACGAATATTCCTAGAATTGCATCCAGATAAACGAGTGGCAACATCAATAACACCACGACCGTTTCCTAATTACCATCCATGTATCCAGGTGAAAATAATGATTAATGTCGATGCTAATTATATCCCAGAGAGAGCTCATCTCATCACAGATGCTCCAATTGGTCGGATAATACTCCAAAGGAACGATTCCTTCTTGCGAGGAAATCATACTTTGTCCTCAAAGCACTTCCCTGTGTTCCGTACTAATTACCTTCAATTTCTTTTCTTCTGAAAATTTTATCAGCCCCTAATGAAAGGGGACACCGCTTATAAAGTCGAAGTAAATTTGATTATGGAAGGCTTTCTCTTCCACGTTTTATTCGGGCAAAACACGGAGCAGCCAATTAAATGCTGACCTACAATTAATTAAAACTCCTCCTTCCCTGGCGAGGTACCCAAGAATGATTTTTCCGAATTTATTCGAGCACTGGAATACACTTTTAGTTTCCGGGGGTCGGCAGCCCCTCCGCCCACACAACAAAACCCCTTTATCCTCGGCATAACCACCCCGACTGGGCTCTTGGGATTCCCTCGAAAACCCCATTTCGGCTCTTCTTGCCTTTTTCTATGTCTTTCTCCTCACCCTTTGGCGCTGCAGCTATTGCCCTCTCTGACGGATGGTCTCCGAGGGACGCCAGACGGATGAGAAAGAGGTAACTGAGAGAAAAAGGCGTATGCATCGCGGTTATGATGAAGCGATCGAAGTCTTTTTGAGGAACAGTCTGTTGCTCGAGTGGCTGTACCCCCAGTGATGGTACGCAGTACTTTATTAATAGGGAGTGACAGACATGGAGTGATTCAACTGATATATCTGCTGTTTAATGATGATTTTAACGTAATTTTAAGGCATTGCTTTTTATTTAACGGCCTCTCACATTTCTTTGTCCGAAGTCTGGCAAGGCAGTGCTAACATAAATAAAAAAGAAAGACGTCCTGTATTATTATGATTTATTCGCTTCTCAGCAATGGATTCATCGATCCCGAGCACAGATTAGAGGATTAGGCTCTTCTAATGTATAATCGGTTCTGTTTATAGTTATGAAATTTACTTCCTATTTGTCATATTTTGTATACATGTATATGGTGAGTTATGGCAATGCTGCATTGCCAGGATGGTTGGGTTGGGATGGGTTGGATTGGGATGGGTTGGGTTGGGATGGGTTGGGTTGGGATGGGTTGTGTTGCGTTGGTATGTAAAATGGATATGAATAACAAACAATTAAAGGGATATGAATATCTTCCGCATTCAAATACATGAAATCCTAGCCTCTGGATATCCTGGCATTGCAGCGTTGCCATAACTCAAATGGTAATTTCTAAAGAAAACATAAATACCTTGATTTTCATCGTAGAGCGTAGATCAAAAGACGCATTTACTTGTCTTAAGACGAGGGACACGTCAAAGATATCAAATTGTTGTATATTTCAATTGTTTATAACTTTTTAAATCGTACTGCACGCCTTTCTTTACCTCTGAATTGATAAATATTGATATCTGCTGATAAGTCGAGGTCCCTTATCAGCTCCGAGCTCGAGTCGTGGGAAAAAAACTGTGATAAAGCTGCTAAAATGGCGCCTAGGGATGGACCTTTAAAAAACCTCACTTAACTACCATAAACCAAAACATCTGTTAATTGTCTCAGAGAAAACATAATTATTCTACGTTTCTTTAAATTTTAGGGTAATTAAATAATAATCTTGTGTTATATCCGAGTCTGGCATTTATTTTGGGATTTATATCACCTAGATGATGAATTGCCTTTAGAATTTGGAAATAGCCATTTTTCTAAGTCTAAGGGATGATAATTGGGGGTACAAAAAACTAATATACTGATAAGAGTATTTCCCGTCATCGTACGAAGGCATCCCAATTTTAGTCCGCATTTCAGTATGACGATCGGGGATCATTTTAAGCAATTTTACCTTTAATCCTAGATAATCCACTTTGGCAAACAATCTACCGTGCCCCCTACCAAAGGAAGGAAAAAGAAAGAGTGGAAACCGGATTCCCAATAACAACGACCGGTCCTTCATTTTTTTCCCAATTTATCTTCGGGAAGCCGGCCTCAAAGGCGATCAGCGAAAACGGCCTCACATCCGACATAGAAAACCTTTCGGAGTCGCTGCCCGCGGAGCTCAAACGGGAGTTTATTTTGAAAAGAAGAGGAGGGGGACGTATCAATCATTCGGAACGAAAAAATCATCGGTATGGTGCATCGGCGGCAAAAAAGGCGGGAAAGGTCTAACTGGATGAAAAGATACGATTCCAATTGAGACAAGATCGAATGGGCATGGGTTTTTCCTTCGGAGGTGCGGGGGAGGACCGGTGGGGTTCCCGAGGAGAGAAGCGGGATTTGCGCGTACGTCTTCCGCTCCTCTCCCTCGACACCGCACTACTTGCTCCAACTTCTTCGGCCGCGCGGCAATCAATCATTGTCGCTCGCCGGTTACTCCTCCCGCCAACCCAAATCGCCCCTGTGTTCTCCCCCGTCTCTCAGCTAAACTCACTCCTCCGCACCTTTCCGGGCCGCTTCCTCCTTTCGACAGCCTCGCGAGCAAATCTATACACTCATCCCTTCCTCTCCATCCACCCGTTCATCCTTCTTCTGGCAACTCCTATCCTTCTTCCTCTCTACTCCTCTCGATTCCTCCTAACTCACGCCGTGCATTCGGCGATCCGTCTGCATGCCTTCGTCGGGATCTGTCTATGACGGGTCATAAATTAGGGGGCCACGGTCGGAAATTAATTTCCCCGCGTTATTGTCTTAAAATTGGTTTCGCCGGGTCAGTGTGTGAATGTTTGGTTCAGATGTTGCCTGAGGGTGAAGTGGCTCGGTTTTTAAAAAGTTCATCTCGTCACTCAATTTTCTTATTGGCTGATCGAACTCAAATCGTCAAAAGACAGAGAAAGTACGAATTAATTTGTCTCCATTTATTTCTTCGTAAAAAAGACGGAAGTTGTTAACCACAATATATTGAGGAAGCCTTCACCTGCAATAGGAGACTCAATTATTCTGGGAGCTTAGAAAAAAATGCGGTGACAGAGGAGTGATGAATAGGTGTATCCAGGTTCTTTTAAATCTAAATCTCTCTCCTCACAGTTATCTTAAAGGTCTTCGTTATTGACGTTTATTTGAAGGAAGGAAGGAAAAAATTTTTCCTTGGGGAGTTTACACCACATTAAGGTAAAATAAGACATGCTAGAAATATATTGGTACTGTTTTAAGTTTGTAGTCCAACTTGTAGACGTATAATATATAATGAATACATTTCTAAAAGCAATTATCATGTTTATCTCAATCATACTGTGCGTAAAATTGTTCGACGAATACAGAAGATATTCGAGCCCAAAATTTTGATGTAACGAAGTACTTAACTTAATTTAATGATCCGATTCTCGTAATTGTTTTTACTTTCCGCGATTCTCAAGAGAAACTATTACCACTTTCGCCCCCCTTTTGGTCCTCAAAGGTCCATCAGAAGCGTCGTCCCGCACTCTCTCTTGATCCGTCTATCTCATTTCATCCCACTCTTTGTAAATTTGACCCTAACTCTCGTCAGCTTCCCTTTCCCTCCCTTCTAAACTTTTTGCTCACTCTCCTCCACTTCCAAGTACACTCTTCCTTCCTCCACCAATATTTATTTTCTTTAACTCTTGATTTTCCCTCTCATCTTGTACTTTTTCCTAGCTTTCCATCATCTTGTGTATTGCGCATATATGAGTTTGTATGTATATGGATAGCACTTATTTAAATATTGATCTTGATTTGATCTTATCAATGCTTCTTGATGTATTCCATACGTTTACCTATTGGTAGGGTATTTTATATATTTTGTCATGTTTCTTATCATCTGTTAGTTATAACTATCGGTAGGTTTATGCAGGTTTTTCACACCCCCTTTCTTCGTGGCTATTTTCTGCAGTGCGTAATTATTTTTTCCTAAGAATTTCTTAGGTTCTTTTTAATTTTATCCCTCATATTTTGTTTTTTTTAATTTCATATTTTTTTAACATTTAATATAATTTTCACTTTCTTTATTTTTCTTTTCTATATGTTTTCCTTATTTAGTTTAATTTTCATTTGCTTAATTTTTCTTTTCTTTTTATCTTCTTTTTATGTTTATTTTTTATTACATTTTTTCATTTTATACCATTGTTTAGTTGCATTTCCATGTTCCTTTGTTGATATTTATACATATATTTACTTCTATTTATACTTTTTCTCCACGTTGTTGTTACGATTCACTGTAATTTTTCAAATTGTCTGCTTATGAATCAAATTTAAATAAATAAATAAAATAAAATTATAAAGTGGTTTTCTATATCAGCAACTCTTCTCATTTTTCTCATACTATTTCTTCAAATTGATTATTTATATATTGTATGACGATGGATTAGATGGAATATGGGACTTTTAGTCTCCATCTCCCCGAATAAAGACGTATTATTAGCATTATTCACCATTCCGCTTTCTGGTGTATCCTCATTCTCACTCCGTATCATCCATCTTCATTCCATTATTCCATCTCTTCTTTCTATCTGGCTATCCATTATCCCTCACATCCTCCCAGCCTTAACTAAAGGCTCCTATTTATATGTTACGGAAATTGTTCCTCCATCTCTTGCTCTCTCCTTATCTTCCTCCACGACAATGCGCCTCCTTCTCGGCTAATTTTTTATTCTCTCTCCCTCGATTCCTCCTCATTCATCTTCCTCGCTTTCCTCCTCCCTATTATCTCACCTTCAATTCCACTTCTTTCCATCCGTTTCCGCGCTGTTTTACAACTCCTTCATCGCTCTCCCTTCTTCGGGAAGGATTCGGGTTTTCCCCCGAGTACATAACCTCTGACAGGTTGTTTCATGGCCACCTCCCTCACCATTCACTGGGCCGTTGTGGAAGTTGAATGCGCAAAATTTAGTCTTCAAATTGCCTTCACTTATTTCCCCGCCTCGGCCCTCCTAATTACGCTGAGAATAATACCTGTCAATTATTCCGAAAACGAGCTTATCTATTTGGCAAATGAGGTCCTTTTATCGGAAAATTATTGCTCCTATTTCGCGATCTCGCTGCGTTCTCTTCTATGAATTTTTAAGGGCCCGCGATTGCGAGGATTTCGGCCGCATTTTTTGAGTTATGATGTCGGGAATTTTGGAGGGTCGTATTTTTCGGTTTTGCGGGTTCCGATACCTTCGGGTTTTTAGGACGATTCGTTTCGTATTTTCGCCTCACCCTCCACCTGTCATTTGAAGCAGCCGCATGAGTGAATGAAAGATGAATTTGCGATGATTAATAATACTTGAAAGAAATAACAAATGAAAAAGAAAGAGTACTTCTTCTGCAAATAATTTATTGATGCTGAAATGGAATGGAACTTTTCACGAGTTATTGTGCGACTTAAGCATCTTAAGTTGTTCAAGGAGTGAAAAAAAGTAACTTAACTTACGTCTCTAACCTAGGTTACCTACTTTCAGGCAGGTGTTCGAACCAATTAGTAAAGTCAACCATTAGTAAATACACAATTTTCACTTGTTTAGCGAAAACGAGCGGATTCGGCGAGTGAAAACTATCTTCAGGTACAAGTTCAAGAAGAGTATGTCTACCTAAACATGAAGGAAAAAAAGGAGGGAATAGGAAAGGTGATGTACAAAAGGAGAGGATTTTCTATGGGAACAAAGAAGAGGGATAAGGGAGGTAGAGTATGACAGATACACTGGTAGTGGGTGGTATATAGAAAAGGTCCTATAGGGAGGTGAGATGTAGATGAGAGGAGGAGTAAAATAAAGGAGTCGGTGGACATCTGCACATATCCAGTTTATTTATAGAGATTCCCAACTTCCATCATTTCCACCAAAGATGCACACAACAGTAAATCCATACAACAACAATCATTATTAACCAATTAGTACAACTAGTTATTAATATACAAAGTTGGAGAATTCTATAATACAATGATACTATATCATAGAGGAGACTAAACATTAAGTAACTATGCCCGGCATTCGCCCAAAGTCGGGTGGGAAACCCCTCTAAAATCCCCTTCATGTTGGAAGAAAAAGTCACCACGTTCAAATATAAAAAACATTCTAAAATAAAAAAGTTGTGTCTTGTCTGCGTTACATTTTACAATATTCCAAAAGTAATAATGCCGACCTTTGCTAGTAGATTTTTAGTCCTAAGATACCACTCTGCCAATGATTCTTAACGTCATGATTAAATCCACATAAAACTGTTCTTAGAAAATTTTTAATATGAAGGAGTCATATCCTAAATACTAATCGCCAAATTATTATATTGTAGTTAAGTTTTGAAAATTTAGATTTACAACCCATATTTCTGTTTAAGCAGGATTTTTATGTAAAGCATTATTTTAATTAGATACAAACCAATGGTATTAATTTAAAAAATATCTCAATATTTTCTTGAACTGTAACAATACCAGTTTTCCTTCATATTTATAGGTAATTACCTTCTACCTCAGTAGCAATTATTCATAATTGCATCTCGAATTTCATATATTATAATATTTGTTATAATGAAACATAGATTCCCAAAACGGCTTCATGATAAAATACTTTTACTATACCACAATAAAAATTACTAACACGACCAGGTTTCGTAGCCAAGCTACATCTTCATGTGAAGATATAGCTACACCTTCAACTGTATTTATTTGTATTTATGAATACCACGAAGTGAAACCTGAGTCTGTTTCGTTTATAGATTCCCAATGCTGTATTCGGCATATCCATGTGTTATGTCCTTTGATTTTGGTTTAAGTTTCTTCCTCGGTCACTATATCACAAAATACACCATAGTATCGATACCGTTATATCTATATAGATCGATTTCAATCTCCTACCTTTAAAACACTATTTCAATTTCTGATTACTGGCTAGTAAACATCCTGTGTGACATTTTACGATGAATTAATTGGAAATGCTGTTTTTTAGAAAGAAGAACTAATTATGAAATTAACTCTTCATACTTTCGAGGGAACAAATCTTATTTTAATATCAGAGAAAACTAAGATACATCTTATTGTATTCGGTAATTTCATTTTGTTATTTATTTCCACTCATAGGAGATTCCCGCATATTGCTATATATTTGATTTCCTCTTGTTCCAGAAATTGCATCCAGATCTTTACTTCCCATCTCTTTCTCATTTGATCCATCCAATTTTCTGTTTGTCATCTTATTTTGTAAATTTAAGATTCCACATTCAGGTCTTTTTACAAATCATTCTCGGCCAAGTCCCCTATAATTTCCTTCCTTCTATTTTCTTTGGAGCAAAAATTCGAAAACTTTTCTCGCTTAAATATTGCGAGCCTCTCTGTCCTGACACTGAGACTCTTATTTTGGGGGGCTTCGGGATTTTTTCTTCCATTGCGCTGTAAAAGTTTCACTCGCCAAAGTTATTCCGGAGCGATGCCATAAAGTGCAGTCTTTTCCCGACCTCCATGTTGATACGCAGAACAACAACTGGATTGAAAACTGAACGTGTCAGTGTTTAGCGCTAGGCGCGAAGTTTGTTTTTCCGTCGGTGGCCGCATGCAGGGAATTCGTTCCATTCAGTCCTCGTCACGGGATATGCTTCGATGTTTGTCGATGACATTTTTCCTTTTCCAGGTCAATCAACGCATAACTGCGCGATGGGCTCAATTCCTAGATATTTTCCCGACTAATCCGCGTCAGTATACATTGCTGGAAATATTCTCGGAAGCTAAAGTGCGTTTGGCGAGCTGTTATTAAAGTTTCCTGTTTTTGCATTGTGTGAGAACACGGAAGTTAATCTTCTAGCATTTGGGAATGATGAATATTCAGACTTTCATCGAATTATGGTATTATGATGCCTTGGAAATAGAATTCCGGCTCGAAAACAAATTATGTCAAATCATCTACAAATTCTTAAAACAACAGCGGTCCTAGAAATGATCCTAGTGGTACCCCTTCTTATACTAGTCCCCAGCTATGTGAATACGTTTAACTTTCGTTTAGATTTTTGTTTCCAAAGCTCACGATGTGTTCGAGTCCCAGTGGTGTCTCTATTTTTCAGTTCTGTCTGTGTTACTGGGTTTTTCAGTTGCACGCCTATAAGTGCAATGATTCTTTTCTTTGATCAATCATCGCATTGTCTTCGTTCAACGCTCATTAAAATTCAGTTTAGCTTCAATTCGTTTCCTCTTCCCTCCAATTATTAGTTTCATATTCATTTCGTATTTTACATGCTTATCATCCACCTGCTCAACTTCTCTCTCACACCTTCGTCCCCTCTTCGTCTGCACTCCTCTTTGCACACGCATTCAACCCCCGCCGTCATCCCCTTTCTCTCCATTACTTCCCCTTCGCTCGTCTGCTTCGCATTCGAATTTCATTAGCTGCAACTATTTTTATTTTCTTCCCCTCATCACTCACATTTGCCTTTCACCGAGTCATCTCCCCATCTCCCGCCTTCTTCCTCTTGCCTGTTTTTCTCAACCACCCTTTCCCGTAGACCTTTCAAGCCCTCGCTCCCTTTTTTCTTCCCCTTTCCCTCCTCTTTATAATTCGTAACTCAACCCGAGCCCTTTCAAAAGTACCTGTTTTTATTCCTCCTGCTTTGTTGCACCGTCTGGAGTCGCTTTTCCCCCCTCTTGAAACTACCTTTTCTTAATTTGTGTTCTTTCCCTCGCTTCCCCTTCAGGTCCTCGTTTCCACTCTTTATCAGCCCTTTTATTATCTCCTCTACCCTTTTCGTAAAATCTCTCTCCGCGTCCTCTCCATGTTTATCTCGGTCTTCATCAAAATTTTGTCGTTGGAAATCGCATTTCTTCTTCCACAGTCTCGTTTCGTGGATGTTACGAAGTTTTCCGCGCGTAATAGGTCTATTTCCATGTTTGCACGGTGTAAATTGTCGGTACCTCTGAAATGCAGTTTTTCCCATGATCTCCTCAACCGCAAATTTTTACGATGATGATAATTTTTAAAAATTGTCTTCATTCGGGTGAGATTGAGACTTCAAGTCTCCTCTTACATTTAACCCATAGTCAGATGAGGCTTGTCCAGAAAGTAAGTGTACTGAATTTTTGAAGGTTACAAAAATTTTTATTTGAACAAAAAAATTACCTGGTTACATTATTACATATGTAAGCTATTATTCGACATTGTCACCATTCCTCTCAATTCAGATGGTGAACCGGGGTATTAATTTTTTGATGCCTTCCTCGAAGTAGTTTCCCGCCAAATCCTTCGTATACTTCTCCACCTCCCCCTTCACCTCCTCGTCGGTTGAAAATCTTTTTCCACCCATGTGCAGCTTCAGGGAAGGTTTCATCAGTTGTCAGTCAGTTCATCTGAAGGTGCTAGGTCAGGGGAATATGCGGGATGATTCAGGACATCCCATTTAAACGAGGCTAGCAGTTCCTTCGCCTCCACTCGATTCAACTTGTGTTGGTCTGTCAGCTGTTTTGGGACCCACCTCGCAGACAGTTTCCGATATCCGAGGGTTTCTGTGATGGTTTTATGTAGCAGAGATCTGGATATTTGTGGAAACATCGCAGAAAGTTCATCCACAGTCAATCTGTGATCGTCACGGAGCGCATTTCCGATTTTTTCCACAAGTTTGTCAGTCAGAATTGAAGATCCTCCGCTCCTCTGATCATCATGCACAGACGTGCGACCGTTTTTAAACTCGCAACATCACTTGAACACACTAGTACGATTCATAGCTTTATTACTATATGCAGTTTTTACCTCATTATTAACCTCAAACGGAGTTTTTCCCTTCCAAACAAGGTAACGTATGACTCCGCGTATTTCGTACTTGGCGGGAGATTGGGTTGACATTTTTCACGAAACTTATTTTCACGTCGACAGTTCTCAACGTACTGACATTGAAACAGTCTTGTTGTGTAGGGGAAGAATCAGGCTACACGGCAGAGTAGCCAACATGTCAAATAAAAAATCCCTCCGGCCGTGAGAGCCTCAGTACACTTACTTTCTGGACATCCCTCGTATATTGTTCCATTTTAATTTTGTATTTATATATGTATTTATATATTGATTTAAATGTTACATATGGACTAACAGTCGGGTGGTAGCATTATAAAATACTGGCTTAAATTAATATTCACCCATTCTATACGCTAATACAACACTATATACAATCTTACATACAATAAATTCAACGTTGATGACTATTTTAAAAATTTTGCTATAATAATTTAATCATTACATTACATTTATCACCTTCATTTCATTATTATAATTGAATTTTATCCAAGCTATAAGTGTACAATATTACTAAACAGCTGTTACCTAGCTAAAACACTACACGTTTACTATACTTACAATTTAAAGGATAGTATGAGTGTATATAACGAATTAAAGTGATAGTATAGAAGAATTGTGGATGTAAAAACCAAAGTGATTCATAGGAAAAATTATCCACCGCATGAAAACGCCCACGGGGAAGGGGTACGAGAAAAATTTGCACAGGCCTACCGATAGATATAGCTATAAAATGAGAACGAATATGAAAAAAATTATAAATACAAAATCTATTAGTACATGTAACGTGGCTATACGTGTATATCAACGTTTACCCTTCCATATGTATAATCAAGATGCATGAAAATTCATTTGAGAAGAAGTAGGTAAAGATAAATGATAATTAAAATCACGATATCAAAAACGATATAAGCAAATACGAAGCATGTAGACAATAATCATGACTATACATTAATTTTAAGAAAATGTACGGATATAAATAATGAATATACAAAAATACGAACTTTTATATTCACAAAGAAACATGAACAGTGCAAAACATGAAGTATGTAATTAAATTTACATAATACATAGTCGATAAAAACATGCATGTAAGGAAAATAATATAATAAGGAAAAAAGTCATATGAGTGTAAACAATAAACATTTAGATTATGTAAAACGTTCTGTCACTTTTTATCACCTCCATCTACGTCTATTTTCACAGAACTACGGACTCTCTCTCGATGTTTGTGCACGAAATATTTACCCAATCTATGATCTCAGCTCACGGTTATCGCTTATCTTTCGCCAAAAATGAGAGGTTTGAGCGTTTATCTTCCTTATTTCTGTTATCTTCTAATTTCTGTTATCTGATAGACGTAATTTCAGTGGGACGTGACATTCCTCACTCCTATCGAAGATAATCTTACACAAGCTGAGTAAATCTATTATTTTGAATGTTCTCTATTTTCAAATCTATTAACAGTTTGCTTTTACGTATTCTTCTCTAAGAACGAATTAAGTACTACTTATTCTGAAAACTTTTGTTGTTATAAAAATGTTTTATTATAAATGATTAGTAGTATTAGTATTGTGAACAGTGCTTCGGTACCTTAGATCATTTCGCACATTGGCTTCCATCGGGAATCGAACCCGGGACTTCTTTCACCAAAAGCGAACGCGCTGTCCACCTGACTATCTGGGAGCCTTATAAATGATTATTATCATGTAGTAGGTATGAGGGACCCATATGAAAAGTGATTAGAATCCAGGCTGCAATTACTTGAAATATTTCTTCAAATTACATTTGCGGAAGTCGTAACTGGTATCGTGCTACTTCATTAACATTTGATAATGAGCGTAAATTAAGAGAAATAATTTATAGGCCATACGTTTTAGGAACTCATCCTTCCTGTGAACGAGATATGCGAGAATAACAAACTAAAAATTTAGTTCAAGCGCCTGGTGTTTACACTTGCCACGCATCGTAAAGTGACTTGTAGGATTATTTTAGATGTAGAACATAAGTTTCAAGTTCAAGTTCACGTTGAAAATTTCAATACTTTAACGAGTTAGTACAAGTGAAAACCTCGTTCCGTTGTGTGCTTACTTGACCAATCTGCTCCACCAAACTCTAACTGCCTCTCAAACAGTCTCTCAGTCACTCCAGTTGAATTACTATTCTCACAAAAAAGTTCTTTCTCCTCCTCTTAACGATTTCTTATCCAGAACGGGCATAACCGGGACAGGCCTACTCCAGAAGTTTATATTCGAAGTACGTGAAAAGTCTTTTGAGCGAGCGCATTTGACTCAAGTTGATGGAAAGAGGGAACGATGGTTGAAGGTGTGAGTAATTCGATGTCAAACAAACCATGATTGAAGTAGACCGAGGAGACATCTCCACCAGTCCTTGTTTACAAATCCCTAAAATGGCTATCGGCAAGGAAGATGAAGATTCAGTTTGGAGTCGTAAGACGGTTTTATTTCTGCTGATTCTCATTCCTTCTCATTCCCCACATTCCTTATGCTTTCCTTCCTTGTTGCTGCATTTCATTTTACCTATAATTTTTGTACAAAATATCACATTTTATTATTCTTTCTTTTTCTGACAACGATTAACTTTCATATCCACTTCCTTTATTTCATAGGACACTTTGAATTTCCTTCCTATTATTGTTCTGGTTACGGTGAAAATTTTCCTTAAAAATGATTAACCAATTCATATGTATCCGTTCATAAGTTTGAGATGAAGGTTTGTATTTCCCTAATCCAGCTATTTCCCTGCAAATTTAAAAATTTCTAATTACAGTTGGGTTGGGTTGGGTTCATGGATGTACATTTTTCGGTAAACCATTTTGTTTTTCTTCCCATTATTCATCCGGATACAGAGAAAATTTTCTTTAATCATTATTAACTAGCTCTGTTTTATCTTCTCATAATTCTGAGATTTATATTTGGCTATGTCTTATACAGTTGTTTTCCTGCTATTTTAACAATGTCTATTTTCAGTTGTATAGCTTCAGAGTTTCAGTACCTGATGTCCATGCACCCAAAGGATTTTTTCTCCATTCTGTTGTTAAGTGACTTGACCTTTATCATTGTGGATTTTCTTGCACGAACTCAAGCTAAATCGGTCTATTAAGCATTATTCGAACGCCCTGTTTTGATTGTCACCACGAATTGGTATCGGCCGGAAGACCTTTACATCAACGTAATCAATATCCAAATGAATTAAACCTGTTGAAGGTTACAGGTTTCTTTAACCACTGACAGTCAGAGAAACCAAACGCATAGGAGTTTCCGAGGTAATTTGCGAAATATTTTAGACCCAGTAGATTTTGCGACACTCTAACGTAATAAATACAAGAGTTTTCGATACTATTTTAAAATTTCTAATTATGCTATATTTGCATTGCATTGATTACTTCATCGGAAATCTTCGAAGATTCCAAAATATAAGGTCAAACGTTTTTGAGGTATGATTTCGAATGATCTTGTGAATTTTATTTACGAGAAAATCAGGAGTAAAGACCCTTTCCTACTAAGCATTAAAATTCTGGTTTACAATTAACTTTGGTTTCATTAACCCTTCAGTTCCCTGTCTTCAACGATTAAAATTGTCATTTACTACAATAAATACTTCAATTGTGACAAGATCGCTGACTCATGTTAAACTTTTGTTTCTAAGAAGTTAGTCAGGGATAATGGGGACGGTGTATCTAACATTACCAGCGTTTTTATATAGAAAGAACCTTTGCAGGATTCTGAGAATCTTGTGGTAATAATTTTTAAATTTTTTTCATCCAAAGACATTTAAGAATGAATAAGAAAAGCCAATTTTATGCGTAGTTACAATTTTAATATGACTAGTAATTACAAATCTAAGATGCATTTCATTACAATTTTAATAAGTAACGTTTTATTATAATTATATCTATAAGATTACGAAACGTTAGATTTCATTATGATTACAATATACAATTATTACTATAACGTTATAATAGTAACTGAATTACAATATAGTACATATTATTACAAGTTAACATCACATTTTAGAAGATAATTTAATTTTCAATACAATTAAATGTTTTTCGTTGGCAAACTCACTATAATATATTTTTTCCTCAGGAAATATGTTTTTACTTTTTAACGAATTATATTAGAGCTGTCTTTGAAGGTAATATGATAATTTAGACAAGTATTCATGGCGAAACCATGTTAAATGTGTCTCTAGAGGAGAAACAATCTCTGTTACCGTGCCTAGTGGAAGGTTTTATGTAATACCATCTCAGCCACTCAAATTTACCATTCTCTTATCACGGACGATACGAAATTATGGCCCAATTCTTCTGTTTGCTCAAGATCCCCCGTTGGATGTCATAACCGCCGTGTAATCTTTCTCTCGGAGGATATTCACTTTCTCTCGTGTACGGCACTCTGAGGTCCCATTTGACCCCCGATGCCTTCCTTTATCAGCCTCCCCGCGGAAAAAGGCTCGCAAATTTCCGGCCGTGATTCACACCGCGGTGATTGCATCGAACCCCTTTATAAGCCCACGCCGTCCGATTTAATCAGGAATCTCTGGCTTTTTGTTCCCGGCGTAATGGAGAAATTCGATTTTATTCAACGAATTTTCGGTATCGCCTAATTCGTTGAATACGCAGCCGTAAAAATTGACGTAGGTGCCGGAAAAAAATAATTCGACGAGCGACTGAATAAAATGCCAAAATGTTAGGCGTGTTAATAAACATCGGGCGGGAATCGACTGTGCGGAAGGGAAGGTGGTCTTTTTTTTAGAAAGTAAACTCGTGTTTGGATTCGAATTATTGGATCGCGAAATTTATTAAACCTCCTCGATTCCGTGTCGCACGCCACTGGATTTAATCGCTTGGGCGGAGATATTGTGAAAGTTTAGCGAATTCGGATCTCAGGTAGGAGGGGAACACTTGCAGCCAATTGTAGGGCTTCTATAATAATATTCATCAATAGCATCGATTACGGGTATCCAAAAATAAAATACATATATTATTTTCACCAAGTGACGCCTTCAACCATAGATTTCAAAAAACATGATATTAATTTATATTGCTATAATGTATAGAATATAAAACAGGCAATACAATACGTAATATACTATTACGTTCAAAAAGTTCCTGAACTTATTTTTTCCCGCAAAATCGCCGAGCAGGAGAAATGTTAAATTCTGGTGGTATAGGTATACTTTGGTAAGTAGGTGGTAGGTTCCTCTATCCACAATAAGTGGTTCTACACAGATTCACATACCTAAATCAATATAAATTTTTGAGAAAGAGTAAAGAACATAGTGGAAAGAAATTAATAAGATTAAAACAAATGGTTTTTGAATCGAAGGGAATGATTTTAGCGTTAATGCTAGTAGGCACATTAAATAAATTGCTAATGAGTTCTTACATAGATACATATCACAGAAATCATTGAGCTATATTCAAAATACTTTAAAGCCTTGAAATGGAATGCGAGTAAATTTTAAGCAAGAAAGCGCTTCGGGGAGCAAATTTCCTGCCAAATAGGCACGCATAAGTTTCACGCCATAGAGCTTGGTAGGTATTCATTCTTCTTCCTTACCGTTCTTACATTCTTATTTTCTGCCATTATTGGCATTTGTACAGGGCATTTATAATATTTTAGGCACGATATTTACAGATACTTTATGTATCCACAACCTGAACGTCGCAATAAAGCAGTCGGCTTGACCAATAATTTAAGAATCCTCTCATTATATAAATTAACATTATTTCTTCAAACTAAATAATTTCGCGAGATATTTCGCTCAATACAGTGTTGCAATGACTGTGTTACATTCATCGTTCATTAGCATTTTTTTTATGTACATTCTATCTACTACTACATTCTATTCTACTAACTATCTAACTTTACACGTTCGGTTCGAGTGTAATTGTGATGAAAGGTAATGGTGACCAGTTAATAAGCACTGGAATCAGATAAAGCATGTAGTATCAGAGTATACACGTGTGTGTTGCCCTTAGGATTGTATTAGCGTAAATAATTTATACTAATTGGTGAGGAGTAATTATTGTTGGTGTGAGGGTACAGTTTGCTGTTTGTCGCTTAGGTCGCTGAGGGTGCTGTTTGTCGCTTTGTTGAACAGGATGAGAGTTGTAGATTATAGCGCACAGCATTAACTGGATGTATACAGATGTTTGTTTTGCATACGTAACGTTGCCTCCGGAAAGTCTTTTCGTAATTATCCTAATAGTAAACAGACCTGACTCGTATACGTTAAATAAATATTATCAGAGGAACGGATCTTACATGATGACATATACTCACATAGTTGTATCCTAGAAAATCTTAAAAGGTTTTAAAATTTGAAAATATTTAAAATTTCAATAATTTTAAGCTTTGATGAAATGTACATATCTATTTAAAATTCAACAATTATTTAAAATAATAATTATTCCCTCCTGATCATGAGATTCTATTACAGATTGATTTGTTGGATTTAATGACAATATCTTCCTCTGGTAATGAAATATGTATGAATATAAAGATCATTTATAATACTTCAATTCTTCAGTTTTATTATATCCTCCTTATGCAAATATGGATTGGAAAACTTCTTTACTGAAAATTCTGGTTGATTTCATACCTGAAGAGCGGAGGAGAGGAAATCATCCGATTCCATAATTCTGTACTTTAAAATAATCTTGTTTCATTATATCGGTGGTTTTTTTATCAAGAAATCGTCCCTCATTGCCTTTTAATTGATATCAACATTCGCTTCACCTGTATGCAAGTTCCGTTCACCAAAACAAAGGAATATCTCACGCCGGTTTTTATTCTCAAATTTAGCGCCTCGATAAGCAATGGCCGTCCCATCTTTTTCCGGTCACACTCGAGATTATATATCAAATAGTAGTCCTGACTTTTGGCTAAAGAAATAGCGAATAGGTCCCATAGCCCATGGATCTGGCGTGAAGGAAATGCTTCAATGGAATTCGGAACTTGGAATGGGCATCGCTTGATTCGGAGGAGAAAAAATATTGGTGTCGTGTTTGAGAGCGAAAGATCTTTGACGTGCGGTCGAAATTGCTCGTGACATCGGGGTATTCGTGAGGGGCCTTTGTAGGGGACCATTGAAACGTCTCCGCGGTGGTCTGTGCCAGGAGAATGACACGAATCATTGTGTAAGCGATCCATTTGACTACGAACTTTATACTGGGTCTCCCTTATGTCTAGCATCAGTGTGGCTATCCTTAATTGTTTTTAAATGGCATCTCAAAATGTAATGCTGGAACCGGGAAACTATGGTTCTTTGTTTTATAGGCTTACTGACTCTTCAAAACCCGTCCTTACCAACATTCTGTTCATACATTGCCATTTTGGTTTTTGAAATGAAAAATCTCGGATTACTGACCCTCTCAGAAGTAACATATGCACACTAAAATTTCAAATCTACTATCTTTAAAGATGAAAGAAAACAAAAGGCAAATGAAAACAGAAGATAAATAGTAAACATTTTTTCTCTATCCCAGAAGATGATAGATTGGCTTTGGAAATGTACATTTGTTCTTAGAGGGTCTAATCCAAGACTTTTTGTTGTTTCCAGAGCCAAAGTGGCTACGTAGGCACTGATTTACCTTCACTAAAAGTTTAAACTACTCGCGATATTTACATTCACTCCTCACAAAGAAATTTGACATCACAGCTAACATTGTTTTTAGTTACTTGAACAGTTACCTACTTGAAATGTTTCTTAATTACTGCATCTAATTTATGGAACAACCAGCATGTACAGATTAAATTTTTCCACTTCGATAATATACTTTAAAGGGAAATTATTTTATTATATTCTGGTTACCACGGGATAAATTTTAAAACTATAATACTGGATTATTTCTTTTTTGTATCATCTTTATGTGAGCAGATAATATATGTATTATTTTTCTGCTCTTATGGGACATAAAAATCACAGAACATAATGAAGTTCATTACTATCATTATTTTTCCTAAACATGGGATTATATATGGTATGATTTTACCAAATAATATTTCCTTTAATAAATATATTTTTAACTCACACTTGCTATATTCTTACGTTAAAGTTCCTTATTTGTCAAACTAGACTTTGTTGTTAAATCAGTTATTTGATTGGAAATAAAATTTCAAAGTTAAACTACATAATAAATGCAACTATTATTTTTTTTCTATAAATATTATTTCATGTATATAATTATAATCCGCTCTTTGTTTCTTTCATCGAGACGTTCACCAATCACCGTCAAAATTTATGGTCGTAGACGGCATGTTTTATTTCGTTACTCCATTTCCATTTCCAATCACTCTCCTGTCATATATTTCGCTATCTGAGTGAATCGCGACACTCCGTTCATCTGAAGCCTCTGTCGTTCGTTATCGAGCCGTCCTCAGCGAGTTTCCTCGCAAGTTCCTCTTAAAAGTTTTTTCCTCCGGAGTCAGTTGTTGGTCGTTCTCCGTCTGCACCAACTGCAGGAGCAGCGTTGTGTTGCGCTCTTTAACGGAGTTAGCTCGTAGTTGGAGCAGCGCTATTTCGCTCCCAAACTTGCTTCTCATCCTAGAGCCAGTTGCATTCCTCCCATTCTCTGATTGATTAGAAAGGACTAGCGGCTTATCTATCGCGGGAGTGAGGGCTTCGGCGAATTTCATTTCCTCAAAACGCGGTCGGTGCTGTCGGTAAAGAGGCTGATTATGCACCAGCTGTCTCCATCCATCTTGAAATTTCCTTTAAAGTCTTGATCTCTATTTTATTCATTTTTCCAAGTAGTTTCCTCGTTTCTTTTACATATTACTGAGAGTTTTTTTAGCATTTTTTTCCTCTTATTTGAAATGTGTTTATCTGCATTGTATCCTCAATTTAAATTAATGTAATATTTTTCTTAATTTTCAAACTACTCCATTCAACCAATGAAAACTTTTTCTATGCAATTACTATGACCACAGATATTAAAATAATTCAAGCACTAATTTGGCATTATTGACGATAGTTACTTCTTACAGGACACCTTTTTAGACTGAACTAATGAAACTTCCTAGTATTTTATCATTATTAGTATTACACTCGCACTACTACAATGCGTTCAATAGCGTAAGTTTTTGGTCCTATTTAAATTGATTTTACTGCATTGTATTTTCCTTTTAAAGATTTATTCTTCTCTTATTTTTAATCCCCCGTTTAAACAATAAACATTTTCCCATTTAGTAACCATCACCACTGATATGAATGTAATTCAAGCAGTAATTTAACATTATTGACGATAGTTACTTCAAACAAGAGACTTTTTCAGACTGAAAATCATCTTGATACTATTTCCTATTATTTCAACACTACTATTCTAAAATGTTACATTTCCCGTTTCTTCCCTTAATGCCTTAATACATATCTTTTATTTTCACCTACGTCCTGTTCCATAAAAGAAACCGTCTGGTGATAAAAAATAGAAAACTCTTGTTTCTTCCAAAATTAGGGCTCGATAACCCATTTAGGTGATTAACATATCTTTTTCGTTCGTGTTGGCTCCAACCTATTGAGCTGTTTCGCGAATTTCATCTCAAATAAATGTTATATGTCGTGAGAAACAAGATTTCGCTAAATATTTGCCATGTAGCACCTTGAATTTTCTTGCACTAGTGGAAATGAAGCGCATGACTACGTTCTAATTCCGTAAACAATTTTTTCGCCAAATGAAGTGTGTAGGTATTCGTTGGTGGTGGTAAGTAATGTAGAAGTATTCCTCCTTCAGAACTTCGGAATCCAACGGTGAGGAATCACCCTGTGTATTTACCTTTGACAACTTTTCCTCGGAGACTTAAAGTTGTTACGGTGCTAATTAAGATGTCGGAAATCTTCCGATGCTAATTAAGATGTCGGAACTTCCTGACGACGAGTTTTTACTTCGAGTAAAGAAAAAAATCTTTGTCGAGTGATCCATTGCTCATTATCAGACTTTATCACATTCACACAACCAGGCCTCTTACGAGCATATGGCGGCACATAATCCTATTTATTTCATGAAATTCGGCTCTCCAACTTCAAAAGTTATACCGTACCTTTAATAGTTCTTTCATAGAATATCTGTTTGGAAATTCCATACACAAGAAGATGGGTAGATATTCAATCTATATACCATTAACTACCAAACGTTTTGGAGAAGGAATGAGGAGACTAGACAAGATGAGGAGAGAAGTAAGTTGACCTGCTTTCATCGCTGCATCAGAATTTTAGGATTGAACAAAGTCCACCCGAAAAAAATAACATAAACCTATGAGTATTACTTTCAACGGAATGTAATAAAGGGTAAAAAATAATGTACGCCAATACTCAGCATCGCTGATAATTATTTATTTACATGAAAAGCTCTTTTACAAGTCTAAACTACAAAAATTACTATAAATAATCAATTTCGTATATCAAACTCAACAGTTATTCATATATTGAGATATTATACTTCGATTTCGTACACATTATGAAAACCATTAATAATATAGACACGAATGTTAATTAAAGATACATTCTGCTCTAACCTTTGCCAAAGAAAAACAAACAAAATATTCCATCCATATAGATGTGGTGACAAAAACAGCTTTTGAGTTTATTTAGCAAACGTTTGTCACTTTTTAAAGTCAAATTAATCTCCTTATGAGGAAATACGCACTTGGACGCTTGGATATGACTGGATTAAATTAATAACCTTTCGATGAAATCCATCATTGTTATGCTAAATTAACTTTTAATATCACTGATTCAAATAGAAATAGCTCAAGTTGATAATTTTCATTGTGTGAAAACGCAATCACTAATTCGAATTTAAAGGTCTCCTCTGAATACTTGATGAACGAAGAAGTGGGCAGAATACATCGAGGTAGCGAATGCGAGGAGGAATTTTAATTCACTCCAAATGAAGAGGCCTTAAATCCGTCCAATCCACTGCAAAAGCTTTGTGCACATATATCCCTAGGCCGGAGATTCAGTATGCCACGACACGCCCGCATGATTATTATCAAACCAGCCGAGCGTAGGTTCTCCCCTTTGATTCCCCTCATCCCCCCTCATAAAACGGATGATCCACGCCTTGCATCCTTTATCAGTCTGTTTAGATAGCCTCTTTCTCACCTGACTGAAGGGGCATCCACGCCTCGAACCCGTCAAGATACGAGATACGTTCAAGAAGTTCCCGAACTTATTTTTTCCCGCGTAAACGCCGAGCAGGAGAAATGAAAATTCTGGTGCTACATAGCGCAACATATTGGGGGTACAGCGGTGCAAGTCTGTACCTGTCGGTGCTGGCATTTCAGCGTTGTGACTGTGTGACTGTGTAATTTGACACGTGTATGTACGCTCCGGCGGAAAGGAGGAGAATGTCGCAGTTAGAGCAGCGTTCTAAAGTGAGGTTCTGTAACGTGTCTAGGTGCGTTCACACGAGGGGACTTTTGACGCGCGGGTTTTATGGTTGAGGCTGGATGGGTTGCAGCTCGCATTCACACGGAGGAACTTTTTGAGGGTACGCGCGGCTTCTAACGGTACTTAAATCTCCACTGCGGCAAAGCCGCAACCCTGAGTTGCAAACCTGTTCACACGTAGCAACTTGGCCCTCTAGCAGTTGGGATCAGGCGCCAGTTCTCAGTGGATCGGAGTGGAGTCAAGCGGAAGAAGGATATCAGTTCATCTAGTTGCGTAGTGTAGTATATAGTGGTGTATTGTGTAATGCAGCATATTGTGTATGAAGTTTAGGGTATTGTGTTAAGTTTTGTATTTACTTGTTTAATTAGGTCCTTAGTTGTAAATATGCCATCATTTATTCTTTTCTTTGATTACAACTTACCAATGTTTCTCTTTATAAGATACACTCCATTAATTATAATTGTTCACAAACCTTCAAGAAAGCGTAATTGAAATATTCTTGGAGCTTCGTGAACAACTCTGTGAACAACTGTCTCAACAGCCGTGTTCCTTTTCTTCCAAAAATTTAATTAACTTATTGACAGTATCAATAGCTTTTTTACAATTTTTTACTCGTTATAAATCTTTGTGAATCATTTCACGCTGATGCATACATATCCACATAGTAACTTCGGTATTAGTATACTTCATATTCGATCGGATTTTTTATAAATAGGCTATACTTAATACTTTCCATTATTTGAGGCTGCAATTGTTCGATTTGCCTTGATTTTTACTTGGTTTATACCAGAATGTTTAAACGTGCGAGGAGGTTGGTGTAGGCAAGGGCGAGGGAAAGTTAAGAATGTAAATAATTCCTCATAGTTCATTCATAGAGGGTAAAATTTAGTCCTCAGAATTTAAGTCTACCAAATTGATTTTAATCTCTTTTTATTCTAAGGGGAAAAGAAAAATAATGCTTGAATAAATTGGGTAAAGGTAAAGAATTTAGGAATACTCAAAGTTTCATTCAGGCTTGGGAATGCATTCCTAGAAGAGATTAAGAGACTGGGCTTTGCTCACAATTTTGTGTGTTCAGACTATTGATAAATTCTTTCGAAATAACGTTGGCACAAGGGTCTACGAACTCATTCAAAGACAGGAACGATAGCTAAAGATAAGACATCCTACGAATACTACGGGGAGCTCCTGCGCAGGAGGTGGTCTACCATTGTGATTTTGAACCTCCTTTTCTAAGTTCACATTATACTTGTTGGGAAGGATATACATCCTGCTGAGGATTCTCTTTCAAGATAATCAAAGCTACTGCCGACACTTTCTGGTTGAGATGACGATCGTTACTAAAAGCATATTTTTCCCGAACAGCCCTTCTATTCTAAACAAATTCTTTGCACCATTTTCTTAACCCGTTTTGAAAAAACAACTGAGTCACTGATGACATTATGAATGCAGGTCTTCATATGAGAATGGAAGGAGAGCATTGGCGCATTTCGAATAGAATAAATAATGAGAAATCTTAAAGTTAAAGTTTATTTATTTATAAGGTTCACTTTGTCATAAGTTTAATTTTGTGCAAATGTGCGAGGTTATTTTCCGACATTTTTACGAAGAAATATCATTACTAAATAAATACAATAATTTTTAAATCCAGTATTGAGATAGTTATAACGATGATAATACTCCATCCTACTGCTATAGCATTCAAATTTCGTTTTTATTTTTTATCTGTACCACTATCCGAGTGGTTTAACACTCTGCATATTCGTCAGCTCTCTGCGCGGCATGCGGGAAAGTTTCAGCCGGTTAGAACTTCGCGTCAATGTTGCAGGAGCCTAAAAAGCCCTATTCACACGGAGCGTCTTTGCCGCACAAGAAAGCCGCAGACACTCGCTCTCAAGGTCACAAAAGTTGAGCCGCACAGTCGTTCACACGTCGCAATATTTGAGGCGCGCGGCATTTCGGGACGCGCTGCAAGAAAAGTCCCCTCGTGTGAACGTACCTTTAGAGGTTTAAAATCTCCAATGGTCATTTCTTTCGGCGTTCCTCTTCTCATTCACCGGTATACCGGGAAAACAAGAAAGGACACCGCCCTTTTGATTGGACATTTTAAACCTCTAATTCCTGAAAAGCCTTCTTCAAATTTTATTTCTCTTTACGTGATATTTTGTCCAGTTGGGCTTGGTCAGCATCCACAGCAGCGATGCTGTCACAAGACAAAAGCACCCTCTCCTACTTCTCCTCAGCGAAAAGATTCTTGGGGACCAAGTGCTGGCAGACGTGGTGCATCCGCAAATCGTCATACAAAATGGCATGACAGCTTCCAACAGAGATACCGGCTACCCGAGCTGCATCTGCGGCGGTTTGGCGATGATCGCCACGGATAACGTCTCGCACTTAAGCGATGTTTTCATCATTAAATGGTAAAAAAATAAGTCGAGAACTTTTCGAACTTATCTTGTACTACACAGACACGAGTACTGCAGAGGGAAACGTATTGGCAAATCAAATCCATCGCCACCAGATTTCGCCGGTTCCATTTAATAAATCGATCCGCCCTTAATGGCCGAGAGATCTCGCGGATAGAAGCGATTTCCATCCTCCGAGAGTCTTCTCATCGGATGGCCTTTTAAACAAATTTGCGCGAGCGTGGTAGAGAAGGGGAATCGGGTGGGCTGAGTGACATTGGAGTGCGAGGGATGTAGCCGTAGTTAAACGGGGACAAACACGGGAGAGAGGCTGGGAGGTTGATGGGGAGGGTTGAATCGGTGAGCGTCTGTGGGCGGTAGTCACGGGGTGAATTTACGGAGGCGGTAGCGTAGCCACGTTTCCGTGCGCATTCGAATTACAAGCGCAAGGCGTGGCGTTTCGTCTATCAGTGGAGGCAATAGCGAAGGGCGCGGCGATAGAAACACACGGATCGCAAGTGGCGCATCGCAAAAATTGTTTATTTCTCGAGGGTGCGATCTTCCTGCCCAAGGTTATCTGACTGGTCTCGTTATTAGCCGGTAGCAGACGGTACTGCGATGCCCTTTGAAACTTTTTTACCTCGTTAATTTGAGTTCATTTTACTGTCTCCCGAAATATTTACCGCAGAGCGGTAATCTGGTGTTGAATACTGGGCCAGCGATAAGAACTCAACGGAAAGAGAGCCAAATTATTTATGTTGCGCCCTCTTAATGTACTGGGCCGAGAATGATGTAACTAAATCTTCCCCAATTATGTGAACATACGAATAAAATATAGGGATATCTTCTTTGAGTTGGAGTATATGCATGAATTATGTATATTAACTTCTTACCTATTATTATGTTCAATGTTTTATACTATTATATTTATTTTTAATTATTATTTTTATTATCTATTATATATAGATGCTTCTCCGGATTCATTCATATATATACCTATATAGATAGATAGGATACAAATTCACAGCCTAAACTACAAGCGTCATTGATCTGAAATTTTTATGACATATTGGCCATAACGTGAAACTCCCAGGAAAAAAGAGACTTTGATCCTCAGTGTCACAGGTTCGATTCCAGAGGGCCCCAAAGTCCCGATTTTTCCCGTTTGAATGCATTGCCGTGATTTTCGGGAATTAAAAAAAAATACTTTCCGGATAGGTAGAGAAGTAAAACTCAAGGTGCCTATATTTATGGTCTTGGACTTTCGAAAACATCAATGACTTTTACAAAAGTTATCCTGGGTTCGATGCTAGGGCGATGCAAAGATCTGCCCTTTAAAATACATGGGAGCCGTTTTTCATTATTTTTTTAGATGCACTTATCGAAATGATAGGATGTTCGTGCTTGGCTGGAAGATGTATGGTACGAATAAGGTTTAGAAAAAAATTTTCATAAGACCGTACTGTTCCTGGGTTCGAAGCCAGAGCACAATAACGTTTCTCTCATAAGGAATATAAAGGAAAAGTAGGACGTCATTTGAGGCAGTTGTAACCAATATTTCTGCTTGAATTTGCATACGCGGTTAGAGATGGTGTTTTTCTTTTGTGCTGCATAGAAAGTATTGCCTGAAAGACCCGGGTTCGATGCCGGGCGGTAAAAATATCACCCATATATAATACTATAGGGTATCTTTTCATAATTTTTTTATGCATTTATCGATATGTAAGGGAGCTCTTGCTTAAGGTGCGTTCACACGAGGGGACTTTTGACGCGCGGGTTTTATGGTTGAGGCAGGATGGGTTGCAGCTCGCATTCACACGGAGGAACTTTTTGAGAGTACGCGCGGCTTCTAACGGTACTTAAATCTCCACTGCGGCAAAGCCGCAATGCTGAGTTGCAAACCTGTTCACACGTAGCAACTTGGCCCTCCTGCATCAAGTAGTTGGGAACAGGCGCCAGTTCTCAGTGGATCGGAGTGGAGTCAAGCGGAAGAAGGATATCAGTTCATCTAGTTGCGTAGTGTAGTATATAGTGGTGTATTGTGTAGTGTAGCATATTGTGTATGAAGTATAGGGTATTGTGTTAAGTTTTGTATTTACTTGTTTAATTAGGTCCTTAGTTGTAAATATGCCATCATTTATTCTTTTCTTTGATTACAACTTACCAATGTTTCTCTTTATAGGGGAACCTCCATTAATTATAATTGTTCACAAACCTTCAAGAAAGCGTAATTGAAATATTCTTGGAGCTTTGTGAACAACTCGGTGAACAACTGTCTCAACAGCAGTGTTCCTTTTCTTCCAAAAATTTAATTAACTTATTGACAGTATAAATAGCTTTTTTACAATTTTTTACTCGTTATAAATCTTTGTGAATCATTTCACGCTGATGCATACATATCCACATAGTAACTTCGGTATTAGTATACTTCAAATTCGACCGGATTTTTTATAAATAGGGTATACTTAAAACTTTCCATTATCTGAGGCTGCAATTGTTCGATTTGCCTTGATTTTTATTTGGTTTATACCAGAATGTTTAAACGTGCGAGAGGGTTAGTGTACGCAAGGGCGAGGGAAAGTTAAGGATGTAATTAATTCCTCATAGTTCATTCATAGAGGGTATAATTTAGTCCTCAGAATTTAAGTCTACCAAATTGATTTTAATCTCTTTTTATTCTAAGGGGAAAAGAAAAAATAATGCTTGAATAAATTGGATAAAGGTAAAGAATATAGGAATACTCAAAGGAAGTAGAAGTTTCATTCAGGCTTGGGAATGCATTCCTAGAAGAGATTAAGAGACTGGGCTTTGCTCACAATTTTGTGTGTTCAGACTGTTGATAAATTCTTTCGAAATAAGGTTGGCACAAGGGTCTACGAACTCATTCAAAGACAGGAACGATAGCTAAAGATAAGACATCCTACGAATACTACGGGGAGCTCCTGCGCAGGAGGTGGTCTACCATTGTGATTTTGAACCTCCTTTTCTAAGTTCACATTATACTTGTTGGGAAGGATATACATCCTGCTGAGGATTCTCTTTCAAGATAATCAAAGCTACTGCCGACACTTTCTGGTTGAGATGACGATCGTTACTAAAAGCATATTTTTCCCGAACAGCCATTCTATTCTAAACAAATTCTTTGCACCATTCTCTTAACCCGTTTTGAAAAAACAACTGAGTCACTGATGACATTATGAATGCAGGTCCTCATATGAGAATGGAAGGAGAGCATTGGCGCATTTCGAATAGAATAAATAATGAGACATCTTAAAGTTAAAGTTCATTTATTTATAAGGTTCACTTTGTCATAAGTTTAATTTTGTGCAAATGTGCGAGGTTATTTTCCGACATTTTTACGAAGAAATATCATTACTAAATAAATACAATAATTTTTAAATCAAGTATTGAGATAATAATACTGCCTCCTACTGCTACAGCATTCAAATTTCGTTTTTATTTATTATCTCCACCACTATCCGAGTGGTTTAACACTCCGCATATTCGTCAACTCTCTGCGCGGCATGCGGGAAAGTTTCAGCCGGTTAGAACTTTGCGTCAATGTTGCAGGAGCCTAAAAAGCCCTATTCACACGGAGCGTCTTTGCCGCACAAGAAAGCCGCAGACACCCGCTCTCAAGGTCACAAAATTTGAGCCGCACAGTCGTTCACACGTCGCAATATTTGAGGCGCGCGGCATTTCGGGACGCGCTGCAAGAAAAGTCCCCTCGTGTGAACGCACCTTTAGATGGAAGATGTATATTAACACTTTGTTTAAGAAAAAAAATAGATAAGACCATGCTGTTCCTGGGTTCGATGCCAGAGCACATTATAATTTCTCAAATAAGGAGTGTATGTGAATAGTAGGACGTCGTTTGAGGTAGTTGGACCTAATAGTTTTGCTTGAATTTTCACACATAGTTTGATATGGTAATTTTCTATTTTGCTACATAGTAAGTACACCAGGAAGACCGGGGTTCGCTGCCAGGTGATTAAATTGCAGCGAATTCTACGAATATTTTGAATTTTTTTTTTCTTTTGATGTCCGTCCCGATATGATGCCGATATGAAATTAGTGTTGTCGATCTGCTTGCAGTATGCAAGCTACATTTTACTCGTATCATATATATATATAGAGAGGATACAAACTCACAGGCTAAACCACAAGCGTCATTGACTTGAAATTTTTACCACATATTGGCCATAACGTGTAACCTCCAGAAAAATTGCGATTTTGAACCTCAGTGTCATAGGTTCGTTTCCAGAGGGCCCCAAATTCCCGATTTTTCCCGTTTAAATGCATTGCTTTGATTTTCGGGAATTAAAAAAAATACTTTCCGGATGGGTAGAGAATCAAAACTCAAGGAGCCTATATATATGGTCAAGATCTATCGAAAACATAAATGGGTTTTACGGAAAATATCCTGGGTTCGATGCTAGGTCGGGGCAAAAATCGGCCGTTTAAAATGCATTGTGGCGATTTTTAAGATTTTTTTTGGACCCCTTTCCGAATGCATGGAAACTTGAAATTTGGCATGGGGCTAGAAATTATAAATATATTTCATAATCAAATTTTATATATTCGCTGATGGTCCTTGGTTCGATCCCAGAGGGCCATTTGCACTCCACAATGCATTTCTTATGGGGATAACGGAAACACAATTTAGATACTTCCCGGTATGATATCGACTTCAAACTTTGTATGAAATTAGATCAAGTCCTAGCAAGTCATTTTGTGCATTTACAGCTTCCAATACGTCCAGGGTTAAACACCAGGCGTCTCTACAATCAGTCACTGATCCGATTTTTAAGAATTATTTTGAACCCCTTCCCAATAATATTAAAACTTGAAATTCGGCATATATATAGAACTTATAGATACATTTCGAAAACATATTTCCTAGATCGTCCTTGGTTCGAATCCAGAGAGCTATTAACTTTCGTGAAAAGTAGGTCTTCGTTTGAGGCAGTTGCAGCCAATATTTCTGCTTGAATTTTCACACGTATTTAGAGAAGATGATCTTCTGATGTGCTGCATAGAAATTTCACCAAAAAGACCCGGGTTCGATGCCAGACGATTAAATTGAAGCGAATTTTAAGAATATTTTCAATCGTTTTTTTCCTTTCCGGAACCGTCCCGATATAATGCCGTTATGAAATTAGTGTTGTCGATCTGCTTGCAGTATGCAAGCTACATTTTACTCGTATAATATGTATATGTTATTATATATAAGTGTATACTTTTCATATTGGGCAAATCTCAGAGGTGATATTTACCACGAGAACTATTTTTGTTATAAATAACATTATTCACGATATATAGGGAATATTAAAGCAATTGAACTCAGCAAAATGCTACGCCCTCAATTCATTCATTGTGGTAAGGAACAAATGTTAATGGTAATCACGAACTAACTTGATCAAGACTCATGAGATGGTCTTAATAAAAATAAGGCTAGGTTAATTGTAAGTAGTTCCTCTTAACTTTAAATATTATATTTATAAATCGCATGTGCGGATTTCGTATAGAAATATCTTTGTTGACCAGGAAAAGTCATCATTTGAAAAAAAATCATTAAAACTTTAAAATTCTCATTAAAAACATATTTTCTGGTATCCTCCAGCCATCGGTGAAGCCTTCAGCGTTTATCAGTGCTTCTGTAATCTAATTCAGCGACAAATTGAAGCGCCCCACCCGAATAATATTCCCAAACAATAACCATTGCGAAAACTCGGAATGAATGACGCGTTTTCCCCACAAAAGGATCCCACCATATCTCCACCGCACTTTTCAGCATCGAGTAATAACGTCGGCGAGATGAATCGGCTCGCAGAAATGTACCCATAAGGAGAAAGAGAGCGTAGTCTAATCGAAGGAGTGACGGGTCCAATCTATGAGCGAGGCGGTCATTCTCCGCTCCTCTCCATTCCTCTACGCCCCCATCGCCTCCCCTAAAATCATTTGTCGGCCGAAGGGAACGGATGCAACTGCTAGCCTGACATTGATTGCTCCGATAACTTCTCCTCTATTTCTATCAATGCCTGTCTCTGGCGCCTCCCCTTTCGTTCTCCCACCGTTTCTTTCACTCTTTTTCCCAATCCTTCTCCTCTTAAAGACCGGGAAGTCTGCGAAATGGCCATCCTGTGGACCCGCACTCCATCCCGCTGCCTTTTGTGACGGCGTCCGCGATATCTCTCCGCAAAATAGCCGAGGGGCCCCTATCTCGATCGTTTGGTCCATTTGACGTCGGTCGAAAACGTGGCTCACGCACGGGGAATTTCGTTTCCCCACGGTTTACGCGGTGGCACTGGAATTAAACACCGTGCGTGTGTGCAACGGATTTAATCCACCGAAGGTACTTTGATCTCCGATGGTGCTCACATGATGATCCGCACCTATCATAATAATTATCTAAATATCTCTCCATTCGATTCCTTTTTCGCGTTTGTCGAATATAATCAGCTTCCAACGCGTAAAACATGACCTGCAGATAATATTTGTTTGCTCTTAAGTATAATAGGATATCGTTCTTCGAAAATTACTTATCACCATATAATTTCTATAATTAATAACAAAACTTGATGGCTAAAATATTTCCTAAATTTCCTAAATTAATTTCACTTTACTGTGATTTTTGTCGGTTTTCCACCAATTATAAGACATTTTTCCATTCAGTTAGAATTAATACTACGTCCAAATTATCATTTAATAAACTCGATCACTTTCTTCTAATAATTTTCATATTCAATGAATTAATATAGTGCTGACGATAGTCAAACGTGCCAACCTGTGCGGGAGTCTGTTGGTAGGGTTGAAAATTATGTGTTCTTAACATATATTGATTTGTAAAAATAGAGATAGAAATTCTATTTTCTATAGTAGAGTTATTTAAAATAGAACAATCTCCTTTCTAAGTAATTAAACATTTAAAATATAACATCCAACGAAGATTAGCATACTCATCTTGAAGCGATAAATCGATTGAAATAAGTATTACTAACATTAGAGGTTTAAGAGCTCTCCAAAAGCGGCCTTTGTTCGTGTTTCTCATCGTGTTGCGTCCGTTCTTAAACCTCTAATACATTAACAGCCGTTTTCCAATTTCTATCCTTACAACTTCACTACAAACATGCACCAATCTTCACTCCCCTTAAGCTGAAATTCCGCAGAAATTAATCAAGTAGGTCTTTATAACTTACTTATAAATTAGTTGTACGAGTAAAATGTAGCTTGCATACTGCAAGCAGATCGACAACACTAATTTCATGTCGGCATCATATCGGGACGGTCCTCAAAAGAAAATAAAAGGATTGAAAATATTCTTTAAATTCGATGCAATTTAATCTTCCCGGGTCTTGTGGTGAAATTACTATGCAGCACAACAGAAGATCACCATCCTTAACAATGTGTGAAAATTCAAGCAGCAATATTGGCTGCAACTGCCTCAAATGACGTCCTACTTTTCCCATATATTCCTTATGAGAGAAATGTTAGTGTGCTCTGGCATCGAACCCAGGAATAGTAAAAAAATTTCTTTCTTCTTAACATTTTTTTATTAAACCAATTTTTACCATACATCTTTTAGCCAAGCACGAACTTCCTATCATTTCGATAAGTGCATCAAAAAAATAATGAAAAACTACCTCAATGTTTTTTAAAGGGCAAATTTTTGCTTCATCCTAGCATCGGAACCAAGGATATTTTCTGTAAAATTCATTTATGATATCGATAGGTCCTGACTATACATATAGAATCCTAGAGTTTTGATTCTCTACCTATCCGGGAAGAATTTTTTTTTTAATTCCTGAAAATCAAAGCAATGCATTTAAATGGAAAAAATCGGGATTTTGGGGCCCTCTGGAATCGAAGCCATGACACTGAGGTTCAAAATCGCAATTATTCTGGCGGTTACACGTTATGGCCATTACGTGGTAAGAATTTCAAATCAACGATGCTTGTGGTTTGGCCTGTGAATTTGTATTCTATCTATCTATCTAAATGAATGAATCCGGAGAAGCATATCTGTTATATATAGATGTGTATATAATAGATATAAATTTTAATTGAAAGCATTATTACGTGAAAATCTTGACGTCCCGTAATTCATGCTGTTAAAAAAATTCCGCTTCTATGTAATTCTTGTATGATTAAAAGGAAATTGAGTAAATAGTTCCCCGTGAGCACGCGCTACGTATAGAGATTTCCAATTAGACTGCGTCAATACGGGTCACCAAGCCAAATCAGGACTCAGAATGCCGTCGCACACGTATTTTGAAGCGTACGAACTACGAAGTACTCAAAATTTTACGTCTTCGACCGTGTAATAATGTCATTATGGACGTGTTTCAGATCACCAGATATTGGAAGAAAACCTTTCTAGTATAAACTATTAAAGATTAACGAGGTATATCTTTCGACAAAAGAACGGGACTTCATTACGAAAAAAAGCAAAATTCTCAGAGCATCAGTAACGAAAAATAGAGACATGACTGAGATGCGAACCAAGGTTTACCACTGCCCGGGTAGGTATTTAATATTCTCCCCGAAAAGTGGGTAGAGGTACCAAATTCGGAAGTGTTCATTACGTTAGTAGTAAATTTCGGAGTGCTTCGGGAGACTTTTCATGTATAATTTGAACTACCGCTGAAAATATACTCTTCGTCACAGAAACCGGATAAATCCACCATCTGATTACAATTGAACTTGCTCTACTTGGGGATCTAATTTGAATAATTTGACGCGATTTTCACAATAAAATCACAAACATTAGCTGATAGCATCATTACCACAAAAAAAATTCCGAATACCTCGAGATGAAGATGAAACACAATTTAGAATGCGCGGAGGGACTGCTGTCATGAAACAGTAGATGAAAATAAGTCCTGAAAAGGTACGAAAGTCAGGAATTACTTACATCGATATGAGCATATTTGAGTAAAAGCTGGAAAGAATTTTCAATACAAGAGGCGTGGGATTTTAAAAATAACTGTCTAATTCCAGGAGCCTCTCCCCAATTTCGAGAGGGTTGGCAACCCTAAAAGTGGGAAAGCTGGGATCGATTCCCGGTCATGTCTCTAATTTTTGGATTTCTTCACTTCACTTACAAAGTGAAGTGAAGAAATTATTACATTTATTTTAGATTACATTACATTTTAAGGAACGTCAGAGTCGATAAAAGTTCGTGAATTTTTTGAAGTAAGAGTTTTTTTGCTCTGATCCGACGCCCAGATTTTTCCAAGCTATTCCCATCATCCCAACCGATTAATAAGGGAGGGGAAAGGGAATGGAAATACCTCATAGTCCCCAAATTCAAATTTCATCCAAAAGGACAGAGGGCGGACAATAGGCAAAATTAATGGATTGCGAATACGGCCCATCGGCCGACTCCGTTTAAAAGCCGAAATTCCGGTCGGAGCGGCGTCCTCGGAAAATGGCAAAACAGAGGGCAATTTCGTCGCTCCGTCTGTCGATATGGAAATAAAATACGCGTTAATACACGCCCGTCAGTGGAAGAAATAACAGTTGACGGTGTCGGAGGCGCGATTGGCAGCGGGAAAGGGGGGCGTTCGGGGAGGCATAGGTGGTAGAACAAGGAACGGCGGAGAGTGAAGGTAATTACGCATGAATCCATCAATCTGACAATCGGCGGAAGCTGCAGCTCGCTTTTACCCTTTGCGCCCCTCTATGACAGTGGTCCCTCTCCCATTTTCTCTCTCTCCCCTTCGCCACCCCCGTGTTATAATCCCAGAGGAGTAGATCTGATATGTGGCTGTGGTATGTGTGTATCACTGTGGCTGTCCCTGTTTTCCGCTTTAATAAGGTGATTCCAGGACGAAGACGAGGATTGGAGGGACCAGTGCTCTGTTCCGTTTCTGGGAGTCTGAGGGAGCACCGACGGAAGATTATTCGAATAGAAATTCCTCGCAATTCGAGTAGACGCCGTAGGGAGGTTTAGCTTCTATTTTATCATTAGTTATTTTTTTCATTCTCGCCTCAGAGTTACGGTGCAATGTGATGAGAGCGGACTGCAGTCAAGTTCCATTAATTATTAATTATCATTTTGGTGGAAATAACTAAGCAAATGTTTCAAGAAAATATTTTGTTTAATGTCACCGGACCAGTTTCAAGAAAACTTGGCTCATATCTATAATTTTGCATATTTTCTTCTTAAAGTTCTTTGGTGGTTTTCATTGTTATTAAATATCGCGTCTTCATTGGACTATTGTTAGTCAAATGTTAGTTAGTTACAAATATATAGATATATCTGCACACCCAGTTTATTTATAGTGATCCCCAACTCCCATCATGTCCAACAAAGCTGCACACTCAACATGCTAAACTCCAAAACCAACAATCAATGTTATTCACACATAAATACAGTAAAATACTAATTTGGATGTAATACGATGGTACAGATTAACACAGGGGACTAAATATTAAGTAACTCTGACCGGCATTCGCCTAAAGTCGCGAGGTAAACCTATAGAAAACCTTCTGCCGGTAGCAAGAAAAAAACACGATGTTCAAAGATAAAATGTTCCAAAATATTAGAAGTTTTTGTATCATAATCTGCATTATATTTTATAACTAACCAGATATATCATTGACATATAAATAAAAAGGTTACGTTAATTCGTGTCAGAGGCGTCCCTTATCCCTATTCAAAACATTTCATAAGTACTTGGGAAGAGGTTAAGGGGTTAAGAATACCTTGAGGTAATTCATTGCATTTCTTACCTTAAAACATGATGGATGGTAAGTGACGATAGATGGTGATGTTACGTAATTGCATGAAAAATGTGTCATCCGTTAACTCGTCTCTTAGTTTCATTATAGCTGTGATCCTTATAAAGTTGCTATTTCCTTATTCAATGCTACGAATGATTACCAATAAAGGGCAAAAGAGAAGTCTGACAGAACCGGTACTCCAGCATGCAACTTGGCGGGCGGTTGCTTAACCAATAAGTATCCGAGAAATAATACGCGAGTAAATAAGAAAGGAAGATTTTCGTTTGGAAGCATTCCTTCGCTGGCTTACTTCCTAAAGTGGGATTCCATGTGGTCTTACCTCCAATTATGTCGAATGCCATGAATACTTCTAACATTATCTCAGTAGTCGCCGACCTTACTTACCGCCCTCATTTGTCCACAGCAGTTTCCCTTCTGCTCACAAATAATTTAATGCGGTGGTAATAGAAATATTAAGCAAAACTTTTTATTAAAATAAAATTGCTTATTGACTCAATATTTACATGACACAGACGAGTTGAGATCTGTAATTATTTATTCATCAATTGTAATGCAAACGATATCCTCGTAAGTATCAGAATCCTAATAATTAAAATGCCAAAGTAAAATGAAATGATAATACTTTCGAAATTTTTTAATTACATTGTTATATTAATGTCTTTAATCACTTGTATAAAATCATCAATCTTATTTAAAAGATTTTTTGATAGTCTTATTGTAATGCATTTAAATTTCCTTAATTATGAGCCTCGATTGTCCATTGGAAATACAGCCAGTACCCAAATTCGTAAGAATTTTTTAAATCTAGCATCATTTAAATTAAAACATCATCCTTACACATGCCACATTTATTTCCATTCTGTGTTCACAGACAATACATAACTTAAGCAAAATGGTCACCATTGTTACAAACACCTCTACAGGTATTTGCGGATTCTTCCATAAATGTAACATTTTCCCTATGAATCTATCTCGACTAAACTAAAACGAATTATTTGCTCAACATCGACTATAAAAGCTCAACTATTCTTCACTTTAACTATTATAATTTGTTTGTCTAATATACCTTTATGTCCCGTCATTTAAACGGGGCAAACACGGATTCCAAACGGACAAAATCAATTTAGTACGACAGCGCGCTTTTAAATAAAATAGCAACGGTCAGATTTAATTAGCTCTCCGTAAAATTTTTCCTATTTGATTTGGGTTATTAAAAGTCTATAGATATACATGGAAATGGATTGAATTAACCTCTTTTAAAGTGATTGATTGGAACGATATCCCGATACTTTAAATTGAAAAACATCGGCTTTCCGAGATCAGTTTTTATTTCATCAAAAATTAGATAATTTATCTGCTATTAAACACAGACATGATATCTGATGGCGCATTTTAATTTGTTTATTTTACATTAAAACGATAGTTCGATTTATTTCTCGTCCTTTCATCTGAGGGATACATTTCGTGAGCCATTTCACACAAGCACCGTTTTCATCAAGCAACAGCTTTTATTCCCTCTCTTAAATTACAAATTTCGTCCTGATTGCTCTTAGAATATCGGCAGCGCATTTTAATAATTTGGTGCACAAAGGGTTTGAATTCTTTTGAAAATGTTTTTGAAAACATTTCAAGTTATCCATTTTTCCGTTCTGGTTAAGGGGCGAGTTAAAATAGCTACTTCGTTGGAAATAACCCCATTTTGGAGCAGAAATGAATGGGATTTCTCAGAACAGCCTCTTGAACTTTCTAGTACGTTTTTATGCAGGCGTGTATTAATTACGGCGCTCACAAAGAGAAAATAATGGAGATGAACCAAAAATCCATGGCCATTTTATTCGAATTTTGTGTCCCCATTCTTCAGACTCAATCGCCCTCGAGATATGAGGCCGTCGTCAAAGATTAATGAGCTATTTTCCCTCTTCCTTATCCGCTACTTCTCGTCTTTTTCAAAGGGCTCGCATACGCGATTCGCAACAGTGTCTTGCACTTTTAACGAATGATCTCATTCATTATATCTTCTGTCGCGTATTTTCTATTCTGTAGTTAAAAATTCATTTAATTCCTTGTTCCCACCTCAGAAGCTGAACGACGCTACCTTAGCAGCCAGCACTTTTCTTTAAGGTAAAACACACCATTTCGTTAAAGTTGAACTAATAGCGGAACAGTTCGTCTACTTACAACTATAGATTCATAGATTGTGCTGGTAACTGGACGATACGTGAAATGCTGTTATAAAAAAGGCTACGCATGTTCACCTGAAATTCTCTTTTAGGCGTGAGGATGAGGAAAGAGTTTAAACTAAAACTTAAATGGGACGCATTCTTTAAAAAAAGGCAAAAACATACTTGAATAGCATCATCAGTTAATATTATATCTATATTTCTTATTAACTATACTATATACTAGGTATATAGTATATAGTATGCTTAACGGGGAAAATATTGGTAAATATAACCCTATTCGAATTTACTTTACTCTTAAAAAACAATGGGTCCGTGTAAAAAAAATCTGATGTGGCCAACGCATGACTTTCTCCATATTTATTGAAAACAGAAGCCTATTCTGGTAATATATAAATAATTCCAAAACAATGAGTGTTACATGAGAATGTTTCATACAAAAGTTGTAGTAAAATACATTATCTATAACTTTGGTACTAATTGTATATACCTACATTGCATTCTGACAGAGATATGTATGAGAAACATCCATTTCTAGATACACAACAACTTCCGGTTAACCATTATTGAAGAATAACTCCTAAATAATCAGTGTTACGAAAAAATGTATCATACAAAAGTTTTAGTAAAGTACATTATCTATAACTTTTGTATGTAATTGTATTTTCCTACATTGCATTTTGACAGAGATATGTATGAAAAACTTCCATTTCTGGATAAACAACAACTTCCGGTTAACCATTATTCAAAAATAACTCCTAAAAAATCAGTGTTACGAAAAAATGTTTCAAACAAAAGTTGTAGTAAAATATATTATCTATAACTTTGTATGTAAATATATATACTTACACTGCATTCTGACAGAGATATTAAAGAAATAAAATTTTATTCAGGTTAAACCGGAACTTCCGGTTAAGCGATATTCATAAAAAACTCATCAACTTTTGGCATTGTTAGGAAAATACAAAATATGAAGTTTGGAAATGATCGGATAATTACTTTTTAAGATAGAGCGCACGCAAACTTCTTTACCACAGACAGACAGACACACAGACAGACATGTTCGGGAAAATAGCGAAAACGAGCTCTATGGGCCCCAAAACATCTATTTCCGTCGAAATCTGGAGGTCGAATTTGTTTGCGAATACAATACTTTCTCTATACTACGTATAGGGAGAAAGTAAAAAGAACTTAGCAAAAACAATAAATAAATGATTGAGCAACGGAAACCTACTTTAATCCTTACATTAATTTGAAATCACGTTTACGGTTCAGGGGACATATTATGTAACTTGTCGGTTTGGAACATAGAGTAAGGATGGGGTAGAGCGCGTGTTGCGTTCTGCGCATGTTACAGGATTGAACGTAGGAGACCACGTGACTTTGGTCCGCTTTCGGAAATCTCGCCGGTAAGTTAAGTGAGAAATTCGTGTACTCAAGTTGGTTTTTTAAGTATTTATGTCCTTTACGGACAGCTGATGCTCTGAATTCGAGTTTATTTAGATGCTCTATAGTCTGGCTAATGTAACTCAATATTTATTTTCGGTATCTGGATGAAAATTAACCGTAAAAGATTAAAGGACTTGGGAATCATGGTTTTGAAATGCTGCGCATGGAACTGCAAGGAAAAGTACGTTAAAGAAATCACTTTTAACTCGTAAGTTTTGTGTTTATGGTGATTTTAATACTTATTTAGAATTGTTTTCTTATCATTTAACTTTCATTTGCCATTTACAGATTATGTAATAAGGTAATGAAGTAGCTTGCAAATAGGCGATTGCGGCTATTACTACAGAGTATTCCATGTGACAAAAATGGAATATAGCAGTTTTTACGGTTTATTCTTGTTTGTCGATGATTATAACAAGATAAACTTTGTTTTCCCGTTTAGGAATATTATTCCCTTCGGTGCATATTCAATATTATTGCTTGAATCGAGTTCATTGGAGCGCTCGAGTATATTAAAGTGTCGCAGGCTTTTCTCGTTATTTATAATTATTAATATTGACTTTATAGCTTCCCAGTAGATCATGAAAGGAGAAAACTATGGATTCTCAGCTTGAGGAGAAAGGATTTTGTGCCCTCTAAACACTCTAAAATCTGGAAAATGGAAAACTTTCCTGGAACCCTACATAACGTTATTTTGCATATAATTATTTTAATTTACATAAATAACTAGCCAAAAATTCTTATATCAAACATCCCTTTATTTGCTGCCAATTGTAATATTTGTCAAGCAATTAGAAACCTTGGAGATTACACCGCATTAACCTTACAAGTTAACCTTACAAAATTGCACGTATGGCTTCTTAAAAGTAAATTACAATGCAATGCTAGGAAATATAAACTAATGAACTTCAACTGAAATAAATTTAAATTCAATTACAACATGTAGTAATGTGAAGTATCACGTAGCAGAGAAATGAACTCCTTTACATGTCTTGTTTTAGAAGCATCTGTGAAAAAGATCTCGGATGGAGAGATGGCCTGTTGCGTAAAATTAAACTTTATGAATCTTTGTCTTACACTTACCTTCTGTAAACATAGCTGTATTGTTTTAAAAATATGTATTACTAAGAAATGAAACCTGAGGGTGGCGTTAGCCGAAACCGGAAGTTTTTAAATAAATAATACAGTGTGGAAATTACGAAGTGCCTTATTTATTTCTTATTATGGCTTTCCACGAAGTCCGGCCTAATGCCATAGAATTTAATATGTATTAATTTATAATTTATATCTAAATAATGATACTTAAATATGAATGAATTCTAAATGTGAGAAGTTGTCAGTGATGTGGCAGGAGGATGTTTCCTAAAACTTTGTTAAAGAAGTGATTATTAAATATTATCAGAAAAATCCCACTGTAATTTCATTCCATTCTAAATCATTTCCTTTATTTGGAGCTATACCTATACCAGTAGTTGATTCAACCGGAGGCATATCAAGGTACAGTTTCCAATTTATTCAATTTACAAATATTCGCAAAAATCGACGAACCTGTCTCGTTTTGAAGACTCGTAACTTTTGAATGGAGGAAGTTAAGTATCTTGTTCTTTCATTCGTTGAAATAAATTGAGTGCGTTTCTATTAAATTATTCATGAAAGTTCCACATTGTTTAAATGAAAGAAAATATTAACTGTGATATTCGACCACTTAAACCCAAGTTTGCCTTAGTTTTTAACGTTACTCTAGCTATATGTGTAATTTAAACTTAACAACACTTAAACGTCATTTTTTCTAGAAATGTTCGAAAAAATCAACGAAAACTGGGAATTTATTCCAAACTTTCAGTTTTTTTGCTCTCTTCCTTTTCTTGCTTGATCTTGCTTTTCATCCAAGTAAACCTAGTAAAATGATTCTCTTTTTTAAGAACTCGACGAGAAGTATCTTAATATTCCACTTAAACGTAATTTTCTCCGGATATGTTCGAAAAACTCAATGATAACTGGGAATTTATTTGAAATTTTGTTATTTTGTATTTATCTTGCTTGTTACTCGAGTAAACCTTGATGAGTTGATACTCGTTCCGAAGAACTCGACGAGAGGTATCTAAATATTCTTAAACAATGATAAATATATACCCGGCGTTGATTATTATAATAAGAAAACTTTAAGTGGAAACTCTACTATCTATTAAAATAATATACGCATTAACTACGTAGTTCAGAGTTACTTAAAAACTCGATTTTTCAAGACGAAACTCCACAGCGTATTTGAATTGCCGCTAGAAAACGGAAAAGTCACGTGGTTTAATGCTGTAACATCGGCTCGGCTACTGCGCAGCCTGTCCAGCACTCTACCCCATCCTTACTCTATGGTTTGGAAGCAGTTGGTTCGATTTCAAATCCAACCGACTGGAGAGGAAACCGTGATCTCTCACCGACTCGGTCTCTAAATCCTATTCTGTAGCATCGTCGGGCAGAAAACGACCAAACTGACCGCCCCCACCCACTTTAAGGGGAAAAATCCGAGCATTTCCGAAAGTGACGGTCACGTGCTTCATCTCAACCAATGAGAGGGCAAACGAGTAGACAAATGAAGAATGAAACAAGGTGTGTAAAAGCAGATGTAAATATCGATGACATGTATGAAATTTTAGGTAACTAGGATTTGTTGTTGTCCTTTGTTGATTTCTTACTTAAGTTTTGAAAGAAATCTTACAGGGAAGATATTTGTAATTGCATTAGTTAGTTTGTATGGTCTTAAATGGTTGATGTTTGAATTTAACATACATTGCTTGTAGAAGATTTTCCAGTGCCCAAATTTGAGCACAAGGATACTTATGGTAATAAAATATCGATATCTAATATACTATTCATAGAGCTTACTACATACATATTACATAGAGCTAATATACTATTCATAAGCTCTATGATACTATTAGCCCTACAGTGAATCCCTAAATTTCGTAATTTTATTAACTGGAAGTCGGTGCGTGATTTTCAGAACTTAGTATCAGTGAAAGCAGTAGAAAATTAGTAGGTACATAGTGCCTTTGATACACTCACTGACTGATTTCTTGGAGGTTAGATTTCCACGAATTCCTTAGGTGCTTCATAAAGTTATTGTTGGAACTGTTGTGTCTTCAAATCAGTTTACTATTGGTCTGCTAGTAAGACCTCGATTCGTATAAACGGATAGGTATCTTTTCTTTTTTTATATTTGCTGTAAAAGCAAAATCCTCTCGTCTCCTTGTGAACTGAAGTACAGCAACTTTAGACTGTAGCACTTCCTTGTACGTAATTAATATTTGTAATTAGTTTCGCCTGGATTAACTACACTCTACAAATATTATTCAATTGTCTTCGCCTTTCATATAATGCTGAAATATATGATTTTAATGGAATCTAATAGTAAAATTGTGTTTTAAAATGAACAAAAATTATACCATCCACGTCAGTTAAAAGTTAATCATTATACGTTAAAAATTAGAAAATTCGATTGCATGAAATACTATGACTAGGTTCAATCTATTTCTCTTTTATTTATAGTTTTCTTCAAGCGGGGTCATTATTTTTCCATAGTCGAGTCTCGCACGGGGAAACAGTAAAATATGTAACGGATGTCAAGCATTCCCCAAAACTTTACCTAATGAATTATTGATGGTTATTTACATTTATTATTAAAAGATTAAAACGTTTATTTATTCCACGTCCTTGGACAGATGCACGCTCCAAGAAACGTAGTACATACGTGCATCCATATGTGCTATGGCGTACATCATTTTGCATCTAAAAGCGAGAATCGCATTCATTTTATGAAATGATTCCCGAAATTTCTCTAAACCAGAGCGCATACAAGTTTTTCACGTCATGCAGGGTAGAAATCGATAATAATGCGTTTGTTAGATGCATATTATTTGCCATGGTATATACGTATCCTAACGTTTTGAGAAACTTGTGATGGAACAATATTTATTAATTATTAATTAATATTATTTATGTCTTTCGATAATTTTTTGGTATAATAGTGGCTCATAATGAGCGCTTTATTTACTGTAACCAGCCAGCTTATCGATGAAGGACAATAAGAGCGTCAGTGATTGCTTAGTAAGCTGCCGTTAACTGAGTCGGGGGTGAGAAACTACATCACATCTTTACGCGTTTTGGTGAAAGAAAGTTTCTCTCCGACACTAGCTTTACGATAATCCATTTTAGATAGCGAATCTAAAGCGCATTGATCAATACATATTTTTAGGCTCTGAAATCGCATGAAAGGTCTTGATTTGAGAGTATATGTGTATAAATTGAAAACGATCTACTAAATAAACCTGAAGCTGAATAAACCACATTACTTTCTTTTCACACCTCAGTTTTGCTAACTATATTCAAAACCACCCAAAATTTTTCCTTTTATATCTCTGAACTTAAAAAATATCTTCTTTTTATACCTATTTGACCGTGGCAAACCAACACACAACTTTCGAACTGTCTTCAAACTTACCACCACGTGAGCGATTTGTCACTGTGACTCCAATTGCTAAAACCGCATAAAATTTCTTCCAGTCAATAATATTGTCTATCACTAACCCTTAAACAATATTTCTAAATCGGTCCAAATTCCCATAGAATTCATATGGAAACATGCACGGCTTGGAGTTTACAATTGCATTTTTCGTTTGCTGGACGGGTTGCTTTTGACTTGTGAATTTTACAATATCTTCGTTTTTTTAATCAAATTTCAAAATTTTTTACCGATAAAAAAGAATAGATGAACATTTCCTGGACTAGGATGAAAATATTTACTCAATTTTCCTCACTTTGGCGTTTGTTTCTATGGCTATTCTCCTTAATTTTATTTTATCGAAGAAATAAAATCAGCTAGCAATTAAATTGAACTTTACGTGCATATCTTATTTAGTTTAGGTACGTATAAAGTAAAAAGTTATCTGTGATATGACGACATTTTTTCTACATTCACTCATTCATTTATCTTTTGGAATTAGACAAACATTCGCAAACAAACCTACACACGCACACACATACCACCCAAGTCCATTTTATACATAAAATTATTGATATACCATCAGTTAATGGTTTTCGGGCCTTTCCTCTTCCTTTTTCGAGACTTCCGTGCCTTTTTATTGCTGTTATTTTCTTCTTAATCACCTCTTTCCGCCTCGCGGGATTCTTTCTCTTTCGAGTTTTCCTCCTCTTTTTCCTGCGAAAGCGCATTTCCTCGTTTCCTGTTTGTATATTCCGCTTATAACAATCGGAGACACAGTCGTCGAGATGGCCCATTGCCACCATTTGAGAAACTCTCATGCAGTTACGTGTCCTCATAACCTTGACTTTGCTTTCGGTCTGAATCTACCTTGCTCTCATTTCCACATTCCACTCGCTTTCTATCCCCGTGATAAGATTTTCTTTTAGAGGTTTATTTCAGCTAAACATCTCCTATTACGAGCATTCGGTCCCAGCTGCTGTTTGTGTCTTGAATATTATACCCGATGTAGAATTTGTTCTTACCATGGTGGAAGAAAATTTGTAATTTTATACTGTGAGTTTACTCGTAGCAACACTAATCCCAAGTACTTGACCATGTCTCTGTTGCATTTTCACTTTGGTTTTCCTCGTGGTCTCTTCATATTTATCAATAATAAATCAAGGACTTCTAATATCCAATGAGTATCATTTCCTTTTGCCACATATTCTTCTCACAAGTATTACGTTTATACAGAAGATACATTTTCCTTTGAACCGCTGTAATTATATTATAACTATCTTCTAGTAAAAGCATTCCTTCGAGAATTTATACGAATTTAAAGATCCTGATTGCACAGCCTTTTGCTTTTAATTCGCTCTTGTAAAGCCGATTATTTTCGGAAATCATCTATTTAGGATGTTTAGAGTTGTCTTTTTTATTAATTGGAAAGATATTTAAAATTGATCGCTTTGCAATTCATCTTAATTCATTTCCGCTAAGGGGCTTTGGGTTATACTATATAACTTATAGATAATGCTGGTGATGAGGTTCAAATCGGCTGAATACTTCAAGGACTTACAAGAGAAGCGACATTGATTTAAATTAAATAATTTATTACCTATAAAACCATGTTGTATAAATTTTATGCATCATTAATTACATCTGTATTATTGTATTATCGTCATCTGAGAATGCTTTTAATTGTATTACTAATATCCAATAGAAAAAAATCAAGTTATGAATGTTTTAGTTAACTTCATTAAGTATTGGATTTCAACATTATAAACATTGTCAAACCCACGACGTACCATTCTCTATACGCTCTCTATTATTTATGTATTCGATAGCAGGAATCATTGATAATGTATATTATTTTGATTTGTGCTGAACGCCGTGATATATTTTAATAGTCGAGCAAGCAATTTCTTGGAAACAACTTGTATTTCTTATGAAATCATAAATATTTATATAAAAAAGCAAACAACGAAGAATCGATTGATCGTATTATTTTGATTGAAATTTCAACGTCCATGTTAAATTTTTCCCCAGAGGATTCATTAAATCACAAAAATAGCTTACAAAAATTCTACGCGGAAATTATTCATGTTTACAAAGATACAATTTCATTCTCTCTATTTTTAAGGATTAAAATATCGTTCGGAATCTAATAATGTTTTCTATTTTCAATATACGCCAAGCTATTACTTTTTAATTGATGCGATTCATCTAAAATTTGTGAATAGTATGCATGCGCACTGCGCATGCACACTATTCACAAATTTCGACCTGCGCACATTTGCAAATTGTGTCAGTGCTAATCCAAGTTTTGCAGAGTTTTCACATACTAGTATTTTGTTAGTTTCATTCTGATGATGACTCAAGGAATAAAATATTATTCTATGTAATCTGTTCGTAGGAATTGCAATCTCCTCTATGATGGATTCCATATTAAGTAATTCCAATTTCTTTCATTTTATTTTCAATATTTATCTTGAATTTCATTCAAATTATCTGTACCTTTCTTTCTTTTTTAAGTGGGATACTATTTTATGTTTGTATTCCTTAGCATTAGTTTATTATAAATATTTTCTTTTTCTCCTGTAAAATTTCCATTGCGACCTGCATCTGTTACTTTTATTTGTACAGATAAATTTCTTAGGATTAGTTTTATTAACTTACGTGGTTTAAAGGATCTCAGAGTATTTGTGATTTTTTAATACTTTAACTTATTTGGTTTAAAGTAATTAGAGTTTAATATCCTCGCAACTTGATGTAGACATATTCGCATCATAATTTACTGCAATCCCGTATTTCGACTGAAATTTGTTTACTTTCAGTCGTTTCCTTTAGATTAAAATTTCAGAGATTTTTGTAATTAGGTTTCGCTGTTTTTCGCACCCACTCTTTGTAGGTGTTTTCCTCTATTGGAGTGTTTCCACGAAGTAATTTACATAGGTATTGAAAATCCACAGCATATTTTTACTCTTATTTTTCCGTTTGCATAATTTCCGTGTCTGAATCTCCCGAGTAACTTCATATTTCAGACTTCAAATGACGAAGGGCTAAAGGAAACTTTGTTAGCCTCAATCTCACTCTAATAAAGTTCCGCGAAGAATTCCAATGGAACATTTTTTTATTTTCTCTGTTATCTGAAGACACCTTTCCTCCCGCAACATTCTAGTAATGATGAATTATACGTTCCTGAGGTAGAATCGGCGGCGGGATAGCAATATGGAGGACATATACGCAAATTTCGTGATTTTATCGCTGTAAATTGCGACTTTATCTTCTTCCAGTGACATTTACTCTGTTTTAACGACTTTTCGCATATTATAGAGCATTTTTTTACCTCATATCTCTTATACTTACTCTTATGATACAATATTTGACATTTAAAAATTAAAGTAGCATTGCGTCAAATTAATAAAAGATTAAATTCATATTATACTATTGTAATATATGTTAATTCAAGACTGATATTCTATTTTTTAAAGCGATCCCAATTCCCTTTAAATTCCCAATTGACTCTAAGGTTAGTTAGAACTTATGAATTGATAAAATGAAGTCGAAGTTTTGGTTAGCTTATTCTCAATAACTCATAGAGTTCTTCAAACAGCACCCTTTTGAAGAAAGATTATGAAAAGGTGTTAATTTTGGTATTAGGAAGTTGATTCCAATATTTTACGCCTAGTACCATTAATCATTTGCAGCATAGATTTCCAAACATTTTATCCCGTGGACACCATTTAATTTCCTATAAACCCCCAAGCCTGCGTATTGTTGAATTTTTCTTTTAAAAAGCCATATCTACTTTCCATTTGATTATGTTATATTTTTAAATGGGATCTTTGGCCTCCAAATGCTCATAAACACTCTCAAAGTTATAAAATAATATTGAACCTCCAATGTTTTCTCCCTGACATAGACCCCCTGTAAATCTATATGGTTCCCTGGGGGTAAATATGGACAACTTTGGGAATCTATGATTTAGAGCGATGTTTCTTAACGTAGGCTCCTCGCCACATAGGGGTGCAATGGAAAATGTCTTGCATATCTTGAAAATATTCTTTTTTCTTGCAATTTCCTAATGATTCCTTCCTAAAACCTATGGCCTAAGTCTTGGACAAGTCTTTGTATAGGCCTCCTTCAGTGAAAAATATAATTTTTTGATATTGAAAATTATGTGAATGTAACATGGGGCGCATTAGAATTTTAAAAGGAAAGAAAGTTTGGTAAACGCTGAGTTAGAGCATGATTTAATTCTGTGTTTTGGAATTAAGAGCTTTTTAGTGTGATCAATACCTCGGACCCTTCGTCCCTATTCCATTGCCCTATCCCATTGCCAATCAATGCTCCTCCCATTCATAGAAACAATGTGCCGCAGACCTACGCGAATATTTCCCCGTCTTATCCCGACCTTCAAATCCTCCCGTCGAAACCCGTCATCCACACACACTTCCCCGGCAGCAAAATAAAAAGCGCTCGCATTCATAAATCGCAGCGCATAATGGCGGCGAAAATATCAGTGTCGCCGTGGAGTTTAATGGGCGCCGGAGTCGCTTAAAAAGCGCGAATGTGGAGCGTCCTATTTCGGATCGTAATTAGTATGAATCAGCACTTCGCGGAAGCATCGTTAAAACAAAAAAGACGGCCTCGAAAACTCGGGATCGGGAGAAGGCTTTGGGCGATACGGATTTTTTACACGGAAGAACCAAATCCTGCTCTCTCTCATTAGTGGCGGAATATGTTTTATCCCTCTCATTGGGACTGTTTCACGTATTTTCCCGTAGATTGCTGCTCCGAAACTTTTTCTATGGAACGAAATACCGTCCGCCAAATTGCTCGATAGCGATTACCCTGTCGATCGAGGAAGCATATACAGCAGTTTGGTATTGGTCGTTGATAAACTTCCACGTTATTTTGTCCTCGTGCTTTAAAAATCAACTGAATACTGTAGTTATAGTATACACGTTCAGTCTACTACTACGTTCAAAAAGTTCCCGAACGTATTTCTTCCTGCAAAAACGCCAAGCATGAGAAATGTAAAATTAAAGTGGTAGATAGGTAGCTAGGTAGTTCCTAGGTAGCTGTACCCACAACAAGTGGCATTATCTACCACCAGCATTTTCACATTTCTCCTACTCGACGTTTTCGCGGGAAAAATAAGTTCGGGAACTTTTTTAATGTAATAGTATATATATGGAGTATAATTATAGTCACTGAATACCCAAACCATCAAATGATGTTTAAAAAATAAATATCATCAGTGCACTATTGAACAGTACAACAATATTTGTTAAACATCAAATGTTTAAGAAATAAACATCAAATATGTTTAATAATAACATTTTTGATGGTTTGAGTATTTAGTGACTAATGTTATACTACTTTACCATGAGCGGTATACCTTTATCTGAATGGAGCCTTCAATGCCAAGATTTTCATTGATTACCTAAATAGTATAGTTTCTTGACAATATAATCATGATTTTTTTAATGTTGCAAATCAAACAAAATCCGGCAGTAATAGATCATTGAATTGTGCCGTAAACAATACAAAAAACATAAATTTCACGCTAATATCGGAGAGCTGCTATGTTTATTTAATATATTGAATTTTCTGCTCCGCTGTTTTTCATGCTTATAGTTGTATATTCATAGTGGTTGTGATATACTTCAGATCTTTTGATAATTGATACGTATAAAAATGTAAATAATCATGCTGAATAATCAGTACATTAATTGACTGCTCTGTTCAATTTAAGGATCATTTTAGCTAATGCTTAATAATGTATTAAGAGCTTTTAGGTATTTACCCAATTCCAAAGCTTCAAAATGTTCATACATATTTTTAATTAAAATAAGTTAACATAACAGTCTTAGTTTTAAACAGCATTCGATTTACATGGCTTACAAATTAAATATCCATAATTGTTACTTCGATAAAAACTAATTTCATCCTCGATGCTAACGAATGCACCTAGATGCTAGCGATATAACCTAAGTTAAGTAACAATATAAATAAATAAATACTCATATGCCAATCAAGTTTCAGCGAAAAGCGTTTTGATATTTCCGTGTTCTTTTTTAAACTATTTTCTGTTTCTTGTGAATTTGTAAATATCTCCGTCGTAACTGATTCGCAGCTGATACACTCTTACTAGAAAATTCTAATTATTCCTTTGTCCAAAAACTTTACACTTAGTACAAACCTTTCATGAGCCAGCAATAAGCTTTAAATTTAAGGAATTTCTCGAAGCAGAAAAAGATCTCCTGTTTGATTAAATCAGATAGTTAGCATAGATCTTCGTAACGATGAACTAATTACATGTTTTCCGCTTCAATTCTCGGACACTGCTTTTATTCATTAGAGCGATCTGAAAAACCGGCAAACTAAGTGAATGGGCAAATAGAACCCTCAAGCGGAGAGCATTAATGTGATAGTAAAAACAAAGAGAATCTTTACGTGAATTCCCTAATTAGGAAGTCAAAATTTGAAATTTTGTTTCCATTGAGCGGCTCATTTACATATTAAATAATCCAATTCCATTCAAATTCTTACCACAGGCGCGCATACCATGAACGGGACACGAATTCGGAATCTCTGCATTTCTATCGCTCGTGCAGCATTAATGTAGATTTGAGGTTGAGTCGTAAAAACATTGAATGTTTGAATGATGGATGCGGACCTCCCCGCCATAATTTGGTTAGATATTTCGCACCTTTGGTTATTTCGGAACTGCGTAACGTGTGAAAATGTTGTCCATTGTACGTAACAATAATAATAACGACTCTAATTTGTACGAGATTGAATAAAATAATTCTCCTCTTACATCTAACCCTTCCTCGCATAACATTTCAAAGAAAGAGATAGCTTGAAAACAATTAATACACAAAAACATTGATTCCCAGATTTAAAAACATAAGGTATTACTTAGCAAAACATACACCGCAGCAGGAAAATACTTGCAATGATAATATGATAATTAAGTAAATTTGAATATAAGAAGATAACTTAAACCTGTGAGCCAGCTAAGTATATATTGATCACACTTTGAGGGCTCAGGAATCAAATCTCTCCCACACTTTTATCAAAGGATATTATTGAATAAGAATTAATAATCACATAGCAAGCTTCCCGTGGTCCTTTAGATTCCTTACATACGTACCCTATCATATATGTCGAAACTAATTAGGTCTTAAAGGTAAACTATTATAACAGCATGGCGGCTCAAACTGAATTAACATCGTAACCTCGTTGGAGATTTTATTCCCTTCTTTTTACCCATCGACGCTTGCCCTGAAAAATATTACATCTTTGGGCTCTGTCGCCTCTGCCACCCCAATTCCATTCTCGTACGCCATAACCAAAGTGCATGTCCTGAATATTCATGAAGATATGCGAATTGCATTTCTCGGCCAGTGAGTGGCGTGGGCACTGATTACGTCGTCTCTGAGTTGGTCCTCCTAAAAGAATAGATTCTGACCGAACCTCTTCGGGACACAGGAAGGAGAAACAGTGGGGTGAGGACTGCTAAGGCTGAAGAGCGAAGCAGAGATAGATGAATTAATATTTCATTTGTGCAAGGAATCAAGTAAAAGAAGATTACATTGTATGTCTCATAATAGCATGTTAGATCAGGTGAGATTACAACAGTATTTTATACCCAGTGGGTGTTCGGTTAACTGGCATTATCCATTATTATTACATTTAATTAGTTATTAAAAGACGATGTCTGTTACAAAAATGGTTCGTTGATCGATCACTGAATCAGCTCTAAGTTCTATTGAAATTCATTTATTAGTTTCTGAGATTGAAGAAAATCTATAACAGGAATTGAACAATTTCTCACAAACAACTTCTCGCTGGACTTAATTAATTATAGAGAGACATCGCATAACATAGACACGGTGGTGCCTTGAAGTTGTGAGTAAAAATAATGTTGAGTGGCAAGCTGAGGCTATGGTTGATACGGGAATTTATAACGTGTTTTTTGTTGTGCAGAAGAGTCAGTGAATGTGAATATCCGACTAGAGCAGGGGTATTTTTACTAAAGACGTACACAATTATCAAACCTAAATATGAAAGCAAAATAGTTCTATGACTCTGACACTCAGCTTCGAGCTTGTTCTTTGAAATGTCAGTCGTCCAAACATAAATATTTCGCCAAAGTTACCGTTTACTGATATTTCCGCTGTCAGAGCTTTTTACAACAAATAACCCGTCGTACTGCATCTACGCATAATTCAGTCTCTGACTATTTTTACTCATAAAATGGTAATTGGTTGAGAAATTGCATTGCTTACCAGATAATTACTTTGAATCGTCAACATGTGTCAACAATCGTCAACAAATACAATTCATCATAAAATGGCATTCTTTGTTGTTCATCCTTTTTCTCCAATGTCGTGCAAGAAGCTACCAAACACACCCACGATAGAACGAGGTTGGAGCAGGAAAGTGGTTAGTCGTTCACCAGAAATGAAATACAGACCGCAGAAGGGTGATCCAGCCGCATACTTGCTCGTAAAATGCAAATGGTGGAATAAAATTAGCTTAGGTTAAGCTATAGTTTCTCAACCGATTCACAGATGCGATGCGAGGATGTCCTTGGGAATTCCGAATCATTGAAGCCGATGCAGTTCCGTGTTTCGCACATCACGCCCGGGTTTTGAGGCTGTAAATATATCTTTCGCTTTCCGGATCATCGGTGTCTGCCGTATTTCTTAAGATAAAGTTCTCCAAAGCACGGCCCATTGACCAAATCTGGCCACCGAAAGGCTATTTGCGGCCCGCGAGCATACTGGGCGCTATGCTAAATACCCAATGACAGGGCTGCTGTAACAAGGCGTGGAAGCTGCGCCCAAACACCAGTAGCAGAAAAGTGGGACGACCAACATCTCTATCCAAATTGTTATTGAGGTACTTTTGCAAAATGTTTTGATGAATTGAATTAATGGTACGTGACAAAAATGTTTTCCGCTTCCGAAGCTGAGCTATTGAGGCGTCTGATTGACTAATTGGGAAGTGCGTATGGAGTTTATATTCTAATTTAATATCCATATATTTATGATACTTTATATGCTGGAATGCTATGCTAATATTTAAGTTTTTAACTCATTTGTGTTAAATTGGAAGGTTTAATTTTGGAAAGGGCCATTTTTGTCATTAAACTATATTTTCTTAGGATATTCAAACAGAGAAACATGGCCTTCAGCTCATGTTGGTAACCATTTTTGTGAAATAAATAAGGTTTTAAAAAAAAAAGCACACATTAATAAATTGGCATGATTTTCTGTATATTGGCGATGTGTTTCAGTGACTTGTCCATTTGATTATAAATTTGCTACATTTCTACATAAAATTACGTAATATTATTATCAAAAACATTATGCATGTGTAACCTTTTGTTTCCTTACGAATGAAAATCCACCGTTAGTTTTTATTTTCCATGTTATTCCATTCAAGCAAACAATTATTTTTAGGTATTTTAGATTTATGTGTATACCATTGAGCCGCCCGTAGTTTATGGCATGGGTTGTGAAGTTATTGCCCCATTAGATCCTTTCAGTTTATCATTTCGTAAGTAATCAAGTCGCCTTTCTCTCCGTTGAGTAGGAGGCATATTCAACTACGAGTTTGATGAGATCACGTTCATCATGTTTGGGAAAACTTCCAGGAAAGGCCTACGGAATATGCATTTAAGGAAATGTCTTTAAAAAATGCAAACTACGAATCTTCGTCCAATATATAAATATTTTAATCTGAGCAATTTCAGGAGGAAGGAAATCTCAGAAAAGTACTTTGATTAGTCCAAATTTCTTAGAATTCCTAAGAAATATGCTTGATTTGCAGCTATTTAGCCTTCATTCGACGCTACATTAAGTTCCTGACGGTTCGCAATGTAATAACACTTAGCTATGAAATTCCTTTATTTTTTAATTAATTTAATATTCTCAGAATGTTAAAATCTAACACACCTTTACTTACGTAAAAATATGTGAGCATAAGACGTGAATTGAGCCAAAATGAAAGTTAATCTCTCAAGAATGAAATTAATAATGCAGAGGAAGTTATCATGGTCAAATTTTACAATCCATTAAGGGAGAAATTTTCAAGTAGGAAACACTTCATCTGGAGAAAATTTAAGAGGATTAAAGGTGAATCTGAAACACTCTTCAGCCAAATTTGGTATTCAGCAGATGTTCTACTTTACATTTAAATCACTCTGCGACATTCAATAAAGTTTAGCTGGCGATATTTCTCAGAATATGGTCAATCCTTGAGCATAGAGCATTTTCTTTACAAACTAAATGGCATTAAATTATGTCAGCCAATGAGGAAAGGATTTATATCGTCCTTCTGCATATTTAAATTTTTAGAAGAACAGAGTACATCTCTATAAATTCTTGGGTAGTGATTTAAATGACCAAATATACGACTTGGTGTTTCCTGCTCCATACACACGCAGCTCTCAAGATGTTTCTCAAGATATATGGACAGATAGTTGTATTTGTCTATTCTGCTGGGAAGCATAATGCGAAAGAACAAATTAGTGAATTTGGGAGTTCGGTGTTTTCAGGGTCCCTGCTAATTCGCCATGCTGCGACTCGCAGGACAAGAATGTAAATATTTCTTTTTGTAAGCGAAAACAATTTACTGTCTGTAAAGTATTCAGCCCGAAGGTAGGTTGTTACCTCATCCTTTCTAACATTAGCTAACAAGATCTAGTAGATGGGATGAGGCTTACAGGTAAGCATGAGGAGTGAGTTACTTTGTCCTTAATTTTCTATTCAAGCCAGAACGCTATAAGCGGAATATGTCCACGTAAGTGAAGCACAATCACTCTATATACGAATTACACTTAAGTTGGCATTCCATAAGGATAGACTTTAATTATTGCTTATATTCAGTGTACCTCGATAGCTTTAATATTATGAACAAGACTCACAAAGGTAAATGAAAGATAATTTTTCATCCCATACTAGATGAATATTGAAAAATATGGTATCAGAAACAACTCCATCTTTGCATTTGCAATTTCATTCATGCGTCGTTTTAATTCTATAGACTGTTAGACTGTCAACTGTTAGAGGAAAGTTATTAATACCGTCAGGTAGAGTATACTGTTATCAACCTTCTTTCTCTTATCAGACAGACGGGAAGCAATCCTCTTGACATTGAATGGGCCTTTCACGTGCCGTGTTCATACGGCGTAAGACAGCGTTCTCTCCCATGGACGCTTCGAGCATCCAGTGCACATTCCACGGCAGACGACTAATTACAGATCTCGGTTCCCCGTATCCGTTCTCCATAGCCCTAGTCCAAGTCTGTCACTCGAATATCTACGCGCGACGTACACCGCTGTGAAATACGCAGCTGGAAAAAATGTTCGTGTAGAACCGAATTCATTCAAGACTAAACTAAAGGTCCCAGAAATAGCAATGGTTGGATGCGTCGGAGATACAGTGAAATATATCCATACGTATAAAAGTTAATTGATCTTAACAGATATGATTTTTTATTGAATACAGATTATGTACTTTTTAGATGTATACAGATATGTATGACTTTTTAAATGCGTCATAGTCATATTTATCCGTATATAGATATATACATATAAATATGACTTTCTCAGTATCTCAGTTTATTTCATGTATGTTTGTTATGTTAATATGCCAATGGGTTAATTAATTTATAACAACTTTTGTACGTGTAACCTTGACCTTTCTTGTATATTGTCTGTGCTATTTTCTCATCACTAAACATGTGCAATATGTATTAGTTTGTTTATATTTACTGTTTGCATTTGCTTTGGTTTGAACTTGCCACAGTATTATTTATTTTTTTATTGTGTCGAATGGGTTTTTTAGTTATAATTAATTTTCTGCTGTCGAACAATCGCTGTTATATTTACTGAGGGAAGTCCACAAACAAGTTCTCTCCGGGGATGCCTTTATTTCTTTCCCTTGAGGCTTGCCCATGTGAGCATGATTTTTCTTTGATTGAAATAAATTATTATTATTATGTATTGTTGATCTCCCACTCGATAATTATCTCTTAAATAATTGAGTTTGAGGGATGAAATTCACTCAACTTCCCTCGCTCAACTTTTATCTTCCTGCTGAGATAATTATTGCAATAGAGAAGTATTATATTTCATTTACATAAACTAACCTACAAGGTTAAAATTACCGTTGATATTTTGTTTTGTCCGTTAGAAATTATTTTAGGCCAATTGAATCAAATTCAAAACGCAGTCATTTTCAACTCCAATTTCCTCATGCGGTGCTTGTTAAATATTGAAACTTCCTCTTACACAAAATTTCTGGAGTTATTTTCCAAATTATCCTATTTCCGAGAAATAAAATTATGATGGCTTATATGGCTAGGCTAACCTGTTTCAATAAGAGAGTTAAATCGACTGTTAAATATTACAATCGTCGGCGTCTCTATTGGAGGTTTGAATACTTAGAACGTAGGGTAAAGGCAAGTTCTGGGTTAAGAACATAGCGAGATGGCATAGTGCAGAGGAACCTTCGATTGGGTAAGTGCAGCTTTAGAACGCAATATGGAATCACTCGGGCATGTCCCTCCGAATTGTTGACTTAGACAGAAATTTGACGCATGGATGAAGAGATGTTCTAGAGAAGATTTCTCGCTACCATATTACTGTTCTTAACAAATATATACGTACAAATATTGGGTCTTACATCGCTAGAAAATAGTCTAATTATAATTTAAATAACACGTCGAGAGTTCTATCAAAGAAGATATTATAGGAATTCATATAAGTGGAAAATAACAGGTCATTGATTGAGAGAAGTAAAGGGCCGATTAATTCATAAAGAGAGGTTCAGAGAAATTATGGATTTTTTAACCTTATATTAACAAAAATGTTGTTAAAATGGTTGAAAATATTTCAGAGTGAACTAACCATCTAAGGAACAAAGTGTATTAATCAAAACTTACCAGAAGTACTGTAACATTCGAGCATATTTAAGTATTCCATTATTTTTACGTTACTCATTTTCACCTCCATCAAAACTTATACAACATAAAAAATATATTTTATTAAACGTCTTCGCTTTCCTCAACATATCGGGTCAGCTAAGTTTTAAGAGAATTTTTTTCTAAACTTTTGTTTTCGGATAAGCCTCTGAATAAAATAATCTTTTTTGACGTTTTCCTCTTTGCGTTTTGTAAGTCTGTAAGAATTTTTAACATATTAGAGTTAATGATTATTATGACGTAAATTTTCATCAATTCTCCTTTCCTTAATAGATATGTTACAGAAAAATCTCAATTTACCTAACATTTGAGCTTTGATCGATTAAAAAGGCTTATAGTTATGACTTTATGTTTGAACCCCATATAGTTTTCGTACATTAAGTGAGTTCAGGAGACATGAGCGCAGGATTCATGATTTTCAGCGTATTATCTGAAGATCATTGTGTTACACCGAGCCTGAATAATGGAAGATTCACGCTTAGCTTACTCCGCCGCGTTCGGAACGTGATTTCACGCCATCTTACAACGCATTTCTGCTTAACGAGGCCTATTGTCTGCATCCGTACGGGCAAGAATGACATTAACGTCGAAGGTATTACTATTCAACTTATACGTCTGAGAATCCGATTCCGGTCAATGAAATCATTCACGCGCACATATGATAGAAAGGGTGCCATCCGACGCCGTTCTGACTTGCCGAAAGCGTTCAGCCTACCAATAAGGCTTCGAAGAACAGCCAATGGCCTCGCTCCCCTCTCCCGGTGTCATCTTTGCACCCTGGGAAATACTCCGGGGGTGACATTTACATACTATACGGTGGCAAAAGGATAGAGAGAGACTGTGGTAAAGAAGAGCAAAAGAATGTGCCTGGAGGTGTGACGAGGGAAAAGGTCGAAGGATTAGGGAAGGTATTCGATATAAGATTGATGCCTAAATTCACAAGATATATTTAGAAAAGAATTAGGTGTACAGAAAACAAAGCAAATTTCGTCTCGAATGAAGAGGAAAACACTTCTGGCGGTAGAATCGAGTGATAGGATTAGAATAGCAGTTTTTCCGATCATATTCCACCTTTCGGTAGTTTCGTGTGCATCAATATTCCTTATTCCTGGGTTTCCCGAACTGTGCTCCGTGAAAAAAAATAGTAATAACATTATAGGCATATTTTCCTATAAATTGCTAAATTTTGGGATTTTTTTATTCTTTGGCCAATAATGGGAAAAGAAGGTAAGGTTTTGATTTTGAACAGTTTAAAATTTGTATAAAAACTAAATTTTATCTTACAAATGCTACATTTTCTTTTTGAAGACCTATAATTTGAAATTTTTAAATATTAAATGCTAAAAAACTAAATTTTATTTGAACTAGTAATGACTCGAACTCAAAGATATACTAAATGCAACAAGTGTTTTTATTTTTCTAGGATGTATTGATTATGTGTCATTAGCCACCCCTCAAACTTCAATCTCATATCATCAAAATTCAAAGACCCCCAAATGCTCCGTCAGTGTAAAAGTTTGGAAAACTCTGCCCTATTCAATGCCATTCCTTTCGCTTTTTGGTAACCACACATTTTATGTCATCTAACGTCTTTCGTCCGTGTCTTCACCTCGGTCTCTTTCTATTATATTCTACTCTAAATTACTTTCTTTAACTATTCCCTTCCTTACAGTATTGGCCCACCTATTTCTCTGTCAACGCTTAACTGCTTTAACTAAAGCCTTCTCTTCCACAACCATTTCCAGCGCTTTCGTGTTAGTTTACCTATCAAATCAACTCACTTTTTCATTCAATGCCAAACCCACATCTCGAAGACCTTCAAACCTTTGACTTCCTCATTTTTACGGTCCAAGTTTCACACCCATTAGACGAACCTATTTTCTCAGCTGATACCCCATTACTATTATATCTAAGGGTAACAAAGAATGTTAAATATTATGGACCGGTCATGTCGTCCAAGAGTGACTACGTATTTAAAATTAAGAGGAAAGAAGGAACATGGCTGTGCCATTACATTAGCCTTTAAGAAGCTCCAAATAGCCGTTGCGTTTTTCCTCTTAATTAACTCTACTGTTCTAATAAACAATGAATGGCTATTTGGATCTATTTTAACTCTAATGCACGTATTTAAAGCCATAACCATACTCCTGCGTGATTTCTTTTAGTAGGAATTAATTTTCATAGGTGGCTTTTGATCCTCATTTTTTTCTTGGGAGAATCATTCTTTTTTACATTTTTTATAATATTAGTAGTAGCTAGATAACTCGATTGTAAGAAGGCGAGGACCAAAGCACCCTTTGAGTGCGTGTTGAAGCAGCTCCGGATTGAAGTTTCCAGTGACTCTACATAAGCCGCTTATTCTGATCCTGAGTGTGGGGAATCCGTGCAGCTAATAACTGGATTATTTATTCGTTCGTGACAACGTGAACTGGCGCGCTCTCCGTCCCTTATTTCCATAAATTGTTCACTGGGCGCACGCGTATTTTTTTGTCCCGTGATTATTCTTTGAAGCCGATGATCGCATTACACGAAGGAAGCGTCGCTGTCTGAGTGTATTGGACATAGGTCAATGTAACAGTCAACCCATGGGAAAGCTCTCTTTTTATCCCGTACACAGTTTCGCAGGCGAGCGGGCCCATTTCCTAATCACCATCGTTTGTGGTCTCTTGTTACTTCGCTAAGCCCCCGGCGGTGGCGCTTTCATGCTTATAAATGAGCTCGCAACTCAGCTCAATGGACTAGATGATCCGTTCCTAATATCAATAACTATCCCTCGCATTAGAGAACTAACGCTGGGAGGCTCCTCATATTAGGGTCATATCTTTGGATAAAAGATGAAATGCCCCATTTATTATTTCCTCGTCCATTCTGATATTTTCGCTCCCGAATTCGGGCGTCCCAAATTCGTTAAAACCTCCCGTTTGAGCTATGCTTACGTAACGGAAAACGGTCTCGTAACTGAGAGTAAACGCTTTTAGCATTTAAGGAAAATCGAACTTTATGTAATAATTTATGTATGGAACTTAGAGTATTCGAATTTTCATCATTCGACATCGTTCTAAATTCGAACTTTACCTTGTTCCGCGGCATTTTGTATCCAATTAGCGTTTAAAAATATCGTGATAAATCCGAATTTTATTTTGGTTAATTAGAACTTCTTACAATTCATAAATAATCTCAAAACATAAACTTCTCAAAAACAAGGAGGCGACTTTAAAATGCTGTTGAAAGTCATGATGGTGGAATCCATTTTTCAGTCATTAATCATATATTACTACAGATATTTAAATTTAAGAAGCAAATAAAATCTTTCTTAAATTATGTGAATGTAGCTTTTGTCTACACTCACATACTTAACAATACAGTAGATAACATTTAATTTGTGTGATTATTTTTTAAATTTCTTAATTTACAATTGTATGATTCCAATAAAGCAATTAAAAAACAATACTTGTACTGATAATTCCTAAAAATAAATAAAATAAAGTCTATTTTGCAACCCCTACGAAGAAACTTCTTTAATTCTAACTTTTGGACAATTCGAAGTTTTGGCTTGTCTATTTATGTTTGAATTAATCAAGTTCCGCTGTGATTTATTTTCAAATAAAAGTGACTAACGTTTATTTACATTTTTATTTGCAGTTCCGATCGCTACTTTGGACCCCATATCCAACAATGGCATCCGAAACATCCCGAAGAATTCATGCCACGTAAACGGAGAAGTGTTTGAAGATGGAGACCAGGTTAGAAATATATTAATTATAGCAGCCGAAAGAGTATTAAGAAGGGGACTGACGTATTAACCCAAAAATGAAACCTATGAAGTACAACTGTTACGAAATTAAGCCGCGAATGAACCAATTCACTCAACCGCTTTCAATACTTTATGCCATCACCAGGTGTGCTAACAAGGAGCAAAGACTGAATCCAAATTTGGTACCACGATATAAAAAAGCACACGTTAAAACCTTTTCTACATTTACTTCCTACTTTTCCCCACACTCCCGTCCCTCAATCTCTTCACATACACTTTCGGCTTGATATCCCCAGTCCATCACAATCAGCTACCTCCGTTCCTCTCATTTCCAACCTTGCCTCCATAATACTCTTACAATTAGTTGAACAAGGTTTCAACCACATTTATTTGTTACCCGGAGTAAAATCATTCCCTTGTTTTTCTGCATTGTATTTTCTGTAATTTGGCTTCATTTGTGCATACCTATTCTAGTTGTAGGAAGAGGCTAGTCCTTTATTTTTGAGAAATTTTCATTTCACCAGAAGGCTATACATTTTATGGACTACTTTATACGCTATACTTTTCCTCGTGAGTTCACTTCTACATTTCATTATAAGATAAAATTATGTTTGTTCCTCTTTATTCTTAGTTGAAATGAGGATTAAATAAACTCTTAAAATTCCCTCCCTCCCTTCCTCAAAAAGTAAAATATCCGTCGAAACATTTTTGAAAACCCTTTAATCAGTTTGAGGACGCTGCACTGCGTTTCTGGGGCTCTATCACAGATTTCATGTCTTGCTTTATTAAACAGAAAACATTCTATGTTAATTTTAAATTACTATCGACTAGAAAGCATTTGATTTTTCAGCAAACCCCTCCGTCATGAAGCTATTACTACATTGATAATATGAGTAACTTCCTAGACACATAAATTGAGGTTCTGCTAATTAAAACCTTCCATAAAATATTTTTCACAATTTAATAAAAATGTGTTTACATATTCATGTATTGACAATAAGACTATATGAAGACCCATGCGCTAAGAAAGGATGACATCAACCCAAAATAATGTAGAATTTAAAAATAGATTATCATTTCTCCAATATTGTGCTGAGTTTTGGAGACAAATTAGTAATATCCAACTAATAGACTGACTGAATGATATATAACACAATAATTGACTGTTAACTCCATGAACTCACTCATTTCATAATCCTGATAAAAATATAATAATTGCATCAGGGTGACATAAGTAACAGAAAATTTTTATCATACATTATTGTATATCTTTTCTATTTAAATATTTCTATAAAATTTAAATTGGAAATTCAAGTGTATCGTATAAATACACAATTTATTTAGAAATGATAAGACTTATAATAAAAGCCAGTGAGTGGTGCGTACTAAGTCTTATTGTAAGCTATATCAGCTTACTATTCTTTGATAGATTTATTTCTACTTCGTCAAATATTTCTTCTACCGACTAACAACATTTATTCAATTCGAATTAAAAGTTTACTTGCATTAATAACCTATTGCTTCCAGGTCATAATGACGAGGGCAGATCTAAATGGCGAAATAGACCCGTGCGAATCCTGTCTCTGCGTCCGGGGGGAGGTCTTCTGCTGGTGGGGAGGTTGTCCACCACGCCACACCTCCCCTCCCTCAACCCTCAGACCACTCAACCCCAGCTCGCCTCTCCCGCCTGCTTCCGTCACGACCATGCCTTCCGAAGAAGCAGCCCCAGGCAGAATCCCAGATCACCCCACCTTGTCCTCCCCCTATCCACCCATACCAGGCGACGATTCCACCAGTGCCAAAAGCTCCTCCGTGGACACCTCGACACCCGAATACCCCGAGGAGGAGGAGAACGAGGAAAGGAGTTCGCGGGACGATGAGAAGCCTCTGGGGGAGGAGTCGAAGAAGAGCGGATACTTCCCTTCATTGACCACGAAGCCCAACTCCGCGTCGGGCGGCCACGGGAAGAGCGGAGAGGAAGACTTCGAGGGCGATATGGGTGTGGAGGGAGTGGACAAGGGCCTTCCGGAAGGGACAAGTGAACTGGCAGACACCGTGTCGGAGAGCGGTGACATCGAGAAGCAGTCGAGGCAACAGCAGTCACCGAGCTTGGACATGTTTGACGTGGATGCATTTTAAGCTTGGCGGCAGGAGAGACGGGAGGCGGGGAGAGAGGAAGAGGGGTGGGGCCAAGTGCATCAAAATATCGAGGAAATTGATACCGAACGGTTTGGCGTTCGTCAACAGCTGTTGTCCACAGAAAATTTTTCATATCGTAACTTGTGAGAACGTGGGATACCTTGATGCCGATAGGGTTTTTTGAGTTTCTAGAGCCCGACTCTAAATTTAGATTTTGAAAGACGAGATGACTCCAAAGGCGATTCGGCTGTTTCCCCCTCCTTGTTTCCTTTAGGGCGAAAATAATTAACGGTTTTCATTGTGGCGAAACACGCTTTGTTATCGTTTACAACTAATTTACAAATGGGTAGGTCACGAGCCAAGGAAAATTCAATTGCGGCAGGGTTCCCAGGTTCACCTCCGCATATCAACTTTTGTGCGTGCATTGTGCTGACAAATACATTTTTATCGCTAGAGCTTGAATTTTAAACGTAAAAAATAGGGTTGGGTTAGGAAAAGATACGTTTCGAAAGAATAAGTAACGATAGAGAGACGTTAAATCAAAGTATTTAATTGAATTTGGTTACTGGCAGTTTCCAGTGATTGATCCCAAAATTATAAACGGCCTCAACACCATATATATTTCAGTTATTATTATTGGAAAAAAAGAGAAAAATGGATGCATGAATGAAATAGAAATATTTCAAAATCAAGAAGCTTTTGCATATTTATTCCATTTTTCCTATACACAAAAGTAATCGGTTCTTTTTATGAAAGATACTCTTATGTTAATAAAGGGAATAAAGAATACTTTATTTTACTGTCTAGACTTCTACGACTACCTTCAAAATGATATCAAATACGTGTGTGTAATTTATAAAGTATTTAAGCTTGAGTATATTAACTGCCCAGCCCTAAATAAAATAATTCACAAAACAGCAAAACAGTGAATAAAATGCTGTTTCTTCTAGCTATGGAGCATTTCAATAAAACATTACACATCTCTTTACTTATCATCAATATTTCATGCTGTTTATGGTGTTAGGTATTTGGTGAATTGTATTAACAAATAAACAGCGAAAGCTCCAGAATATGTTACACATCTGTTTTACAATTTTTAGGGATTCTTTTAATGGAATGGGATGAATAACAGCAAGATTTTGGCATTTATTGTTTCATATTAAACTTTGTGGCTTTCATACATGTGGTATTATATGCTTTTGTGGATATTGAAATTTTCAAGAAAAAATGTTGAAGACATCACTGCATTATATCATAAATCATCGTTTATTTGAAAGTAGTAAATACCATCAAGATTTAAAAGATTTCATGTAGTATATCAATATATGTTGTTTTATAAGCTCATTTAAATCCTAGAAAAATATTTTGCAGTATTTTTTAAAATTCCCTTTATGGTAACTTAATTTCTCACGTTTTTTGTATAAATTTTCATAATTGTTTGTATCTTCTGTGATTCTCCAAATAATACGAAGAACTTATTTTCATAAAATAGTCTAAATGCAGTGGCTTTATAATATGGTGAGCAAATAGAAGGATTTGGGGTGCTTATGAAAGTGTAATCTTAGTAATTTATTTTCAAGTAAGTGACATATCCTTTAGATTTAATTTATGAAACTCATCATTTAAATAAGCTATTTGACCTGAATTGTCTACCTAAATGGATTAAATAATTCTTGTTAATTCAAAAAGAATAGTTGCAAAAGTATAATATGTAAATTATTATTATTCAACTTATTTATAATAATTGAAACAGAAGATTTTCATAATTTTTTTAAAGTAAATCAAGAGTAAAGATTTATCACATTGTATTTCGAAACATTCAACTTATCTACTAAGTATGCATTATACACTGATTTTATTTCCTGAATTTTGATAATAATATATTTCATGGTTATTTGTATTATGCACATCTTTAAATAAAGGAAAAGTAAACAGTAGGAGGATATGATGTGCAAATCTTAAAGAGGTTTTATTTCAGAAGCATGTAGCTGTGTTCCATGTACTAAATGATATTCTTTACATTGTCCTGGGAAGATAAAAATTTATGGGGAAATTTTCATGTAATATACATGTAAGTGAGATGAACTTTAATGTTAACCTAAAAGTCGCAAAATTTAGTAATAATTTTTTTGTATTTATTGATATAAAGTAAACTACTCTATATGATTGTATGTATCTTAATTAGTGTTAAGTATGTTTGATTTAACTATGGTGATACAAAGATTCATCAGTAATTGGACATTGATTTAGATCATTCAAAAGTTTTCGTGATACAGCGAATTTCATCCCAATATTGGTAACTCAATTGTAATCTTGCATTTCTAAATATCAACTTTATTTTCATGCACAAATGCGACTGTGCTGTAAGACATGTAGTAGCCCTAAAAGAATAAAATAGTTCATTTGATTAAGTCCTGTTTTATGTGTATCATCTCAAGTTTAATAATGTTGTTGAGATGTAATTTGTGGTAAAATGGGTGATTTTATTATAAAATCATTTTAGTTAATATCTTTTAGAATACTTGAGGTAAAGGAGTAATGTAGGCTACTTTTAATATACTGTAGCTGATGGAAAGTATTGATTCTGGTCTGTTGTCTTCCAGATAACTGTTATTTTTTGTGTAATTTATCACCTGTAAATCACCCTGTATGTGAATATAGATAGCTAAATAAATTTACTGGTAATAAATACATTAAAACTATAATGTAATTTTATTTGTCGTTCTTTCTGTATTTTCCCTAGGAATGGCAGAAGAAGTCATAAAGACTAATAGTTTCAAACAGAGAGAGCCAAAAGTAGTTATGTAATTTACATACCATATTTTTCCCATTACAGCTCCCTGTGAGAGTATTAGGGAAATAGTGCCCTCATTCTGATAGAAATATTTGAATATCAATTATGATTTGGTAATTTTTGTCACTTCATTTAGTTATGCAGGTGTTTTTAGACTGAAATCATTTTTTATGTGAATGAACAGCAGACTTTGTATTTTCCACAAGAAATATTTTATTACATGACCAGTACACACCTGAGGATGGCTGTATGGCCAAAACCAGTCGTGTAATAAAATTGTTTTGTGGAAAATACAAAGTCTGCTGTTCATTTTCATAAATGGTGTTCCACCAAGTAAAGTCAGTTCATATCGATTCAATTTTTATGTGTTGATATATTTTACTCTTGCATTATTTTAGTAGATCATTAGTAAAAATAAAAATCAACTTTATTATAGCTTTATATTTTTTGGCTTCTTTACAGCAAACATCTTTTTTACACAATTGAAATCAATAACTTTGGTGGCATCATATTCAATAGATACGATATCCAGGTGAGAGTCACTCTTGGTTTTTTGATTGCTTAAATCATTTTTAACAGTAGTAGAGTATTTAGTACAGTAGAATCTCTATTTTACGAAGTTGAAGGGACCCAAAAATTTGAGCTTTGTAAATTAGAGAGTTTGTAAATCTTTCAAGCAATCGAAACCCCAACAATTCCAATCCAGTTTCAGTTGCGCTCTGCATAAAGTTAAATTGGATTAAAAGGAAGGTAATATTTCAATAAAATTAATTACACATCCAGTTCAATGTTTAATATAACAAAAGGAAAATTCTAAATTAATGCTAATTAATTCTAATTAATGCTATATTAATTAATTATGTGTTGTAGGTTGCTCTGTGTTCATAAGTTCAAAAAAGCATGTACAGTTTTCTTAATTATCTTATATAACTCTTAGGGACCTGCTTCTGAATTCATACGTCAATTAAATGGAGGTTTCATAAATTGAGGTCATTTTACATTGTTTTCCTGTATGCAAAGATTGGGACCAGCAGAATGGTTTGTACATGAGTGTAATTTCCGAAAAAGAGGTTGGTTGGGTTGGTTTGTACAATTTGCAATATAGAAATTTTTTTTGTTTTGAGTAAATAGCCCTTGAAGCATTTGATACTGTCGGATAGTCATGAACTGATTGGTTAATTTGCTCAATCATTGTGAAGATCAGAAACTTAAAATAATCTGGGCAGATGCTTTGGCTATGATTGTATTATATTCAAGTAATAAATTTTATAATGTTGATGGTTATAATTGTACTGGGTTCTTTTGAATTAGTATTATTTTGCATCAACATTATCTTTGATGTGGCCACATTCATTATCCCTAAATCATGAAACATAGATCATTAGCATTGGTTATAATCAATATGAAAGAGAGAACTGTGTGGTCCCAATATATCTTACAAAGAATTCTTGGGTAATTCAAGCCTTCCCTGTTGTAAACTTATTGAATTGAAACTATTGCATGTGATAAACTATTGTGTGTGATTTTGTTTAAGCAAAGGACCATGGGTGTTCAAAGTGAGTTTGGCAAGTTGATCTTGAATCATGATCTAGAACAGAGTTTACCAAACTATTTTCCGCAGAACGCTGTTGTTTTGCTGAACCCGAATAGGTTTTCCGCTGCAATTTGTAGTCTTAATGGAGAATAAAAGTTATTAAATGCTTTATTTATTCATATTTTTATGTTTGTTATAATATTATAGTTTTATGTTTAAAAATAATTACTAAATAAATAATTAGTTGTAATTAAATGATTTTTAAAATTTTACACAAAGAATTACCTAACCTAAAAATAAGGTTAGTGTTCTGATAAACTCCCCAGGTTTGCAAAGTGTTCCATTACAGAAAAAAAATTAGGAAACCCTGATCTAGAATATCTTCATTACATGATATATACTGCTGAATATCTTTATTTATTATTACTTATTTTTTACTTGATTTCTTTTTCAACTAAGTTTGCTCAAAATTCATTTTCATTAACTTGAAATTTTTGATTCCTCTATTCACATTTAATTTTAAAGTGCTTCTAGAAAACTTTTTGAAAATGTCTAGGTTAATTACGATTATTCGGAAATAGGTTTCTTTTTATATTGCAAACTTTCATATTTATCTCTGGCTCATAACTATTTCCTGTGTTTTAGTTTTTATATGTATTGAATGAAATTTGCATGAAATTAATGTTTCAAAAGCATCGAATTAAAAAACTAAATTATATTAAATAAAGAATTAATGAAGGCATTAGTCAAGTTGCAATTGATTTCAGTAAATTAAAGCTTAAAGAGCCATATTATTTGATCATTTCAAAGTCCGTCAAAGTGCATAATTTTTAAATTAAGATGTCAATGATCCCTAAGTTAACTATTGTACGAATAAATTATCAGAGAATACTGGAGCCTACTACTCTGAAGAATCTTTTGAATGAAGATCAAAATGCAAAGCCATTAATAATGCAGCAGGTTGACTAGACAAATTCCATAACTCATGACTTAACAATACTTTCAAACAATACATATTAAAGATGCCCTGTGAAGAGTATAATCCACAACTTATTATGCAAATGAAAACTCAGAAATGTTTTGGAAACAGCAACTCCCTAGAGCGCACCACATTTAGAGTTAATTTTTACCTAAAATCCCAAACCTTACCTCAAAATTTAGAATAAGAAATAATCTGTACACTAACCTAAAATGCACAACATTTAGCGTTAATATTTAATCGAAATCTCACAGCCTATTTAAAAAATATCAAGAGTGAGAATCTGTTCACTAACCTCCAAAGATGTACAACATTTTTAGCATTAACACCTACCCACAATTTCAAAATAGAAATAATCTTAATCTTTACACTAACCTCTGAAGATGCACAACATTTAGCATTGAGGTTTACCTAAAACATTGACAGCTTAATTAAAATATTACAAAAGATCAAGAATCTGTACATAACCCAAATTTCAAATGCTTAGACCCCTCCTAAAAAATTATTTTATTAGAATGCAAGAAATGAATTTAGAGCCAAAGAGGCATAGACCCAGAAAATATATAGGATTTGCAAAGCCAGTACTTAATTATTTGATGCTACACACAAGTGTTAAAAAGCTATTTCAATGAGGAGTTGTGATACAGCTAAACCTCTTCCTATGCTGTCAATATTCTATGAATATTCTGATCAAGAATTCTCCAATCCTATCCTATGTCTTTTGCACAAAATTAATTGAAAGATTACCTAGCTATATGCTTCTATATATTTAACAACTGTACTGTATGCTAATTAATCAATTTAGGTGTTATCATAATGTCAAATGCAATACAGTAAATTTATCTGAAAAATTTCAATTGCAAACAGGAATTGATGAAACTAATAATAATGAAAATTTAATGCATCTTAAAACAAATTAAATCAACAAGAAGCTGAGTTTGTCAAGCAATTGCAATCGTTAATGCCAGAATGTTCACAGTAAGAACAAAATTGGTTTATGAAAACTCAATTCTAATTTGATCAAAATTGAGTGATTAGTAAATAACTTAGACAAATCTTCATCATAATCTCAAAGAATGGAGAGAAACTGGACTTAAAATTATCAACTTCAAGTAAGAAAGGATGAGAAGACTAAGCAAACAGCATTACTATAAAGAATATCTAACATGTTATCAGCCTGGTTTAAGAATTGAAAAACTATATTTAATTTATCATATTTCTTATCCACAAAGGAAGAATTGAGGTGAAAGCCATTTTCAGAATTTAAAGATACAAGTAGTATGTTTAGGAAGAAGAAGACGCCATGTTTCACAATATTTTATTTTTCATTGCCCCGTATATGACGGCCTTTATGATAACATAGCAACAATTGGTTACTGTTGTTTATAAAAATTATGTAAACTGTTGCCCTTTTTTGGCATGCTTTATCTGACTAAAATGAACTCAAATTCAACAGTTTGAATTTAGAACCTTAAATGCACACCGCTCTATAGTTGTGATAAATAAATTCATTCACAACCATATTTTTCCCGCCACCACATACTTCCCCGTAGCTGCCCGTAGCTGTGATTGTTAGATTTTAAAAAATTCAAAAAAATATTAACTTATTGTGTGCAAGAAGAGTCAGTAAAGGAATGCAGAGACTAAATCTTGTAGACCGTTTTCTCTAGCTAAAGTTGCAGACGTTTGCCTTGCAACTTGTTATATCGGCGGACTTGCGTACGGTTAAAAACCACAGACGTATCACTTATTTGGTATTCTTGGGGAGAGTAGTTTCTTGACGGTGCACCATTAAACCAAAAAAGGTATACTTAACATTCCTTTAAATTACATTGACAAGAAATGAAAGAAAACCTGTTCAAAGGAGGTTCTCCTACGTCTCTAACGTTATTCTCAGAGGGAAAACGCCTATTTTCCTGCGAGTAATTCCGGAACTAAAGTAATGTCTGACGATCAATGTTTACCTATGAAGAGATTGACGGACGTGTGGAATTGGGAAGATAAACATACATCTAAATGGGAAACTACTCCTCTGCAGCCCTCTACCAAAGAATGTTATCCAGGAGTTGCAGACTTTTGTCATTCATTGGAAATACCATACCACTTAGCAAGAGATACTACTCCGAAAACTTTATTGTGTCATGATATGGCTGGTGGCTATTTAGGAGATAGGTATTTTCGTCGTAAAATTTATTTTGCTTTATTTAATTTATTCTTTTGCTCTATTCAGCCTTATCTCATTTACTGACAAGTACTTACACTGAGGTGCTTGATGACCAAGGAAATGTATGGCTATAAAATTTATTTTAAAACCTCTGTTGCAGGTTCATTCATGGAACGCAAAACCCAGATGAATATCGTTTCTTTCACTGGTCAGGAGTTGACATTTTTGTGTACTTTAGCCACCACTTGATAACCTTACCACCACCTGGATGGATCAGTGCTGCTCATTTGCACGGAGTTAAGATTTTAGGTTAGTGTTGTGAAATAGTTCTATCAAGGTCTTTCTCCCAATCATCAACTTGACAGATTATTGTGGTTTGCATGTAAAGGAATCCACTCAAAAAGATAATATGACCTATATTTTAATGAGGTAAATTTCTAGTTTCACACAGTCAGGGAGAAATTCTATATCTCCCTTATTACTGGAGATAATCATGTAATTCCTAAACCATTTCGTAGAATAAGGATGGCGGCTGATATATATGATGAGAAATCCCTCCTAACTAGTGCCATTTATTAGGAATTTTACTCCAAAGAAGAGCATTTTTTGACGTTTTTCGTCTGCTTTTTGGCCATTTTTGATGGTTCCTAGGAATTAATGATACCTAACCGATTGAAGCCATTGGAATGACTTCCATTTAAATGATAAAAAAACCGTTTCTCCAATTTCATACAAAGATTTCTCCTTCGAATACCACTCCTTTGCTTAAAATGAACAATATCAATAATACCAGTTCTGATTCTGTCAAATTCCTCCATTATGGATTATAAGTGATGATCTTGATTGCTCTCACAATATTAATCAATTTACCACTAAACTTTCTAGGATGTATTTTTCTCATTCGAAAGTTAGTCAAGATAGTTTCTCGTGAATCCCTTATAATGCCAATATTTCCCCCCATTTATCTGATCTAATTACACTCTGGGGTAACTCATCTTCAGCTAACAGAGCTTTTCCAGCTCAAAAGAGAACCATCGAAACGATATTCATCTCTACCAAATCTTTTTAACCTAATGTGATGTCTGGCTCAATAGGCCTATCACAGCATTGGTGAACATCTAACAATAAGTGGGAATTTGAAATCATAGTTTTTATATTTATTTATTTCTATCCCTTCTTTGTATATTTGTTGTTAGTTTTTTGTTTCATAATGTTTTATATATGTTATGTAATGTTATCTTATTCTGATTTTACCCATTTTGAATGTTAAGCTATGCCTATACTGGGTTCTTGTAGTCTTTGGCTTAATAAATTTGATTTAAAAATTATCGCATAAAATAGTTGCAACTCTTACTTGTATCCTCTAATAAGTATGTACAAGGTGAACTATCGATGATTTACTGTTGTTATCCAATCTTACGAACATTTTAATACTATTTATACATCACTGACCTATTACAGTGATAAAACTAGATATACTCACTAAAAATTTCAAATTATTTCCAATATCCCTGATTTGCCCTAGTTTAGCTCTCTTTGAAACTTGATGTGCCCCAGTCTGTATTATTATCATTTGTTACCATTGAAATAGGTATTACTATTACTAGCTATCCTAGGGTAACCCTGGATCCATTTGAAGCTACTATTTTTGACTCTTTTAGGAACCATCATAACAGAATGGAGTGATGGTGAGAAAATATGCAAGGAATTACTCAAAAATGATGAAAACATTGCTATGTTTGTGAGTAAGCTCACCAAAATGTGTGTATATTATGGCTTTGATGGATGGTTGCTGAACATCGAAAATGAGGTTTTTAATAATTTTATAATTGCTCCCTTAGCTTAATTTTACAACCATTAAGGTATCCATTGGAGTGTTTACATAAGAAAACTTTATACTCTGTCTTTCGTATCCTTCAATAAATTGATCTAGATTCCTCAAAATAGTAAATTAATTTAAGATAGCCAAATTGTTAGAAGTATTTCTGAGTTTGCTATAATCTGTTAAAATTGAGTGGCCATTTGTATATAGTAGCAGTAAATTGAAATATAAGAACCCCTTTGTAAACCCCCGGTCATTTTTCTTTCTCCCAAAAACTATTTTTTAAGAATTGCACACACAGGTAGAGGTTAGAGTGGCTTATGGGATTGGTGTACAGTTTTACCTATGTCTTAAGTGAAATCCCCCAATGAGACTTACCTCTCCATCAGTTGATAATTTTCTTTCACAGGGATCATGAGATTTCCTATTATCTAAATTCATAATGTTTAACATCTTATTGCTTGAATTTTAACCCCCTTTTTGGTTAGCATACCGCTATTATTCAGATCTCTGTATACTCATACGTGGCCTAGTACTTAATAATATCTTTATTCCTTATATAGTACATGGACGTTCTGACCTAGCTCTAATCTTTCACTTTGAATTATCTTTAAAGATAAGTGTAAAGTATGCTCTATTTTTCCATAAAGGTTGAAAATAAAGGAGACATACAGAAATTAGTGACTCTTGTTGATAGCCTGACTAAGAGCATGCATACAGCATTACCCAATTCATTCGTGATTTGGTATGACAGTGTTACTTTCCCAGGAGGAAATCTGCAATGGCAAAATGAACTAAATTCACAAAATAAGTGAGTATTTTTTTATTCATTTCACTTATTTTAGTTTTGCTGTGAAGAATTGGGTTATAGATACTTTATTATTCTTTTAGAAAATTGCTTGAACAGCATTAATTACTCCTCTTCATATATATTAATTTTATCATATAAATTCCATTATTTTTATGTCACTTCCAATATTTATATGTATATGTGCAAAAGTTAATGTATGATGATCAGAACAATCCATTCCTTTAAAGGAAATTTTTTGATTGCTGTGATGGGATATTTCTTAATTATAACTGGACTGAGAAAAGTTTGACTGATAGTAAAACAAATGCAGGAGAGCGTCACCATGACATTTTTGTAGGAATTGATGTTTTTGGAAGAGGTGTCTTCGGAGGAGGAGGTTTCAACACGAATAAGGTTTGTTACATAAATTGTATGCTGGAAAAGTCTATTTTCATCTGCAAAAATGTCAGCATTTACATATTAAAGAGTATACAACCTGTTTTCATGCGTAGCATCATCACCAGGTATGTATGGAAGCCTGTTATGTACTCACATGCATTGTGGTTAAGGATGAATTAAAAATTATTTAAATTCAATTGAAGAAGCCTTAACTTGGTGGAACTCCGTAATTGGGATCATATTAAATAAACTTTCAAAATTCAAAAAAAAAAACAAAGTTTTGTTAATAATAAAGTTTTTTTTGTGGAATTTTGAAAGTTTATTTAATATGGTCCCTACAAATTATTTCGCATTCACTTATCTTGAGTATGGCATACCACCAAGTGAAAGCCAAAATTATCAACATTTTAGTCAAATAAAATTTTGACTTCCACTCTATATACTTGATGATATTAAGATGGCCATTTACTTTTAGTTCCCTTTGAAGTGAATTCTGTTTCTTAAATACTTCACCATATCTTCACTTTCAAATTAATATCAATTTGACTAGCTAGTTTCATGGATATTGACTCTCTTTATGCAATTCGTAGGCTGTGGAACTCACTAGAAAACATGATCTATCTGCTGCAATATTTGCTCATGGATGGGTTTATGAAAAATTTGGAGCCAAAAAGTTTTTGCCTCTTGAATATTGCTTCTGGAACAGAGTCTTGCCTTATCTCTATCTTCATGGCCCCAGTAATTTGCCATTCAAAACCTCATTTTGTCAAGGAAATGGCTTGAAGAAGTACCAGTTTGGAAAGGTTAATATTCATTCTTATCTTTATATTTTTGAACAAATAGTAAATTTCTGGATATATTATGTTCTCACTCCTCATTAATTGAGATATATTTATAGGAAGTTTCTTCTATTCCCTGGTATAACCTAAGTTTACAGCAGCACCAACCCAGCTCAGGGTCATGTCTTCATTTACCTGTTCTTCCTACGGAAGGGAAAGAGGTGAAACTCGATGATGATAAACATGGTTGCACGGAAATGTATATGGATGATGCATTTTGCGGAGGAAGTTCTTTAATTATTTATAATCAAAAGCAATGCAATGAAGAATTGAGGGAAATTAAACCTTTCTTACAAAGGTACACTGTAATAAATGTTACATATTTCCATATTATTATATTGAGTTTTTTCATAATCCTTAATCAGTATTTTTGGGCCAGACAACTTTGTTTTAGTTAATGAGTCTATAGTTATGTGGAATTCAATAAATCGTGAAACACCATATCTATCAGTTCATAATATGAGTAATTGTCTAATATGAACTGTGATTTTAAGGAAGAAATTTTAATTAACAAATTATGATTAAAAAAAGACTTGGAATAGTCAGGACACAACACACTGCTGAGCAGCTGCCTATGACTACAAAAGTTAGTTAATCATTGCAATTTATTATGCAAAAGGTGATTAGTATAGGGGAAAATCTCTTTTCCCAGTTCTTTGCTGTGACAAAGATTGATTTCAGATGGTAGCATATTTGTGCCACACACCTGTAGAATGTTAATATGTGATTAGTTAATAGATGTTTGCTTCTCTGCACCTTTTGTTTCTACAATGGACAGTAATTATTTCATAATTAATAATATAAATTATTTGATCCTCATAATCTGAAAAATGCAATTTATATAATGTAATGTATAACGTGGTGAATTTCATGCCTAAATTTTTGGGAAAGAAGTACATGTCTTATGGATATTTATGTGGCAATACAGAAAATGGAAAAATTTGTATGTGTTAAATCTAAATAAAGCATTCTGTTTTCAGAATACTAGTGTGCTGTTTTGCTAGTAAGGGACCTTTACTGGTATCTGTTGTCACCAAACCTGTTGAGCAATCTAATGCATCTTTAAATATTCTTCTGAAGACAAAAACTTCTGAAGGAAAGATCGGGTTAGTAATGTCCATGAAATTTAAAATGCCAAGTATCTCTTTCAGAATGAATTGATTGGTAATATCTTCTTCTGAAACAGTTTGGTTTTGCTCCTTGGAGGCCAAGACATGACGTCTCTTCATGAAGTTCGTGTTATAAATCCAATAGATGAAAAAGCTTTAAAAGAACTGAAGAGTCACTATCTGTTGACAGATGATGTACAATGGTTTGATCTAGGAGCATCCATTGCAGAATGGGAAGTGAGGTTAGTTTGAGGAAAAAATCTCAGGAAAATGTATTATTATTCTAAAGTAAACATATTGTACCAATTTGTTTCACTGTATGTAAATGTAATTAATTTTCTTGCTGATTACACAAAATAAGAATCCATACATCCATAAGAATTTTTCATGTGTTTGTCAAACAAACAGAATTTTAATTATTTCATGTTTTTATTTGAAAAAGTTTGCCGATTGTAAATTAGAATTTTTACTTTCCTTTTTATGATTAGCATGACTTGAATGAATAGCATCTAATGATCTGAAATAAAAGTATCATCTAGGTATAAATAAATCAATTTAATTTTCTCTTTTGAGTATACTTGAATGAAAATTACCCAGTAATGATAAAAAAATTTCTTTTTATTACATTAAATTATTTGTACATTTTTATTTTTTTCACAGGCATTATGTTTTAAGTCATACTCATGTTACTATAGAAGAAATTGGGGCAGAATGCTGTGGCAGTGGATCCATACTTTTAGGATTTTTAAACTTGCAAGAATTAGGCATGAAATTTGGTGAATGAATTTCTTGAACGAGGAAGGTAACTACAAGATTCAACTTAATACTGATTTTCCTAGTCCACAATAAAAGGTGTTCTCATTTCAAAATATCATGGTAAATAAAGTAATTTACAATTTTCACAATGTTTATTTTATTCCCAACATTTATTTCTCCATAAATATATAAAATAAACGCACCTGGATAATATGGAAAAGTATAATGCCCTGCCATTAAAAATGATTCAAAAGTAAAAAATATTCCTCTAACCCTAATTATTAATGAAAAATTAATCGAAGATCCTAAATCCACCACAAAAATGTCATACTTGATTCCAAAAAGCTTCAAAAATGCAGGCAGAAAAACTTATATTGGTGTGCTGTATTAGCACAGATACTGATGGCACAGGCAAAGGCATGACACAATTCCTTGGCAGGAACTCATTACTCTGTACATATAACAGCCAAATCTTAAATTGAAGAAATGAAAGTCTTTTTCTTTAAAACATGATGATAAAAGATAAAGCACAGATACCAAACCCAGGTGGTGCTAATCTCTGCAATCAAACAGTTCACTCGTTTGTCACCACTCAGATCGCTCACAAATTTAACGTAAGAAGTGCTCAGAACAGTCTTATTCACTCCCTAATCATAACTTGATACTCCAACAAACTTATCAATTAGGTAAGTCCTTATTTTTTTAATCATTCCTGCACACATTTCCACATCAATGCATTTCAAAAAGCCCAGGTGATGAAATGGTCATTGACTCTCTTCGTTTATTTTTAACTTCCTCGATTTCAACTTTCTTTCACTGCAAACAGTAAATATTTTAGCATATCCTTCAGTCACTTATACAAGCTAACAGCAGGAGCTTTAACATGACAAATAGATACATTAACTCGTGGCTTGAACTCCTGTCTTGGGTGTTGTGTGGCTCGAGGGAGGAGATGATGGAGGAGGAGAGTTGAGGTCAGCATCATTAGTTGTCCCACCTGCTGACTGATTGTTTGGTGGGCCAGCTGGGTTGACAGGAACACCACCTTCTATGCATTTCCAAAGGCCATACGTTCGACCAACAGTTGTTTGCCATAAACGCAATGTTCCATCTTCAGAACCAGATGCATAAAGTTCTCCATCAGGTGAAAAGCGAACACAGTGAATGGGCCCAAAGTGTCCCTTGAACGATTCTAAACAGATAGTAAAAAATAATTAATACGATAAATGATACCAATAGGAAATATACTTTTACAGTAACTATAGTGATGATGAATTGATTCTCTGACCTTGTAAGGTTAGTGAAGTTAGATTACTTAATAATAGCATTCATTAAAAAGTAATCAATTAATTTCTCAATTTTAATTCGGTCGAATGTGAGTTGAGATCTCAAATTCAAACACATAATACTTATCTCCCAAAATGATTTTTCAGTTTCATCAAAATCCAAAAAATACTTATCCATTAAAAGAAAAAACAATATATCCCTTTCTACAGAGACACCTTGCATCATTGTTCAGAGGCACAACCTCACTGAGACATCAGACATAAAAATAGATGTCAAACAGAACCAAAGGTGCACATATTTACATGCAAAATCATTTTTCAATATTTACCATTAGTAACCTAAATGGAAAGGCTTTATACAGCAGGAGATACACCCTAAAACGTTTCATCTTCAACTAAGGAATAATTATTTTTAATTTTTTCTGGATACCATTTCAATTTTACTAAATATTTTCCAAAAACAATGTCGGTTAGTAGCAATGAAGCCTTATAACAAAGCAAATTGATAAGGAGCAACAAGGCTCATCTGTCTCATTAGACAATAAATGTATTTTGCTAGACATGTTTATGGATTCATATTGACACAACTAACAAGTTCATACCATACAGCAATTGAAGAAAAACACCAGGTTAACTCAACAAAAATATTTGTGGAGTTAAACTAATGCTTTTCTTCAAAGCTCCAAAAGATAGCATTGGAATTTGTAAGTTTTTTGAGTTCATACCTATTTCAGCTCCAGTACTGTAGTCAAACTTGTACATCTTGAGGTCTTCTCCACCACAAACAAATATGGACTTGTCAGGATGTAATGAGGCTGAGTTAACTTGAGTTGGCACTGTAAACTCCCTAATCTTCTCCAAACTGTTAAATAATGGTTTAGTTCAGAAATTATCAGAAGTAATGACCGAGCATTGAATATTCTAGAAAATGAAACAAACTTACGTTTCCGATTTCCAAAAGCTGACTACATTTCCATGAGCAATTGTCAAAGTACTTTCATCTTGCGAAACTTCCAAGCTGTTTGGAATTGCATTAAAATCCTGCCGCTGAACTTCCTAAATAAATAAATAGAGAAAATTTGTACAACTAAAATTATATTCTTACACAAAAAGAAATTTAGTTTTATTGATGATGGTTAATTTTATTATGTAATAGATGTTAATTTGATTCATTTTAATTGGCAAGGAAGATTTACTCTTTCCAAGGTAAAATGGACACACAAAAGTCTGACAGGAAAAAGACTAAAACCTGGGTCTGCCACTTCTCAAGTGGTTGTTCTAACCTATTTTTAAAAAAATTCACTGAATTCTCCAGCATCAAGGGTATGCTTTGCAATTTGATTTTGAAGATAGGTTAAATTTTCATTGGTCTACTATGTATATCTAGATTGACTGCCCTACACAATAAACTTTAAGCATGTATTAATGTGAGAAAGGACAATGAGTGCAATAATTTTTTTAAAGGTAGAATAAGAATAGCTCTAATAAAAATAGCTGGTAAGGATTGTCTTCAAATTTGTATAAAGTTTAGTATAACATTGCTAAATGACAAAATATTTTATAATGTTTACTAGTTTTTCATAAACAGAGACCTACTAACCACATTCCTATCTTCTGCTTTTCATAATTGATCAAGTATGTTACATTTAAATTGAGCAACATTTAATATTGGCCACCATACTTTTACATATCAACCCAATATTGGCAGAAAAAATTCAGATCATAAATAGACACTGTGTATTCTAGGACAAATTTTACCAAAGAATACATGAAACTTCTCCTTTAGCGTAACTAAATTCATCTGTATTGTTCAAAACAAGAGGCTCACGTTGACTGAACAGCAACAATCAATACCAAAGATGACCAATAAGAAAAATAACTGACTATAATGAATAAGTCATTCCTGTGAAGAAATACCCTGAACATAAAATGATACAATCTGAAATTTCTGAGTGATAGCTAAACAATTTCAGACTACTTACCGAAAAGACTATATTTTCAAAACTTACAACATTATTTCCTTCTTTCACACATCGGATGAAGGAAACTTTTGGATTTCAATATCACCTAAATTTAAGGGTATTTATTTATTTTAGTTACACGAAGGTAAAAATATCCTTTTGGACTTAAAACTGAAAAATGATCCACTTTAGTGGGAAAATGGAAACAATTATGAAGACAACGTATATGTAAAAAGTAATGCATGCAAAATAAACAAAAAGCTTTGATGGACAGTTAATGCATTATTTAGGTCATACTGTAGTAATAAAAGCAATAAATGACGAATAAACGTTAAAAAAAAGTATAAGGCCTCCATGATTTTCATACCATTCAATACTTTTAGAAGAGCTTATTAAATACAAAAATAAGCAAACATATAGAGATTATTCACCATTAGATAGATATAATTTGGAAACAGATAAATTATTATAAGGATAAACATAAAAGCAGAACTTCACTTTATTAAACTATAAATTCCTGTTAAATGCAATATACTTGAATGTAAGCCGGGGCACCTAATTTTATCATAAAAACTGGGAAATCTAAGTGACTCAATTATAAGCTTAAGGTGCAAACTCAGCAGCAACTGGTAAAATAAAATCATGATCAAAAAGGTTTGTTTTCATTCCAACAATTCCCGACAGATGACATGTGATTGTGGACAAAATTGGTGAAGCATTATTAATTGAGCAAGTGAATGTGAATACAAAAATGTATAAGATACATAAACTAGTTTTTGCCTGGATTTTATGCAGAAAAAGGCAGAATTCTAAATGGCAATTTCGGTCATTAAGAAATTACATAAACTTTAATGTACATGCAAGTTAACCTGGGGGAACTCAATAATTACTTTAAGTACCTTTAAAAAAAATATGTAGGTAAAAAGAAGCCCACCTCATTTTTCGGCAATGGATTTTGGTGAACAAATTGGAAAAATGTGTATTATTAAATGGAAAAATAACAGAATTTACTTGTTACAATGGAACAATATTCTCTATCATCATAAAACAGCGGAAAAATAATCAAATTAATTAATTAGAGTCATTTTTCAATAGTTACGACTGCAAAACAGGTAAGCAGCATTCAGTTTGGTCTTGCAAACACACATGTATTTTTAAAAATTTGTTTTAATCTGGGACTACCAGCCTCAGCTGAAGGAAAATACCAGAAAATATGTCTCATCACCTCTCGACTTTCATTATGGTGCACCACAATCAGCCGAGCAAGATAAAATCAATAAAGTAATCACTGGCCCAGAGCTTTCTGATTCTATATTTTAAGGAATAAACTTTTGATTTTTGGTATACATGTGCTTACTTTGTATTTCCTTGGGCTATATCACGTAATCAGCTACATTCTCATAATTTCTATTTAAAGACACAGACATGTAATAAAGTATTAGGGAAGTTTTTAGCCGTAATGTATCTTTCCTATAAAAACCATTGCAAATGGAAATTCTCGCGTAATCTGCACATCCCGTTTTCGTCATCATTAAAAGGGAAAAAATGTGCACAAAATACATGAGAAAATACGGAGCATATCTGTCCAACATTCCACGATTTTCTTTTTTCGCCATATGCTAAGAAGGTTTGGACCCATAAACCCCCTTATATATGCCCATGGGCATGGCAGACTTTTTCCACGGGAGTACAGATAAGTGGGACCCTCACTCAACTGTAAGCAAAGGGGGGGCCTTTTCAGCATAAAATATGTGCCGAAAAATTTCGCTTTTTACATGAATATAAATGGAAATTCATAAAAATTAAGTACCCCTCATTTTTAATATCCTGATTTTTAATAGAAAGAAATCTTGCCCAGAATATTATTAAAAGGAAAACTTTTGCTCAAAAATACCTGTCCAGATGCCCTGTCCCAGACTCGCAAGGTTCTGTCATCTCCACAAGATATAAGATGGGTACCATTACGGAAGAAATACACATGCCTAACTCCAGCTGTGTGACCAGATAACTTGGCAGGTGCTGCATAAAAGAAAGACTTATTTCAATAAAAAAATTTTCAAAGGACAATAAAATATGACAGATCTTTCTCGACCTTTTAGAAATGGGAAGGAACATATTTGGCTATATATATATTATTTATTTATTAAATATTCATCGACATCAGTCCAATTGCAGTTGACAATAATCAATATTAAATTGACAATATTAACAAATTAAATAATGATATAAAATCATAAAACAAAATTACTGAACCAATCAGACATTCCTGTAAAACAAAGGAAGACTACTGCACTCAAAAATGGACTATTTTAAAAAAGAATTTTAAGAATGGAAAGGTTTTATTCTGAAGATATGGCCCACATAAGGAACAACAAGTTAGAAGTAGAAGAACACCTCTTGAGAAATAGGTGCGGTGAGTATCCCTGAGTTCAGTAAATCTATTGAGCATGCCTATTGAAGACATCAATCTGTCTTTTTAAACATTATCACTTAATTAAACAACAAGAAGAAATGAAAATAAATGCACTTCGTAATTTCCACGGAAAAGTTTAATCCAAAACGACCGGTTTCGGCTCAAGGTGTGAGCCGAAACCGGACCTAATACTAATATTCATATATTTTATTCTTGCAGCTTCCTATCTTTTTACAACCTTTCATCATCTCTCAGAATATCGTTTAAATTAATATTAAACCATTTCCTTAGTTAACTAATTATTATCTTTATTTAAATATGTGCTATCCAGCTGAGAAGCACTGTCAATGCCCCTTCCAGATGCTCAGTCATAAGTGGGCAATTGACTGTAATAGACCTAACTTCGTGGAAAACCATATTTTTATCCCTTGTTATCACGATATTAATAAGACTTCAACAATTAACCCTTTTCCCTTGGCTTTATAAGCACTCCTGATAGGCAATGAGGCAACATAAGAGAGGCTTCTTTGAGAGCAACCCTCATAAGTACACACATTTCAAGCTTCCAGACACAATTATTTCAGGAAATGGCAAAAATTGAAGTAATATTAAGATTCAAACACTAAGAGAGAATGCAAAATTTTAGCCTGTTAGATTAAACAAATCCAGACTTCTGGGAAATTCTTCATCAACAAGAGTTCTACTTCCTCTAAACAGATCATTAGCACTTATATATATAAGAGTAAAATGTAGCTTGCATACTGCAAGCAGATTGACAACACTAATTTCTTATTGGCATCATATCGGGACAGTCCTCAAAAGAAAAAAAAAGGATTGAAAATATTCTGAAAATTTGCTGCAATTTATTCGTCTGGCATCGAACCCTGGTCTTCCTGGTCAAACTTACTATGCATTAACTTTAATGTGCTCTGGCATCGAACCCAGGAACAGCATAGTCTTATCTAATTTTTTTCCTAAGCCGAGTCCTAATATACATCTTCTATACAGGCAAGAACTCCTTATTATTTTGTTAAATGCATGAAAGAAAAAATTAAAAACTATCACAATGTGTTTTATATGGCAGATATATTTACTGCCCGGCATCGAACCCGGGTCTTTCTGGTGATACTTCCTATGCAGCACAACAGAAGATCACCATCTCTAACTATCTGTGAAAATTCAGGCAGAAATATAGGCTGCAACTACCTCAAACGACGTCCTACTTTTCCCATATATTCCTTATGAGAGAAGTTTTAATGTGCCCCGGAATCGAACCCAGGAACAGTATGGCCTTATCTAATTTTTTTCAAAACTGTAGGCTTAATATATATCTTCCATATAAGAAAGAGCTTCCTATCATTTCAATAAGTGCATCAAAAAAAAATAATGAAATTCTACCTCAATGTATTTTAAAGAGCAGATTTTTGCATCGTCCTAGCATTGAACCCAGGATGTTTTCCGTGAAAGTCATTTATGATTTCGATAGATCATGACCATATATTTTTGATTTTCTACCAATCAGGAAAGTATTTTTTTTAATTCCCGAAAATCAATGCAATGCATTTAAACGGATAAAATCGGGATTTTGGGGCCCTCTGGAATCGAACCCATGACACTGAGATTCAAAATCACAATTTTTCTGGTGGTGTCACTTAATGGTTAATACGTCATCAAAATTTCAAGTCAATGAGGCTTGTTTTAGCCTGTGAATTTGTATCCTATCTATATCTATTATATATAGATGCTACTCCTGATTCATTCATATATATAGGGATATAGATAGATAGGATACTAATTCACAGGCTAAACCACAAGCGTCATTGGCTTGAAATTTTTATGATGTATTGGCCATAACGTGCAACTACCAGAAAAATTGCAATTTTGAACCTCAGTGTCATGGGTTCGATTCCATACGGCCCGAAAGTCCCGATTTTTCTCATTTAAATGCATTGCTTTGATTTTCCGGAATTTTTTAAAAATACTTCCTGGATAGGTAAAGAATCAAAACTCTAGGAGCCTATATATAACATGGGAAGTTCTTGGTTAGATAGAAGATGTATGTTAAGACTTGATTTATGAAAAAAAATTAGATAAGACCATGCTGTTTCTGGGTTCGATGCCAGAGCACATTAACAAATGCTAACATAAGGAATATATGGGAAAAGTAGGACGTCGTTTGAGGCAGTTGCAACCAATATTTCTGCTTGAGTTTTCACACATAGTTAGAGACGGTAATCCTTTGTTGTTCTGAATAGTAATTATCACCAGGAAGACCCGGGTTCAATGCCGGACGGAGAAATTGCAGCGATTTTTAAGAATATCTTAAATACTTTTTCTATTTTTGATGACCCTCTCGATATGATGTCAACTTGAAATTTGTGTTATCAACATGCTTGCAGAATGCAAGCAATATTTTACTCGTATATATATATGAATACATGAATGAATCCAGAGATTCGTCTATATTTAATAGATATAAGATATATATAATAAAAAATATTCTCAATGTAGAAAAGAGTTAAGAATGCAATAAATATACTACATATATAACAAGCTAAAGCACAAGAATAAAAATCAATGGAAATTGTTTAACCTGAAAAAGACCAATTTTTTGCTGAAAGGTAATGTATACGCATTTTGCGGGTATTTACACCTCGTATTAATTTAAACATTTAACTTAAAACACTAAATTTTCCACTAAAGTGAAAATGAACTAAATTTCAAGCATTCAATTTTGACTCATAAACAATACAGAGGGGAATTGTGAATGAATTAAGGGCAATAGATAGAGAATCATGTTATGAGATATAAGTGAAAACACCAGCTATCTCTAGCTCCAAAGGCAATTACATCTATATTTACTTATATTACACATAAATTTGGTTGGTTATGCACAAGTGAATATACATACCTGCTTCAGGTTTATTTAGATCAAAGATTCGTATCAATTTTTCATTACTGCCTGTGACAAATAAAGAACTGTCCTTAGAAAAATTGACACTTTTTACGATGTGGTTATGTTGGAATGAATGAACTTCTTCACCACTTACTGCATCCCATAACTGAAACCAAATTGAAATGAAATAATCAACTAAGAGCATATTTTTTTTTTCAAGCAAGAAAATATCACAACATTTTCACAGTATTAGTATAAAACCTACAATTAAAATTATTTTCAAAATACTGTATACGCTGGTGTATAAGTCAACCTTGGAAGCCTAAGAAAATCTCTGAAAAACAAGGGGTCGACTTATACCCTGAAGATAAAATTTAATCCTTTACCAACGAGGGGTAAATAAGTGAAACTGCCTGCTTAACACTTGTTGTACACAAACTCAATTATCTCACCAAAATTATTTTTAATAAAACTAATTTTTGGCAAGTCTAATTTACGTAGATATCATATAAAACAAATTTCATCTGGAAATACAATTGAGGGCAAGTGTAAAAATGTAAAGCCCGGCAAACTAATTATTAGCGAGTCAAATATATTTACAAAATAAATTTGAGGCATATTTATTCTTTGCAAATTATATTCATTTCTTCACGTGTTTTTATTTTACAAAAATTTAATATACATTTTGAAGCTTTCTTTTTAAAAATGAAGATCAATAAGCACATCATGGTTTGTTTATATAATCGTTATGATTCGACTTAGAGTTAGGATTTAATGGAAGTTGTTTTAGCAGTGTCGTGATTTTATATTACCATGCTATACTATCATTATTTTTATAATAAATTTTTAAAACTATTGAGTTTCTGTTTTGTAATGCATTTTTATTTGTATAGCCTGAGTGATACCAACGAAAGAAACTTGCTTAATAGTTAAGCAGAGACCAGAAGTTAACATGGCAGCTAAAAGAAACAATTCCAGCATCTTAATCTTGTGTGTTAAATTATCCTTAAGCTATCGTATATAAATGGATACCTTAGTTTTTCTTCCCATAAAATAGAGCTGGGGAAGTGGTGTTGCCTTATTTTTCGGGTTGACTTATACGCTGAACATAGGCTAAAACCTGAAATTCACCTCAAAATTTTAGGGGTCGACTTAAGCACCGGCATACACGGTATCTAATTACATTCTGGCATGATTTTTTTTCACCAGCCCTCGCATTTGACTCTTTGATGTTACAGCAATCTAAATCCAACATTCTACGAGTTGGAATTTCATAACTTTTGCAACTCAATTCTTAAAGTAATCTATTACTGAAATATCTTCTCTCATTTTACACCAAGAATTCAAACATTCATATGCTGATTTGGTGAAACTAATGAATAAATATAACCACCAGAATTAATACAGCATTAAACTATTATAAATGAAATGCTAATTCAAAAATAATTTACTAAACAACATTTCATAAAAAGGGTTTCAGTGCATGTACTTTCAAATAAATACTTTCTTTAGAGTGCATTTGTTCCTAATATATACCTATTAGAATCACATAGTTTCTATACCAAATTAAAATACTTGGTGATGAAACAAGTTATCAAGTTACCTTAACAAAAGTAATGAATAGTATATATTGAACAGGGTAAGGCGTAACCTCGGGGAAGGCCATAACAATGAAACGATATAAACTTTGTAATCTTCCACAGAAATATATTTTATAACGACTAGTTTCGCCAGTGAGCCAGCATTATCAAGTGTTTGTACTTGAAAATGCTGGCTTGCCGGCGAAACTAGTCGTAATTAAATATATTTCTGTGGAAGATTACAAAGTTTTTATCATTTCATTGTAATGAATAGTTGTCGTAGTAGCTTTTCACTGTAAAAAAAGTTATAGAAATAGCATTTACCTCAGAAGTTATAATTCTCATACAACACTCCATTAATAAAAAATATATACTTTAAGAACCCAATAACCAATGAAAAGATGTTCCTCCAAGAAAGAAGCTTTACAAGTTCCCAAATAAGGAACATGTATACATTGCATCATTCTTCTGCCAGCTAAATTTGATACTAGCATACTACATAATGAACAAAGCTAACTGCAGCGATGGATATTTAAATTTTACAGTTCCCCAATTTCTAAGAAACTTCTAAGATTTTTCAAATCATATGGTATTGGCATAAGATGAGGAAGCTTTACAAGTTACAAAAATTGACCTTAATCAGTGTTGTGATGGAGGGAGACCATATTAGATTACTATATCTCTAAATGTCAAAGATATGAATAGCTAAAAGGAAATTATGTAAAAAAAATCACTGAGTAGACATATCGTTCCTTGGTATGAAACATCTGACCAAATTCAACGGCGATTTAAAGTGATAAAAAAGCAGCCCATCACAATAAAATCATGAAAAATTGAATAAGTAAGGAATAAGTTCAATCTGAGTAAATAAAACCAATTTCCAACATTCGTAAAATTACCATTTCCTTACTTATGCTAAGCAATTAAAATACGTCAATGAGTCACTATTTTAGGTTAAAATTTATACCCCATTTTATATTAGGGAATTAAATTATTGCTGTACACTAAATGAATGATGTGATAATGAATTTCGATAAAAAATTATACATGGATTTAACCCAAAACTTTTACACTAGATTTATAGCCTTTCATTTTTTAATCACGCTTACAAGGATAAGATTTTTTCCTGTGCGCATTATTGTGCTCGCTTGATAAATGCTTAAATTTTCCGGGGTTAATATTCTTGGGAAAATGCATTCCGAATTTCAATATCCACACTATCGTACTCAACACTCGGCAGAAAGGCTTTCGACATTTTCTTCCTTTTCGTCCAATCCGAGATATTCATGTCCGAATATCACGAATAATATGCTTTTCGAACTATACATGATCACCCTTACCTTTGCATTGAAGTCTGCTGCGCCTGTGGCAGCTCTAGTTGCTTGAGAATTTAAAGCGACCCCCCAAACTGCTCCCTTATGTCCCTCAAAAGTTCCAATCCAATCTCCGGTATCTCCCTGTCTAAGCATCGGTTTACCATCTATAATGAAAGTATGTAATTGGAGTCTAAATATTCGTCATAGTCCAGTGAATTTATAGATTCGATCAATAAATTTACAGATGAGATTAATTTGTGTATTGAGCATCATTATGCATCAATTGTGTGAGAACATACGGCCTTCTAATGATCTTAAATACATAATTAGTCATTATACATCATTCTAGCTACTTTCGATGAAGGACTTCATACATGCCAGCAGGCTGACCTAATGAATCGTATGAAAGTAGGCTAAGGACCACTTACTGCATGACTTGAAAAAAGGAAAACAAGATTACCTTTACACGCTGATATTAAAAAATATCCGCTCTCTGTAATATCGCTGAATGCAAGCTGCACTACTGGACGAGTATGTCCACTACAAGTTAAAGGGGTTTGCCTCAAATTTGCCATGGCTCTACCACCACACTTTCACAACCTCACCGTAAACTGAAGAATTTAGAGCGATATCGGAAAATTTACAATCGAAATGTCATATCGAACGATATCGTGTACGATTGATCAACTAACTTGTTTATCGATGATTGACAAGGTTCGATACATCGTGTTTCATGGTAGTAGTTTTGTCCTAGTATTGTGATTAATGGTAATTCGACCGCTTAGATTAAAGAAATATGAATCCGAATATATTGTACATTCTCCAAAATAGTACTAACTATTCTCTGAAAATATGCTGTTAACGTAATTTTTTTCTAGATCAAGAAATAGGTTGGTATGTCAATATTTTTAATTTTAGTTTTCTCTCATATCTATTGCTTATTTTTTCGCCTTTCTATTTCAGGATAATGGACGAAAGTAATATCTCTTCTAGTTCGGATAAATTATGTCCCAGCAGGACTAATTCTACCCGCAAGCTTCTGTCGAAGTTATTACGTCATAAAAGCAGATCAAGATCAGTGCCTCCTCCGTTAAACAATTCTCCTTCACTGCAGAGAAAGAGCTTTGAAGAACCCTCGGAGAATTACCTTATATTGAAGACAAAGAATATTCAAGGGAAGAAATACCGTCGGAACTCTGGCCCTCCTGTTCCATCACAAGATTTTTCCATTAAGCATGGATTTTTTACAAATTCTAGTGCTAATTTATCTTTCATTGATAGTTTCTTTAAAGATAATAGCAGTACATCAAAGGATGGCCCTGGAGGTGGGCCTTATAAATCAGAGGTTTCGTCAGGGGTAAAAGTTGGGACTGAAGACAAAGTGAAGAAGCTCCTAGCCCGCGGAAATCCAAAAGATGAAGTCGCTGGATTAATACAGGCCAGTCGTAAAATGAAGTTGCCATCTTCCTCGAGCGTCTGTGACTTAGTTCAAAGTAAAATGATCCATTCAAAGGCTATGCGCAGTAAGAGTGATCACAATGTAAGAGATTACGTATCAGCTGCGAAATGTAGCTCTGAGAAGAGCTCTTGTAGTTCATCATCGGCATCTCTCTCATCTTTCAAACTTTCTCCATCTGATAAAAATAAAGTCCTGTATGGTTATAAAGATCGTAGTGGGAAACATTGTCTAGGAGAAGAAAATCAATCTTGTAGTTCCATAGATTTACAAGAGGAAGAACACAAGAAAATGCAGGAAGATCAAGATTCGACAAAAGGACCAGATGGTTCGATCGTATTGAGATCTGAAGTTCCCGATATGAATCCATCAATGGATAGTCTAGCCAAGCAAGCACTTCTGGCTGCCAGAGTTCTTAATCTCATTCCTACTAATAAAGCAAGAGAAAGGTTAATATTCAGCAATAGATCCATTTGATCCGTAGAAAAACTTTTCTGAATACTCTAATATGTCTGATAAGAGGATATTTTACTTAAAGCTCTAATTTTATCTTTAAGGAACTACTTGCATGGTCGAATAGCAGCTATGTCTCTAATGGGTCCTTTAGAGCTGGAAAAAGTTCTACCTTGCCGAGAAGTTACCATATTTGTTGGAACATGGAACATGAATGGCCAGGTAATAAAACTTAGCACATTCAGAGTATTGTTTGATCATTTTGTTTAGATTTTTATTATCAGACTACATTCTTCCAATCTCTATAATCATTTGCAAGCAATACCATAAACTGTAATTTGGGTTCCATTTTGTTTATACTTATAAAATGATTTTTAATATTGGGGACATAAAAATTATATTTGCGTAACTTTTCGAGTTTCCATGTTAACATGTATAAAACATTTTTGACTAAATCGGGTCTTCTTTCTCAGTTATTGTAATAGCAGAAAGTCAAATGTAACCGATAAAATTCTTGTTGAATTTGTGTTCATGCATACGTCAACATAAAATGACAACCCAATAAAAATAAAGGTTTTTGATTCTAATATATGAATTAAAAGGTAGTGGAAGTTTTTTGTCAATCATCATGAATGAAATTTATAAATTGTTTCAGGTGAAGAATTTTTGTGCTAAAAAAATGATATTTTGGAAAGAATTTTCATTGTCAGCTTAAATGTTACTAAAATTACAACTATTTAAGTAAAGATACCACCTTGGTAAAAACTTACTTCTATCTTAGCGGACTTGGTGGAATGACATTATAAAGAGTGAGGAGAACTAACTAATTTCTACAAGAAAATTGTCTGTAATCCTTTCATGTGGAAATAACTATTTTTTCTTTGCTCTCTGTACAACCTAATTGAATCTGGGCCTAAAGAAGTCAATGTCAAATAATCATAGCTGAGAAATTGGTATTTTCTATTTGGGAAGGTACCAATCTCTAAGAGTGTTCAGAGTATGTGGAGTGTTTGAAATGAGTGTGATAGAGCTTGAAGCTGTTCACTACAAACAGATTAGAGGTAAAAACCCTGCATTTTCTGATAATTGTTTTGAAGTGCAAATTTTGGACTAAACCTTTAAGTATGCAACATACAACCATTTAACTTACAGCATTATGCTAGTTTAAGTAAAATGAGAGAAAAATTTGTCTTCAAAACACTGGCGGTAAATTATTTGTTGCTGCATTTTTTATCATATGGTTTTCTGTGATGTAGGGTTTATTTGTGGTCTATTTTAACGCTTTTTATATTCTATGTACAGTAGAACCCCGATCCATCATTCCCGCATTTGTTGTTTTCCTGGATTTATCGTTTATTTTCTATAGTCCCGACTTAGGCCCATAAGGAGACATGTAAAGTAGTACCGCATTCATCATTCATCGAAATATTATTTTCCCGCATCCATCGTTCAGATTTTTGGCCCAATCGAGGAAGAAAGACAATGTATTAGGAATTGCGACAAAAATTTTCTTTGAGAGCTTGGCATGAACTTTTTTTAAGGCTGTCGTAGCACTTGCTAAAAACGGCCGATTTTTTTAAACACATTCGGGGCTGTTTTAATACATTGTATCCTATTGGAGAGCTTTCACATGGGTGCGCGTACGAGCCCTGTTTGTCCATCTCAGTTTACTGGCATATTTCACCCTGTTTGGACCGTCTCTAGGAGTTCAGTACGTTTTTTTTCAAAATCTTTAGGAGTTTTCTTTGGATAAACTTTCATTTTAATAGTGAGAGTCAACATTTCCCGTTTTGATCGTTTTCCTGCATTCATCGTCTTTTTCTCTTGGTCCCTTCAAAAACGATAGATTGAGGTTCTACTGTATATATTTTATTTCTCATCATTTCTGCCCATATACTTTTTTCTCTACGACTATTTAATGCTTATGTTAATGAACCTTTACTACCGTAACCTTTAGAGCGTTATTTTTGTTTTGTTGACATTGGACATAGGCTATGATTAAATTATTTTGTTTAAAAAATCAACATGGCCTGTGTACATTTTTGTTCCTTATTGATAATTTTTTGTTTTTAGGCTCCTCCTAAGGAAATGAATGATTTCTTGCTTCCTGAGACTTTGGAACATGTACCAGATCTAGTCGCTGTTGGTACGCAAGAAAGTTACCCTGAGAGGTTTGAATGGGAAGTCAGTCTTCAGGAAACTCTTGGTCCCTCTCATGTTCTTCTTCATTCTGCTTCCCTCGGAACTCTTCATCTTGCAGTATTTGTAAGAAGAGATCTGCTTTGGTTTTGCTCTGGTGAGTATGAGTTAATGCATGCATGTCTAAACCTCCTCCACCCCTCTCTCTTTCTCTCTCAATAAAATAAACGTAGTTCAGATTATGTATATTAAGAAAATACCAGTTATTATTTGTTCATTAACCCTTTCCTGGCCTTTTTGGTATGAACATAACTGACTTTAGTTGATTATTTTGGTGAAAGGGTTAAGAAAGAGAGAAACATTCCATTTCAATATCAATTCTTCAAAAGTCTCTGTTTTTGTCAATGATGGGAGTTGATGGAGTTGAATTAATTTAAACATCATAGCAGTAGTTTTAGTATTGCACAGTTTGGAATGTGTTTGTAGTATTGTAAAATGGAGAAAAGAGTGATCCCTACATCTTTTCTTAGCTTTTTTAATAGCATCTACTCATCCTACCTTGCTCTTGTGGTACCCTGTCCATTATAAAATATATTTTTTGTTATTCTTTATAGCTTTTTAATGTAAAATTCTTCTAATTTATTTCCAAAATTTGCTCTTTTACCATTATGAATATCTCATTCTTCCCTCCGGTGTCCTTTCATTGTTCTTGTTCATTTTCTTTCTTTTTCTGACATTTTACTTTTGCCCCTGATATTCATTATCTTTCTCAATGTCTGAACCAGATTTCATAAATCCTGAGTTAACAATATTGTTGTACTTTATAAATTCTTCCCTCCCTTTCTTATTTATTTTGGTAGAAAACGGAAACATCATACTAATAATATCATAAAAAAATTGTGTTCAATTTAGCCATTCATGAAATCAATATTCAAAGGAACAACTTTGTGATTAGACTTAAAAAAAACTATAAAACTAGATAATTTTCTACATAAAGTTTATATACGACTGGTTTTGGAAGCTTAATTATATCCATTAACCATTTATTCTTTTAATAATGCCATTATGTTATACCTCACAGTGCACTTAGATTGGAGTAGTGCTGGTGAAAGCCTTCCTTTTATTTTCTTTAATTCACGCATAAGCTTGATTATGAGTATCCTTAACCTGAAAAATAAATTGAGAAAATCATCGATTTGATAGTTATCTTGATCAAATTAAATATAAATACATAGTTAGTAGAACAAGATAAAGAGGATGGATTGGGAACTGGTCAAAGTTAGTTGTTAGCTTCTCGTACCTCTAAAGAAATACCTGCTGGATTTGTTCATGCAACTAAAACTCAGTTAGAAACTTTTCTATTGTAATTGAGAATTTTTATTAAAATTTGTTAATTGAATCATGAGGAAACTTGACCTATCTATGTATATAGGTATTATCTAACAAAGATATAAGTATACGTCATCAAAATCTATTCATGAATTTCCTAATTAACCAAGACCCACTAAGGCATCATTACTTCTTTTTTTACCTAGACAGCAAGAATATAGGTTACTTTCATCAATACTCCTTTGAAATCATTTTTGTAAAACAGTTTTTGTAAATTGTATATAATAATCTGTCATAAGGCTAATTTAGTTCAATATTTTTAATATGTTGTTTCTCAAAATATTATTTGCCATTTCTAACTGTCTACATTCTTAACCATTTTTTTATTTAAAACCCATTTTTTGTTATTTCTCTGTTTGAAAAGTAATTCATGGTATTTTATTTCAACATATGTTAATAAATGCATCTAAAACTACAGTTTAATTTATTTCTATTTAGTTAGTTTATATTCCCTATTTTTGGTCCTTTGGTTTCCTAACCATAATCTGTTGATAAAATCAAAAGGAAGAGTAATAAGAAATGTTTGGATTTGGTTCATCTCGTACACATTTGCTTTAGTTATATACTTTAATTAACTGCTCTGTAAATACCGCTTTGTATTGGGATTTTTTTAATGAAAGGATATGAAATGCATTTGCTTCTGAAACAGGTCTCTTAATCATTTTAACTCAGAGGTAATTTTTGTAGAAAATATTTATTCTGATAATGAATGTTACATATTCTCCTACTGCAATAACTAACAGATATTAGATTTTGCTCACAACAATTAAGCCTTATGGCATGCACTATTTTGTATGATGCACTGTACACATGAAGTTGCTTTTCACTGGGCTGGCTTCTCTAAGTAAAAGATTTTTAAATGCAGCAGTTGAGAGGCCTACTGTCAGTTTTATTCCAAAATTTCGTAATTAGCTTATCTCTGTTTGTCATTGATGGTGGAAAGTTGTAGTCTCTGCACTTGCATACATAATAATCTGGCTGAACTTGATTATTGAGTAAATTCATGGGTGTGCACACTTCAATTGACAATTGTACAGTTCTTCAAGAAAAAGGTAAGTGCATCAACAAAACTGCTTAAATCCAAAAATATACATAAAAATCTTAGATTAGAATTTTCTGATAACTCTCTGCCGACATCAAACTTTCATTAAATCATGAAATTAATGTTTACATTGTACTATCTTAAAAGTCATCAATGTATTGGCCGAATCCCTCTAAAAAGAGGGTGGGTCAGTAGGCATCATTGCACTTCAAAAAATTCTTAAAAAAGGAATAAGCATTGTTCATATGCTGATATCAAGAAAGAAATGAAAGAGAAAAAGTCTGCCAGGTCTTGCTGGAACCTGGATCTCCACTTTCAGTTGTTTTAGCCAATTACATATGCTACCATTACAGGACATGGCATGGATATAGGAGAATAATGGGAATTGAATGACCTTTCACGAAGTAATGCCTTCTCACATTAAATTTAGGAGAATAATTCTATGGCAGACTATTTCTCCTTCATTTACACCTCCGAAAAAGGAGTATTCCTATGTTGTGGCATGATAAGGTAAAGAAACTGGTATGGAGCCTGGAATCACATTCTGGTTGACAACCCAGATTATACTAAACCGTTGATCCAGTAGCTGTGTTTTACTTTCAATTTCCACACTCCAATTGTTTGCCATTGCTGACTTGCTAGAACTTGAGTATACTTATCCAAACCACAATTCTGTCATGACATTTGCATAAAAAACTGATGTTTCAAAAGACACTGATGACTAGTGAATAAGATAAAGAGTGAGGTTGTTTTGTAAAGCTTTCCTCCCTGAGCTAGAAGGCTATAAATGGAGCAAGTAGATGCTGTGCAATGACACTATGGATAACCATTTTCATAGCATTCTAATCCTTATGACCAAAATGAATGCCATTTTTCAGGGTTATTCATATTTCAGTAGCCTTCATGTAATCACAGTGATTGACAGTAATTAAATGAAAGGTACACTTTGCTCTATCCTGTAGCGAAATTATTTCAGTCAGGAAAACACTAAGAGAATGAATAAAGATTATTTTCAAAGCAGCACCACATTTCAAATTTTAAAAAATCTGATGTGGCCAACACGACTTTCTCCATATTTATTGAAAACAGAAGCCTATGCCGGTAATATATAAATAACTCCAAAAAAATAAGTGTTACGGAAAAATGTTTCAAACAAAAGTTGAATTAAAATACTTTATCTATAACTTTTGTATATAACTGTATATGCCTATGTTGCATTCTGTCAGAGATATTTAAGAAAAACTACAATTTTTGGATAAAAAGCAACTTACGGTCAGAGAGTATTCACTAATAACTCCTAAACAATCAGTGTTACAAAAAAATGTTTCTTACAAAAGTTGTAGTAATGTAGATTATCTATAACTTTTGTATGTAATTGTATATACCTACATTGCATTCTGACAGAGATATGTATAAAAAAACTTCTTATACTACGTATAGGGAGAAAGTAAAAATCAAGGAGTTATCTGTAACATTAGTTTTGTGGAAGATATTAGATTTATAATAATTCCCTAACAATCTACTTCACAATCACCAAAGTTTGCAACTAACATCGCTAATGGTTTTAATTAGAAATCAGTCAATATACAACCGTGAATATTAATATGATCCCTGGTGTCAAATTTAAAGTTATTATTCTTCGAAGATATTACCATCATGCAGAGAATGAGGTCATTGGGTTATGCGCAAATTTTTAAAGTTGACATTTGTGATTAGTCGTAGGAAAGTGTAATCTTAAAATTATCTTGAGCTCATGTTCAGTAACCCTTTCTTATTCATTGATTTATTTCAAAAATTTTTACAATTATAGTTCAACATTGGCTATAAAGATAAATGAATATGTACAATTATTGTTTTAAAATTCGCAATCTCTGGCGATGTCTTGTGGAAATACATCCTGATGATAAATAACAATTTGTACTTTTTCCACAGTATTTATTAAAAACAATAAATGGAAATGAAACACAACTAGTTTCAGAGATTGATCTCCATCATCAAGTCAATCTCTGAAACTAGTCGTATTTTGTTTCCTTTTATTGTTTTTAATAAATACTGTGGAAAAAGTAAAAATTGTTATTTTTCATCAATTATTATATTGCCCATTATTAAATGGCTTTTAAGTAGGCGGCAGGACAAAGTTATTACGTAATCCAGATGATAAGGAGAAGGTGAAAGGATCTTGCAGAGGTGCTTTATGGGAAAGAAATGTTGAAAACAAATACGAAGATAGAAAGTGATTAAAAAAAGGAAACTTGCACCAGGTATGATATAGTGAAACTCAAAGAGTATAGATAGAAAAGAAAGGTAAGCTGTGATCGTGGACAGTACTCTGATTTCTGAAAAAAATTAGTGAATAGTGTAAGAAATATTTTCATGTTCCAAGCATTAGTTTTCATCAAGGAAAAGTGATATAAAAAGGAAGTTAAGGAGGAAGTTAAAGATATGTTAGTTGGAGGGTAATATTAAAGAGAGGATATAGAATTACAATGGTATTTTCAGTCGGGGTTTTGATATCATAGAAAGAATAATCTCAGTATACTGATAGTCCCACACTGTGATGAATTGTGGTATCAAAATTGAAGATTTTCAACAATGAATGCCTTTCAAACATAATTGAAGGAAATGTTTTTTACAGAAATAAGGATAAGTTTTGATACAGTATATTTTAACAAAGCAAGTGCATTGCAAAAGAGTTCAATTAGAATTTTATTTCATTATCATTAGTATATTCTTGTTTAACTTGATTTATATGAGGTAATTTGACATGTTCAATATATTTTCTATGTATGATGATAAAATGGTGTTGGTGTCAATATTTTTAAAATTTTTAATGCCGGCAAGTTTGAGAAAATATTTTTCATGATAGACCCAAATCAAAAGTGAAATATTATAAAATGTTGCTCGATCAAAAGATAAAAACATCCACCAGAAATAAGTTCTGAAAGATTACCCTTATTAAAGAGAAAAATGCCAATGCAATGGACATTGATAACCTTGTATTATTTCACGTCATTGGTGTAAACACCATTGGTTTAAGCTTTAATGGAGCTTGGAATTTTCCTTTAAAGAAAAAAACATACAATTAACAATGAATCATTTTAATTTTTAACTGATTTCAGTACTTTTATTACAATGAGTAAATCTTGATAGTGATGTCTAAGTGCATGGTGAATTATGTTAAATCATTTTTATTTGTGTAAGAAGTGAAAAATAGTGACTTGGCTGGGACTCCAACCAATTCTCCCACTTTCTGGGCAGGTGTCCTAACCATGGTTGCCTCAGTGAGGACCTTTGGTGGTGGTTGGTGCCACTACATTGAGTACCACTAATTTCACCATAAAAGCCCAAAAAAGTATGTGGTTTTATTGTTTAGTTGGTTTGAATACCTGCCCAGAAAGTGGGAGACCTGGGTTTGAGTTCCAGCCAAGTCTCTACTTTTAACTTCTTGTACAACCTTGGGTATAGTCGCATGCTTTACTGTGCAAAGTTTAACTTCATTTCCATGATTTTTATTTGAATTCCAGTACACCATCATGTGTGCAAGACATTCAAAATGTATTGCACATCCTGAAAATTCCTCAATTTCTTACGCATTACTGAAGAGTAGATCTAGAAATCCATATTTTTGTTACTATTACTTTTTGATTTGCAATTTTTTTTAACAGAGTGTTTCTTAAAAATTCAAAAGAGCCATTCAAATGGGAAATCCATGAGGAAAGGAATCGGTTGTGAGGATTGTTTGAGGATCCAAGTGTATAGCCAACTCCCTCTCCCCCAATGCAGAAAGCGACCACTTAAGAGGCTATCCGCCCCCAATTGGGACCCTGCAGACCACTTGAGTGGTCCTCCACACTCAACATTTTAATATGGATCACAAATTTTTATTTAAGCAAATTTAAAGCAATTGTAATCCACCAGAATTATATATTTGACAGCTGGTACCAGCTTGTCTGGTCTGGCTAAAATGTTGCAAGGAAAAAGAGTTTTCGTATGTAAACAAAAAGGTAAGTGTCAAAATAATTGAAGATGAAGTTATAATACATACTTTGATAGTTTGTAATTACCGGCCTTGGTGGTCGATTGGTTAGCACCTTAAGTGCTATTGCTCCAGCCCCAAGGCCCTGGGTTCAAATCCCGGCTGATCGGGGTTTTTTTGATCAGGGAATGGTTGTCTGACTTTTCCGAACAGGGTTGGCGGAAGGAAGGGCATCTGGCCTTAAAAGTCATTTCATCGCCAAAACAAACCTCATCCTCATATTCACCCAAACCATCATTCATCAGCCGACCCCTTATAATATGAGAAAAATGACTTTGAGAGAAAAAAAAATTAATAATTTGTAATTGTATTTCTGATTGTGAAAATAAGTGTTTTCCGACGACAATAGAAATCCTTATTGTTAAACTGGCATTTGAACACTAACCCTACGAAGAAAATTGGTTTGTGTGCCCATCCTTAAGTCGTTAATTTATCTTTAATGTTTACTCAGTATAATAACCATAAGTAAAGATTCATTTGCATTAAACCACCACGGATTACAGAATTTTGTTTTCCGGCATTATTCTTATTTGCTTAAAAACCTTACCCAAAGGGATATGGTTCCTTATAAGAATAAACGTAGAATATTTTACTCTTTTCCTAAATTTTATTGATTAGTATCAATAGTAGATTTTTTTTACATTTTTATTTAAATGTAAAAGGAATAGTATTCCAGAACCCACACTATTTAATCATTTAGTTTCATACATGAAGGAGATTTATTATCTTGGCAAAAACCTAGTGTTATACCCCACCAGTATATTAAAATTTGATGTAATTTTATGGTAATTAACATTTTTCAATCTGATATCTGTACATTTCTTGTCAGTTCTAGAGTTCTATTTTTACACATTCTATAATTTTTGTCAGCCTTTGTTTTCCTAATTTGAACATTCCAGAGGGAAAGGACAAGTGAATGTGATCCCCATCTATGTTTGATTTTATATGCTCACTAGTCAATGTAAGTATTTCTTCTTTTGTTAAAGTGGCTGAAGATGCAAGCATGAGCACACGTCCTGGGACAGCTTTCCGTACCAAGGGAGCTATTGCCATTGGATTCTTACTCTTTGGAACATCTTTCTTGTTTGTAACATCACATCTGACTGCTCATACAGAACGGTTCAAGGACAGAATCCATGATATCCGACGCATCACAACATCCATTGACTTACCAAAGCTCCTGCCTCTTCGACAAAAGAGTCGTGGTTTGTTGTATTGCCCCTTTATGCATGCTGGCTGAAATCATTGAGTAAGTGTTTCATCACATCAAGTAGTTTGGGCTTGTTTGCAAGCTCTCTAGTTATCATCACTACATATGATTAGTGTCTTCCAGGATCTTTTCCATTCAACGTTTTTCCCAAAAGGTATAGAAGAATGTATGGATGTAACAGCTTTCAAAATATTTTAAACTGCTCTGATTTATAGTGATGTATATGTTGTATTTTTTAATTATCTGCATGGTGTTTCAAAGATTTCACATAGCAATCACATTTATGGTGATTAACACTTGTTTTGTTGTTATAGTAGCAAGATAATTTTTCAACTTGCTTCTTCTCACTGATGGTGAGTAAAAAACTCTATATAGTGGCATTGATTAATTTTCTAAAATAGAATTAGAAAAGTTTCAAGTGGCAATTTTTTCCCTTACCAAAGCTTGATAATTTTTTTACCACATTCTACCCATGATAATAGTTGCTTCTAGAAACTTTTCTTTACTCAAGGAGTTTATCCCAATTCACTTTAGTGTATGCAGTCTAATTATAAAATAGCAGAGAAATAAAATAGTAGCTCTAGCAAATTGGAAAATCTTAGTTTATGCATTATTAGAAAGACCATTTCCCTTTCCTCTATGTTTCAGTTACTTTTTCCCATAAATAAATTTTTTCAGAATTTAAAGAAAAATATCATGTGATTTGAATATTTTCTTTTAAATTTTTTGTATGCAAATAAACTGCGTTTAAGATTTTCATATTCAAATAGGTAACATAATCCATAAAAAAATTATTTGGTCAAATTTAATAGCATTAAAAATTAATCATGGGAACTGTTTAGAAATTTGTTTTAGGAAGCCCAAGAAAAAAGATTACTTAATTATCTCAAAACTAAGGAGATGTGAAAAAAGCTGGCTTATATGATTGTCCTGTAATTCAGATATTAGTAATTCTACGAGATTGCCTTCAAAGATGATTTGCATTGACTAGTAAAATTCTTTGAATAAAAGTTAGAAGTGATTTTAGGGCAATAAATTATGACTATAAGTTCCTTTTTGGAAGAAAATCTTTCAATATTTAGGTAAATTGAAACAATCATCAACAAAAATGTTTAAAGCATTAATCATCATGTATCGAGGAAAGGGTTAAAGTATCTTTGCACACATGAGCATGCACCCAGGAATAATCCTGTAAACTATCATCATCAGTTAATCTCATTAATCATGGGAAATGTTTAATTGGGAAAATATTACAAACCATGATACTTGTAATTTTTTCCAAGTGAAATCTCTTATCTCCAAATTTTAAAGTAGAAACTAATGAAATGTTACTTTGCCCATTTGAAAGTTTACTATTCAAGATGAGGCCCATTTATTTGAAGATTCTGCAATGTTTAACCAATACTCAGTTGCTTGACTGTACACATTTCAATGAGGTCTTGTGTAGCTAACAACTTAAACTACAAATTCCACTCATCTAGGTGATGCTGTTCACTTTTAAAATTGAAAAGTATCAACAAATTAGCTTGATCCTGTGTACCATGAAGCAAAGAAATGGGTAGTCTGCTTAATGCTAAATTAAGAAGCGAAAAGTTTTTCATTCTCTTCTGCTCTTTCTGGAACACTATTTTTTAAATTCCCTTAGGTGTCAGTCAGTTTCTTTCATCACATAAAAAATAGTGTTCAGTGGTGATGCAATTCAAATAGAGAAAAGATGTTAAGTTATACTTATTTATAAAGTTTCAAGTTTACATGTTGGTCTTATTCTCAGCTTTGCTTACATCAGATTGGTCTGCTCGAGTTAGGTATATTTTTTACTGATTTTTTTATTGTGTGATTCTTTATTGTGGTTTTTACAATTTTGGTGTGAAAGTTTCATTTTGCAATGCATTATTTGAAGAAAGGTAAGCATTACTGTTTTAATGACAATCTTAATCTGAAAGGTTATTTTAAGTGTTTATCGTTAAAATAGTTAACTATACTGACACCTTCTGGACATAAGAATACATGCAAAGAAATATATTGAATGATTAGAAGTAAAAATATGTTTAAATACTGTTATGCTGAATTAAAAAACATTTGAGTAAACTTTATTTGTAATAAAAGTCTATCAGTTAACTGAAATGCAATTGCATTTCATGATCATTCTTAATCATTGATCTAGGCACAAAATTTTTAGTCCTATCACCATACCAGCTGTTCAGTACTTTGCAGAATAAAATAAAGATATATTTACATCATGAAATCAATAAATAATATGATATTTCTCTTGTGTAGTTTATTTTATTCCATCATGTATGTTTTGTTGTAAAATATTGATATTTTAACATGATCATAATTTTGAATTGCCAAAGACATTAGGTTGAGGATTTTTTTTAATTTCCAGGTTTTAATTATGACTTGATCTGATGTACTTTCTTGTGACTGGTATCATAATATTCAGGATGGAATGAACATATTAATGGCATACAGAAAAATATAGCCACAAGTATTTTCCTTCTCAATCCATTCCCATTTCTTAAATCACTAGCAAAAGTATCTTATCTTTATTTGTCTTCCACATTTATTCTATTTTCAACTCATCAACTTGAATAAAAATAGCTCATAGTTAACTTATTTTTCCATTTCAGCTGATGTTCTGCTGTTTTGCTCTATGGTTTCCCATTTAAATTTTCTCTTTAACAAAAACTTCTAGGTAATACTCCTCTTTCACTATTAAACTAACACCTTGAATTTTGAATTTTGAAACACAGTTAATAATGTTGGAAGATTAAACAAGAGGTTCTAGGTTTTTGGCAACTTGTGAAATGTGGGATAGGTAGGTGCCATGTCTTCCCAATACATATAATCTTTTGTAGGTCTTCCAGAATCATTTTGGAGGTTTCTCAAATAAATTCTAATCACTTTTGCAGGAATAGCAAATATTTACAGGCTCTTTTCATTTGAAATCTTACTCAAAAATGAAGAGGCTTAGTTTTTATGATAATTTCTTTGAATGACAATTCTGTGCCTGAATAAGAAACCTTTTTAGTGAATTACATTTTAAGTTAGTTAAATTTCAGTGACTTTACTTTTACTGTCCATCTGTTTTTATCTGTTATTGTTATCATTAAATGCCCAATGGTACTTAAGTTAACTTTTTATAATTATTTGTACATTTTATTAAAGGATTTTAGTATTGACAAAATTTGATAAATCAGTATCTAATCATGATATAGATAGCTAAAGAAATAATTTTGGCTTAGGTTCTTATTCCTTTTTATACACAAATGACAATATAGCTAAATATTATCTTAGCATAATTCATATTCTTAGCATATTAGCATTCACATTTTTCTTTTAAGAATTGGTGTCTTTAAAATTTGATACTAATCTAGTTCTTTTGCTGGAATATAGGCTCAGTACTCTGATGTTCTACTTACTATTTAAGAAAGTCCTATTTTGTCAGACTTCCAAAATCTTGAAGCAAAGTTTTAAGTCCTGTATTCCCACATGATTTGCAATAAGGATTTTTACTCTGTTGGTGAATATTATGACTGTACATTTAAAATGTAATATTCTTTATTCTCTGTATATTTTCTTCCTTTTTACTTTTGTGTTTAATTCATTGTTATTTCTTCTGTTTCCTTTGTATTATTTTATGAGTCTGATAGTTTAAAATCAGTAAGGTACTTTAAACAATAAATCATGATTATTCCCATCATGGTTTACACACATATCATAACTTCTACCATAACTTTCATGCATTTTAATTTCTTAGGCTATGTAGCTTTCTCATCTCCAGTATCTCCTCAGAAATACTCATGCAGATTTTATTACTCTTTCTATATTGATTACTTCATTATTCATACTAATTACATACATTCCTTATCATTCTACTTTCATATATTCCCTGCATTTACTTATTAGTAATGCCCCTACTTAGACCTCTCAAGTACCTTTCTTCGAGATCCTAAGTTAAAATATCATACCTCAGAAGAGTCTTTTACCTGGCATATCACATACCTCACTTATATGATTAAATATGCAACTTGGATATATTTTTTTTAAGTCACAGGTTTATTCCAGCTGAAATAAATTACTATCTTTAAGAAATCCATGGGAAACTGCGTATTGGGGAGCCTTGTATTGAAGTCTTGAGGACTATCAGTAAAAGTTTGCTTGGGAAGCATATGAGCCTATTGGCATTCATTTTAAGGCCCTGTTTTTTTTTGAAGATGTGAAATAGATAATTTTGTCTCAAATTGAGGATTAGCATGGTTCTTCAATGGCTTTAAATTCATTTCTTGATTTTCCTGCGGTCATATGTTAATTTCCGTAACCATATCTAACCCTAGGAGGAACCCCTAGGATTCAGAATACCTACTTAGGTTAGATACTGCAGAATTCATCATCCTGCTGTGTGGCCTATGAAAAAGAGCTTTCTACAACCATATGGGGAAACATTTTTATGGGATTGGTGGAAATTAATTTCATATTAACTTGCACTATGGAAGTTGTATTTACTCATATACTGGCCAGATATCGTTTGGAAACTTTACCCATCAATGAACGTATTTATAGGTACTCTGGATTATCAGCAGTATACCACAAAAACAATATATGGTACCACAATGTGCGTATTGACATATTAAAGATAAAGATGAAATTCAAGCTTAGAAAGATAATCTCATGTTTCATTGAAAGAATTTTTCATCCCTTACATGACAGTATGAAATCCTCTCCATTTAAGTAACAGTAGGTGCGCATTTTCTGCAAAGTTGGTCTCTGCTTATTTTCTGAAACAATTTTTATTGGTATTTACATTTGAATGAAAGATTTTTATGATTAGAAATTCACATAGCATTATTATGTTACTTGCGTATATCCTAAAGTCAAGCACAGATCATTTCAGCTCATCTTTCTTCCCACTTCATACAAAGTCTCTCACATTATGCTATGGCAGCACTTATTTTAACTATTTAAAGTCATTGATTCACTTTAAGTATACAATTTCCCAAATATTTTGCACTCAAGCCTTAATGAAAGTTTGCAATATTTCATAAACCACCACATAACAGCAAAGATTCATTAACAAAACTTCCTGTGTGTTAGATACATAGCAATTATTAACTATCAATCACACCTAACACATTTTTCTCAATTTTTCTCTTAAAGATGCAAGTATGCATAGATATCACAGCGCTTTTTGTTTCTATTCACACATTTTAGGCTGGCATGTTTGCTTTAATTTCTCACATTATTGCTAATTAGGAAAAAAGTCAGTTAATTTGTTTAATTAACTCACTAGTTGCATTATTTATTTCAGATATATTTCAGAATTTTGACTGCGCATTTTGGTGTGGTGATCTGAATTTTCGTTTGGATCAGCCGCGTGAAGAAGTAATGGAATGGATTGTATCGCAACAATTTCCATCTAAGGAACCACTACAATTGCCTTCTGACCAACTTCAGAAAGCTCTTCATGAAGGTTAGTTTGTACAAAAGTGTGCATATTGAAGAAAATATTTCAGGTTCTATTCATTCCTCTCTTTCTTTAATAGGCTTTGTTTTCAAATCTTTCTGTGAGGCTGGCATAACATTTCCTCCGACTTACAAATTTGATCCTGGAACTGACCGTTTTGATTCCTCTGGGAAGATGCGCACTCCTTCTTATACTGACAGAATACTGTTCAAGTCATCTATTAAAGATGACAGAAAATCTTCATCAACTGTTGAATGTCTTCATTACTATTCTGCGCATAGCATCAAAACCTCAGATCATAAACCAGTTTGGAGTGTGTTTCAGGCAACAATTCGTCCTGGAAAAGACACGTAAGAATGCAACAGTCTTATAAAATTTTGCTTGTGATTATTCAATGCTTAAAATTTCAAAATTCATTGTTCTTAATTTATTTATGATATAATTGCAAATATTTTTGACATGTTGGCCCTATTTTCTTTTGATGATTTGATTTTGTAGGTGTTTCTCAAAAAGGATTCTTAACCCTAATCATTTTTTTATTTACAAAAAAATATATTGCAGACTTGTATGACTCATGATGATTGTCATGCTTCATCTAAACTTTATTATTTATGTAATTTTACTTACATCACTTGATACAAAAGCCTTATATATTAGAAAAGTATGAACTAATCTTTCTTGTTTACCTTTGAATTTCTCTCAGTTAATTCATTTCATTCATGAAATGAAAGGTAAATGCTATTTATTTAAAAACTTAGTCTTATGAGAGATGAGGTTTGTTATACTGCAGAGATCAAGTAATACTGCTGCCAAGATTGAAGAATTGTGGCTCTGACTCTAAATTTCCTCTGAAGAATTTGTCATCCATGTCTTGGTGATAGAATAATAATGTAGATCCCTTATCAACCATAAGACCAAATCCTCTTAAGAATTGATGCCTTAGAATATTGTAGGGTTGCTACTTAAATTCACAATAGAGAATGAAACCGATGTAAAACTGACTTACTATAATCAGCAAAAATCTTTGACTCGTTCGTCCATAAATATTTTTTGATTTCTGTTAATCAGACAGAATCAATACTCCTTATCTTACATATATATCATTTACTTACAGCAAAGAGTGTTGCTGTTGACTGCTGTTTTGTTTTTATTCAAGTTTATTGATATTTTTATAGAGTGCCTCTTGCTGCTGGATTGTTCAACCGTGACGTGTATCTGGAAGGGATTAAGCGGCGTGCTGCTACAATCCATAGTCAGCAAGGATTCTCAACTGTTTGCTCTATTCAGTAGTAGAGCTCCCCTCACCCTAACTATGTCACGGCTGCCTTTTTAAGAACTGTACTTTGCAATCATCCTTAACTCGTTGTAAAACTGTGATAAATGGTATTCATATTCTAGATATTTTGTGTAAACATTATTTTCTTATAATTTTTATTTCTCATTCTGAGATCAAAATTTTTATTTGAAATGTTCTCCAATGTGATATATCTACATTTTATTGTTGGTTTTAAAGAGTAATTGAGTATGTGATCCATCAACTCCATTAACAACCTATATTTGAGGGCGTTTAGGGGGGCAAGAGGGGCTACCGCACCTGGCCCATTGCATTAGCCAAGTTCATCCCTATAAAGTTGTCAATATACATAGTCTCTGATGTTGGAAAAGCTAATATAGACTTAATTCCATCAAAACTAAAATCATGTTATTTAACATAAATGAAGCTTAATTTTTGAGCTTAGTCAAAAAACATGAAGGTGTTATCTAATCTGCACATAATCAGTGTTTTCTATGACCTACAAGGAAGTGGATAACTAATAATGACTGATTATGTCAAGGCAAGATAACATGAAAGTGTTGTGTAGTCTGGACAATTTCAGTTTTTCCTGTGATTTATAAGGAAAGAATTAACCGATTTTTGAACCCATGTGGCGGTAGTCTGCCCTAGGCCCTACTTTCTCCTAACGCTACCAGTACTGTACTTGATAAACTCTTCTTACTTAAAGGAAGGGACGTATGTAGCATTTACTCTATAGTATCATAGAAATCTTAAACAAAAATTGAATGATGCATATTTTTTTAGGTGCTTTTTGGTAACAGCCACAACAACTCCTGCTATGCCTGTTAGCCTCTTAAACTATAAATTGGGAAATAATATACATGTGACAATGTCGTAAGCATGTAACTTCCATGTATGTTCTATGTCTACGACAATGGAAGAGATTTTAGTTTAAGCGGCTATCACTGGTCAGCAGACAAGTAGTAGTGGCTATACCGAAAAATACCTTTTTTAACTTGCCCCAGTTTTACTTAGATAGTAGTCATCGGAAGAGGGTAAGGTCGACGACTGTGGAATGAATTTTATGGAATTGTGATAAATCGTCGACTTCTCAGGTATTCAGTCCATAAGAAATAAGTAAATGTTATTCATACGTTGTATTTATTGAAATAAAGTATTATTTATTCATGGGTTGTCAGTTTCATTTTCCAGTGCCCTACAAAAACATAATGACCGGGAAATAACCGCCAAAATAACACCTGCATAATGAGAAAGACTAAATTTCCGTGAGCAAGTGTCATATTTTTAGAATCTAATTTTAGATGACTGTTACTCTTATGTTTTTGCGAAATTAAGGGTTGTATTTACGAAATAATTCTCATTGCCGCGAAAACCATTATCCAAACAAGAAAACATCAAAATAGCCAGTTGACTTCAATGAAGGGGTTGTGGTTGTTACCACTTCCACCGGTGATCGAGAACAATCTCCGAGCTAGTATGCACTTCATTGCTGTGGCTCTGTCTTCGCTCTGATTAACTTTCAAATAAAAGGCGCGAACTTCCTGTTATTCAGTTTAAAGATAACTATATATAGTTACAGTTGTGTGATGGCGATAAATATTATTAGTAGAAATTTAAGTTTCTGTTAGTTAAGGATGGTCGACAATCGAGAGTAGGTAAGGTATAATAATTTTGGCAACTGATCTATCATTCGCAATCTACTATATCAAGGTCAGAAATATGAAAGGCGTATTTTTCGAAATTTAAGATCTTTCTGAAAATTTATTTCTGAAAAATTCGTTGTCCTTGATGGGTTGTAATTGCAAATAAGGTAATTATTCTCAGCTGTGAATAAAAATACGTTGCATTAAAAATGATTTCATACTTGCTCTTGCTAAGTATTTATTGATGTATTTACTACAAAAATGATAGCTTCATTAGTTTTTGTAAGTCTTCAATTCGCTTCGGACACTTATTTCAAGATTTTAATGGTATATTATTGTATTTAATTGCAATTTGTCACGTTTCACCTTCCGAAAGGAATATCATCTTGTTGAAGAAATACTTTCCTTGTAACTATTTTGGAACCCATCCGATTCACTTGCTACATATACACTCCATATATTACATGAATAATTATTAAAATAAAATTTTCTCTAATATTTCGTGAAAATCCGTTAAAACACACAATTATAATTATTAATGGATATAGTTCATGGCACGTTATCGTTCCAACTCCACGGTCCCGAGTTCGAATCCCGGCTTGTCGGATTTTTCTGGAATGGTTGTGTGTCTTTGTAAATAATAATAATTATTAAAACGGATGTAATTGGGATATTCCTGTTTCCATTAGAAAAGTTATTTATTTATTACGAAGTACGAAGGGAAGCATTGTTCCCGAAGGGCTCCAAGTAGTTCTACCCCAACCGCCAGTAGTGCTGAAGGTAGAGGACGGTTGATAAAATGAAATATTAAGTGTACGTCCCCTGCCTTCAATAAAACCCTGGTCCGGTCCACGCCAGTGAGGGATTAATAAGTATGTTTATATAAAATGATATTTGCATTATCTTTCCGTAATCTTAACGGGAAATATTCTAGGAGCTAGCAAAGAGTAAACAACGCCATGAGATAATAAGGCGATAGTAGAAGCGCATGTGTGACGCCTAGTACGGGATAGTTGTCCAATATCCGCACGGTTGCAGTCCGCCATTTTGTTTATTTTCCAACAGGAGTTGGGTCGAGAACGCTGCAAAGTTATTTAATTTTATTAATGTAGTGGCCTGTGAATAACAAAATTATTAATTATATATATGGTTGGGTTGTTTCCCCTGGCAACAGGGGGTGAAAAAATCCGCAGACATTGGGCGTATCGCGAGTAAACACGTCAAAGTGACCGTGTCCGGTAAAAACTCTTACAGTCTAAAGAATAGTCGTGCGGTCACCCTCAGTTTAAAGAAGCCGAAAATTCAGAATAAATTAACAGCAATCGAAAACATGAACCACGTCAATGACAAGGAAGTTCAAACCAATGACGTTGAGGAAATGGATACTCAGGACGGTATGTCGTGCATTATATTTAGCATTCTTAAGTGATATCAAAATATTTTTGGAGTTAAAGATTTTGTCATGGCATTAATCCACCAGTTGTTTAACTGCAGAGAGCTTCTGCATATTTCGCACCAAAATTGTTGGCATGTGTACGTACTCCATTGATTTCATTAATATGAAACCCTACGAAGGAGTAGGAATTGCCGTCAATACTTGGAGTCATTGTCGTGTGCAATCGGTCTATTGCAAAAATGTTTACATGTCCTTAATAATTTATCTTTTTAAGTATGTTGAGTGCAATAAAAGCTAAAATACGTGTTACTTGTGTTTCGGCAGTCGAAACTGCCGAGACACCAAATGATGCTGGAGAAGGAGATGGTGGAGGAGAAAATAGGCAGCTAAATGGTGAAGTTCAAGAGCAAGCTGCATCACAAGATACCGAAATGGGAGAAGGTAAATTCCATAAGAAATATTTAAGACGTTTAAATTATCGATTTTTATTCCCGGAGTTACGTTCGGAAGCTTGATTCGGATTTTTAATTATGTAATTAATAATTATCGTTTGAATTTTAGACGAGTCACGGTCTGAAGCCACCTTTCGCTACACTGTACATAATGTAAGTAAGCTAAAAGATTCAGAACTATCGCCACCATGCATCGTAAGGAATCTACCATGGAGAATTATGGTTATGCCAAGAGTAAGCACCAACTCTGCACCCGACAGGCCGTTACACTCCAGGAGCTTAGGATTTTTTCTCCAGGTAAGTCTTGCAGTATATTTACGTAACAAATATATTTATTATTACCATCTGCGTTACAATTAACTTAGTTTTCATCTTTTATTGCAAATCATCTTTTGCTGTATATTTATGATTGTAGCATATTTTGGATTTCATATTCCTTGTATGTAAATATTTTTAGACCTTAGAAACTAGTTAATTTGTAGTTGATTCCATTCGTGGTACTATATCATGATACTTTCAATAGTGCAATGGAGACTCAGATTCGAATTCTTGGAGCTGCTTTGCTCTTGCGGATCTTAGAATAGTCAGCCAGAAAGAAGGTGTGGAGTCCTTCACCAGAAGTAAGTCGTAATGTTTAGAATTGAAATAGATCCGATTGTTACTTCAAAATATTTTCTCATGTAAACATTCATAATTTCTCGTGTATCATTGCCCATTTTTATTTTCAGAAATACAACATTTGTTCTTCAGTAAGGAAAATGATTGGGGTTTCAGTCATTTCATGTCTATGAATGAAGTGTTAGATCCTGAGAAAGGTTTCATTAAAGATGACTCAATTATACTTGAAGTAAGTTATCTTTCATTAGCTAGCTTGGTTCTACTCCTATTAATATTACATTCTTTTAATATCAACCTTGTCTCGGTAGGTACACGTGACTGCAGATGCCCCTCATGGGGTGAGCTGGGACTCAAAAAAACATACTGGTTATGTAGGTCTCAAGAATCAAGGCGCAACTTGCTATATGAATTCCTTGCTGCAGACACTTTATTTCACAAACCAACTGAGAAAGGTAAGCTGCTCAGCTATGCTAGTAGGTAGTTAATTTTTTTGGAGGATATTTTTGTTGATGTTGGCATGATACCATTCTTAATATTTAATGCAGGCTGTGTATAAAATGCCTACCGAGGGTGATGATTCTGCCCGAAGTGTTGCCTTAGCTCTTCAAAGGGTTTTCCATGAACTGCAGTTCAGTGACAAGCCTGTAGGAACTAAGAAACTCACCAAATCCTTTGGATGGGAGACTTTGGATTCCTTTATGCAGCACGATGTTCAGGAATTCCTACGAGTGGTAAGGGTTAATTTTGTCATGTAATCACCAGTATTATTTATTTGCTTTATTTTCATGTGTTTCACCAACTTTCTCATTTCAGTTATTGGACAAGCTGGAAAGCAAAATGAAAGGAACATGTGTTGAAGGGACTGTTCCAAAGCTATTTGAAGGAAAAATGGTGGTAAGTAGAATATTTCATTTTTAATTATGACATATCTGAAACTTGTATCTCATTATCGAGATTTATGCAATGAGCCTGTTTGTTTTCAGTCATTTATCAAATGCAAAAATGTTGATTACGGTTCAACTCGAATTGAAACGTTTTACGACATTCAGCTAAACATTAAAGGGAAGAAAAACAGTAAGTAAAGCCAACCAATCTTTTAACGTTATTCCTATTCTTATGCCCCATGCTACTTTCATTTTGATCTATTTGTTTTTTTATATGTATTTTTAGGCATATTTATTATTTATTTCTTGTGTATACAATCCAGTTATTTGTATAGTCTGAGTAGCTTATACAACTTATTTTAGTATTAATTTCCACATATTTGTACCTTTTCTCATAATATTGTCCACCCATAGTTGACGAGTCATTCAGAGATTACATAACCTCTGAAATTTTGGATGGAGACAACAAATATGACGCTGGAGAACATGGGTTGCAAGATGCTGAAAAGGGAGTCATATTTGCATCTTTTCCCCCAGTTCTTCATTTGCACCTCATGAGATTTCAGTATGACCCAATTACTGATTGTTCAGTGAAATTCAATGATAGGTAAGAGAGCTATCGAGATCTATCAGCCTTTCGACTCTTAAGAATAGCAGTAACGTTTTTTGCTGTGAATCAAATCAGAATGATGTGCTTCTTCATTTAAACTTTGTTCACATATGTCATTTCCCTTTTCACTCTAGGTTTGAATTTTCTGACAAGATTAGCCTAGATCCATACCTGCAAGCAGCAGAGGCAACCCGGGCTGATTATACTCTTCATGCTGTTCTCGTGCATAGTGGAGATAATCACGGTGGCCATTACGTTGTCTTCATCAATCCTAAAGGAGATGGAAAGGTATTTGATCTCTGATTTTCAATATCTAAGTTTTTCTGCCCTTTGGCATTATTGTGTGATGGGAATGAACGTGAGTGGTGTCATGTGGTTTGGTTAAGGGCCTCAGGACAGTGTGGGTTGTGTGATTGGTTGGAGTAATTGTGTTTTGGTTAAAGTCGTGGAGGAAGGGGAAGATTTGGTGCTAGTGTGCTCATGTTTGTGTTTTTTAGATTTCTGCAAGAATCGCTAGGAATGAAATTAAGATAGGGTTCACTTACACCTTTCCAAGTTTCTTGAGCAAATAGTTTAGTTTAGTTTATAAATTATAGTGTTTCTTAAAGGTTCAGGAAATTGGGATATTTCTGAACTTGTTCACTTTTTCCAAAAATCAGCCTTGGTTAATTGTTTTGATAAATTCCCAGTCACCCAGCAAAATTTGTTGGCTAATTAAAATTGTTCTACTTAAATACTTTAGAGAAAGTACCCCACTGAAATTTTAAGTATTGGGTTTTAGTGCTTTGTTTTGCCTCCACTGGTTTTACTTTTTCATTACTTCATTGTAAGGACCTTTGGTTTGAAGTTATATAATTTAGAAAAATCATTTTCAAAGTGTGGTAAATCTCTTTGCTTATTTATTCCTAGTAATTTTCCCTTCTCATATTCTTATTGAAAAATTCCCAAGCAATACTTTTTCCTGATTGATGTTAGTGCACTTTTTATCAGTTTGTTTAATATAGAAGTCTCTTTTTACAAATTAAAATCAGCCAAAGGAATCCTATGGTTATTAATAAGAAAGATGTATTTTTGTAGTGGTGTTGTGATAATTCATAAGGCTTGGGAAGACATTTTTGTTATGCAAGAAGTTCTCTCGGGTAGTCAGCCAGGTAAGTTCTTGGAAGTTCATCGACGTTTCAACACCTTCCTCAAGCGCCATTTTCAGTATAAAATCTTCTCTGGGAAGGCACCAAAATGTCGATGAACTTCAAAGCACTCACCTGGCTGACTACCCAAGATAACTTCTTGCATCAGCTACGCCAGGAAAATATGTGATCATATTTGTTAGGTTTCTACAAGTAGCATATGAATTCAAATGTTCCCTTAGCCTCGGTGCTCACCCTAAAAATGTTTTAGAATTTCTATAATTTTTTATAGTTATTTAGTAGTATGGAGATAGTCCTTCTGTTAGGGTTTTGGAATGAAGAAAGATCTAGTTGTAGTTCTGTTATCCTGGTGCTGGTTTGCAGTTCTCCTTAAATTATTTTGAATGATTCTTGATTTTCCTCCCTAAGATACTACCTGTTCAATTGTGCTACCTCATCGTAAGACTATCTGAACTTAATATAATACAGTTAATGCAATTCTAGTTATATACATAGGGATGAGCTGATTAAGAATTTCCTTTATTAATCACTGGATCATAAGTAATTCAGATTTTCAAAATTTTTCTCAAATATATCCTTCATCACCCTAATATTCTTCTGTTCTCTTTCGGAGAACTGAGTTTATGTTTTCTTGCTGATAAGATGACTGTTTTAACCAGATAAAACACTTAGAAGTTAATGGTATTGATGGTAGAGTAATGTAAAATTCATGTGTCATTTTTGTCCATATAGAATAGTATAATTATTAACAACAGTGAAACATTTCATTTGTTCAGAATAAATATTGGAATTTTTTCATTTAAAAGAAATTTGTCTTCTTACACTATCAGTGAAATCTTTTTTCCTTTTCTTATGAGATAAGTGCCAATGATAGCCATAAATGATGGAGATAAAACTAGTGTGGGGGTAAATGGTCTGCAGATCCATTGCTTTAACATCAAAATATGTGTAAGACAACGTCTCTGTGATAGTTAGCTTTTGAGATTATTATTAATTAGACATTTAGGATATGTAATTGCTGCTGTAAGCTAGCAAGATGGTGTTATATTGCAAATGATTTAAGATTGTATCACTTAGTTTGTTTTTAGGGTGCACTGTTGGATAAATTTTATGTAAATAAAGGCTGTTGCATTTGATAGATCAAATGAATTGAATTACTTAATCATGAGCTTAAAAAATGAAAATATTGAAGTATAAGATGATTTTCTGTACTTGATAAGGAGTTAGATAGGAATAGAGCAATAGACAGATGATTCAGAAGGTTTGTACAGGCAGCTTGATTAGTGTAGGGTTGGTGATTAGTGGTGAGGAATTATTTAACCCTTAACATACTAAGCTGGGGCCTCGGTGGATGGTAGGGTGACATTTTTAGTGACATAACTTTTACTATTCCAGATATATTTTTCTTAATTTTGATATGGGTAAGATTTAAAAAATATAGTTAGACTTTTTATAAAAACTCTCCTATTGTTCTAAAAGGACCCTGCTTGGTACACAACATTACTAGTGTTGTTGGCTCTAATTGGTCTTCACTAAAATCGTATTGTGAGCCAAGGACTAGAGATGGCAAAAGATAAATCCGAACCTTACATTTTAGATCAGTATCCTTATTTATTGGCATATAACACATTCTTTTCTTTACAAAAATTTAGGCCTGAAATTCATGCTATGTGTTGTATATATATTGAAAATGTTCTGCATTCTGGAAAGAACTTTTTCCAAGTCAGCTTATCAGCAATCAAATGTGTGCTAATTTTCACTTGCGAAAAATCACATTTTCCCAATTATACACATTAAATATAATACATTAGCTCAGCCAAAAAAATTTAACTATTTAAATTTAATTAAGTATTAATAGTGACTGTCAATTAAAGAAACAATAGGTATAGAATGAAATCTATATGGTCAGGCATTATCGGTCTCACTATCTCTGTAGTAGCATCTTCTGTTGTTATCATCATCTGGGATCATCAAAAGATATGGCAAAACTAGTCATGAATAAAAAAATCGTTTGGAAAATTACCACGTTTTCTCTTCATTACTTCAATAGGTATAGAGAAGCGCAAACCTCTGACTAACTAATTATGCATTAACACTTGACCAGCTGTGTTCCACAAACAGCATATATTTACTACAATATGAAACTGATCTTTGTTATGAAAAAGAACTAAAAAAAGATTTTTCTCTTTAATAATTGCTGTTTACATAGCAAGTGATATATTAGATTTCTTAGCCCCTGTCAGCTGTTGAGTTAGTTTTGTCCTGGCCATTCCAAGTCTTTCATTTTATGTTCTATGTTTTTAATTCAAATTTCTTTCTTCATATCATGGCACATGTTATACGCCCGTATATACGGAATATAGTTGTTTTCTATACCATGTATATAATTGTAAACTTAAGAATAAGAGTATATGGAGAATATGTTGTTCACTTTGACTACTGTTTAAAAAAAATGCCAAGATATAATCTAACATACATGAAATATATTTGTGTAATTTACCTTAGCAAATTAATGAGAAAGAAAATCTGTGCTGTCCTCCGAAGACCTCAGCTTGGCCAACAACTCTGATCACCTAGGATCAGTATGTTACAGGATATATTATATTTGATAGAGAAAAGATGGCTATATCAAAACATGCTTGTACTCAACTTTTTGTAGTGGCATTTGAATGCCTAGAGAATACTGAATTTAGCTCTAAAGGATTATAGGAGGAGGATATTTTGCAAAAGAAAGGAATAGAGTTCAGAATGAGTCCATAGTGGGGATTACATTGTCTGAAAGAATTTATGTATACCTGGCATGGTAAAGATGTATTTTGTTGGTCTATGCATGCATTTAGTATGAATGGAAGTTGAATTATACAAGTGAAGTAGATTGTGAGTGGTTGGAAAGAGAAAGTGAGAGGTTTTCAAGTGTGGTGAATGTGACTCTAAAAAGACAAGCTAATTATACAGTGATAAATTAAAGAGAATCTATGAAAAATAGCACAGATTAATGGATTTCTGAGGGGAAAATGTAATTATGATTTAATAGCTTAGGTCTTTCTAAAATGCATGATATTCTTCCAGGAATAAGGTATTAAGAGCCACCATGAAAAACCCTCAAATACCCATGTTGGAATAATTGCAAGTGTTTCATGAAGTTGTATTATAAAAGATCATCTACCACACAGTGGGCTACTAAATTAAAAATCCGGAATACAAAACTTAATATCATGCAGCAGAACCTATTAGTTTAAATTTTATATCTCTCATATTCCAATCTACATTAATGTCTTACAGGCCATCTTTTGGCATAAGACTGAGAGAAATTTAGACAGGGCCAGGAAATCTAGATAGAAAGAAATTTAGATACTGGTTAATTAACTTTGCATATTAGGCAAGGAAGGAAGATTTGTGTATAATCTTTAAAGTATAAGAATACTTACTTTATTTGAAAGGAAATAGTTAAATTTTTACACATATTTAGAATGTGTTAAATTTTATTCCAAAATTACTTGAATGAGCTATTACAAGAGGTTGTTTTATTTTGAAGTTTATATAGTCAACATTTTTGACTTAACATGCAACTTAATAGCAACAAATGTAGCTGTGTTAACATAGCGTGAAGGGCATTGAGGCATTGGCCAAGAAATTAGAAAAATGTTGATTTGAGTGTGAGGGAAATTTCCTACTTTCATTTTATTTCTCTACTAATTTTGGAGTAAATTTTGGTAAGATCTAAGTTGTTATTTTTTTACTGCTGTATTTTGTTTTCCATTATTCTCAGTTGAAGATTTTAAGAATGGCAGTTGAATTTTCTTTAATATTGCTGCTTGCATTATCCTCTGATGCATAATATTTGTATAGATTAGAAAGGAAACAAGGAAAATAAAAAGATGTTGTGTCAACTCTTAAACATTTTATAAAGTAGTTTGTTAATCTCTTTCTTTATAGTGACCTAAATAAGTCTTCTGGAAATTTCATAAAGTAAATTTTGGGCTCACCTTATAAGAACCATTATTAACCAATTAACTTTCAATTTGTCTTTTTGCATCATAACTTTGAGTTTTGTTTTTTTTTTAACTTAAATTTTATTCCAAAGAATCCAGCTGTAAACCTTGTGTAAAATCACTGTCTTATTTGGCTTCTACAGCTGAAGTGATCATGTTCTTAAAGGAATAAAGGGTAATGATTTGAATTTCACCTCATTATTGATTTATCTTTTATAATGTATCAGTATGAAAAAACTCAATTTTGTCAAAGCTCATAAGATAATTAAATCTTTTTATTTTACAGTGGTGCAAGTTTGACGACGACGTTGTTTCTAAGTGCCCCAAGCAAGAGGCAATTGACAACAATTTTGGAGGACATGATGATGACATGAACATGACAGTCAAACATTGTACAAATGCATATATGTTAGTCTACATTAGAGATAGTGAATTAAAAAATGTGCTGCAAGAAGTCACTGAGGAGGATATACCTCAAGAGGTATGTTTACCAACTCCATCATTGCTCTAGATTTGAAAACTTTTCTTATCTACATCTGATGGTTAGGATCGCATGAAAATTTCTTGACTTTTTCATGTTGCCACCAAAATTTGTTGTTCAGAGTGTGTAATAGTAATAATGTTAAAATAAAATATTCATCATTTTCAAGCCATTTTTAGAGTTTGTATCACTCTAACCTTAACCAAAACTCCCTGGTAATTTTCTGCAGTTTACAAGAAGTGACCACTTTATTAGTAAATGTCTGGAAAGAAATGAGTTGAGAGATAAGAAAGTTTTGTAATGAATTTAATTTGTCACTTTGATTTATTTAGAATTATTTTTTCTAAGAAAATAATCTTGAAAAACAGCATAGTTTGGTGCTATAATTCTGTTTATCCGAACACTCTCCCTATTCAAAAATATTTAAGTCCCATTGTCAGTTTTTGGTTTTGTCTATTTTCCATATGAGGGACTTGGTGAAAGTTTAGATGTGCCCAAAATTTAAGACACCTGAAAGACGTATTGATTACTGCATTTCTCAAAGTATTCTCCTTTACATTATAAGCGATTCCTCATCCTGATTACCTGTATTTGGAAACACTCACACTATCTTTCAGTACCTTAAGCTTGCATTCACATGACTGAGCTTCTTTTAAGCTTGAGATTGCCCCTCCTTCTCATATAGCTTATGAAATCTATTGCTTGAATAGAAAATGGTGATGTAAAGTTTTTTTTCCTTAAAGATTTTTAGGCGGATCAATGGAGGGTTAAATCTTTGTTAACTCAAAGAGCTAATCTTTAATGTTGATTGTGGCCAAATGGGTTGTACCAATTGTCCCTTGGCTTGGAGTCCTGCTCTTGGCTGCTATGCTTTAAAATTCTCTGCAGTCAAAAAAAAAATCACTACCGATTCTTACTTCCAGGATCAGATCTTTTAATAGGTTTGATGAACAATGATAATATCAGAAACAAGTCTCCCTCAGTCTACTTATGTCTAGCATTTTTTTTCTTCCGATATGAGCTGCAGCATTGTCCTGTAGAATGACTGCGGTCGTCGTGTTCCGAGAAAAATAAGTGGACTGAATGCGAGGCTGTGGGAATTCTGTTGGGGCAAGGGAGCTTCAGCCAATCCTCCTGTTGTAATCCCTCCCTTTCAAACCGTTCTGAAGTTCATTATACTGCTTAGACAGCAAATGTGGTGGCTCATAGGATTTACGAGCATTGTATGTTTTTTTTTTTTGCTAAATGGTATGTCATATAGCTGGAATACTCTTAATTTAAGTGAATCAGGCATGTGAATCAATGAGGAAAATTAGGGGATGCCATAGAATTTCCTTTACTAAGCAAACATGGTTCACAATGCAACACTTGGGCTTCTCCATTTGTAAATAGTCTTTTTATTGCTGTAATAAATATTAGAAGCATCATATATAAAGAAGCTGATCTTGAGCATTTAATCCGATTTAAGGATTCAGTCATAATTATTGGCACAGAATTTGGTGATATAAGTGACTACAAAGTATTCCCGAAAATTTTGTTTGGAACAGTTCACTTCAGTTTTCAAATAGGAGCGTCAAGAGATTTTGGTTAATTATTAGTCAATCCAATAAGACAAATAAAAATGTTTGCTTTACATCAGCCACCCAACTCTTCATGTCAGATATTGTGCTGCCTCACTGAAGAAATAAACTTTTATTTGCTTAATAACATCACCATAACTTCGATTGAATGGGACTTTAATCTTAATGATATCGATTGGCTAAATCATGTAGTTAAGAAAAGAGCTTAAGGTAGATACTCAGGTAGCATTCTCCTAGAATAATTACAAGAAATCGGTTACATTGGTCAAAGTGTCTAACAGGAAAATAAGAATGTTATATCTTATTGTCGTTGATACACTCAAGAGAATGTTAAATGCATCAGTTTGCATTTAATCCATCAGGTTTATCTGATCTTCAAGTCATTATTACAGATCTTGATGTTAACTTGGTAAGGAAATGAAAACCTAAGCTCTTAGTAAATCTTTACTCAAGAGCTGATTGTGAAGTGTTTTGTTAAAAACTTGTATCTGACTTGTGAAACACATAATATGTTTTATCAAAGTCTTTTGAGATTTGCTTGTTATGGATAATTTTTTACCCTCTGAATAATTGAAACAAAGTAAAAAAACCTCCATGATATAATAAAGAGAAGAGGGAAGCTCTAAAGAATTAGTGGTGGTTGAATTCGAAATTAAATGCCGCTGCAAGACTTACATTTAATTTCAATTTAAAAAGAGGATTCTATGCTAATTCTTAGATGAGGACCCAAAAGCTTTTCGATCACACATGTCTGAGATCCAAGATAAAACGCTAATGGTAGGTTTATTAGAGGTTAATAGCTGTAATTTCATTAATTATGGCAAGCATAAAGAAAATATCTTGGATGATTTTTTCCCGTAATGTGTTTACATTCAACTCTACTTTAGATATTTTACCAAAAGTTGATTGGCTTGAGGCAATGTCGAAAATCACCTCTAGGAGAGACCGCATCATTAAACTTACCTGATCATTAAACCTGATAAAGCTCCTGGTCTTGAAGAAATACCAGCTTGGGTATTCCAGGAAGTAGCGGAAAACATAGTCCTTTTCTTAAAGTAATTTTTGAAAAGTCTATGAACTAAGGTAAGGTCTTGACGGATTGAAAAATTGCCAATACCACTTAAATATTTATCAGCACCTTTAAGAAGGATCCAGAGGATTACAGGACTATCTTTTTAAATTCATTGAGCTGTTAAGTAATGGAACAAAATTGCAATCTCTTTAATGGGTTTTTTTGAAATGTCTTAAGTTTCTCATCGGGCATTTTTAGCTCATGTCTTGAAATCTGCTGGAAGTAAAAGAAATTCAAAGCAATATTTTTCGTTTTTCAGAAAGCATTTGATAAGGTCCCACATCATAAAATATTTTTCAAATTAAAAGTCGCAGGTATTAAAAGAGAATTAATAATCTGTATAAAGGACTTACTCTCTGACAGAGAATCATGAATAGTAGTGGTTGGTTTTCGTTCCAACATTGTTGAAGTGACATCAGGTGTCCCACAGAGTGTTATCTGACTATTACTATTTTAGTTTACATCAATAGTCTTCTCAAGTCCCTTAAAGTAACTTTAAGAATTCGAGATAATAAATTAATTGTGTGATATTCCCAACATTCAGCCACATTCTTTTTGTTAACAGATTCAGGGTGGTTGTAATAATATTATATTGCCACTTTCCTTCAGGAATCGTAGAAACTTAATTAACTTTTCCTCCAGGTTTTTAAGGAACTTAGCAGTTCTTGTAGTAGCAGACTCTTGTCAACACGCTTTGTTTAATCCCTTTCACATCACGCTGTGTCCTATCAATTTCACTGTCAAATATCCTTTCTTTCATGTCTCTCTATCATTAAGTTGATGCTGATTTCCACACAGTTCTCCAACATATTCTTTCCATCTCCTTATGCTGGCTTTATCCCATAAGATATTTCCTCTGCTATCTTTTACTGTGACTATTCTGTTATATTTTTTATCCCCTTTGTATTTGCATCACCCTGCCATACAGTAGGCTAACCCTCTGGCTTTCATTGAGCTTCTCTAGTTCGTTGCACCATCCCATCACTGCTCCCTTGCTTTGTTTCGCTTCTTAGATCTTTTTTAAGTGTCATGTGCATTCCATTCTGATGTTTAGCTTTGACCTTTTCCATTTTCTTCTTCCTTCATTTTATTTAACATTTGTAACATTACCCGTGGTTTCCTAATTTTGTTTTGCTTGACTCTTATAATAGTTATTAGGGTACTATCCCTGACTCTGTATTAAATCTTCTCCAATTCCTCGTCTATGGTAAGTTATCCTTTACCTTCCAGACCATAGTTAACAGTCTCAATATTTCAATCTGGGTGCTGATTTTGTTTGAAAGATCTTTTTAAATTTAAGCTAAGTTCTCATAATTGCTAAGTTATTATCCAAGTCTATATCAGCTCCATCATAAGTTTTAACTATTTCTGAACCTCTTCAGCACTAAAAATGCCCACATTAAGAGTTTTGGGTGGCTGTATTCTTCAGGCAGTGGCTATGTATCATATTTTATGTTCAGAAGTGAGACATATTGAGCTTCTGTCCTTTGATCCTGTAAACAGACTGGGGCCATAAGCTTTCAACTTTGTTGTACGAATGTCTTTCAATTTCTGCCCACTGTTGTTTTTAGTTTCCTAGTCTTAACTCATTCAATTTTTATTAAGGCATTTTACTAACTCAGCCTTTACGTCTACTGCTGGGCACAACATTGTTCCTCTAGAGGGCTGAGTCCCATGTACACCATCACCTATAACGTTGTTGCATCACATACAAGAGATTAATAGTGAAGGTAGTCTCCCATTGCCTTCCATGACTTTGTTTTTCATGTAACAACATCACTTATATTGACTACTTCACTGGGGTGCAGATGCCTTAGCAGCCATTTCTATGAGGTTCCAACACAATGCAGACTACCTTTCATCTGTCACTTACCTATTGACCTTTCCATCTTGGGTGACCCTTCCAGGAACAAAGTTCCCACCAGTTTTGTTCATAAGGTCATAGAAACATGCAAGCCCTTCCTCTGCAAGGTCCAGTCCAATGTAGTTCATGGAATAGAAATTGAGTTATGATGAAAATACGTTTTAAAATTTTTTAGCGTGTATTGTTTCCCCTTATAAAATTGAGTAGCAAATATTTGTATTATCTTTATGAGTTAATTTTATGCATTGTCTATATTCCCATAGTTCTCTTTTGGCTCTTGTCCTTTACTTTTTTTTTTTTGAGAAAATGCAGTATAAGAATTACTCTCATACTCGTTTCCTACCTCTGATATCAGGAAATAAAAAGTTACCCTTATCATTATTTTCCTCTGACGAAGGTAAAGCATGCTTGCCCAAAGGCAAATTGTGTTTTATTATATAACATCATCATAACCCTTAAATATAATACTCCAAAAAGGTGCATTCTCTTTTCCAGTACCTATTTTGGCTATCATAATATTGAGCGTTTTTCTTAATCGGTAATCAATTTTAGAGTTGTATTTTTATGTAGATATTCTTGCTCAGAAACTAGCATTTATACTAACACACTCATAGTGATAATTTAACTTTGTTTTAAGAAATCTCATATTTCTTAATAATTGAAGGTACAATTTTATAGTGAAAATGTAGAATGGACCCTTATATGGATGGAGACTTATAGAAGGGAATTTTGAGTCGTGTTGGAAGGTAAATTTCCCAGAATGTAAAATTTCTATCCTTATTAACACCAAAAATCTCATCAAGGGTGCAGTCTTCTTTCACCAAAACATTTTTTTCCTGTTTTTAAAGTTTGTCGAAGTCATAAGTTAAAACTCTTACGCAATCATGTTGCATTCAGGTTATTTTTAAGAGACAGCTGTAATATGTATTATCTAATTATTTGTGCTGTAATTATTATCTCATTATTTCTTGCAGTTGAGTGATAGGCTACAGGAAGAAAAAAGAATGGAACAAATTCGTAGGAAAGAACGCAATGAAGCTCATTTGTATATGACTGTAAATGTTGTATTGGAGGATAGTTTTGAAGGCCATCAAGGAAATGACCTTTATGATCCTGACAAGGTCCAATATAGAACTTTTCGTTTTAAGAAGGATACTAGCCTTTCAGATGTCATTGATCAACTGGCTGAAAGCTTGGTGAGTGAAACATTAATTTCTTCTTTATAGTGATATTTAAATTATGGCATTTATGTTAATCTTAGATTAGCTAATTATTAATTTACAAAATATCATTATTCAATATTTTTGTAAATTAAAAATCAGTTGTCTTTAATGTTATTATTTAATTTAATATTAGTTGTTTTTGGCCACAAATCCTCTGTGCTTTTGAACCAGATAGTATGGTTTTTTCATCATTTTTATATTCTTTACATTTTTCTTCTGTACTTCAAGTTTCTAGAGTTGATGAAATCGATGATTGAAGCTTCCACTTAATGAAACTCCTTAACAAGGATGGTAATTAAATAACTGAGTAAACTTTAACCAATTTATTTTATGGATGTGAATAGTTTTTGTTCATCTTCAAGTTGCCACAGGTGCCTGATGATTTCTCGAAGATGAGTCAAAACTAGTCCTATTCATAAGATAAATTAGTGAAACTGTTCTAAGTTGTTTAACTCTCATCCTTCCTAGAGTTACATAACACATCTGCCATACTTTCTTCTTTTTACTAAAAATGATTGCAGCTTTCAATGCATTTGTGTAAAAAATGCCAAATGGCTTCTTCTGATGGCAGTTTTTTCATATGTAGCTCCTATGTCTGTGAATTACCTTGGCACCCATGGGTGCCTAGAATACTTCTAAAACAATTTGTGTTTGATTTGTTAATATCCTCTTCAGATTGTGATACCTATAAATATATTATCCCAACAACACAATTTGAACATTTGGCTCAAAGCAAGTATGACTTGTTTCTTGAATTATTTTTTGTAAAAAACATAGCTCTTGATAAAAGTGAACCATACTCAGGTGCAATGTATACTCCAGGAAATACAGTATTTCTTTCTTTTTCTCTCATGGTCTTAGATTTTAAATTATTTTATATGCCATTATTTGAGATCACATGTGAAAAAGTTAGAGGATTAACAGTTTTTCTTTGTTTACTATTGTGCAGAAGTATCCAGTGGAACAAATTAGACCTTGGCCGTTTAACTATCGATCAAATCAAACATGTCGACCTACTTTGATCGATTTTGAGGCAGATCTCTACAAGTTTGTGGTTGATGTAGCAGAAAACATTAACCCATTTAATATTTGGGTTGAAACAGTGAGGCCAGACTCAGGCCTGAAATCTTTACCTACTTTTGACAAAGACCTAGATGTATTACTTTTCTTCAAACTTTATGATCCAAAGCATAAAAGAATTCATTACTGTGGACATCACTACATACCAGTAGCAGCCAAAGTTCGTAAGTACCATTCTTATCACTTAATTCACAATTCAATTATCTAATTAATCTTCTTCTATGTTATGATAATTGGCTTATCTAAGTATTCTGAAAAAGGACATTTTTTATGAAGGCGACTTATTATGTTTTCTTTCTCAGAGGAGCTTATCCCAGTTCTCAATGAGCGTGCTGGTTTTCCTCCAAACACGGAATTGGTTCTCTATGAAGAGATTAAGCCTAATCTTACTGAAAAAATTGAAAATTACAATGAGCCTTTGGAAAAGGTATGTTTCTATTTATATCACATTGGAGACTTGAAAGAGGTTCTACATAATCTTAAATATTGAATCTTCAATTAAAAATTTTGCTTAAAAATGATCACTTAATCTGTGTGCCTAATAATTTGCTTTGATATAATTCATATATTTCTTCCATCAGTAATTTCTCTTTAAATTTGTATACAAAAATTGCAGCAAAAGAACCTAACTTTATCATTATTGGAGAAGTTCTTGAATTAATTTTTGAGTTGATCAATTTCTAATTCACTTTCATTTCTCATGTAGGTACTGGAAGAGTTGATGGATGGTGACATTATAGTTTTCCAGAAAGACGAGAAGGATAACAACATGTATGATCTTCCTACATGCCAGGCGTATTTTAGGTATTTACACAACTGATTAAATATCTTCAACTTCAGTTTATTTTATTCGCTACTCCCCACTTATTGTATTTTTACCTTACAGAGACCTCTATCATCGTGTGGAAGTTACTTTCTGTGATAAAACTATTCCTAATGATCCTGGATTTACAATGGAGCTCTCCCAACAAATGACCTATGATCAGATGACTCGTGCTGTCGGACAAAGGATGGGAATCGACCCATACCTGCTACAGTTTTACAAGTGTCAAAAGTGGGTACCTCATGATTTTGATTGATTGAAAGTTTTATTTCTTTCTAGTAACTGAATGTGTCATTGATAGTTACTTTCAAAAAAATTCCTCTTGTTTCTTAGAAAAACTTCCTCTTGAGTAATGTGCTCCTTCTGCTTCAAAAAGTCGTATAACTCGTCGATTGTTGATAAAAAGTAGTATGCATAAAAATATAAATGGGAGAGGTGGACAAAATCTCATGGTTAACTTATGTAATCAATTCATCTTAACAATATTTTCACATATTTATCTCAATACTTAAGAATTATTATTACATAAGAATTAGAATATGAAAAAATTAGGTTCCTCATAAACAGTAATCAAACATGAAAAAAATGAATTAACTTACCATTAAAAAAACAATACATCTATAAAAAATATTGGTTGCACAAGAAAACTTAGTCACATTTTAATGAAGCAGAGCCTTACAAACAACTGGAAAGTGTAACCCAAGTTCTACAAGACAGAGGCTTAAACACCAAAGGACGGAAGTGGTCATTTGACCACTTTGCTTCTGTATACCTATTTTATTCTTTGCATCTTGGCGGCATTTAATTGTTTATTTTGGGCATATCTACATACTTATAGATGTAAAAATTATCACGTAGTGCTGGCAAACTTTTAATTCATTCGTATTTAATTTGGGATGGTATCACACAAAGTCAAGGAGTTGAAAAAAATGAAAAATATTCTAAATAAAAAATTAACCCCCTCCGTCTAATGCCTAATAAAGAAGTCTAAAAGCATACCAAGCCTAGACAATTATAGTTGTCATTCAGCACTGAATGTGTTTGATGCTAACATCAATCCACTTAATTGATTCTAATTGTTTTGTTTGAGGCATGATTCAGCATCTTTTTCTTTATCTTCCAGCTACAAAGACAGTCCAAGCCATCCTCTTCGGTGTACATATGAAGGGACTGTTAAAGATTTGTTATCTAATTATAAACCAAAGCAGCCTAAGAAAGTGTACTACCAGATCCTAAGCATAAGGATCAATGAACTTGAAAACAAAAAGCAGTTTAAGGTATTCACCCAAACCTTTCATTGAGTTTTCAAACTATTGCTTAAGTCGATTATAGGAGTGGATGAAAATGATTTTTTTTTTTTCAGTGTGTTTGGGTTGGACCAAAGTTGAAGGAAGAGAAAGATTTGATTCTTTACCCGAATAAAACTGGCACTGTTGCAGATCTATTAGAAGAAGCCAGGAAACAAGTGGAGTTGTCTGAAAATGGCTCAGGGAAGCTCAGGTAACCTGCTCAAACATTTTTAGAGAACTGATACAAGTACCTCCTAGTTCATAACTCAAAAATATTTGACAAATCCTGCATTGCTTTTAAAGGTTTTGAATTTTTGCTTTTAATCGCTCAAAGTATGAAGTCTTTCATGCAATTGCAAGTTTGTCGTTTTGTTAAAAGTATGCGGAATTCTTTTATATTTGTCACTTTTTAATTAATTACATATTTATTGGAATTTACTCTCACTAATTGACTGTTGTCCTACAATTCCTTGATTTCTGGAGAAGGTGTTGACACCACTGATATAGATGGAACCTTTTCCTGGCTTGACCATTTTCCAATCTTTCTTTGTTAGAAATCTGATCCTATAGTCATAAGCTAATACCTTGCTTCTATTTCCATAGGTTTCTGGAAGTCAACTGCTACAAAATTGTTAATAGCCCTCATGAAGATACACTGTTGGAGACTCTCAGTACATCTGCCAACAAAACTTTCCGGTAAAAATATTTTATAGATGAGATATATTTTGATATATCATTTTGCCGATTTAGTATTTTTATAATTTACATAACAAGGTTCCTATGATTTTTGATTCTTTTCTCTGAAACCAAGTCCTGGTATTCAAGTCGAGTGTTATACAGTAATTATGTGCTAAATATGTTAGTTTTTATGAAAACTGTCTTGTAATTAGTTTTCATCGAAAATTAAGGTAGTCATTACAAGGACATAATACTTTTATTTCATGTTTCAATAGTTCTATGTTAAATTGTTATTTAATTATCCAATAAAATTATTGTGTTTCATAAATATAATGGTATTGCTTAAAAAGATTTTGTAATTTCCTATTGTATGGCATGTCGAAGATTCTCTTGGGATAACAATCCAGTAATATCTGGCTGGTCAACAGTTTGATGGCATACTTGTCCATAATCCTCAGGCTCATTGGCCCTTTCTCGTTTTGATGCCTGAGTTCAATATCAAAACATTATTTAACCTGCCAGACATTACCCTATTATTCTTTTATTAATTCTGTTATTTTTTATTTTAAAAATCTTCAAACGGGTATTGATTTTTTATACTTTGAATGAGTTTGTGATATATTATTTCAAGATGGTAAATATTTTTATTAGGGAGCTGTAAATGTATTTATTACTCATTTGAATTGCCCTTTACCCTCATATAATCAGTCACTTCCATTCATCATCTTTGATTTCGAATTATATTAAAAATTGTGATATTACAATTTACAATATTTTATTGACAATGTGATTTTAGGATAGAGGAGATACCTCGGGACGAATTGACACTAGCAGAAGATGAGATGCTGATTGGAGTTGGTCATTTCCATAAGGACATCTATAACACTTTTGGAATCCCCTTCCTTCTCAAAATTAAAAATGTAAGTTCACCTTTTAAGTTAATATGCCAGGTTCTTGTCTGTGAATTTTAAATTCTGACTATTTAATTTTTAGGGAGAGCCCTTCTACAAAGTCAAGGACAGGATACAGAAGAAATTAGGCGTGCCAGAGAAGGAATTTGTCAAGGTTAGATTTGTTTGAATGAGACTAATTTCGGTCAATTTTTATTTGAGCCCAGACTTATAGCTAATTCTCTTTCAGTTCAAGTTTGCAGTTGTGATTATGGGTCAGCCACAGTTCATAAAAGATGATTCTGATTACACGATTAATATCAATGAACTCAGACCAGCACTGAATCAAGGTAAGCTTAGCTTTCGATACCAGTTTCAAGTTTCATTTTCATTTGTTTGCAATTTTATACACTATCTGTACTAGTGATAGTATTTTTATTAATCACAAATTTAAATACTTAACATATTTATCCTAATAAAGAGGGACGAAGTAAAAGAATTTCTTCATTTTGTAGTACCTTTGTCAGTTTGTTCAATTATACCATAAGTGCGCTACATAAGTGAGTGACATAATTTCCCATTATTTTACTCTCTAATATAACAATTTCTCAATAATGAACTGTGATTAATTAATTAACCAAATTAATTGAGCATTAGCTGCTGAAATGTATTAAAACTGTTGCGAGAGAATGTACCTATTATTGCTAGTCATGTATGTCATGTTCATGAACCATTAAAGTCTGTTTAGGATTATCATGTATTTTTGTAAATATGTCAATATTAGAATACAAACTCTAAAGGGGGAATACATATTGATTCAAGCTAAATATCAAAGAGGCATTAAGGATCATCCGAATTACAGTTACAGTTAAAATTTAGATGTGTGAAAACATCAGTGTTGTGCCATTGCTATGTGGCTTAGTTCTCTTATTTAAGGAAAGGTTAAATAACATATTGGTGGGATTGGTGTGGAGCGTGAACTTGATAAAGAGTAAGAGTTTTGGAAGGTAGGAGAACATTTTGGATATCCTAACTGTCCGGCTGGGAAGGAATCAACTGTTAGACCAGTTAAAAGATGGAAAGACAACATTTGATTGGCAAAGATACTGGCTGAAAGCCTAAACAGAAGAAAGCATGAAATAATGATGTGATAGAAATACCATAATCCTCCCCCTACCTTTACCTGTAGAATATTTGGGATGTTTAGGATGTCTGAAAAGCTCAATATTCATATAGGTTAAAAGCTAGTTCAAGGTCATACTGTCTTACTCAACAGATTTACTTGCCCATGAGTAGTGAAATGTTATGTTAGTAATTGTGTTACGTTTTGGTGCCAGGCAAGGCTGCTTGATATCTTACTTTTGTTTCTCATTATGCTGAAGAAGCTTATAGAACTATTATAGGATTCTCAAACATAGCATTTGTAGTAGTAACCATGATGATTGTGATAGGAGCTAGGTATTTTTTCTCAAGGTTTGAAGTTTGCCATAAATTATTGATTCATGACTAGGATGAAATTATCTTTACTTTTGCTCTTAAATCTTCGATCTGATTTGATGACCATTTTTTTAGGTGCCTCATAGCCTGTCAACTACAAGTTGTTCAGTGTATGTCATAGTTCCACTTCTGGATACCTTGCCTCATTTTATTTTCTTTACAGGTGGAACTACAACTCTAAGGCCATGGCTGGGACTAGAGCATGTTAATAAAGCACCAAAGAGGTCCCGATATAATTATCTTGAGAAGGCCATTAAGATTTACAATTGAATTAAAGCATGTATGCACATCTCAAGCTGTACAGACATGCTTTGAGCACCTGCCTAACCTCAATGCTGGTTGGCTGTTTGCAGACTGACTAATTCAGTGTGATCAAGGGACAAGGTAGAGGGAAGAACTGAAGATAGCCAATAAATGGTGTTAGTGGTTTCTTTTGCAGCAGTGAAAAATCAAGAGGACAGTTAATTCCCCAAGCCTTGCAATTATTCTAGAACAACATAGTGTGTATGCGCGAGTGTATGGTATGTGAATGCAAAGAAATTTTAAATGAAAGTTTTTTGTGGGTTGTGCATTTTTGGTCTCCCTTGCCATCATGTATAAGTTGTGTGTATAATTCAACCACCCTGGCCTCTAAATTTTCCTACAAAATGCTAGAGGAGAGTGTAATATGTGGAGGATGGATAACGTGATAAAAATCCAGTGTGGTTATTTAAGCAACCATTTCCTTGATTTGGCTGCAGTTGCGAGATCTATTTATGCTAAGAGTGATGACTGTCATTGAGTTAATATTATACTTGTGAACTTGTTGCCTTCAAGTCGTTGAACTGTACACTCCCTTGTAGCCTGCCACATACGTCGATGTTTAACCCTTTGTAAATTTGATGTCCCATAATGTCTAAATCTTTTGTTCCAAGGAGATGTTATTCTGGTTGATTTATCTGAACCTCAGCGGCCTGTCTCATTTTCCAATGCTTTGCAAGCACATCTGCTATTAGTATAATTTTGCATTTTTGGCCCATGCCTACTTATGTCTCCTGTTTCATGTTGCTCTACAAAGTGATAGCAATCATTAATAAATGAGAACCCTGATGGAAGGAAAATGAGCATTTGCTGGCCAAAGATAACTGTAATTTGGCAGCTTACCTGGGAAACTAAGTGTAATTAAGTTGTGGATTCAGTTTTTGCATGGAACCATTAAATGTAAGATTTTACTTTGAATTTAAGCATCATGGGATGAATTACATCAGTGGTGGCGAACCTTTGACATTTGTGTCTGAAGTGGCTTGCGAGAGAATTCTTTGGCACGCATAACTCTCACAACACTATCATTATTATGTACAGTTCACTTAAAAAATGGAGCCCCACAGCAAGTAAATGTGGATTCTGTTAATTAGTAATGATAATTAACGATTTTTTAAGCCAATTACGAGATCTTGATCCTATTGTTGACATTTTAATATGAATATCACCATCTCCCTGTATGGTTTCGCACCACATTGGCACGCAAGCCTTAAAATTCATGAAATGTGGCACTCTTGTCACAAAAGGTTCGCCAAGGCTGAATTACATGTGTGTAGCTTATAAGATAATCAAATTCATTGTGAAACCTCAATTTTATATTTTAGAGCTTTTTTTCTTATCTATTTTTTTCTATTGCATTTAAAAATCAGCAAGCTTACAATCTTCCTACCTGGGACATTTCCCTTAAGATAGATAAAATTAAAGGCTATGATGAACAAGACTTTTACTTTGGTTAATCCTAGAAAACTTTCCATTTACCGTGGAAGTTTCCTCACAATGAGCGAGCAGTGACTAAAGGGGGTCATTCGATTTTGAGAAACTCTCTTTGATGTGGGGTGGGGGAGTAAATTCATTTACCTACTCTAAAAGTTATAGTAATAGTCTCTAAATTACAAAATAAATATCAAATGTAATTATAGCTAGCATCAAATTATTTTGTTAGCAATATTTCCCAGAGATAAGTTACCTCAAAAGTGCCAGTGTGCTACCTATCCTATCCATCAGTATTTAAAGAATTGCTTAATGACTTTGTAAATAATATGCACGATGTGTACATAATAAGATGGTAAGATGTGGCCCTCTTAATTTCAATGGAGCTTATTGCAATTACTAGGCAACTGGGAGAATATTGTCTAAATTAATTTCCGTGAGTACGCAAACTGGTGATGAATGTTTGAGAATACTGCGAAGAAGTTATATCTGCTAAAGAAATAACCAACATTTGTTTAATAGGTAATTCAGTCATCAATGTGAGTTTGCTAACTTTATGATAAGCAGCAATCCTAGCTCATTTTGTGCCTCTTGATTTTAATGATTTCAAAAACCTAAACTTAACCCTATCTGTTATTTCATCTACAGGGAAAATACTAGTAACTCAAGCAATTTCTGATATGCAAAAGGACAAAGCCATGTTGTGTTTCCAATTTCATTGAAAGCTTGTTTAATTTCATTATAAATATTGCTCAGAGAAAATAAATTATGCATTTGGAGAAGAGTGATGTTAAAATAATCCTTTCTTTTTACAAATTTTAATATATATAAGGAAATATGTAGGTTTCCATTTTATGGATTCTCATGAAATTATTTTAAATGTTTGGTTAACTATGAAAATTATTCCCTGTAATGTTTACTCTGTACTGTAGTTAATGATTTGAAGTTGATTAGTCAGTAAATATTTAAATAACTGAGAGCCTATTACGGACCAACTTTAGCACGATCATTACTGTTAACAAATCAAGTTCTGTAACTTGGTTGTTTGTATTAGAGAATTTTAGCTCTGTAGTGGAAATTTCATTGCTACTGGTGGAGCAGTGGTCTTATGAAAATATAAGAAAATTAAAATATGAAAGAATAAAGGTAATTTTAACACGTTATACTTTGAGAGGGTGAAAAAAGACATTTATCGCTGAGTACTACTGGAATTACCACCTGTGTTACCCCAGTGCTATTTGATTTTTACTAGCCAAACATCTTGCAGCTTTTAAAATTTTTTATCCATTTTCATGTTGAATGCTAAGTTGAATAATAATAAATTAAACCAAAGATAATTGATTATGTGAGCCTATACTTAATTCTTTCAGTGAATTCCTATTTCAAGTTCCCTGTTCAAGTAATATTCAACCAATGCTGTCAAATTTCCAAATTTCTTTCCTTGTACTATTTGTTACCTTATGAAATTTGGTAAGGTGATTGAATTTAAGATTTTGAAAGCTGCAGGTATATCCTAATTTATGGATTATTTCAATTTATCAAATGTGGTAACAAAACATCAGGTTTCTCAGATCAGTAACTCCTGAAGATTCAATTTAGTATGTATAATAAATAGACTAAGAGGGGTGGTTAAATCAGGTATCACATCAGTTTGTTGAAACTGAACTAGTTCATCTTAACTAAGTATTGTAAAAATATCCTTGGTTGATTTTTTCAGAATGAATTGAAACCTTATAAATTGCTGCATAATGAAAATTCCTATGATGACTGCTCTAAAGCATAATCAAACTAATTGATCTTGATACTAACAATTTTTTAAACTAAGCATTTCCCTTGAAACATTAATTCTTCAATAAGGTTGGTATGGAATTGGTTGATTTAAAAATTGTTTGTTAATTCAGTGAAAGTGGATTATCTGAGTATCTTAGGGAAGGAACGAGTGAATCAGAAATTAAAAAAGAACACCTCATGAACCAGATTATGCTTAGCTATTTCTAAAGAATATATTTTTCACCAAAATTTCATTATTCCAGAGAATTTTTTAATAAAAAGATGGTTCTTTGGTAAATAACACCTCTACTAAAGAAAACGTTAAATTTGAAGAAAGACGACAGACGAAAAGGCATCTATATCATAAGCAATGTCAAATTTCCTTACGCTAGCAAAATTGTTGGGATAGCTTATTTTGTGTGAAAGATTAAATCATGTTGTTACTTATAAAAATCATTACTCTTTTGTGACAACTTGTGCTTACTGTACGATTAGTGTGTATCGAAGTAAGGATTATTATGTTCATTTTGTTTCAAATATAAAATTGCCAATTTTAACGGATAGTTAATTTCAATATGATGAAAAGCAATAGTGAACAATTTCTTGCTATCAGAATGACTTTTTACACACATAAAAATACTTCCTACGTATTATGAACATATTATATACTTTATTATTTCATATCTGTTAAACTATCTCGAATTAGAGGAATTTTGGTGTTTTTCTTGCTTTTCGTAGACATTAAAATCAACTAAAAGCACAAAACCTTTATTGACAACATTGTTTCCGGATTAGAACCCACAGGTCATGCAATCTTATGATGATATTCTTTAAATGGTATAAAGTAATTCTTTAATTTAACAAAATGCAGGTTTGAAAGCATAAGAGAACCCGTGAGCACCGAGGTTCAATACTAGCAAGATGAAATTATTGCTCCTTGCAAAAATTATGGTAGCTCTAAAATTGGCTGCGCACTATAGATAAAAAAATAACAGGCCTTTTAATAGCTCATTATGTTTATTGAATGTCTTTGATTATTTCTTTCCTTAAAAAAATTAAGCACTTACGCAGGAATTGGATTTTACATTCTCCCGCGCTAAAATGAAGATCAAAATCCGTATTTCGGATCTTTGAAAATTTTTATGTTTACGAAGTGAACAAGTTACCCTCGGTAATCTAAGTTATGAGGAGAAACTGAGGCTTCTTACATTATAAATACCAATGATGAACATTCAAGGGCAGCAGCAACAGCCAGGAACGCCTCAGCAGCAGGCTCAACCTCCGCAACAGCAGCAAATACCTCAACAACAAGAAAGATTAGATAATATATCAAAAGTCAAATCATTGATGCCAGCTTTAAAAGAATCTTTGATGGTAATTATTTGTTACTTTGCTTTTGTTCAGATTTTCTTAGCAATATGTTAGTCATCGATTACTTTTTCATTTCAGGCTGTTTTCAAGACTGCTGCCCAAACATTCCATCAAAACAGCCTGGTAGACATCGGTTCAATGTAAGTAAATACTCAACATTCTTCTGATGAAATAGTAAACTTTTCAATTGAAGACTGATTTATTTCATTTTTAGGAAAGGAGTGGACGTACCCTTGCCGAGATTCGATAAGAACATTGAAGAATTTTATTCCATTTGTGATCAGATCGAGCTCCATTTGGTAAGTTTATTTAGATTTTCTTTGAAATAATACTGAATTGATATTGATCATCAGAGTTTTATCTTGTTGATAAATATCTTCAGCCTACTTCATAAGTTGATCCTCAGTATGGTTTATCGATATTTGCTTCAGGAACACTCTTTGGTAATAAATATTCAAACTGTCTTGCTTCAGAAAACATCCATCGCTTGTGTGTCTCAAGGAGGGAGTAGCCAAAGATATTTGCCGCTTCCAGTAGCTCTTACACGTACAGAAGCATCCTCATCGGTTATGACTCCGACGCCACCATCCACTCAGGTTCCTGCTGCTGCAGGTGGTAATCAAGGTAGTGGAGATCCTTCTGGAGGTGGTGCCACAACTATGCTTACATATTCCCAATTTTTGGCAACAGTAAGAGCTCAAATTTCCTATGCTAGAGAAATCCATCATGCATTAGTTGCAGCAGCACAAAATGTAACTTCTGGGGAATGAGTCAACCCAATTAATGTATAATGGTGTGTAATTAGGTATAATGTGTAATTTTTCTCATTTGTATGTTTAAGTTAAAGATATTAATAAATATTTATGTATTTCTTGTAAAGTATTGCCCCTTTTTAGTGTTAGCTTAGTAAAATCTTTCATGTACATAGAGGACAAGATGAAGTTTCTACAGCTTTATTGGGTTACTGCCATTTATCTGAATCTTTTTTTTTTCTTATAGTTTTCCATTTATTTTATACACACATCACACATTTCCTTCCAATTTCAATCTTGTTGGTTTTAGGGATGAAATTTAATGAAAAATAATTGCCTACATAAGTGAAATGGAAAACTTATAAGATTCATTTAATGTTGGTAGTAATAAATGATCATCTATTAAATTTATTATTAAAAAATTAATCTTTCATATATTAAGAAGTTTTTTATATTTATCGAATACTTTGATTGCGGGATAATGGTTTAGATTGCCATTTAGATTACAAGTAAAGTGACTGTCTGTAAAGTATTCAGCCCGAAGGCCGGTTGGTACCTCACCCCCTCTGGCAACTAAGAGCATGCAGAGAGGAGTGAGGTTCACTAGGTAGAATGAGAAGTGAGGTAGTTTGCCCTTGCTTTCCTCAGTCAAATGACAAGCTAATAGAAAAAAAAAGACCTCCAAGTGGTCCTTCCATTATTTACACTCATTATTCGTTTCAGAGAAATGTTATGAGTGATGGAAATCATTCAATAATAGCATTTGTCCTTTGATATGCTTATCTATCACGTGGCACATCTAAATCTATTGAGGTGAGTTTAAATTTCTCCCATTATTAGAATTGTTGTTTGCTCGCAGCAAATGCTGCACCATTATTCAGGCTTTCAAATCACTGAACTTATTATCGATATGGAACATCAAAACCTTTCTGATCTCTTGCTATCAATACAATCTCGTATTCTCACGTTGATCTTAGGGAAATTTTAATCCCAAATTTGCTCAAATAAAAATTGATGGACTAATAATACATCATGATATCACAATTAATTAGTTTTCAATCCACTCTGAAGGTAGAATTTAGTATTCTTGATAGATCCAGCAGATTTTTCAGTGATTTCACTTAAAAATCAGTCATCATAATTTAAATTTTAATAGAAATATTCACATGCATACAGTTTTTTCATAAAATCTTGCAAATTTTAAACCAATTATTTCACACATTGAACTTCATTGCACCTGAGATGAATGAACATTATGGACGGTAAAACATTTATCACATAAAAACAGCACAAAGTCCATGTGATGTTGTTATCTAAAATTATTATATACATTTTTCACTCAACCTATCTTTTTTTCAGAAAAATATTATCTTTGAAGACTTGAGAAATCACTTAAAATTTATTCCTTTTCTCCATGACAGCTTCCCTGAAAAATATAAATATGAATCAATAAAGTTGGCCTTTGAGAAAATAATGTTGAAAGGACAGCTAATTTATAACACTTGGCAATGAGCTGATTATCACTGAATTGAGTAGGTTGTGTTTTAACGCAAAATAATCATAATAAACAATTACAAAATAATACCTATTACCTTATACACTGAGGGGATAAAATTGAACAATATCAAATTTGGCAATAAATGTATCATTTTCACCTCTTAAATTATAAGCATAATAAATCTATGACTTTATGGAATTAATGTTCATGAAAGGTGCTGGAGTCATCACAGAATAAATGTGAACTGCACTTTAGGTCATGCCTGATGTATGCACTTAAAGATTAAATTGATTATTTCATAGACCCTACCACATCTAAATCAATTATTTGGATTGCAGTGATAAATAATTATGAAAAAGTGAATTTTAATAGACAAAACTAACAGAAGCTTGGTTATTAATGCCACCTCATGACACAATGAGAACAGTATACTTACTGAAAACATCTAATTTAAATTATTTTACTTACTTTCAAGGGAGATTCAAAGTAGAACTATTCATTGCCAAACACTTCCTGAGATGCATAAGTAATGTAAAGAAACCCATCTTCTTCTTTGTATTCATTGTATACTTGAATAACAGTTTTGGACATGGAAGATATACTTTTGTTATTTATCAACATGTAGAATGTTTGGTGAGAATTCAGCTCAGTTCTGTTTCTGTGAAACAAGAATGTAGTATGTATAACAAGAACAATGCATTTTAGGAAGCAATTGATGTTTTCTTTTCTACATTCACTCACCTGATTATAGACACAAACTGAGACATAGTTATCTCTTGAGGAACCAGAAACTTAGTTTTATCTAGCAATGGGAGATTTGTTTCCTTGTGGTATCTTTCAATAACAACCTGTTTCATAAATTAAAAGAGCATCTGTTAACTTGTAGTTCAATTAAAGTCAAGCATAAGAAGTACAAGCATTTTTTAATTAGCAGTGATATAAAAATGTACATACATGTAACAAATGTTAGTGCAATACTATACTAATGTTATACTATAACATGTGCTATGTTATTTATTTAGGTAGATTTTTATTGTTATCCTATTATATAAAATAGAGGCTTTTATTAACAATCCATATTCGATTTCAAGGTTATTTAATACATCATTATCTGTTATAGTATCGGGGCAAGCCATCAAGAGAAAACTAAAACATCAGTTGTGCTAACTTCTTATTTACTAATACTTATAATACTAACTTAAATTATTTTCCTAGCTAAAGAGTCAGGAACAGAACATGCGATTGCCGTGCTAGAAAAATCGTTATTTTTTTCTTTCATCTGGCATTTACAAGAAAAGCTCTCAAACGTTCTAATAATCCAGTAATTGTAGAGCATTGCAATGTATTTTTGTTTTGTGCTCATTATCTAAGGGAAATTTTGGAGAGAAAACTTCTGTTTTTAAGTCATAGTCACAAATACAAGTACTTCCGATAACTCGAGTTTGTTTCAAAATATTTACACCACCAAGGTCTCTTATCTGTTATCTTCAAAACAGGCCATCCTTCGATCAATAGAGTATTTCATGGTACTCATATGATATTTAATGCTTTCCCAAGCTCACGCGGAGAGAAATTTTCGGCAGAAGGACAATAATACCGGAAATTTTCTCGTTAAAAACTACAAATATTTTTCCATTAAAGTAACTTTAAAGGATATTTTTGTCTTACCGGTATTTTGGTTGGAAATTTCTTCATGATAGATTCCACCTCTGCTTTCCGCCTGGCTGACATGAGCAAGAAATGAGAAAATATGAATTAACTAACATAAAAAATCATTACTACTATTAATTACTTTCTTACTACCATCGAAATTATCGTTCCAAGTAATCACATAACATTCTAGAAGAGATTCGTTTATTACTAATAAGGAGAACCCACGACCACTTGTGCAATTGTTAACTGTTTAAATTGACGATTTTAACGTTTTCAAGATACTGAATAAGTACAATTAAAAAGAGAAACGATTTAAAATTTTCCTATTAATTCTTGTACTTACCGAAACTTTTTCTACTTTTATATGGCCTATAAGTATTTTTATTGTTGGCATCGCGACTAATCGCAGCATTCGAATCTTTCGCATCAGACATCGTGTCAATCCAATCTAAAGCTTCAACCATTTGCTTCAACTAGATATTTTTCAGATCTGGTATGTGTCTACGGTATGTGTCACGAAGAGATAGGATCGAACATACAACTCCAAACCTAGAACACAATCGAACTTATCTTTCTCCCGGGCTACTTGGCCACTGCTCTCATGTCATCTGTGGCTCTGCGATTCTATTGGTAATATTTCTGAGCTTGAATTGTGACGCGGGAATCGACAGAAAGATTTTAAGTCGTGTAGGGCATTGTGCACTCGCTTTCAACATCCAGTTTATAAATTCCATTTATATCTGTGAGGCCATAACCTATTCATTGCATTCGACGAGAACTCATTCAACGGGGAAGATTTGTTTTAAACTTACTGATGAACAATACATCAGCATACCGAAATATGTAGATAGAAGGTAGATGAAATATAAATATGCGATTGTTCGATATAGTGGATATTCATCGGAATAAAAGGTGCTATAGATAATCATACTAAACAGAAATTCGATTTTTAAAATTCTTGGTAAATTTCTTATTAGATAGATATTATTGAAAAATGTAATATCGAAGATAATCAAGTCAATGAAAGAAGATATATGGCTGTATTGAGAGCAAAGACAAAAATTGGAATCTTAAAACTACTGTACAAATTATTTACGGCATAGCTTAACTGTGTGTACATGATAATAATGAATTTAATCTCTCAGAATGAAAATTAAAAAAAAAACAAATACATATTCTAGATTGGCATTGAATTGCGTGAGACGAAGAGTAAGAATTAAACATTTCCGACATTGACAAAATATTTTAATCTTGTATTCAGAGTGCGAATCAAGCTTCTTGTTGAGGGGGGGAACATTTAGCAAATCTGCAGGGAAAAATTATGCTATCATCAGCCAGGGAAAAATTTTTACTAGCCGGGGAATTTCTGCCGTTGATTCGCACACTGCTTGTATCCCAAATTGAAAATCTCGTATTATAAGATTTGAACTCACCGCCAAAATCAAATCATTAGCTTAAATTTTTGTGTAATGCAATCCTTGGTTCATTTGAAAATGTTTGAATCAATTCCTTTAAATTTGCATCATGGGAATATATTCTAACTCCCAGTTCCAAATTTTAATAAATCCAAACATTTTTATAAGAATAATCATATCCTATTCAAGTCTTTATAGAATTGGTTTGGATATAGTTAACTAATGGGACACATAGTTTTCGTAATTTGGCGCTGCAAGGGAACGGCCAAGGAGCCAACGCCACGGGGTGTACAAATCGTGCACTATCTTGGAGATTTTGGATTTACTTCAGAGGGGACTGAAGGGCATACGAGATAAGGAAGGTCAGAAAGCAAATCTTGAATAAAAATTGGTGTCGAAATGCTGCAAGTGGAAGAAAAAAAGCAGGTGAGTGTTTTATCATCGATGATAATATCTTTAGGCTCCCTCTTTCATATGATTTCAAATTTTATGATGGTATTGACTGAGGCATTTGAAAAGACATATCTTAAGAAATCTTATTTTGTTGACTAACTTTTAATTGAAAATAGAACATTTATAATATATACTTATGTCATATATATTAATATTTCCATAAATTTATATCGTGATACCCTCAAGTATTAATTACTTGTTTTAAAGTATCGGCGAAGGTTTTCTAGTAAGCCTCCATGAAGGCTAAAACTTTTTTATTCGATCACAGCTTGTGTGTGAGCTATTTACAAGTTTCAGCGTCCTTGTTGTTTACTCTCAATTTTTCTATTCTGTAAAACGGGAAATTTACCTCTATTCTTTAGGTACAATATTACATGAATCCAGGGTAAATACGCACCGGTGTCGGATTTGACTATTTACTTTCGCATTCTAACTTTCACTTAAATCTTAAAATTTCTCTATGAATATCTAATTTGGTAAAATTGCCGTTTAGGCAATTTTACCTCTAATTTAATGTGATATCGCATGCACTTTCTTCTCGCGTTATACTTATTTTAAACATTGCTTTACGTGGCACAACGAATTCAGTCAGTGAAGTCGTCCTTTAAACTTGTTCGTGACAGAATTCACGTGCGAGCGAATGAACATCTCGAGATTTGGGGGGTCTCCACAGATGTCAAGGTCGTTGTTAAAAGTTAAATTTCATGTAATCCAGGAATACAGATTGTAATCCTCCCTAATATAATAAGTATCCATGTTCAATTCAATCAATTTTTATGTAAATGATTCCTATCACACATAATCTAAACATAACCAGTTTAGATATAAAAAATACAGGCGTAGGTGTACTTAGGATTTCAACCTAAAATATTCCTAACTGTCCTGAGGTAACAATTGAATTTGTGCTTCAGGTCTCCAGTTAACTTACGTTCAAAGTATGCTTACTTAATAGTATAATTTTGTAGTTTCCTTAATTTCAAAATAAAAGATTTTGTCTTCCGTTATATTGTTCATGTAGTAACAAACTTAAACAGTAATTTGGACCTGGAGGATAGTATTGGCGCGAGTTCTGGTTTGAAATCCTAGAGATGCTGTGAAGTAAAAATTTTAACATCTATTATAATCCGTAGTACAATCTAGCTGCCATCCTCTGTAAACATTTCTTTGAAAGGTGCTCTGAATTCAGCGATTAATTTACGCTAGCGTTGTTATAGCAGTTTATTTCTCAAATCCTCCTCTTATATTGTCATGATCGTAGCATATTGAAATAAATGATGCCGGCAAACGGCAGTATCACGCTAATGATCTTCATTTGTTTTGTATTTTTAATTTCTCTATCGGAATTGAATGAAAATCTACAGTCTGGTTGTTTAAAATTTTCGTCACTTCTGAAACGTTTAAGTAAAATATAATGCCTCAGCGAGGAAGTATTTGTTTTGTGTTATTATTTCGGTTAAGTTTCTTGTTGACAACTGTCATTGAAAGTATTTTCTAAATTGAAACCTAATTGGTCATATCTAGATGAAGAGCTGCTGGATGTCTTTCGAAAGAACTCCAAATGTTAGAAAAATATTTCTACCTGTTGAACGGATTCAAAACAAACGCACTTTTTCGTTTGCTTGCAATGATTGACGTTGGTCACTATTGAGATGCATTTATGCTTTGCTTCGTGCTATCATCAAAATTTTGCGAAGGTCAAACTGCTGCGATTTTTTGTATACGCTCCCTACCAACGCGTCGTGGGACCCCTCTTATGCCGAATGAATATGAAATGTTTGTAAATTGTTTACCCTTGCCTAAATTTTTATGGTGGGAAGTGCCTACCTTCCCAGTATGGTTGTAGCTTTTCTTACTCTGGCATCGACGCAGAATAAAACGATCCCTCTGAAACTATATCAGAGGATTTGTTTCGCCTTAAGAAGAAACTATTAAGGATTTTTTAGAATAAGTGGAGTTTGATTTCATACTTTGAACTAGAGTTGAGGTATGTCGAAGATTCGTTGCGTATGGAGAAGACTGTGGTCATCTGAATTCGAGCCGGATGAAAAGCAGGTAAGCCGCCTCCCCCGTTTAAGTCGCTTCTATAATTTTACCGAAAATATTTCAGTGCCTAAGGCGTCTTACTTACCTGGCTTACCAAAACATTCCTGGCCCCCAAATAATGGCCTAGTTCTTTTAATTTCTTCAAACTCGATTTCTTATTCATGATAGCTAATGATTTACCGATAAAGAAATGCTTCGTATTCTGTGAATTTCTTAAAGTATCAATAGGAATGGCTAATTACTTATTCATGTTTGCTCATTGGAGTTTTTTGTTTTGATACGCATTATTTTTTTTAATAGCCTAAATCATTGCCAAAGTCAGTTTCCCAATACTGTATATTCGAATAGCAATAGAAAGATTCATATAGATGGAGAAAGGAAAATAAGAAGAACATTAAATTTTGTGCGAATAATATTTGTGTTGGGATTACATATATGTAAGTATATATTTGTACGCCGTTGCTATATTTGCATCCTTTAATCTGTTTAGTTCAGGGGTCATAGTGAAAATTTTCAACTTTATTCTCTGGGAAGTATGAAGAACAAGTTTTAGTCTTGTATTCTATTGTAAGAATCAGCATAATGTTGGGTTGTATTGGGCACATAGTTTCTTTAATTCTTCCTCCACCACATATGCCCCTCCACCTGTAGCGTTCTATAAGAGGAGTATAAGTTGAGTCGCCTATAAAGCAAATAGTTCTTCTGCTATACTTCAACGCGTGGCCCGACAACTCATCGGACCCGACAACTCACTATGCCGACATCCGAACGCTGTCAACCGAAAGGTGACATCGATTAAGCGGTTCCGTGACAACAGCAAAGAGTGCGACAACTGACCGGGCGACAGCTCATTGCCCGAACAACAGATCGCTACGACAATTGAAATAATGTCGAATTTTGAATACTAAAACAATTGATCGGTAGTCTTTTTACCGATTACTGATTAACCTTGTTAATGATATATTTAATAATAAATTAATCGCGCGATGAGCTGTCCTCCGATCAGTTGTCGCACGGTGAGCTGTACTCTGAATGGTCGCACTCTGAGTTGTCACGGAACCGCTTAATCGATGTCACCTTTCGGTTGACAGCGTTTTTAGGCCATGTGCAACTTCAGCTGTTCTCCCTCTTTTCTTTATCCTTTTCGAATATGTATAATGCTTAAATAACGCCACGTTCGCATTGCCATTTTCTTGCTTTGAGTCTTTAGGTTCTATCCTTTGGAATGGCATTAGATGAGTGTACTAAAAGCATTTTTAAATATTTGTGATTCCCCTTGTATGAGAGAAAAGTACATAGAGTTTAAAAAAGCCATCATACAACGGCAAAACCAACCCAACCATAAGGTTAAAATTAAACGCCTTTCTCAGAGGATTAATGTGGTAAAATACTCTTTATGTGATTGAGCAGTGCACGTATTTTGAGCCATTCTCTCCTCGTGTAACTACCTTTAAGGCTAAGGAACGTGATGTAACAAAAAATGGTTTGACGATGTGTCTCGAAAAGCTGTAGGTCTGTAGGAGTTTTTCTTTTCCTTTTATATCATGCTTGTTTTTATTTTGATCTCTGAGGACTGTGTTCTTTATAGTGGAAGGGTGGGTATATAAGTTTAAAACGTAAGTTGATGGACAAGTGGTTTTAATGTATTTATTACGTATTTAGTACGTTTTAACGATGAACAAGTATTTTAAGCATCCGTGAATCTTTAAGGGTGTTTTTTTAAGTATATTTTTTCTTCGTGTATGTAAGTTCTGTTAGTACTGCCTAAGGGTTTTTTTTACGGGGTTTCCCTCTGTTCTAGGACAAATTACAAAGTATTTAAGTGTATGTATGTATTAATGTATATTTTTCAAATTTAATATTATTTTATGTATTTTTTCAAAATTTTACTCACTGCCACCAGGTCGTGCTCCTCCTTGCATTTTCAAAGTCGTGATAATAAATAAATATTCCCTAGCGTAACTTGGTGTAATTTCATATTAAAAACTTGAAAAAATGACAAAGTCAAATGAAAAACATATACCAATTTCATATATAACTAACTTCCACTCATTTGTGGAATTGGTAAATGTTATTTATTTTGACTTATTCAAGTTTTTTTCGTGATCGTAATAATAATACGCAGCGGACCGCGACTTTGATTTTGCTTTTTATGTCTTACTTTTGTATTGTCTTTCTGCCCTCGTTTCCTATCGCAACAACTGAGATACCTGTACCCGAGGAACCAGGGCTAAGCGGAAAATTGGCCGGAACCACCCAGTCAAAATGCGGGGTATAGTAAACTTATTGCAATGGCGGTAAATGAATTATGGAAATCTCTATGCGCCACTCTATTCAAAATCTAATAGTTATGGTCTCATAAGAGTCATAGTAGATAATCATACTCTAATGAAATATAATTTGACACTTTTAGATAACTTAAATAGATATACGTTGAAGCACCAAAGAGAAGAATATTTCTATGCCTAATCCATTCTCGGTAACGCTTATTCGAAATTCTCTAAGTTCTTAGCATCAAAATCGGTGGTGAAGCCATTTAGATATTATAGTCGCTTTTATTAATTCAAGGATTTGGAACGCAGTCGAAATGAGGGACCTAAACGCATACATTTATAGATTTCATGATCTAATTTTGTCTCTCCATTATCCCAGTACTAATTTCCACACCTTTTTCTTCTACTGGCTTCTTCTTCATGTCGTAAAAATAGTACAATTTTCAGTCGACACTAGTCATATAAATTAGATAGAATAGATCAGAGAATTCCATTGTAAAGAAATTTATTATTGGATTTGGCAAAGCTGCACCACAGCTAATTTGATACAAAGAATAATCTGTCAGATGAGCGGAAAATGATGCTCGTAAGTTCATGCCAAAGGGTCTTTCCCAAGCGGAGAATTTTGGCTCTCTGTCGAGGCTCAAACTTAACGTAAACGAGTGTGTCCAGATGAGATAACTCGGGGCTTACGTAAAATTTTTATATCTTGCCAGTTTTTATAATTCGTCAATTTTATATTTATTTCTTTATCGCAGTATTTTATTGTCTAGATATTCCGTAAAGTAATGAAGCTGTTGTATATTCATGACCCGCTTTTTTGTTTTGACCGGGGTGGAGAAAGTGCGAAATTCATTGAAAGAATTCGCTCAGAAGAAATGCTTCGTTTACGAGGGAATATTACTGCGAAAATTTTTAGGGAAAGCTAATTATTGGGCTCCCGGATAGCCAAGAGGGCAACGAGTTCTGCTTCGGTGAAAGCGATCACGGGTTCGTTTCCCGGAGGGAGATCACGTGCGAAATTACATAAGCTGTCGAAGCAGCAATAACAATGGTGTTACTAGTTAGTTGCATAGATGTTTTAAAATAAAAGGTGACTGCGGAAGCATCAAATGGTTCATTCCATCTTTTTTTACTAATCGTAATACGTACGCATGTTACTTCTGTGTGTCTTCGAGTAAAATACTCCCTCGTATGGTATATTATTTAAGTTATAAATTTGATCGAAATAAAAAAAGATCAAAGAGGTCTACGAATTAAATTCCTACGATTCTCTCCTCCCTTATCGATGGAAATCTCAATTAGTAAACTTTAGTTGATAGCATCAAGCGAGTAATTTTAATCTGTGCTCGAAATTGACGATATAATTACTAACTTTGAATTGTTTTGGAGTATCCCCCCATCGAAGTCTGCAGTCGGCCTACGGTCTCGAGTATGAACGAGTGACAATAATATGTCTATCAATATCATATAGTCCGCAAATAGCGCATTAGATAGGTGACCGCAAGCGGCTGAATGGCCTCAGTTTTTGTATCCCCTCGGCTTTTTAAGTCTCACCCCGAGTTACGAGCCGCTCTAGATTAGACTTTGCGAAGCGTAAATTTCGACCTGGGGGTGATAACTCAGAAGCTCAGAGGCTCAAAATAAAAAAAAACGTGTCAGCATACCGGTTTGGTCCTCTTACCACTGAAAGCATGGCTTTTTGAAAGTTGATGAGACGCGTTGCTTCAGCACCCGATTCCTTTATTTTAAGTTTTTCGCCTATAAGAAGTTGAAGTAACTTCTTTCTGATATCAGCAGAAAGGAAAGGTACAAATCTGTATCAATCGCTAAGTTAATAATAATGTAAAACGTCTTTATTAGGGCGAGATTGAGTCTAACAGTCTACTCTTCCATCTAACCCAAGATATGGCCAAGGAATCAGTCGGTTTCTATGCCCCGACGCCGTCATTTTCCATTCCCACGTCATTTTTGGTGCTTTTATTATCCATCCTACTCTTCCAATGCAAAAATATGTGTAGAGATTTGCCTAAGCTTAACGATTCGGTTCAGAAAATATACTAAAAGTTATAAGTAGGGGAATGGAACAAATTATCTTATTTTTCGATGAAATAAAATAGAGTTATACGCTTATAGCTTCCACGCATTCTATCTTTGTTATATTTTAATGAAAAATAAAATATTTTTTTCCATTACAATGGAGTTCTACCTAGTTAAGCCTTATCCTTTAAGATCAGAGGTATTAGAGTTCTAGTAGTACTAGTAACGTATCTAGTATTTTTTTGTGGATTTAATAGGACACCGGGTCATTAGGAGGGAAGCAAGAACTACGCTCGTTCTGAAATTCCTCTGGCTGTTCCCCTATAAATCAACACTTCATTTGTGGGATTTATACAACTCTCTACACACTAATCTCTATTATTTTAGTGTTATAAAGTGTTAACCCTTGGCGGCTAAGAGCGCAGATAAGATACCGCGATATTGCTAACCATCGTTATCATGATCAAGCGAAATCGTCCAAAGAAACTGCCGAGTAAGGCAACGTAGAGGGAAAATAACAGGTAAATAGTAACAGGCTTAGCTGATGGGAAGGATTGGTCGTAGAAAATCGGATTTGGGAAATGGTGGGTGGAGAGAGGAGAACTGTGTAGGAATTTGGTGGTGAAAGGAGTCGAAAGACAATTTTTACGCTTCTACTTCTAATGGGAAGGAGGAGGATGTGGAGAAATGGGGAGAAATGAGCAAGCGGGAATTCTTATGGGAGAAATTAAAGTTTACCGTTAAGCTAGCCTAGCTACTTGACTCATTCATTGGTATTAGCCCCTTCTTGGATTTGTTTAAAATGATTTAAGAGCCGATGAATTTTGCGAGTCAGTCACTTGGATGTCTTCTCATTCTACTTGCTTAAAATGAGGAGTCATCATTTCAGTTATTGACGAAATTTTCTTATCTCCAGTTTAATATCTTTTGAGTCTCGCTGAGAGGCTATTGACACATTGGAGGGCGTTTGATCGAATTTGAAAATTTAACTGGCTAGCTCCAAGTTCGGTGATTTACATGCAAAAGGATACATGATAAACGTAACACGAATACCAAGTCCTTGATAGTGCCATTGTTTCAGCTTTTTTAACTTTTTGTGGGAAGAAAATTGTCCTCGGTACTTACATAACGAATATGATCCACGATTTTCAAGGGTCAAATCACTGATTTTAGAGTTTCTCAGTTTATAAGACAAATGCCCAAAGGAATACTATTATTAAGTTTTTAATGAACCATGCCATAAAGATATTGATGAGAAATACCCGAGTCCTTCCATTTCTCAACAAATGTCCAACTCTATCAGAACTCCAACTCTTCTGACTCAAAAAATATTGGGCGCACGAACATTCGACTGCACTCAATCTGCTCCGCAGAGAGTAAACCATGCATTTTACGATTTAAGTTGAATTTGTCACGAGCTTGCAATTAAGAGTGAAGGCGAAACTAATTGTTCGTCCTTTCCTGTCCGTTATAGGCTTCCTGTTTTATTTCAGAGGATGATGTTACGAAGTAACTAAGTTTTTCCTTGTTCTCCGGTTTTATTACATAAAATTATTTCCTTACTGGGCTGTGATGAGAAATCAATGCATTGTCTTTCACGGCTCTCCCTATTTTGGAACAATGATCTTAGATCTTTTATGCCCAATTATTACTACAGATCTTTTCAGTGTAGAATCAAAGTATTTGAAGAAATTTCAAGTTCTTCAGCCCTGGCCTTTTCTTTTTGGCCCTGCAATTATGCTGTTGATTGCGGATGTTCTATTAAAATGTTCTTGGGTGATTATTATGTTTAATGTGGTTTAATGGTGTAAAATCATCTCTCTATAGATTTTTTTTCTTGTTTCTATTATAGTTAATAACGCCCGAAGTCTTGTACTTCATTAGCACCATTAAAGTTAGACTTATCTTAGGATCGCGACCAGTGCCATTAACTATTAAATGGTACATTTATTCATGATATTATCTTTTAAAAAATACTGGTATTTGTGCTTTTGAATCTTATACTTTGATAATTTGGGGGTACAATTTGTTCTAGGTTGTGGTTTTAAACGTGTAAAGTTATGGTAGTTTGTCATTGGTATTTATATAGTATCACGGTATAAACTTTCTATGTATGTTAAATTGTGTCAAATTGATGTATTTGGGCATCTTCTAAAGGAATATTCAGGCCATAATGAACTGGTGATTCTTTTAAATACACACTTTCATAGATGTCAATTTTAAGAATTCTCGGCGAACTTGGGAATATTGTTGCATTCCCCCGATGTCTCTCTTACTCTAGTTTTATTTCGGCTTTATTAAAATTTCGAATCTTGCTGAATGGTGCTGCGATATAATTTTGGAAATTGCACGTTCGTCCTCAACATAGCCATTGCATGAAGAGGAGAGTGAAGGGCACTTGAGAAGTTTAATAATAGTATGCGAGATTGAATAATTTGAAATTCAAGTTCTCGGTTCTCCTGCATCACTGCACATGCTTGTTTACTTCTTTCCGGGCCATTTTGTAGGGTTGGCGTCACAGCTACCAAGCCTTCTCTTCTTTGAGGGTGACGGGATTTTTTGCGTTGCTCGAAACATGTCTTAAGCTGACGATCATAAAGACATCGCTATTCGGTTTGGCTTCGGGCCGATTTTTTGTTATCTCCATCTTTGGACCGCCAATGGCATAGTCACATGAAGACCCTCCTGAATACATAACCATACGCGGGTGTGGAAAATTTTGCCTGCGAGGAACCAGGATCAAAGCATCCTGAAATTTTGTAATAGATATTTACGGTAAATAATAGAATGGGCTCGAGAAAGCCCGCGTAGAGGCTACGGAATTTTCATCATATAAATTAGCAAAACAGGAGAATATTTTGAATATGTTCAGTGCGTATGAAATACGATCCCCGGATTTACAATCAGTTTTCAGCTCTGCTAGAATCAACTATCTTGAGAGAGATCGAGCGAATAAGTTCATGCACTATCGTAAATATCGATGCGTAAAAATTAGGAGATATTTTATTTTACTATTGTTTGCAATCAATATGAATTGACCTGACTACATGGAATCCCATTTGAAAAATAAAAATACTCGTAGAAGTCCTGTTTTTCTGCCATAATTGCGAATCAGTGTTCACTTTCAGTGTGATCTCCTAATGAATTGCAGCTGGTTTGTATGTACTAACATTTTCTTTAACGATGAATGTTGAGCAAGTCTTGACAATTTTATTGTTTATCATATATCTATATTAACGCATCATTTTTACTTATTTAGTATGAATTTACTATAAAACTTAACTAACCCACTTTTCATTGGCTATCGTATCATTTATATTATTTTAATTACCCTGAAAAATTCTATCGATGGTCAGCAATTGTGTTTAGCCCTTTCATTTAGAGTTTTACAACGATTTGTCCCCACCTTCCTGATAATTAACAGAAATTCTTGCTCTTAAATGTGTGAAAAATCTTACATAAACACCACATTTTAGTGTAGCTCCTTTTCACTTCTCTGTCATTTTGGAAGACCTTGGTTCCACGTCAGCTTCGTGCACTCATCATCGACATTTCCTAGAATTGTTTGTTTTTCGTGCTCTTAGATTCCTCAGCCTTGGGTCCTTGTTTATTTGGTGAGAAGCCAGCCGGTGACGGAGTAAACGTCTCCTCTCCGGTTTTTATGTTTAATCATCTCAGCCAAAGCTGAAGGAAATCCTTATCTTAGGATGCTGGGCATATTTTGCTCTCCGACGTAACGGATGTAAGAAAGAGTGATGCGATTCTAAGTGAAATCCATCCGCATACGTAATATCACATTTGTTCACATCCCTTTCATATCTCTCGACTGTTTTACTGGTACGAGCCTCGTATGAAGGACATGTATTCGGAAATGACGCATTACCCTAACCCCTCTCTTAATGCAACCGAGACCACGTTCAAACACACGGGAATGGAAGATGAGGAACGATTTTAATTCATGGTAACCTCGGTTACTGCGATATTTTGAGTGACGTCTGCGTCTGACCACATATTTTAAGAGGAAGAGGGAAAAGTCAAGTTAAGGTCGCTGCTATTGGTTTTACGGAGAACATGAAGGGAATGTTAGACATTTTGTAATGATCATATCGTAAGACCATGAGCTAGGGCAATTGCTGTTTATTAAAATCCTATCGCAGTATATCATGTCATATTCTACTCGTAATTTAGATTATGGCAGTCAAAGATTTTTTCTTTTTCCTACGTTCATAGCTGAAGATAGTCTCGATATATCACAATATTCATGTATTAGCTGGTAAATAAAGATACTAAGAGGATATAAGTTGCGCCAAAAATGTATATTGAACGGACGGGTTCTAATTAATATTCGATTGTGTGAGAAAATAATTCATTAATTATTATGATGAATATCATGGACATTTCTCTTGATAAAACTATTCCCCATACCTCAACTGCCTTTGGCGAATTCGTGAGGTTCTGATGCTGTGGAGTCTATCCTTAGTAAAATAATAAAATCGAAATAAAATCTCAATAATTCATTCGGAGCAAGACGACAGCAAAATATTTTTACATGTATAAAAGTTGAGCTCAAGTATCTTCGTAGGGTTCATCAGGGTTCTTCCTTTAATTCATATGACATTTACGTTTTACGGAAAAACTCCTTCTGAAACTTAATATGCAAGTGATTTATTTGAATAGTTGGGTTAAAAAATTACCTCTAGCGTTCGACGCTTTGAATGTGTCAAAGATCAATAAATGCAGCCACTCTATAGAATGATTGTGGAAAAAGTCGAAGTTTTAGGTGGCTCTTTGGAATACGTTTTTGCCTATTACTGTAATCAGTGGGGGCTAAATCACGAAGAATTTACAATTCCTTAAAGTAAATTATTACGTAAATAACTGCGTTGAGATCAATCACTATCTTTGAAATATAGATGTTCGTATCGATTTGTTTGTTTTAATTGTTTACTGGTGTTTCTTTGTTGTCCTCTCATCTCCACATCATTTATTTTTTAAAGATTTTTCTTAACCGTTTGAAGTATAATTTAAATGCTTTACTTCTCCAATGGAAGGCGATTTTGAAATTTCTAGTATTACCTCTCCTATGGCTGGTGATTTCGAAATATCTATCGGTGGACAATATTTTTCGGTGTATGGACCTATACAGGTAATAAATGTGGAACTTTATTAGAAAGGGTTGTTACTTTGATTTAGAAGAAAATAAGTACTTCGACAAATTTTGAGTTCATTTCTAAGCTTAAGAATCTTCAATTGAAATCTATGGTAAAATATTTCTCCCTCGCCATCCTCATCCAAAATTTTACAGAAATCAATCGTAAAAAAATGTCATGGTCTACGATTTATAAATTCAGGTTTAGTATGAGATGTCATTGCTCTGATGTAATTTAATTCTATTTGTCGGTGCATAGTTATTATGCAACATATTTTAATATTATACTTGTGATGAATTAATCAATTTTCTTCTTGTCTAAAACTGGCGAACAACCCTTGATAAACTTTTAGAAGCTCTAGTTTTACTGGTACGAAAATTCATCAGTGAGCATCCGAGTTTCTTGGGATTTTATCAATTTTTTTGGTTCTATTTGAATTGCATCTTTACTTTTTTACAGTGTAGAGTATGACTACGTGATAAAGGAAATTTTATCCTTAAAAAAAATATTAAACTCTCCTCCTTAGTTTTATATCACCATCGACAAAATCATATTTCTTTCAAATCCTCAGCGCTCTTTTATCTTTTTGTTGATAAGTGACTTTGGAAACTTATCTCACTATTGAGCTCGATCCATTTGGAATTCCTTCATTTCATTCGTCGGAAAGCTTTCAGTTATGTAACTTATCATTGAATTCTTTTCGCTTTTATGTTCGGTGCCATGGATGATATTATTATCAAAGTTATCAGTTTGCGACATGAAAAGATAGAGTTGCATTGGTAATATTACCTTGCATTGCAATTAGATAATTTCTAGTTTTAAATTCTAAAGTTAATAATCTAAAGCAAAATATCAAATGATGAGATATTAAAAATGTTAATACTTAGGTTATCCATGAAAATTTATGTTTCAACCAATGGGGGTAAAAAATGTATTTATTACGCCGCTAAAATTATCAGAAGATCGCACTGTACAGTGAAAATTATTAGAATAAAATCATTCTTAACTTATCCCCGTATTATTTGATAGTTAACACAACTACTGCTGCATTGATAGACAAATCAATATAATAATTAAAGATCAATCTCTTATGGTAAATTTCTCGTTTTAACTGGCACAGATAACTGAGAAATTTACTTTTCTTGTAACCAACTTCTACCAAAAATTCTGCTGGACCTTCTCATGGTCTCGCAGAAGGTAATTTCTCAATATTTTTCCCAAGTACCACCCCTCAGTAGCAGCTAATTGCGAACTTCACTTAAGCTGAATTTAAGAATTGACATTTTTACCTTCATCCGAAGTCGATCGCTCATTCGTCGCTTATGCGTGTTATCAACCCTCCCCCACTACTGGAGAAGAGTTAATATTCTTCGCTGCACGTATTAACCTGCCCTGCGAGGTTCATGAATGACAATTGGTTGCAACTACTCAGCAAATAAATTAAGAGGCAAATTTCATCATATATACTCACCCTTTTGAATTACCGGTGTTACTATGCATTCTTTCACTATAACAATTCCATCGAATGTCACAACTGGGTGTCTTCGATTGCGTTACCGCCAACTCGCTGCCTTCTCCATAATCGCCTTCCACGTTCTTATCGTGGCTGAAGTAATAACATCACCCGCTATCTTTTAAGTTTCACTTTCAGTGTTCGGTCTCTCGGAAGTGGTTAATGCCACAGTTTTCTTCGGAGAGATACATCCTTATCAGCGTCTATCCAACTAATTCTTCGAGGGTGCGCGGATTCATTTCGTGTCGACTCATTCTGGATAAGTGTCATCGTCTACAGCAAGTGCCGTATTTCGATCCTCCAATCTGGTTCATAAGCACCTCCAAGATTTCGATGTCACCTCCTGAACCTCAGTATCAGCCGGTCGTTTAGAGAATCGGCAACGCTGTCAGAAAGCGATAAAGCAATATATATGATGTAGCTTTTGGAGCAGTGTCGGTTTAGAGATGATTTCCTCCACTGTCGCATGATATCCTTGCTGGGAGTTGATCATACAGCAGCGGCCTATTTCTCGGGAGCTGTCAAGAAAAATGAGCTGGCTCGACATCGTGAGTGTTCACCATATTTGTGAATTGGTTTGATTGGTGCTTGATTCGTCCGCGAAAAGTGATTTTTCGTCCGTGACGGACCCGGGAGGGTTATTCGCCAAAAGGATTTTGTGTATCTCCATGTTATCTTCATATTTATCGCGATTACACGCAAATTTAATTTTTTTACGCCGCGTATGGGGGAGTGGACCATCTTGCCGCGCAATTGCCGGCGATTTCTTCACGGTCATTCTCATAAATCCAGTCGCCAGCCGTAGTTCCGCGGATTTTTTGTGTGCGGAAGCCTTCGTAACTCCTGCAAGAGAAATAACTGAGGAGTTTTTTTCCGCCACGCCCATTTTTCTTTCATTATTATATTATCATTATGTTTTGGTTTCTCCAGACCAATTTTTCGGCACTCCTCCTTCCGAGCGTAAGCGATCATTCAAATATGCCGGCCTCGCAGAGGAAATTTCGTGTTAGGGATTCGGCTTATTCATTCGATTGACTTATCGTCACGCTTATAAGTTGCTAAATCATCATGAATGAATTACTCCAGAATTTTACCTCGTCACCTGTTGCTCGCGGCGCTTTGCCGCTCGAGTTTTCCACATTTGTGATTAAGTAACTGCGAGATACCGGTCGTAGGGCCCATTAGCGAGTGGAGTGTATTGTAATACTAGCGGTATGACGCAACGTTTGCAAGAATGTACGAGCGTCAATGCTGTTGATTTTGATATCTTCTCGCAAGAATCGACAAACACCCTTTACAAGGTTGAGTAAACGACGACTCACTTTATATTTTAGTTTAATTTGTTGATATTTTGTTGTGCGAGTGAATTTATACCATCCAATTCGGTCTGTTCATGCGTGGCAATATTTTTATATTTTCGCCAAAAGTTATCTTTTGGTTATTCCTACATGTTTATAGCTCCGAGTGAAATACGTTAAACTAAAGCGATTTTCACTGTTTCTCTTATCTTCGATTATATATTTATCAGACTTTTATTAATATATTTTTGGATAGATTATGTAATTTTTTGAGAGAATTGATCGCAAAATAACCTTTTTTGGATTTACTTTACTTTTTTGATTTCCTTATTTGCCGGACTGTGGAATCACAGGGAAGATAGATTCACCATTACAGTAACAGTAGTTTTTATATTGTTTTTTGTGAAAGGCGATTGTTTCTGTTATCTAAGTTGTATATCATTGATATAGAGCTAACCTTGAGAATCTAGAAAGTATAGGATTTTCCCAAGGTTAATGGTGTAAAACTGTGCATGATATCTCGGCCCCCTATGAGGGAACAGCGGATAGGTTAATATATTTAAGTTTCGTTTAGCATCATAATCAGCATAAATTGGCATCCCAATTATAACCTCTGGGTTTTGTCGTTTATTTTCTTCTTGGATAGCTAAGCTAACTTATATATGAATCGGGCAGGTTTTAAATATTTAAGGCATTTTTTATATTTAAAAATAATTTTATCAGTTAACAGACTTTTATCAGTGAATTTAAATAATAATACTTAAATCAGCTCATTTGACCTCTCACAGACAATTTAATATAGAATCAACATCTGGCTTTCGGATTCATATCAATTGTTATGGTTTCACCTTACGTAGCTTGCTCCATTGTGTAAGGTTCCTTTTTAGTGTATTTGACATGCATTTAGTTATCGCATGTCAAATATAATATTTGTTAAGTTATCTTTGTGTGCAATGATAGTATATTAATATCCATTCATCAGTACAAAAAAAATCATTAATCAAATATATTGGTAGAAGGGTCAAAAATGCAAAATCCATTAATGTATTGCATAGGTTATTTTGTATTAATTTTGCTCACTGTCAGTCATATTTCATGTAGTTAATGGTAAAGTAAATGATACTAAAAATAATAAACTTGTAGACAGCATCACTACTTACTGTGCTAAATTACATTAAGTTGGTTGATTCATGTTTCCCTACTTTCATTGTATAATATGTTTTATATTGTTCCACATTTTAAAACTCATTTAGAATTGTATTGTAGGAAAGAATTTGCTAATATATTCTCTTTAAAGCAACTTTAAATATCATTTCAGATACGTAGTCATCAGAGGGTGCCCTCAGGATCCCGTGAATTCAAAGAATTGACAAAAAAGGATGCTCAGAACCAGTTGGAGTTGGAACTGGGCAAACTACTAGAAACAGCACCAGCTAACAAAAGACCGGTCAGTAATGATTTAAAAAATACAATTTAGAAATAAATGAATGTTTAAAATTATTATCATAAATTTATTTCTGTTCATGTATCGGCTTTCATAAATTATTATTTTTGGATATAATTTTCTTCGTTTTTTTGAACATTGCAGTCTATCAAAAAGGAGTTCGATGGATTTTGTGAGCTGTTTTCCAGGTTTCTCCAGGAGGAGGGACCATCGGTGGACTGGGAGAGAATAGAAAAACTGCCCGAAGATGCTGTAAATATTTTAAAATTACTTATATTTCTTATCTTTACATGTATCTTAGGAATGGCCAAGTTATTCTGTCTTTGCAATTTAGATGTTCCAAGATCATTAAGATTATGTTAAGCAGGGGCAGATCCAGGCGTAAATTTTGGGGGGGGAACTTCCGGGAAGGGCCATAGGGAGTGGAGGGGGGTCAAGGAGTTCAAACCCCCTCAAATTTTGGTGCATAGTCTAAAGTGAACCTCCCGAAAATAATAATATTATAAACAATAATAAGGGATGTTATTTTTTACTGACGTTAGGGGTAGAGTCAGACCCCCCTCCAAGTGAACTCCCCCCACCCAAATCCACCCCTCCTCCTAATGAACCCCGCAAAATATTTATTTGAAAATAAATTGCATGATTTAATCTTCCCAAATGTTTGTGCATGATACTGATAATTTTTAATAATTTCCGCTTATATTTTAATTTTGTCGGAGATATTGGCTCAGTATTTACATGGCAAAGCCTTTTCATGATGAACAAATACATAGACGATCTACCAATTGATGAAAATTTGGTAATATATTTCTCGTTTCTTTGTGTATTCAAGTGCACAGAAGTTTCAGTAGTTCAACGTTTAGAACCGTGAAGGGGTGTGTGAGGAGGAGAAAGGTGGGTAATTCCTTGGGGGTTTTTTGAGGTAGTGGGGTGTATATACATGGTGGGTGAAATTTCCCCCTTTTCTCCCTCCCTAGATCCGCCGCTGATGTTAAGTATGGTGAGGAGTTTACAAAAGATGAATGAAAATGGGAATGTCGATATATTGCTAAGAAAGTTTAATATTTCAGCTGAAGTTGATTAACACATTTTACGTAATTTAATTTAATACATATAGTAATTTTGTAGCTTTGATTGGTCAGCTAACATAAATTTATTTCTCACATTTTTACGATATAACGATAATAATATATTTGCTTCTCAAATAAAGTTTGAAACTTTGTCTGGAAAAATACCTTGTTTACGTAGAAAGTATCGAATTAAAATGTTAACTCTGTTCCTTGATCAACATTCTTATTGTTATGTTGTCGGTTTAAAATTTTAACTTTTGTTTAATTATTTGCTTTGAACCTGTTTTGATATTTCGATATCTTTTTCACCTTATAAGGTTAGAGATTATGGCACTCTCCCTCAACCAACTAAGGATGCTGTCAGAGAAATGCTTAGTGGCCTGGTGGTAGTGAAACTCAATGGTGGCTTAGGAACTTCCATGGGATGTAGGGGACCTAAATCTGTAATACCAGTTCGTTCTGATCTTACATTTCTGGATCTCACAGTTCAACAAATTGAGGTTTGCTTTTATTTTTTCTTCCTGTTATTTTAAACTGCTCATCTATCTTTTTTAAGTTTTACTAATGTTTTGTATCCCTTCACATAGCATTTGAACAAGACCTACGATGCCAATGTCCCACTAGTATTAATGAATTCATTCAATACTGATGAAGATACAGCTCGCATTATTCGTAAATATAGTGGCCTTCAAGTTGAAATCCATACATTCAATCAGAGCTGCTACCCTCGTCTTAACAGAGACACTCTACTTCCAATCACTAAAAATTGCAATGTGGAGGCTGATATGGAGGCGTGAGTAATCCTTTTTCATTTGTTTTGTTGTACAATTTTTGGATGAATTTCTTAATCTAGTCATTTCAGCTTATTTAAGTGTTTAATGAGATGTTCTGATTGTTCCCTCACCTAACCTTAGGTGGTACCCTCCAGGTCACGGTGACTTCTATGAAAGTTTTCATAACTCTGGGCTGCTGCCGAAATTTGTTGCACAGGTAATTTGACTTATGATTGTCTTGATGCTCCAACATGATATAACAATCATGCAAATTATTGATATTTGTTGTAAATTGTTATGTATCAAATATTATGTAAATAAGTGGTAAAGTATTTTTATATTAATCTATTTCATTTTCATAATTCAGCCCATTGATAACTATAGATAAATTTACATGATAAACATTTGGAACAAGCCTAATAATTTTTAAAAAATTATTTGGAAAATATCTTTGCCTAGGTATTGGAATCATTTATCTTATCATCAACTGAAATTCTATTAATCATTAAGCTTTATTTTAAAGTTTTTTTTATGCTTTTTAATCACACCTTTAACTTTTTTTTGGATTGCCCCTAACTAATATATTATTGAAAGTGATAGAAAAGAATCTGTTGGAACTTACTTTTTTACTGCTAATTTCTCTATTTTAAATTTTGAGGTGACAAAAAATATTTCATAATTATTAGCTTTGTTCAGTTGAATGATGAAATAGACTCCTTTTATTCCATGTTGATTAACCTTCTCAATGTGAATTGTCAACTTCGGTTTACAGGGCCGAAAATACTGTTTCATTTCCAATATTGATAACCTGGGAGCAACTGTCGACTTAAATATTCTCAATTTGTTGCTGAACCATACTAACAGTACTGCTCCTGCATCAGAATTTTTAATGGAGGTCACTGACAAGACAAGGGCTGATGTTAAGGTGATATATCCATTTTTATACTCCTGTGGATTAATCTTAATTGATGGTCATATTCTCTAGCTGAACTATCCTTCACTTCCATTTCTTGTAAAGTTTATTCTGTTTAACATTGTATTTGATTTTTTATTATGTATTTGCAAATTATATAACATAAGATATTTTCACTCTAAAAATATTTTTCTTGGCCTAAATGGTACAGTAAAAACAAAATTTATCAGAAAGAGTGGAGTAGCTAGCACAATAGTGCTCTTACCTCAAGGCTCTGGGTTTAATCCAGGCCAGTCAGATTTTTCTGATTTGGGAATTGCTGTGTTTATTCGTTTTTTTGTTATTGTTTCACTTTGAGCACTCTTATTGTCCACAAAGGGATGTTTTTGTGGATTTTCTAAAAAAAGAAAAATCAGGAAATGTAATGTCTTGATGAGTAGGCCATGCAGTTCCTGAGTTAAAGGCCTACTTGATAACTCTGTTTTGTTTAAGCTTTTATTTGCTATTGTAAAGGGTGATGCTTTCAATTTAATACATGCTTATGTTATTTAATTTTACTCATTTATCTACAATTAGTTACTTTTAAAATGGCAACCTTTACATGATCTCCTTAATATTCATGATTTTTTGATGATCATGGAAATATTGTTAATGTTAAAATTATATGATACTTTGATGTTAGGTGATACCAATGTGGTTTCATGAACATACTGACTTAAACTTGAATTCTTTGTTTATTAGCTGAATAACTAACATTATGTAGGACAAATGGTATACTATCTGATTAATTTCTAGCTTAAGTATGAATTGTTAAATTCATTATGTAGTAATTATACAGTTCTAAGACTGATCTTATCTCAGGATTGGACTAGCTTTAGAACTAATGCAAAGAGTTTTAAGCTGTGACATTCTTAATGAATTACTCTGCCAAAGTAACTTTTTCTTTAAATTAATTCTTTTAGCTATGCAAAATAAATTGCATTGGAATGTATTTTAAAATCTTGTGACATTTGATTGTTGTCATATTGCAAGTAATTCCATTATATTGCAAGTGCTAATACAAATATTTATTTTTCTCTCCACTTGCAGGGTGGTACCTTGATAAATTATGAAAACAAGCTCAGATTGCTTGAAATAGCTCAAGTTCCAAAGGAGCATATCGATGATTTTAAGTCAGTAAAAACTTTTAAGTTCTTCAATACCAATAACTTGTGGGTTAGACTTGATGGTGAGTTCTATTTTCTATCTGCTTTTATTAATACTGCTATCCTTTCAGCCCTGCTTGTAATCTCTGCTTGTTATAAGTGTTATATCCTCTTTCCTCTTATTGATTCTATAAAAGTGAATAAAAGATGCATATATTAAAATTCTAAATTTTGGTTCTTCCAGTTACATTTACTTGTTGTTTGATGAGGGCCTTCATAAAATTTAGTTTTAAGATAATATATATTGTTCCATAGGGTAAAATAGTCCTTCATAAATAGCAAACAGGATTGTGATGGATTTACAGTATAAAATTTTTCATCTCATGAACTAAATAATTTTATAATCTTTTTGATTACTTAAAACTTTGAGTAATCCATTATATCTGTGAAACAATAAGTATGTTTGGTATATTTTTTACCTCCATCCAACCAATCTTTTATCTCATTCTAGCCATTGAACGGGTACTTAGAGAAAATACTCTCAACATGGAAATAATTGTTAACAAAAAGACTGTTCCAAATGGTCTTAATGTCATTCAGCTGGAGACTGCTGTGGGTGCAGCTATGAAGTCTTTTGAAGGTGGACTTGGTGAGTCATTCTAATTTATTTTGTTTTGCCTCTGTTGATTAGCTAATTACATCTTCAACTTGATTGCTGTTTATGTTAATATTATAATGTAATTTTGTAAAGAGATTTTTTGGTATCACATGTTCTGTTCTTACTAAGAATAGCCATGAAACGTATTAAAATATTAGAAATTATATGAACATAACTAAAATCTGAGTATTATTGTTGAGAAAAATGGGTCTATGGTTGAATCTTGGGCTGTAATAATTCTTCTTATGATATGGAATGTGTCAGTAATCATGTATTACCTATAATTCTGTAATTATTCTTGAATCAGAATGGAATTCAGGCATTCAGACCCTGTTTCCTGGATTTGAAACCAGAGTAATCATTTGTGATTTGAAGGAATCTTTATTTAATTTACTGCCTCCAGAGCTTTTTTAGTATGGTTGACCGAATTAAAAGTTTTTTTATTTATATTACTATCCTTTATTTTTTTATCCTTATCCTTTTTATTATTATTATTTATTAAAATTATTTTTTGTACCCTTCTTACTTCTATTTGATTGAAACATTTTAATATTTTTTCCTTGTCTTTGTCATTCTGCTGGGCAGGACTTTACATGCAGAAAGCTTACAAAGTCAGATTTAAATTGAAACTACTAGTTTAGAAACAAGTTCTAATTTTTCCAATTGTATTTGAAATTTATTTAAATGGGTGGTTGAATTTTAGATACATCATAAATAGTATGTAATATACATTCATTAAATACCTGAAGTATTTCATTATAATTTTTTTAAGACTATGCCTTGAATAGAATTCTTTGCTTCGGAGAGAATTGGATTGCATGAAAGTAATCTTGACTGCACTATTAATTTACAGGTATTAATGTTCCCAGGAGTAGATTCTTGCCTGTGAAGAAAACATCTGATTTGATGCTTGTGATGAGCAACTTATACAGTTTAACTAGTGGATCCTTGGTCATGTCTCCTCAGCGAATGTTTCCAACCACTCCTCTGGTCAAGTTAGGAGACAATCATTTTGCAAAGGTAAGGATGCATGTGTGATTCAACTCACCATATTAATCCTGGTTGATATACTTGTTGTACTAAAAGTGAGTCCTGGTCCTGTTACTTTAATGATAATTAGATGGTCAATGTACAAATCAATTGTTATAAAGTTCTGAAATTTTCTCGTTAATAATTCCTTCCAATATCAAAGAATGATTATATTTATAAACATCTGACTGTAAACAACAGCATATTATTGAAGATATTCATAAACCTTTTTTAATTACTTGTTTTTACCTTACAGACATGTATAATATTATCCTGCATGGTCTATTTGGTCATAATTGTAATTTTTAAATCAGTGTCGGTTATCATTTGGTAAATTTGTCCTTTTACATTTCTAATTACTATCATGACCAGAATATTTTGGACTTATAATTGAAATGATAAACTAATACTTTCTTATAATCAAGGAAGTTTTTGCCAGATTACAATTATTGTTAATGTTGCTGCTGAACTTTTTGTCTTTGGTTGAACTGTGGATGAAATTATTCTATTAACATTGGTATTTTAAACTCATATTTTAGGTAAAAGAGTTTCTTGGTCGTTTTGCCACAATTCCTGACATGATGGAGTTGGATCATTTGACTGTTTCGGGTGACGTTACTTTTGGAAGAGGAGTCTCTCTTAAGGTAATTGGATGAACCCCCATTTTTAATCCATCTATCATCATTTACAAATATTGTAACCAATGTAAGCGTCTGATTTGAATGGTTACTAGTTCTCTGGTGTTTCAAATCATATATACCTATGATATGAGTATTATTTAAGGGCTTATCATCTAGAAAATTGTTGTTCATTGTTAATTCTTGTTAATAATTGAAATTTTATGGCTCCAATATCCATAGAAAGTAAACGAATTATGGGATTAAAATTCATTTATAAGGCTGATCAATACTCAAACCCTTTTTTGAATTTATTCTTAGCTGAACTGAAAAACCCTTCTTCACAGGGACTTATGAATTTCACTGTAGTACGTCTATATATCTCTCATATAAAAAAGTATTGCCCAAGTCTATCAATTATTAATACAATTGCTGTATGTATGTATGTAATTTAAATTACATTTAATTTATGAATTTAATTTCAGGGGACTGTGATCATCATAGCAAACCATGGAGACAGGATAGACATTCCTTCAGGAGCTCTTTTGGAAAACAAGATTGTATCTGGCAACTTGAGAATACTTGATCATTAAAGAAAGCATAGCAGTGCTTTATCTCTCTTTTAGCTTTGTTGAGATTTAGGTTTACCTAGTCCATGTTCTGTTTGAATGAATGGAAAAAATCAAACGTAACAATTGTTATATTTTGTGTTTGTTGTTTTGTAAATTTTTTTGTACTTGTCCATTGGTTGTTTCAAAAATCTCAGTTATACTGAAGTATTTTGTAATACTCTTCCGTAAAGTTATTTTTACAAACCATCACTATCAAGTGATTCCAGTGAAATTATTTGTACAAAATTATACACTACTAGTCAAATTTACAAAAGTCAAGTTGGTATTCATTTGCTCATTAGTGTTAAAAATAAAATGCAACTTAAAAGTCGACTACTTTCAATTTTTAAGGCAGGTGGCTTATTGGTGAAGGCTCCCTCCGAACAATAAATGACGTATATTTTAGGAACTATGCAAGTCTAGCTATTTTATTTTTATACTAGGTTAGAAGCTTAAAGAAATATTATACTTAAAAATCCCTATTCTGAAACCGCTTGGGAAATACTTGCAATCACATAAAAATTTTATCTGGGATACAAGTATTTATAAAATTGATCAAGATTACAAGCTCATTCTTTCTCTCAGGAAAATTTCTATGTGTAGTTCTTACTAATATAATCAAATGCTATGACTCTAGGTTTGAATAAGTATAATTATTTTGTACTCATTCATCTTCCAAACTATGCATTCAATAAAATACTTCTTAGCATTTTCTTAAACTTTAGCTCTTCTATTCTTCATTTACATATCAAAATAATTGATGAATTCTTTTTATGGAAATTATACTCATTTCACAGCTGGTTTTGAACAAAAAAACCTGAAATTTTCATTTCATAATACATCCCTTGTAAGTCATCTCACTTTGTTGTTTATTGTCTAGTTTAATTTGATTTATTTTTTGCTTCTTCTCTAACATAATTTCTAATACATCCCTTATAAGTCATCTCACGTTGCTGTTTATTCTCTAGTTTAATTTGATTTATTTTTTGCTTCTTCATTCTCCTTCTCAAACAAGGATTCTCAGAAAACAGTCATTGAGCCAACAAAATTAGATGGATGATTAATAATAATTCTGTCGAACCATCATTATATTTTAGCTATAATAAAACAGGGAATAGCATAAATGGTGTCAGTGAAGGATGAGAATGTTTTGAATGAAATAATAATAGGGGTTTTATTATTTGTGAGATCATGTATCATCTTGAATCTTTGATTGCACACTTACCATTCTGTTTGTAAAAGGCAATGATAGAATATATGAGAAAAAATAAGTTTATTGGCTGTGTAGCTTCCATTAAGAAGAGGTTCTTCAAAAATTAATCCTAGTTTCTTTAAGTCACAAACATAGTTGTTTGAAACTGCTGTTCCTATTCCTAAAGCAGATGAGTATTTTTCGAGTGTTGCAAATTGTTCAAACAATGAAATTGAGTTAACAAAATGTTAATAAATGAAAACTTGAACATTTCACTTTGTAGTAATCATTTCAACTGTATCGACCTGTTTATAAGTGGTACAGTATGATGAATTTGTTCATTAACTTTTAGAACACTAGTGGCAGAGAATTGGATGGAGCATTAAATCTTATGCTCCTCATCTTTGTCAGTCCTTAAAAAATAATTTTTAATAGAGATGTTTAAAATATATTAATTTTCCATTCATATAGAAAAAATTCCATACAATAATTTTCAAGGTGTCTATCATAATTTTGCTGATTCCCATCTTCGCAACACAAAAAAATTATTAAATAACTGCATAATGGGAATCATGAATGTCTATTATCATGGACTGATTCCTAAAATGATTAAATTTTGGTTAAATTTCACAATGTACTCTGAAAACCTGAAATGCAATTTTATTAATTAACTATTGGCTGTCATTATTACAAATGTTAGTGCTTCCAAATCCTAACCTAACCCTTGTTTTTAGTACCTCTCAGTGTTACAAGAATGTGTAACGTGTTAAGTTAGTTATAATAGTATGCATGTCACAAAAGAAACCACAGAAAATAAACAACAAAAAATACCATTTGTGGCCCAACTACCAATTTATATCAAATTTGAGTGGGATCTTAAAAATGAATATTACATAATAAGTGAAACGCTCTACATCCCCTCACCGACAGCTCCATTAAAAATTCCTCGATTTTGTGTGAATTTCAACTTCGATTACAATTCTGAAGAATTATCAGTTTAGTTAAAAATCGTTTCTTATTTGTTGACTTTATCTTCAGGTGATTTCAAAAGGTATTACATTTTACTCCGCAATGTTTTGTTATATTTTGGATTTTTATTCGTAAATTCGACGTAAATTACCTCATATTCTTTCAAAACCTTTTCCAATCAAATAATAATTTGATGCGATCTACCACACAAATTAATGTAGAAGTAAAAATAACTACAGTCCGACATCACTTTAAATTAATCACTTAAAGTTGATAAAAGATGGATGAAACATTCCACCAATTCAAAAATGCACTTATACCAAATGAAAATTTACTTGTTCTAGTCACATTTTCATGGTGCTTCCCTGGCACTAATGCTGAAAGGGCATTTTCAATGATTTTTGGACATTTGAAGAAACAAGACTGTATGGGCAAATTCATAATATTATTACATCAAAATTTTAAATAAACTGGTTAATATGAAATGTGTTTGACTATTTTTGATTTATGTTTATTGGAAAGGTAAAAATTATATTCTCTTTATACGTGTTTGATTTATGATCGAGTCAAATCGGTCTGAATGGATTATTTTAGCTACAAACATTGAATTGCTTCTTTCTTCTTATAAGTATATATGAGTTGTAAGGATTATAAGCAAATTAGAAAGAAAACTTGCGGCATTAATTATACTATTAACACAAAATTGGCTTAAACCAGCTCTCCAAGCTACCTTATTCTCACCCTGTTGCTTCGTTCTTTTATAAATCCACATACTTATTTCCATTGTTGATTTTCATTTTCTATACAAAAATTAACAATACCACCGTTTAAATTTTTTTCTCTAAAAACAGTGTTTTTTCCCTGATGTAGATGTCTACCCTCTGCAATCACAGGAGATTTTGAAGATAACAACTATACTAGAAAGAGAATGGCAGTAGAGTATCTCACAATGTTCACACCATGACAAGAGAATGTGCAGTATCATTTCAACTCAATAAGTCACGATTAGGTTCTAAAATCAGAGCGAACATAAAGAAAATAATTAATCATGGCCCTTATTATCATCGACACATATGCTAAGAATCTCAGTTAACGCCATGTTTAATTCTGTGCCAGTTAAAAATTCTTGAAAAGTAACTGTGAAAATATAAACTGTGGAAATGTAAACTGGCATCAACATTACTGGTGCCAGTTTATTTGCAAATCCTTGGTGCTAGTAATCACTGCATGTGGAAACCCAGCTTAGGTCATCATGGAATCCCTACAAGTTCTTCCAACACAAAACAAATTAAAACAGTGCTTAATATATTTTATTTGCAAGCTAATTCATCTTTGTGTTCAATTTCCCATGACATAATAAATACAAAATTCATGTTTACAAATTCAAGTCAACATATTATACAAAGGAAATAAAAGCACTAATGGTAGCACCTCAAATGACAAAAGGATGGTAAGTGGTTAAGTTATTTTCTCTTTGGCACCAATAACAAAGAAAATGCATTTACATGAAAAGCATGACAATATTACTGATTACTGAAGTATTGAGAAGGCATAACCATTATGCTTTACCTATGATAAATTAATATACCAGTATTCACACCTAACATGAGAAAATATTCAAGATAATGCAAATAAGTACAAGGAATGTTAGAAGTTATAATATTAATAGTATCACTTTGAAATTGCTTATAATACAGATTAAAATTCTTCAATTTCTTCCAATATCACTTGGAAAATCTTCCTATTAGTGAGTCTACCTCACAAATTAAGGCTTAAGTCTTTGTAGCAAATTTTTAGGGAAATAGTCTTTGGTGAATGAAAAGCTTTGTTATATTCCACAAGCATACTTATGCAATGATTCAATACTTTCACTTGATTAAGCAGTTTGAATAAATAAAGTTTGCAATCAGCAGAGTAAAAAAATACGCACAGCTTGCTCAACATACTTATTGGTCCTTGGAACCTTCTGAATACACTTATCACAATCAGTATAAACTTAGCAAACATATGCCATTTGCAAAGAACAATAGAACCAAAACATTCACTGTTTAAGGGTTGTTCTCCCTGATAAGACAAGGATCACCTTCTTAAACAGTAAAGAGTAAGTTATGTTCTGCTGCAAGCCAACACAGAATCTGTCTTTCACTATATTCTAGGCCATCTACTGGGATTCTCAAGCAAAACATACATAGGAACATACTGCTTTAATAACGAAATATATTACTGATTCCAAGATTATTAAACACATCAATTGCCAAATCCATATCATTGATTTCACTCCCATGTGAAAGGTAAATTTTGATTGTGAAATTTGCCTCCCTCAACAAACATCCATACTGCTCAAGAATTTTATTTACAAATTATTCTATTTATGGTTCATCATTGCCCTAAAAAAGACTCATTATAGCTTTAAAATCGGAATTGCATTTCAAAATCTTTATAAAAATTAAGTCCTTGAGAGTTTGATAAACAAAAAATTTCAATACAAAACAAAAGCTCAAAAACTATCCTTCAACATTGAACCAAGCTCTTCAAGTAAGATTACCTAAACACTATCAAAAGTTTGAGTAAAAATATCACACTTTCGTAAGGCCAAATTGGTGAGCATTTGTTCAGTAATGCTCTTCTTCATGACGGTTAAGTAACGGATATTGTAAATTACTAAAAATTGGCAAAAGGCACATTTCATGAAAATTTTCTTAAAAATTTCTTAATATGAAAAGTTTGTTAAGCTGAATTGCACGAAAAAGCCACAATCTTACACAGGTATCTATAATAAGAGATTTTCCATAATAAGAATGTCATAATTTCATTGTTATCATCCAAAATATTTTTAAATTGCTTACTAATGGGTGATCCCTTCATTCCCAAAAAATTATTAAAAATGACATTTTTATGTACCAAGATATCCAGTGGGAATTTTTGTAAGATGTTATTCTACATGAAGGATATAAAAAGTTTTGAGTGTGTGATTATAATTGAGAGTTGTAAAATGAGAATTTCAAAAACAATATAAAAGACTTTTTCTCATCCTAAAAAGCTTTAAATTATTGATAAATGATAAAACTGATTTCCATTAACTTTCCTTAACATAAAATCATATAAATATTGTGGATTATTCTCCTTAGAGATGTTTAAAAAAAATTCAACGAAGTAGATACTTAAAATTAAATAATCATTTTCTTAAAATTTGCATTATGTTTAAAGGCAAGAGGAACAGGAACCTCCTAATTCAAGTTTATCTCAAGACACTAATTAAGTAAAAATTAGAAAACCAGTTTATCGGATTAAGCACCTACAGAATAGCTCTATCAATTTCAAATAATTATTACATTTTACGAGCTTTGCATATGAATCAGAATAATATGTCGTAATAAAACCATGAAATGGCAAAAACAAGCCAATGTACATGGTCATTATACCAGCATAAAAGTGTAAGGACATGTTCATCACATTTAAATATCACGTGAAACTCGCAGTTTTTAAAATATACCGTAAAATTAATGAATAAATATATTTTTAAATATACCTATGTATACATATATACAATGTAACAGAATAAAGAATACCAAGACAAAATTGGAACAATACCTCAGATGTAAACCTTGCAGAAACAAGAAAGTTTTGCCCTTTGAAATAACTTGGCATCAAAGTAATAAGTGAAGAATACCTAAATTTCAGTGAAAATGATGCTAATTCTAAAATTCTGCCCAATGAATGTTGTTCATGGACAATGCTGAGGTAAGCCTCTTGGTACATGATCGACAAATGAGGCAGGAAACTGTCCCCATTTACTACCAAGCCTTCCCCAAAGCCACTCACTGTCTAACTGACCAGTCACTTCAATGACATCTCCTTCCTGAAAAATAATTCCAATTAAGAAACATGTAAAGAATTTAAAAGGATCAATGGATGATAAAATAGCATCAATATGAATGTTTTATGAAGAATGAATGAATTAATCAAAGGCTGAAAACTTGTACTACTTGTACAGGTAATTGAGCTCCGATTTACCTCAAATTCCAAGTCTTCCGTGACTTCTGGTTTAAATGTGTACAGAGCGCGAACGCTTCGATCGCCAACTGCATTTTGACTCCATGCCATTGCAGCAGCTTCCGCATCTGTTTCTCCTCCTACATCATCGTTGTCGCAAGGAAGGTCAATAACTGGCTGGATAAATGTTGAAGGGAACATACCTGGATTTCCACCGGCTTCTCTTTGCCCATAGTACCAGTCATCGTTAATTTTGCGTATCAGTAAAATCACATCCCCCGTCTAACAAAGACAAATAAAATGCATAGTATAAGATTGGCATTATCAAAATTAGTATGGCATTACATTATCAGGATAAAAATACTAGGGGAGGATTTGGGTTAAATTACAAGAGAGTGGTTGGAGTAAAATTTTGGAATAATCAATGAAGCAAGCAATTAATTGTAGAGGCTTTGAGGACTTAAAAAATCTTAAATCCCTCCTCATGATGATGATGATGAATACACTATAGAAGTTTTTTAAACATATATATTCTCTCCAATGGATGTCATAAGTCAATCTGAGTAAACAAATAACATAGTAGAAATTTTTCAGTCTTTGACTTTTTAACAAAACAAGATTATGAATCTTGATTATTGTTACTTACCAGCACAAATTAGAAATGGATTATCTTGTTATCACAAAAATTTACTCATGTTGCTGGGGCTTAAAGAATAAAATTAATGAGTTTAAAATGGAATACGCTTGATAAGATAGATCAAAAGCCCAATATTGCAAATTTACGACAATCAAAGAATTGCATGAAATGCATTGATAGCAACAATAAGCTTAGCAATGTCTAATTGGCTCTTCAATATTGTACAAGAAACAATATCAGTGGAATTTTCCCAATTGTAAATAAACTTATAAAAACATTAAACATAATAATCAAACAAACTTATTTAATTAGATTAAATCAATAAAAATTAAAATGAAGCAAAATTTATCAATTACTTGGAAAGGAAGATCATCCGAATGAGTAGCGGGGTAGTCAAATAGGGCAATCCCATGCGGCTTATCCCGGGTCTTAGCTGTTAATCCACTGCTACTTCCTTCTGGTCCAACCTATGAATAACAAGTAACAATTGAATTACATCATCAATATATGATATATGAAAGATATTCTGTAGGTGTTTTACACAAACCACAAACAAAGTATTTAACTTAGAAAGAAATAACACTTTCATATACAGGTAGATCTTACATTTTTATCACTAAAAGTATGCACATAATCGTTAAATTGAACAAGAATATGTATATTAAATATAGTCAGACATAGCTAAATTAAATTCAAAGGGACCCAAAACAAAATTGGACTAACTAACGGTTTTTGAATTAAGGAAAATGGCATAATATGCATTGTTAATCAAGAACAATATTTTTGCAGATTAATTGTAATAACTATACACAATTTAGTGGTTTCATACAAATATACGAAGAATTTGTTTGAATTTTCTTGGTTTTCCAAAACACCTGTAGTCCTAGAATAATAACCAAGAGCCTCGGAAATTCAACTAAGGGAGATTGGAGCCAAAACGTTTTCAAGTTAATGAGGACTAAATACATTGGTCTTATGGGAATTTGGCTGGGGACTAATGCGTAATTTGACTTGGGGAGTTCCACTTAGTGAAGTCTGACTGAAATAATAAAATTTGAAATTATTTAACATATTACTTCATCTTGTTTCCAAGGTCTTGGAGGGAGGTCAGGTGGATATTCAGCATCTCCAGTACCATCTAAATCATCGACTGTTGGGGGTGGTGGTGGAGGTGGCACTGAAGGCATTGGGGGAGAGATTTCCTCTGCAACTATTGCAACCTCAACCTTACTCCTTTCCTTAGGCTTTGGTTTGGCCCTGATAATTGTTGGCATAGCACCCAAAATTGCGAGGTTCATTGTACGAGGAACCTCAGACTGCACTGCTGGTCTTGCTTGATTCCCGCCATTTGTTGAGCTTGAGTTTCTGATGTTTGGATTAGAAACTGAGCGAGAATCAATTCTCTCCGATGAAGGAACATCCAATGATGATAAGAGATCAATGTTTCCTAAAGGGCTAGAAGTTGTACTTCTTACAGCTGGTAGTGGCCAATCCTCCTGTTCCCCAAAAGTGAATGAACTACTAGAAACCATAGTCGAGGGATTCCCCTTTGCCATAGATGTGGGATTTTGAGGAAAGATGCTTGATTGGCCATTTCTTGATCCTATGAAAAAAATTGGTAATAGTAATAATAAAGTAATGATCCCTTGACAATTATAAAATATGAAACAAAAATTTTCAAGTTGAACTAATAATTAAAGTCACATGTAATTCTATCAGTATGAATGCATTATAAATTCAATCACAGTACGAAATTTTCCATTTTATTAGACCTATATGCTTATTGGCATGTAAAATTTTGTTATGTACTTTAACAAATTCATAGGAAAAAGGTCTGATACGATAACTTTCAATGACAAAGTCAAAAGATACAAATCCTCAAATAAGACCCAAAAAGAGGTTTACTGATTTTGGTGACCGAGAACCACTGTCAAAACCTTTAAGGGTTCAGAACCTTAGGTTCTGACAATGGTGCTTGGTCGCCAAAAAGCTGTAAACCTCATTTTGGGTTCTAGCAGTGGAATTTTTACCAGTTGACTCCTGACTTTGTCAATAAAAGTTTTCAATGTGAAATTCCACCAAGTTACTCTTGACAATATTTATTTAAGTCTGATTTGACAGTCATATGAGACTTCTTACAACAAATCGCAGGTTTCCCATCCCCTTACAATACAACAAGGTTCTCTATCTTATAAAATGATGAGCAATTTATTTAAGAAAAACATGACAAGAGCACAATACAGGAGGGATGGTGAAATGCATAGTTGACATAAAGAAGACATAACACATGTACCTAAGCATAAAATAAATAATCTTAAGACATACGTTTCTACCCATTAATAACTTCTAAATTGATTGTAATGTACTCTCTTTTGTACGAAGTTATCCCAAATCATAATCTCACTTTGCTGTCTACATTGGGCATAAAATAATTATACTCATCTGAGGTTCAACAACCATATCAATTAGGTTTTGATCTCCGGTAACACTGCAGCAAACTTTTATTTCCTATGTTCTCGAATAATCATTTTCTTTAATAATCTTTAATAATTTTGAAAAGTTGCAAAATATCCTAAGCTGTCAAAGCACCTTCCTAAATACAGTAGAAGTCCGTTATAACGAGTACGGCATATAGCGAGAGTTGCGTTATAGCGAGTGATTCATTGGACGTTGTCCGTCTCACAGCAAAAAGTATAGGGAGTTACGTCCATTATAACGAGTGATCAAAATCTGAGGTATCGTTATAACGAGTGTCACGGTTCTATATTCGCCTTGCAGGTGGCATATCTCGTAATCGAAGACGGCTCACGATTTTCACTATCCCCTTTGTCCCTCACGTCTCCTATATCTTATCCCCTTGTATCTTGTTTTTTTTTCGTCGATAATCCCTCTAGTCAGCAGTTTGAATCGAGTTTCCATTTTATTGGCATCCACCTGTGGGATTTGTTTTCACTCGAAACTTGGCACTAAATCGTCTAATGGAACGGAATATAAGAGATATAAGCAGCGCTGTTGCGGATTTCCAGGGTAACCTCTCCCTTGCGCCGATTCATTAGTTATGAAGCGTGTGAATGAAAAATATCTTGAGAGAGAAATTTGATATGAATTGGGGGTTCCACATGATGGCCATCGCTCTTCCATCAGTCATCATTAGACTGAGTCCGTTCAGAGCTTTCCAATAACTGAGTTTCTAGTGTGACAGTTTCTATGATGGAGAGCAAAAGAAAGGCTTTAGATTTAGCAAAGAAATTTTAAATTGTGCGAAAGAGAAACCGCGAGTAAATCCGAAATCGGCAGACGGTATGGCATGTCATCGTCGACTCTATTTATGATTTTGAAGAACAAAGAAAAAATAAAGTTTGCATTCATGATGCAAAATACTCCAAGAGTGTGCAAAAAACTACGGCCAGCGGATAATACGGAGTTGGAGTGCATTCTATTAGAATGGTTCACTCAGCAGCGATCTCTAGGAATTCTAATCAGCGGAACAAGGATAAAAGCGATAGCTGAAGAGCTTGCCCTTCGCATGAAACTGGACAATTTCCGTAGCACGGATGGTTGGCTGAACCGATTTAAAGGAAGAAGAGATCACTCCACATAATTAGCGGTGAATCCAGTTAAGTAAATGAGCAAGCGGTACATGATTGGCTTCCAATTCTTAAGTCGATCCTCGAAAAATACAAAGAAAAGGTAAGTAATGCAAAAAGCAAATTATCTCAATGGTAGCAGCCGTCACTTTGTAGAATTCCATTACTGGAACAATTAAACACAATGTATGCAATTCCACAACTTTTTAATTCCACCACACACACGACTGGTTTCAACTAGTTACTATACCCGATGATGGCTATATGGGAAAATATCACCCGTAAGTGTGAAGAAGTGTTTCAAACATGTGGGTTTAAAAAAAATACAGAAAATGATTCTGTCGATGGATCTGCTGAGCTGAATTCGGAGTTAGTGCCCAGATGCTGGAGAAATGTGTCCATTAGAGTATAGGAGAAGGAATTCTGCTCTCATCAGCTGCGAATTGCCGGCACTGGAGAAAAACTCGCGTCTAACGAGCATGACTCCAACTACTTACACTACTGGAAATCCATGTTTAATTATTAAGCTAAATCACTAAATCCTAACTAATACGATTATCTATTGATATATTATTACTTTCGACGATAATATAGCAATAATGATCCACGTTTTATGTTAGAGGACGCACTTTGGTTATGGTTTATGAGTCAATGATATAATATTTTTGACGCGAACGTACTCTTTTACGCATTCTGAAGCATTTGCGTAGGAATTAAAAACCGTACAGTTCCATTCGGACACATTTACTGACCTTGGATTCAAGAAGACGGACTTAATTAGACTTACTGTTAGAAATCGGCTATAACGAGTATCGCGTTATAACGAGTACTTTTCCGATTTTTGTCAGCTCTCGTTATAACGGACTTCTACTGTATCTCTATTACTTCTATTATTCATTCAAAGAGCAGTAACAAATTTATCTCCTCCCAATGTGAGGTTTTACATGATTTAAAATTTACTCTTACCTGATGACCAAACACTCTCAAATGGATCTGCAGAATTAATATTCCTTGGAGCAGGGCTGGGCGAAAAGGGGTCTTCACCTGCCCATGGGTCACCCATAGAAGCTCCCCCATTTAGTCTTTCTCCAAAAGGATCGAATGGATCAAATGGTTCATCGTCCAAAGTGAATGTTGCAGGAAATGAATTTCCTGCACTTATCTGAAAGAAAGGAGTACAAGATGCAATGAGAAGTCTTAATTCAACAGTGAAATCAGTAGATTTTCTTGAAGTAAGTTTTGGCAACTAATTATGTTTTAATGTTTCAAGGATATTCAATTTTTATGATGAGTGATTCTAATGAAAATACCAAACAAATATAACCTGTATCCAAATCTGGGCTGATTAATACAACACTTGGACTTGGGACAGGTTTTTTAAATACAAAGTGCATTTACTAGCACCATCTAAATCATTGACAAGTGACAAACACTAGCCCCACCTTCTGCTACAAATGGGTCACATCCAAATGAGAAACGTTAGCACAAATAGACCTCTATCACATAAAATTACTTTTTGCTAATATACTTGAGACTGGAAATGACTCATAGCATAAGAACAGGCCAAAAGGAAAATTAAAATAAGATCTTAGCTCTGACCAGAGCTGAGGAATTAACAATTTTCACATTCCACTATAATGAATCAAAAATAAAATAAAATCTGCTAAAATGATCCATTTAATGAAAACAAAGCTGGGTTTTCTCATGCAATGATTACAGGCACCAATTGACTGGTGCCAGTATATTGACATATGAAAATGAAAAATCCACTGTCACCAGTATGGCTGGGTACACATTGATGTGCAGGCGGCGCAGGCAGTGCAGCACAGTTTCTGTGGCACCATACTGAGAGGAAATGGCACAAATTGAGACGCAGCATGGCACAGGGTAGTGCTGCGCTACACTTGTGGATGAGACATAGAAACTGCATGAAGCTGGTCGCTCGTGTGCTAGTCTCTCGAGTAATTTTTTTTATTTGGTCTAAGAAGATTCTTTCGTAGAAAAATTGATCGAGCTGGCACATGACCATTGTGATATATGACAAAAAAGTTTAATTATATTATTATGTATTCAATATATAAAATTTTATTATAAAAAAGTTTTTAATTATAAAACTTTTATTTTATAAATGAAATTACATTACTAACTTAACACTAATAAATTAAACATAAAATAGTAAAATTACTTTTAAAATTCTGCGAGTTTTCCTTCACTTCCAATTAGTATTTAAGCATTGCATCCCTTAGACTAATAATAGGTTGTATGAAGCTATGAACTTTTTCAAACTCAGCTCAATTCAAATGGAAATAATTCACAAGCATTCACCGGAAAATTCTCTCGTCAACGCAAATTTACTGTGAGTACCTCTTTTCTTCATGCACTTGCTTCTCCACAGTTTTATCTTCCTTGACTTTAGATAGAGCAATAATAATGTTTCTAATGTGGCATACAAATCTGACTAAGAACTCATATCAAGGTAAACCAAAAGCCACCAATATTTAACCTAGCACGGCCCCTTCTGCCTCCTAACCTTTCAGACCGCCTCACGAAACGGCCTAACAATGTATGCGGCAAGTTGTGCCACGCAGTTATTTTTTCCGTGTTGGCCTGGCACTGTTCTGTGATGCCCGAACCGCACCACATAGCTCAATGTGCGCCCAAGCTAATCCTTGCATCAGTAAAAGTAGAAAGAAGTTCAACTTTTTGGTACCAGCAGACTTCCCCCACTCTCTTCTCCTTTTCATCTTACAATTTGCCCTTATTAATCAATCAATTATTGTGCATATAATCAAGTGCTGAAGCCATCATGATGAAACTCCATCACAGGAATGCCAGCAGAGGAATTAAAGCCTAAATTTTCCTTAGAAAACGTTTTATTCTAACAACTAGTCTTAACTCATCATGAGGTTCTAAAATCACAGTCCTCCCAAAGTAAAATAATTTTCCCTTATATTTAATATTGGCCTTTATTGACATCAACATAAATGAAATGGATCTCAGTTGACACTATCTTTAATACTGCGCCAGTTAAAAATTCTTGAAATGTGAGGAACTAGTGCCAGTAATCATTGCATGTGGAAACCAAATTAATTGATGAAAAGATAGATTTTTGCATCATGACTTGCTTTCATCCATTTACTCACAAGGAAAAGTGAGTATTAATAAAACCTTATAAGCACAATATAACCTAGAATAAAATAAAAGGTCAAATTAATTACATGTGAACTATTAAAGCACACAAAGAAATTACAGGGGGGAGGTTGGGCTCCTGAATAGCCATATGGGCAGCATGCTCTGCTTTGATGAAGGTGGCCCCAGGTTTGATTTTCGGTGGGAGCCCATGTGTGAAATGGCCTGAGCTGTCGATACACTTTTAACAATATTACTACAACTAGAAATTGGGTAATAATTCCATCCTGAAATAATTTGTTGATGAAATTAACAAGTTATTTCTTATATACCTTTGAAAATCCATCACTTGAAAGACTATCAGTATCTGCTCCAGTACTGCCTCCAAATCTTGAAGAAGGAACAGGAGATGATGGTGGAGAAGAAGTGAGTAGATCGAGAAGTGGTGGTGGAGACTCAGTCTTAATGTGTGTTTCTCTCAATCCAGTGGATGCTGTTTTAAAAAGAATATCATACACTTAATCGACAAAAATGAATCATAAATGCACCATGCTGCTCATAATTGAAAAATATATAGTAAATAAAAATCTTTTCATAAAATAATAACACTTGTGTGCTTGGATAAGTAGGGTAAAAATAATGAAAAACATAGATAGACATTACTTAAACTAGTAAACGAAATTTCTCTAAAAAATAAGCACAGTAAATTTATGATAAATCAACCAATCTTACATTGTGGCTGGAAAATGATGAGTGATCAAGGGGGAGTTTATACAGTATAGATGGTTTTTGACCTAATATTTACTTATATGTGTATGGAATGATTAGTTCTATATAATATTTTAGCATTAGCCTATATGTGCTATTCTTTGTGTATAAATGGAATATATAAAATAATACTCTTCACTAATACTAAGAAAGATAATCTAAATCAGTTGTGAAAGGTATGCTGTACTGCAGGCTACTCCAACGACAGTAATTTAAGCCCTGTGTTAGCTGTCCTGAGTTTAATTCATGTAAACACCTCCATGAGTTTGATAATTTAGATTTCACTCAATTAACAAGATAGAAAAGTGCCTAGGAAAAGGACTCTGTAATAAATAAGATAAATACCCAACCACGATGAGTCATTCACCAAATTCTGGCTGAAAATCCAGGATTTTCATTTAAAATGACTTTCAACAATAAATGAGTCAATTATAACACAAGAAAGTTGATATATGTATATCTTGGTAAATTTTAAGGAATTAATAATAAAAATTGCTTTCTATAATAAATGTCTTTATGCATAAGATACTTACAGTAACCATTATTTATAGGAGAGGACTTCTTGTTGACTCCAGTATGATTAGGTCTGTTTCCTGATTGTCTTTGCTTTTGGTTACAAGTTTCCCATATAATGATGTCTTGGTTATGTTTTTCAGATCCCCTGCAAAACATAAATAAAGGAAAACTTAACATATAATAAAAGACAATATATATTTTCCACTTACAATGAGAACCAAGATACTCATTGTTCTGTTGAGTAGAAACATGTTCATTTAATTGGATTGGATCATGGGATTCGTTAAAAACTGCAAAAAATAAGGTGTAATTTGCATCTGCAAACCTCAAATTTACACAATAATACGTTAATGAACACTTAAGCCCAAGTATTCTCACCTGTGGGGTCTTCCATTAGCATTATGTCTGTTTCCACTTTCGTGTTGGGGCTTTCGATTTGGGCGGCGAGGATTAAATAGAGCTGAGAGGAGACCTGATGATCCAGACTGCTGCTATGTCAAAAGTAATCAAGAAATTGGATAACAATAATAATACGTCAGGCAAGATTATGGGAGATAAAAAGGATCTTTAGCCAGACTGAGTAACAATGAGCAAAATTTGAAGACAATAGTTTAAAAATCACATATTTTGTGCAGAATCGATTCTTCTAGAACATAAAATGCTAAGATTTACACAAGAAAAAATACATAGAAGATTACAGAAGAGAGATTATATTTTTAGTACAATGAAAGTATGCTCTTAGACACTTCAAAAAGAAGATGGGATTTCCCCTGTCCCTGTCTGTAGACCCAAGGCTGAAACTTTTTTCTGAGAAGATACCTTGTGGTTATTATTTCTTGAAGCAGCTCTTGACTGTTGATTTCTGCCTGTTTGTGGGAAGCGAGGAGGAGGTGGGCGTGGGGGAGGAGTCTTCTTCTTCCTATTTTGGTCCTCTTGAATGTTACTTATTTGCACTGCAGACAATGAGTGGCATATTGCTGACTCATTGCCATCCCTATCGTTCCTTTCAAACAGAAACAATGTTAGTTATTAACAAATTTTTAAATGTTATATTTGCAGAAATGCAAAATAAAAATAAATGTGATCTGACAAAATCAACCAACATATTTTCAGAATTATGCTTATTTAGCAATAATTTACAGATGAATGTTAAAAGGATATAGAAACTAAAGTTATCATCACAAAATTCAACGAGGGAGAAAATTATTTCAATCAATGTATGTTACCATTATGTCATGACAAGGGTAAAATATTTAAAATACAACCCTCATGTAGGTACCTCAATTTTTTTATTGAGTTCAAAAGATATTAACATAATAGTTTCATTCGAATTTTATAATTGATTGTAGCTTTATGACAAAAACAAGAATAAAGAAACTGACAAGATTGTGAATCGTATCTTTCATCTTTTACTTTTGCCATATCAGACGTCTCAAGGGTCATCAAAGGAGAGTTTAAGTATTGAAACTTACATAATTTTCATCAAGGATTTACGGAAATGGCTAATCAAAACATAAAATAAATTCATCTTGTATTGATAAAATTATTTGACTAAAAATCCATAGAAAATTAAATTCTTTCTTAAAATTAAATATGCCAGTATTAATTAATATTTATTCCAGCTGTAGCTCTTATTTCATTCATTAAACTCGCTAAATGGATATAAATTAGAAGGATTATTGTAAACTTTTATACCAACAAACTTACAAATAAATACTATCAAAATTAAGGTAGTTTATTGATAAATGGCAAGCTGCATGACAATGATAATTCAAGAAATAAGACCGCAAAAATTAATTAACGGGTAATATTAAAAAATTCAGAGCTGTAGAGAAATATTTACAAATTAAAATGGACTATCCTCTAATAAGAGGCAGCCAACCACGCATAAACTTTGACAAGAAAAATATATTTACTTATAAAAAGTTATAACCAATCGAAGTCATTCTTCGCAAGCTTTTGAAAATAATTTTAAAAGTAACTTACCAAGGATCGACCCAATCCAGTCCTACATTGGTAATACGTCTTTGTAAAGGTGGTCTTCCTCCTTTAATATTATTGTTATTTATATTAGCCTTTGGAGGAGCGGGAGCTGGTCTCACCGGAAGACGCATTTCTGGACCTGTATAAATACACAACATTGAAAAATTCTCTTCGACGTTTACCATGAACATTAACTTCAAATACAATTGAATTGCCAAAAATAGTATTTATTATTGGTGGTTTTCAGAGCGGAGGGTATCCAGTACTCACCGTCAATATTTTTATTCCTCTAAGCAAAATAAATAATTTAAGAATCACCAAGTGAGTATCACAGTAAAACAAATTGTATATGATAAATAAATAGCCATAATACTATCATAATATTTACGATATTTCTCCATCTAACAGTCATTGAAAATTAAAACCAGCATACAGAAATGATTAACAAATATCTAGTTTGAGCATTTAATAAGAATTTGACATACTTTTTTCGCGAAACAATATACGGAACGAGAAATCTGTTTCAAGTCAATAGCATATGATCTTTTGTGAAAGCAGACGCAATTCAATGTCAGTAAATATCTACATGGAGAGAGAATTTTAGACGGGCCTATTAATAGATTTTCATTTTAATTCCCGTGTGAAGATCATTTAATTAAAGGTACTGAGAGAAATACTACCTTGCGTTGTATTTCTAGCCATATCCAACTTTTGACCATTGCAATGTCAACGAAGACTACGAAAAATAAACAAATGAGTGAGCACTGCGAAAGTAGAAGAGATAAAATGTTTAGGTTTTCTAGGAAACGTTCTTTTATCTCTATTTATCTTATTTTAGTTTTTTACACAGACTAAACTTATTACAGTAATTATAATAATATCATTGCATCCATATTGTTGCATCAAATAAAGCGTGATGAGTTACATTTATTTAAATTAGGTCACGTTAGTTGAGCATATCATACGCCCACCAATACATACTCTCCGAATTACGGGACAACAAGCCATTCGTAACTTTCTCTTAAGAATTCAGAGAAATCGCTTGATAGAATTCAAAATTTTCTTTAATCCCGCTGTTTGTTAATTACTACTTATCTAATTTCGATTATAACATGGGTATCATTTAATTATTTCAGTATGGTCGGCGACGTTTATTTTATGTTCAGTTACCAAATTTATTTAAGAAATTTCACGATTTCATTGGTTCTCTATCCAGTATTTCATTTTCAATAGAGAGATATGATTATGCCAGACTTATACAGTCATGAGCGAAAATTCTATGACGATTTTGAAAGATCTCGTATGATTTCAATATATTTGGGAAATAAACTTTTCGATGCATATATCTCTTGCAACCAGGCCAAAAGGAAGCGACACAGTTACCAATAATGTATGCGTTTCTTTTAATTTAAATAATTAAAACTGTTTCGTACTTTTTATATTGCCATAAAAAGAGGTCTCCAACTTCATAACAGTATCCCTTATCGTGGGGGCGTGTAAAGTTATGTAACGTAAGGAAGGAAGCTGGAAGAATTTTAATCAGTGACCCTGATGGAAACGGGAGACATTAGAAAAAATGTGTAAATGCACTTCCGTAAATTCACTTTTTCAGACGTCTGTTGACCATCAAGAACCTGCAGATTTTGTTTATGAAAGTTTCCCTCAATAGAGAAGTACCACTAGTTGGTTGAATATTAAGTCTATTGACCAGTTACTTAATAGGATTATCATAATATGACAATGAAGAACAAGGACTTCTAAATTCAGAAAGGTTGTTGTTTTTAAATCCGTTTTCTCATTTTATGAGTTTGTTAGGCTTTCGTGCATTGATTTACTATTTCATTCAGCCTTCTGACCCCTTTTCCTGTATATTATTTATTCTCTTGTTTTTTCTTAGTTGGAGTTATAGCATCTACATCATTTGATATTTACCTGTTAATAACAGTCTAGCATATGTTTATTAGATCATTATTTATGAGTTCCAAAGGGATGAGTGAACAAATGAAAGATTTGAATATACATCCACCTGTAAAAGTAGTAGTACCCTAGAGGCACAAATCATGTATACAATATCTTCAGTTAGATACTTTTCTTACCATCTTGATATTCTCCCCAGTTACGTGCAACTTACAGTTGATTCAGTTCAGTTGAATTATTGTATTTATAAGAGCATGACAAATACTTTCTCCTAACATTTAGAGCTAACTCGTTTTACCTATGTTTTTGTATACTATCTCAGAATTTCAATTAATAACTACATCTTGATTGTTTCACCAATTGAAATAAGTAATAAATTTGCATGTTGAGCCATCTATAAAAAAGTATTAAAAGCCCATTCCTTTTTTTATACATAAATGCCATTCAAGTAATATACTTGCATACCAATTAGAGCACCTTTAAATGGATTCATTTGCACCTCACCAGTTCCAAAATTTTGCTTAAAGTCTACATCTAATTGATTGATTTTCACTAGATTTGAAAAACATACTTCTTCGAACAGCCAAAATCTACTAATTTTCCAGAATTAATACAGTAGAACCCCGGTAATCCGGACGAATTCAGGCACATAGGTGTCCGGATTAGCGGGGTTTCCGGATTAGCGAGGTTTTAAAAAAATAACGTAAACAAAATTTTTTCTCAAAAATTATATTGTACAGAAAATGCATGTATATATTACATAAGGTATTACAACATATACAGTGAATGAATATTATCAGCGAGCAAAAAAGTCAGTTTTGCGCGACCGTTCTTATTTTTAAATCAAGTGCGCGGTTTCTAAAACGTCTAAAGAGCATAATTTCATGTGCTTCAAAATTTTGCTCCTCGGCCAACTTTCTTGATGTACTGAGTTCCGCCAAAGCCTCAGAATGAGAAATTTTGACGGAGCTTACAGGATTGTCGTCGTCGTCGTCGTCATCATTATCATCTTCTGCCGTTACTGTTCTGATAATTTCGTCATCAGTTAAAGCTTCGTTCCGAGCCAAACTGTCGTCAGCCTCAGCAGCCCACCGGAGAGCTTCAGGGTTAGATATTGGGTTCGAATTTTGTAACTGATTAATGAGTGGCGCAAGCTGAATTTCTCCAGTTTGAACATTTTCTAAAACTTCCGAACCAATAAAATTTGGGATTAAATTTTTCCACGACTTGCTGATCAATAACTTAGACTCAGATGCCCAACAGTTAGCTAGATTGAACACGACATCTTTTAAATTTACCTTTTTCAGTGCAGTTTCCAAATTTTCCCTGTGCAGAGGTTCATTAAGAATATTTGTAAGATGCAACTTACGATATCCTAACTTAATGCTTTGAATAACATTTTGATCCATGGGTTGGATGAGCGCAGTCGTTTTAGGGAGTAAAAAAATTGCGGAAATTTCAACGTCATCAGTGCACAATTCTGGCAGTGTCCTGGCCATCTAAGGATGACCAGGACAAATATCAAGCAACAATAAAGCACGTTGTGGTAAATTGGCGGATATCATATGTTGTCGAACTGCTGGAACGAATTCTGTTTTAAACCAATCCAAATATAATTCTCGTGTGACCCAAGTGTTTGTTTGCCCTAGTCTCGCACATATTTAGCATTCCTCTAATGGAAAAATGCTGTCTCAGAAAAGTATCACGGCTTAGATGTATTATCACAATAAACGAAATACTTAGCTCTCCATCACACCATTGCAGCCAATGGAGAATTTTTTAAAATAGTCTGTCCACCTCTCGTTTCTTGTTACTATGTAATATGCGTGTTTATTTGTTCACAAGAAGAAGATGCGGGTTTGCATAACTCCCAATGGACCGTCCGGATTACCGAGGGTTCCGGATTAGCGAGTGTCCGGATTACCGGGGTTCTACTGTAGTTATGATGAGCAACCTTGAATTAATTGGAATAACATTGATGATCAATCACATCAAAAATGAAACTGGAGTTCAGATTATTCAAAGGTAAAGAGAGAAAGAATAAAAATGATCCAAGTACATCCTGCACTAAACAAATATTTGAGAATTAATCATCGAGGTATCCCCTTAATAAACATAGGAAATGCAAAATGGAGCTGAAATGATTCTGAACATAAAATTTGTTGCTTATTCTGGTATCTTTAAGTTTGAACCCAGTCAACATTTAGAAGCAGAATCATTAACAGTGTCACCTAATACTAAAAATAACTCCCAAAAAAACAATTGATTCCATGTAGGATCAATTCAAAGGAAGTAATATATTTACAAAAATATCTTTATTGTTATAGGCAACAGCAAGTGTGACATAAATTGCACTTGCATCATATACAAATATTTCCTGCCATCATACAGCTCCCTCCCTTAGTTCAATGCAGGCAATTTCTCATGCATCAGTGTTCTATCTACATTGTAATGCACATATTTCTTATTCTCTTCTCCTTCAGTTATCGGCTAACACTAGTGATTGTTGGACAAAGAATCAGTACTACAATTATGGATAAAGTTGAAACACTTTATCAGGCAGTTCTAATGAAATTTGGTTTTCTATGCCTCTGTTAAATCATCCAGGTTATTGTAACAGGATATTGAACTTACACCACTTCCGTTATCTCACAAATACAAAGTTCAATTAAAGCTTATCCGTAAAACACACCAATTCATGTTACATTATAGAACACTGAAATACAAGCAATGTGACATATATGAGTTACACGATCTGAGATTAAGCCAGGTTAAACTATACATAATCAGGCGGTTAATGAGCACAGAATAAAATTTCATTCTATGCTTTCAGTTGGCAAATATAAGTTGATTTTGGGAGGGCAATATGAATATATAAGAAATTTTTAGGATTTGTAAATGGATTGATCAAATGACTAATTGCATCCCCCCACAAATATTACTGCCGTATTACTTAACCAAAAAAATTTACCCCCGTGGTAACTCAAGGCACTCTCATTTCACATTAGCACACAGCCATTACACCTGAGCAGGCCAATTTGTTTGCCATTTCTGCCAAATATAGTAAACATACTGAAACAACACTATTGAGGCAGAAATAAATGCTCATTTTATACTTCTGATACAACAAGAAAGATTAATACTGAGTAAGACATTAGTAATGGCTTGGAAATGAAAAATAATGTTATGAAGCACCAAATCTCTGCCATGTGAAAGATCAAAAATGAAAAATTACTTCAAATAAAACAAATCGAGCCAGAATTAATTATGGTAATAAAATAGTGAAAAGTACAGTTGATGATGAATTTTGCCTGGAGAGCAATCATCACAATTTTCTAAAACTGTAACTTACAAATCAAATTATAGCCAAATAAATTCTTGAAAAATCAATGCATTACCTGAAGGAGGAAAATCTTTGGACATTACATTAATTCAGATTTTGGGCTGTTTAGTATTATAGAAGACAAAAATAAAAAAATAAATCATCAAGGCCATGAGATGCAAATTTGCTGCCAGCAGCAACTATGTAAACTGCTGCTTTAGATGATAGCTTTTGTGTTCAAGTTTATCGGCATCAGCTCAACATATCTAAGCACCATTTGAGACAACACCGTTATTGCCTCATCTTTTGAAGCCGTTCTAATTTCTACATACACAGCTAAGAACCAGAGAATTGAAAGTAGAGCATGATTGGCAAGATAAGAGTACAAAAAGTAGGCAAAATGTTTACATTCAGGAAGAAGACAATTATACATGCAAATATGAAACACAATAACAGAATTGTTGTTTTTCCTACTAATCAATTTCAGACCTGGGAATGGTTAATTAAAAATAATCAATCACATAGATATAATTCTACCATGAGACACACTACTACTTTAACTCATAAAATGTAATCAGATACATCTGAATAACTTTAAAAAATATATGAAGTTACATTTTCAGGGCTAAATTAGTCCAGCCTCACATGGAAAAGAGAGGCTTCGTTTGTGGTTTGAAGAAAAAGAACAAGATATTCTCATCAAATGTTTCATAGGAAACCTTTAGAATATTAAGTTAAGCAACAAGCTAGATGGTTCTATGAATAAATAATATTACAAAAACAATGACTTTAATTGGCATAAAAATATTTCCCATCGAACACTATAATCATCATATTTTTAAAGCTTAGCTTCAGTGGTTGAGTGCAAGGTGGTTAATCCCTGAACAAAAATTCTGAAATACGTCACAAATTTCAGTCTTTCATTACACACAAAAAATATTACCCAATGCAGTATTTTAGCAAGTGAAACTGGCTATTAAAGTAACATTAGATAGTAATCAGATCTAACGGAGGATGTTTTACAATGTTAGGAATAGCCACAAATTGCATTCACCTTTACAATAACTGAAAATAAAGTGTCTAGATCTTATTAGAACATTTGATGAAAATTCAGAGTATGAGATTCAATATTTGTACCTAGCTGACACTGATTGTATGAATATTATCTTTAAAAACAAGGTAAATAAAATTACCTTATTAATATCATAACTACATACTGAAGATTCGTTTTAGCTAATCCCTCATGTTTATGTATGTACAAGAACAGAGAAAAATTCTTATAATGGTAATAATTTGGCTGTATAAGAAAGATTTAAGACTGAATATAGTTTAACCAAATTATCTTAGAAAATTGAAAAGTAAGACAGTTGACAATAATGTTTCAAATGACTTCAGGGAAATAGAGTGTATGATTCATTTTGTCATTCTTCACTACCCTCATTAAGAATATATTTGTCATGAAATACGAAGCAACATTTAAAGCAAAATGTATCCACCATCTCATAAATGTTTAAGAATGAGGAAAGACAACATAGAAATTAATTTTTTATAAAAAAAAGAAATCAGCCTATTCACAGCAAGATCTGTCTCCTGACATATAAAACTATTTGTGCAAAAATCTATGCCAGTGGAAACAAAAAGCAAAAACATGGCAGATATTTTTAAACTAAACTGACAGAATGATTTCATTTGAACTCCTTTAGAGTATTGGTAAACATTTTTCAGATAATTCTAAGGATTCTTTTTTACAAGTGAAGAAACCGTACTACCCATTCTCCACGCACAGAAACAAGTTTTTGATACCTCCTCTACCCAGCAAAATACAGGCCCCCTTACTGACACCAGCTCAAAGCAAAATAGATCATTCTCATCAACGCATCTTAAGATTGATGAAACAGGCATAAGATTGCGATAATCACAGTAAAAATAAATAGCATTCAATTTTTACTGGAGTAATCAACTGAAAATTAAAAAATATAATTATTAAACGGAAAAATATTTTAGATATATTCAGTGCACATTCATAAACAATACAAGCGGAGAGGGTCTGGACGGTCTCTTGATTCTTCCATTGTCCATGGAGGCATTTATTAAAAATCACTGTTATTTAATTTTCTTGGACAAGTTATCAAAGGAGTTATTTCTTCGAGATAAAAATATACGATTAAAAGTCAACTTCCTAGTATGATATATCTTCATAGGCTTGCAGATGCCATACTCTCACAAGATATCTTCCATGCATCTTTTGCGGAACCGTAAGCAACGTCCTCCAATGGAGAGCTCCACTCTAGATCTCTTCCCATTCCTAATTGGGTAAAACTTTAAAATTTTTCAGTTTATCCACTTTAATATTGTCACAAACGGCACTTTTTGACTGCAACTCTATGTCATTTACATTCTTGGCTCAAGGAAACCATCTATCCACTTGTGAAACAATTTTTAGACCTGGAGGGAATTTTTAGATTCCTTTACACTTGACGGAGTACCGACAAAACTATAAATTATTCTAACTTGCAAAAGAGGTATATGTTATACGTACATATATATAATTTAAAAAATAAAAGTAACGCTTTAAGTACTTAAGCCATTGCATAACTTACTTCTGGTGAAGTATTTTAAGGCTTCTCCGCATGCGGCAGCAATTCCTAAATTGCCTTCACTTGTATTTAATTCCATTGAGCACATTGAAGCACAGGCACACCATATAACTTTTTTCTTATACCTATAATCAAACTTGAAAGCTATGAGGAAGCCCTTTCACCATCAACCTGTACACAAGCTATCTCAAATCCTAATGGATTAAAACCAGGTTGGAGGCACAGAGCATTTTTACAGCAAAACTTTTAAATGTGCACTGCTGAAAATTACATTCCAATTAAGATGATGTAAATGCATCTGCAAAAAAGTTAACTTTTCGTATTTATAGTAAACAAGTCTTACATACTTTGATACTCTTACCAAAGATCACTGACAATGGTTTATAAATTTTTCTTGCAATTTTAAAACCATTTCATGAAATCCTATCAGCCTCCATCAGTTTAAAGCTCCTAAGTGGTAATTTTTATGCATATTCCAAGATGATATGGAGTTACCTATTGTCTATCCAAAAACAAGGGAGATATTCCACATCAAGTTTCCTTCGTTTTCTCCTTATCATGTTGCAAAACTCCTCACTAATGTCTGTCGCACAGATTGCTTGAATAATATTTCACAATATTCACACTATTTAATGATGACACTTGAATGGTATCAACTATGGCAAATTTGTGCTGTTTCTGCAGGACACATCCACATACGAGGACATTAGTCACTGTGAATCAAAACTAGCTTCTGGCAAAATACACTCGATATTTACTTAACCAACATTGATGGAAATATTGCAGTAAGTGCTTGAATTGAATGAGTCAGAACATCACCTACTCCATATGTATCAGGCAGAACAGAATTTCACCACACCACTTCTTCAATCTGGCCTGTATATTGGTATCTTAGGGATGAACTCCACCAGAAGAACCTACAGAAAAAAATTAAAATTATGAAGCCATACAATAGAATTTATAGATGCTACCTAGAAGATATTCTCTCATAGTAATAATTAAACTTAAAACAGCAATACTGGGATAAAGAGTTTCCAATAAATTTTAAGTTCATTTTAGTATTCAAAAGTTCAAATTATCAATAATACACAAGGAAGAGGAAGGGTGAAAATTGCACATAAGGAAGTGCACCCAGGAAAAACCCAAGGAGAAACGGACATGGAAAAAAGTCCACCAAGGCCGGGAATCGAACCCGGGATCTTCCTCTTGCCGGGAGAATGCTTTAACCGGCTAAGCTACGGAGGCAGAACAATTTAACATGCCGTTTGGGGAACTTTGTTGGCATTCGATTCCCGGCCTTGGTGGACTTTTTTCCATGTCCGTTTCTCCTTGGGTTTATCAATAATAAACTTGACTGGGACACTATGATAAAATATGTTAAACAAATATGACTCTATTCAGGCGAGATAGAAAATAAGTGTCCCCTTCCATCTAACCTATCATCATATACTGTACAATTGACCGTAAAATTACCTAAGAGATTCTTCGGAAAAAATATTCACTAGAAAACATTTATGAGGAAGGAAATGGTGAAAAATCTGAACAAACCTAATGATAGTAATAACTAGAGGATGGGATGAAAACATGGCTAAATATATAAATACACTATCAATAAGTATATGTAAATTATTAAGAGACGATATCAAATTAATGCAGCAGTAATTATCTGCAGACACTATATTGGAATATACTTAAATTGAATTAATAAGAGATATAGCGATCACAATGAAATGAAAGTCTGCTCACTTTTGCAGATGTTCGACTCTACCGAAAACTCAGAAGATCCCGAAGATGTTAATTCAAATACGCAAGTTATAATTCTTAGAATTGAAACAAGTCACTGAAAATTATAAAATAAAGACCCAGGTTGGTGAAACAGCTTGGAAGATACAGCTCTGAATGCCTTATCAGAAAATTCGATTCCTCTAAAAACTACGGCAAATGTTTATAATATAATCAGAAGAAAGCAAACACATTGGCAATGTGCAAAATACTTGAAAGTTTCTCTGCCTTGAATTTTATTGACTTTCTGAATCTAGCATTACTATGAAAGAATTAATATCAAAAACCTGTGGAATCAGGATGGGATATTAAAGAAGCAAAACTGACAATATAGTAAGTAACAAGTATACCGGTCCCAGACTTTCAATTGGCAAAAATAACTCTCAAGCCCCCCATGTTCTACACCTGCCCATTAATCTAATTTTCTGGAGAAGTATCAGCTAAACATTTATTTTAGCTAATTGAAAGCAATATTTCAAGTATTGTTCATCATTCCTTCAATATTTATTAGGGCTTGCATAACCTGTTGCCACCATTTTTTATATTATCTTAATTCTTGAATTTTCCATGAAACCGATGATTTCTCTCAAAGATTATAATGCCCTAAGTGTAAGTACTACATAACCATTGTGATTCTGACTGAATGTGTTTTTCAGTCAAACGTTTCTTTTTCATAAGTGACCCATGTGACTAAGTTATTTAGGAGGTCATCAATGGAAAAAACACACAGTCATCAGTAAGTATCCAATCAAAAAATTTCTCAGCAGTTCAGGCAAGATTTCAGGGAAAGGTTGAAACAGGAATGGCATTCACATGCTAAAGTTTGTTCAATGACCTTTGTCTTGCTTTGATACATGGAAACTTCATGATACTGAAATCTAAACTTCGCTGTGGATCATAATCATGGTTTACATCTGTAACTATTAGCAAAGTACTGTTTTAACAGATATAATGTCCAGCATGGCATGTTAATTCTTAGGACTCAGGTAAACAATGCTCTTGGAAAATTGTAATCTTGAAACCATAACAAGACAGGAAGTGAACCATATAAGTGAGGATGAAGACAAGGGCAACAGATATAATAGACAAATTCAGACCACTGAAATGGAAGGGAAGGTCACATGCACAGAAGAAACAAAACCACTGGGGATCAGAAGGTCTCAACTGGACCCCAAATTTATGAAGAGGACAAGAAGACAGGTGAAACAGAGACATCATAATACACTTAATATCAGCATGGTAATGTGAAGTACAGAAAATTGGGAAACATGATTAATAAAAAGCAGAGGCAAGAAAACATCAACCTAGTTGAGGTACCCTCATCAAGTCTCAAATTAGTAGACTTCAATAAACTCCAACTCTGATTTATTTCTCATAGCAAGCACTGTACCGAGTGATGAAAGAACATACATTTAGAAGCAACAAAAAGGCAATGAAAATCACTCTAGTTCTGGCAGGTTAATTTAAATAGCGCTTGAGGTGATTGTAACATATGTTGTACAGAATGATTGGTAATGTCTACCAGGGGGAAGATTCTCAATCTAATTCATACTGACAAATTACTGTCAGTATGCAACAACTATGATACATGTCTTTAATATGAAAACACAATTTCTGAAGAAAGGATTGCCTTTCTAGATCCTTGGTAGTAGCCAATTCCCAAACACATTCAGTGATTCACTTCCTACTTAAGTAAGCAGTAAGATTTGCTGAAATAGCTTTTTCAGATCATAGTCACTTTGATTAATGACATCTCACTTCATACTGATATGGAGCAGGGGTATGATATTTTATACCTCTCTAATGGATCACGTCAATCATCAAAGATAGAACATTCATCATTCAAAGTTTATGAAAATATTACTAGAAGGGCAAGAATTTTTATATCTTTTTAATTTACTTCATATTTTATTGAAGTAAATTATGAAAATATTGACCAATACTACTTAACAGCATTCAACCCTTGGTAACAAAGCTTAGAAAACAACAAATGAGAATTTTTTCAAAAACTATTGATGATGATGGAAATTATGATGGCCAATTAAATACTTCTACATGAGTACATACATATATATCAAGGCAACAAGCCAAACTAAACTAAGTACACAATTGAGACTCCATGCTTCACAAATGTCTTAAAAGAATTTTAACACATTAACAACCAAGAAAAGAATCACAGCTTACATATTCCATCATTGATGAAGAATCGCAACGTTGCTTTGCAAGCCTCCAATGTAATCCAAGTTTGTGATATAAATGACTGTTCTCCCATTCGAGAAGTTTTTCTATTGAGTGCTGAGTCTAGAAAGAAAAGGGAATTCTTACAAATCAAATAGTAATCGAAATCTTATGTGTATACTTACTACTTTAGAAGTTGTAGAACTGATTGACACAGAAATGATCTTTAATATTTCACAGATGAAAACTATCATATCTCAAACAAGAAAATCATTTGTAAATATTTAAATCATAACATTGAATTTCATCTAATATTGACAATAACATTTACTATTCATTTTATGTACACATTAAAGATTCAGAAATGCTGGCTTCTTATGAGAAAATCAAATTTCCCAGTTTCATTAACACCTAGAAATTTCTTGAGTGCTGCTGCTTCCTCTTGGTAGAATATTTAAAACTATCTAACGAAAGGCAATCAAAATTACATTGCTCCGATCCGCAGATTTCCAACATGTTGTTCCCTTATTAAAGATAATATGGGTTTTATAAGCTACAACCTATAATGATGCACTTTCTTAAATAATTTAATACTTCTATATAAAAATGGATGATTTTAACTGCTGTGGAATGGAATGTTATCTAACACTTTAAAATTCAATAAAATTGTAAAACTGGAATATCAGTATGATATTTCAACACAAAATGTAATTAGGATTTACTTACTCGCTTAGATAAACAGAGAACTGGCCACAAGGAGCAACCAAGAGTACAACAACAGCAAACACAGCCACAGAAAAGCCAACGAGCATTTACAGGTAAGGTTTTCCTAAGAAGTGCATTGACACGTCCAACTGTCTCTTCCAATTCTTCTGGCGCAACTCTGGACACCAGTCCGGGTGGAAATTCAGTGTCAAATCTATTGCTGAGTCCAAACCTAAGACGAGATTTCATATTTTATAGATACGCATATAAAATAATACACGAAATGCATACAATGATATTTAATAAAGGTTTTTAGTGTTATGAACATGTTCAAAAAACACACTTAAATTTATATAAAATAAGTATCCACAACTATATATTTTCACTATTTATAGTTAACATAAATAAACTCCAGATATATCTCTAGATATAAGACATGAGGAAAATATCGACTTCCATCAGAATTCATGCAGCACTAAAAAAATGTAGGCATCACAAAAAGGTAACCCAATAATGCTAATAAAAGACTACATGAAATTCTAAAAAATAGCAACATCACGATTAAATATGAAAAAAAATTGCTCTACTTGAGTAAATGCTGAGCAATCACGATGTTAGAGAGAGATAATACGAGGAGCGGTTCTATGGAAATAAATTCCATCAAAACAAAATCAGCTGATTCTCCATTTGATATATCGCCTTACATAATAACTTATTTTACATAATAATTATAAGAAAAGAAATAGCTGCAATTGAAATAATTCCATAAATACTACAGTAAAGTTAGAAGAAAGTAATTTTCACGACAAGATTAAAAAAATTAGACTTCATGGACTATTGAAGGAAACACCAGATGATCTTACGCTGCGAATTCTATCACGAAAATTACGGCACTAGCACCTTAATTTCATGACAAAATATTTTCACTTACACAGTCATATTTCCAGCACCTCGAATAACAACAGGGTCAGGTACCAATGTAACGTACGTATCCTCCAAAACTCCTTCATTTTCTTCTTCTTCCTCATATATTGCATCGAAGTCTGCCATGATGATAGACTCTTTGACTCATGGGATATCAGCATTCACAAGGATCATATGAGAAATATAACAGTCAAGAACAGTAAATAACGCGTGCTAAATCCATTAATGTACGGATATTACCCCAAAGTCTTCAACAATATATGGGTATTACATATTTAGGGAGCGAAAAATTATGAAGCACTTTTTCTTCGACTTATAAGCGGTAGAATTAGCCTTTATAAGCAAGCGATTAAAAGTAATCTTAAATACATTTTTATAACCTCTCGTATTCAAGAACTTATTGAGTATTTGAATTTTTTCAGTAATTTTAGGGAAGTAATTTTTTAATGGTGACCAATTGCTGTAATATTTTAATATTCGTAAACCAATCTGAAATGGTGGTAATATTTCCAGAGTTATTATTAGTTCCTGTCAGAGATTAATATTCCAAGAAGATTGAGAGAATAAAGATTTATAAATATTAATTTTTCCAAAATGGATGCAAGTTTTCTTATAGTTTTGCAAGGATACATACATAAAAGTTTCGCATTTGGTATGCCTCACTTATTGTTAAAGGATATTGTATATTTTGTAACAAAAATTTCTCATATGAGCGCATAGAAATATTGCGATAGCAATTGCTTTCAGAAAAAAAAACGGGGAAAACATGGCATTGTTGGGGAAGATGCACCTCTTCAAGAAAAACAGTATATTGACATGTAGTTTTTTAAGTAACATAAAACAGGTTCACTTAAGTTGTTCGCATAATTTTGCCCAGGAAGCGAAAGAGCTTGACCTTTCCGAAGCGACAGAAAACGTGCAGTTTGAAGGTGAAGCGAACGAAACAGTTGACCATGAGAATTTAGAAATGTTAAGAAATAAATCTCGCCTGAGACAACAAGAACGTAATATATTACACGGAATACCTCCACATTCCGAAAAATTCGTACCATATCATGATACTATCCGGTATAAACGAAGAATGTATGGCCGCTACGGAGAAAAAAGTGATGTCGATCCGGCTATTTTGTGGCCAACTAAGCACGAGTTAACAGAAACGATGGAGTATGAAAGAGTTACCTATCCCGGTACTTTACAAGTGATGGTATCTCGCCACAAATCGAAGTTGGAAAAAGAAGCAGAGGAAATTAAAAGGAGGTAAGATTGCAATAATTGGAGAATATTTATTTTGTTTGTCAATATAATGATAGTTCAAGGTAGTCAGTAAAAGATTTTACATTTTGGCACTCATTCATACTCTTTAATTAATAAAGAGAGAATGAAATCAACTCAAGAATGGCAAAGTTAGGACAATGGAAAGCTGAAGTTGTGGAGCGCGCCAACAAAAAACTTAGAGAAGCTCAAGCAGCCAAGGTAATTCTTCTCTGTGTGTTTGTAATTATTTCAGTAAATAAAGTTATTAGAAAATTTTGGAAGTCCCCTTTATCGCCTACAAATTAAACTATGAATTTTATGAAATAAACTATTATCGATTTGAAATTCATTGAGGTAATTTCAAAGAGTTAACATTCTCACAAAATGAACATTGATAACGTTGCTGTACATTTGAAGGATATAACTTTCCATGTTCAAAGTAGTCAGCTCTTTATGTCCACTTAAAAATTAATTACGAACCAATTAATAACGAAATTTATTTTAGGATCGTAAGGAAAGGTTGGTGGAAGAAGTGCGTCGGTACTTTGGTTTTAAAGTCGACCCAAGAGAGGACCGATTCAAGGAAATGCTGGAGAAAAAAGAAAAGGAAGAAAGTAAAAGGGCTAAGGAAGAGAAGAAGAAAGCAAAACAGGCTAAAATCCTAGCAAAACTTACTGCTTCGACAAGTAATCTTACTCCCCAACCAAATACCACTGACGCCAAAGAATGAAAATTACGTATTTAAATATTGATTTATTTTCGTTGTATAAATAAAGAAGTGTTGCCTAGTTTATAACAGTTTCAATTTATGCAATTCGGGCTTCATTTTTCCATTGGTGAATTAAATCCTGTTCCGTTCGAATTGGCATTACCTAACACAAACATTGTACTGTCTTGGATAGTTTAATGGCAATTTAGGTAAGTGCTTGTTGCTTGACTTAAACTAGTGATGAAATTTTAAGTAGGTGAAAAATCAAAGATATCTTTATGTGAATGAGTTGAACAAAAATACATAAATTGATATGAAAATGTTAATCTTTGGAAAGAAACTAATTCTCTTACTGAAAACAGTTGTAGTTCTGAGTTTTTTGACTGAGCTCCTTGAAAAGCTATAACTAAAAGCTCCATATAACTATCAGAGATGTCACAGTAAAAAGTCATTCAAAGTTTAATTTATTAGTACAAATGAGAAGATTTTTTATTTTAATAAATATCACAAAATAGACATCTGCTCGAAGCAAACGATTGAGTACTCTCACAATCATGAAATAGAATTATTTTACTAGGGATGAAGTTCATAACATTTACTCAACTTAACTACTTGTACAATTTGTGACACCTGGATATTTGTGTGACTGACTTAGATTACTGATTTCACGTTCGATAATAAGAGCAATTAAAAGGCAAAATTCAATCACACCTAATACCATGCCTATACAGCAAACACATTTTATCCATTGACCTAGCTGTCAAATTTGACCTAAAGGTCAAGGTAACTATCACATCTTGAATGCTTAAGTACAACATGCTTAATTAATACTTTCTTATTCTGAGATTTTATGTTACATATTCCACATTGATAATAAATCTTCTTCTTATGAGAAATCTTATGCTTTTCCAGCTGAATTTTGTTATCAAAACAGACACCACATTCACTGCAATGCAAAATGTCAATGGTGGCATGTCTACATAAGTGTAAATTTAAGGTTTCTTTGTCAAGAGTGGCAAAATCGCAGAAAATACATTGCATTACTTCCTTCAATGTATGGGTTTTAGTTTCAGCATGGCTTTCCGCGGATTCCTCGGTGATTTTCCTTTGTGATACTTCTACAATAATTTCTGGAGATGTCTCTTCCGATTCAATACTCAGGTGAAAATTGCAGTGACTTTTATACTGGTCTTCATTTGCAAAACTTTTATCACAGATTTCACAAGTCCATTTTATCAAATGTTTTTTTTTAATATGAACACGAATTTCTTCCAATTTGGAAAACCTCTCGTGGCAGATACTACATTTGTACTCTTTGTGCTTGGCCGATGCGTGGGATCTCAACTCTTCCTTTGTTGTAGTGCAGAAATCACAAAATTTACATGAGTAATTATCCTGACTTTGTTGATCCATGTAGACAATTTTCCCAGGAAATATTTCCGTCGTCTGCGTCACTTTTCTAAAAATATAAAGAAAAGAGATAGCAACAATATATTTCCATAGTAACAATAGATGAAGCAATGGCAGAGAAAAGAGTGCTACATGGAGCAATATGGTTTCAAGTAGCGCTAATAAAATTAAGATGCAAAATGCCTTATGGAGAATGAGGAAGAAATTGACCAACAAGTATATGTAGATAGATATTTTAGGAACTATCTACCTTCAACTATATTGCGAATATTATCAAATTTTATTAAACAATGATTAAATCTAAAATAAATTTATAACAGGCAATAAATAATGAAATCATTTAAAACAAAATCGCAACAATAAATTAGCCATTTAAAATAATTATTGGTATGACATTATTTACATAAATGAGTAAAAATTTGAAATAATGGAACCTCTCTACTTATGATCTCAAGTTTCGCAGATGAACTGTACATGATTATGATGTAAGGTAAGACTGTATGAGCTATAGATGCGAGGAAGAAGACAGAGAATTACATCGATTGCGAGTAGTAATTTGAGGGCGAGTGCCTATTTGACACAACTTTTAAACACCGAGTCAATAAAGTTTTGAAATGCATCCACTTTTCATTTGACCTTTTTTTTACTATAACCAATTCTTTTGACTTCTAACCAAATTCTTCATGGTACCGACGAACTTAATTAGACAGTTAGCATAGAAGGAACCGGATTTTCTCAAACCCGATAGAATTCGTGCAGAAAAAAATAAAATACTATCTTTGTATCTTTCAATACGATATACGGTAAATTTCTAGTTTCACTACCCGATATACATATGTTTTAGATGATAAGGCTTAGGATACACAAATCCTGCCTAAATGTATGCTTCTTACCTTGCGAGAGAACTCTTTCATCCAGGAGAAAGTTCTCGAAGCGATATCTTTGAGAAATCTATCAAACGATTTCAACTTGATTTTTCGGTGTTATACAAATTGCAACCGTAGCAACGCACCTCCAGAAATCCAATTCCGTGTAGTCAACATCAAAGAACAACACATCGCGCTCTGCGTTGCGCGCGTGCTCATTTCGGGCGCAAGGGTCGCAAGTCACATGGATCGATAGATAGATGGCAGTACAAGTCACTTACCGTGTTACGAGCATTCTTAACCGGGAGCCGATCGGAGCGTAAACTAATAGTACACGTCAATTTTAGTGATATATTCGGAAGATTAGGAACATACGGTGAAAGGTCAGTTGGGTTTGCTCGTTCGATTATTTTTCTAAATATTCGTGTAAAATTAGATTCAAGAAGGTGCCCAATTGTTCCAAAAAATAAATAATTTGAATGCAATGGATTAGTGAAGGGCAATGCGATTGACATACGTCAAAAATACTTAAAGTCATTTTATTTTTACAGAATCGAAGGGTCCACCTCAATGGGTGAAAAGCAACATCAATTTACGTAAGTTAATGTTTCTTAAGTTAATGTACTATACTGCACGTAATGAAAACATGGTTCTTCAGTGTAATGGTGTTCTCTCCAATTATTCGGGTAGTTTTTCTTGATTTCTGTACGTGCAAATATTTTGAATCATATGATTATTCCAATTCATATGACTTGTTAATTACCCTTAGATACAAAACATGAGCAAGTACGTGATAGTCTTCTAAAGTAAACCTGCAGTAGTTACAGTCTTTTACTTTCAGCCGGAGTAATCTGTTCAATTATTTGACGCTTGAAGAAATTTATTGACTTACGGTGTTTTCTACATTAGAATATATGTTTGTTTTGCACAGTTAATACAAGCATATGATTTTTATCAAGTACTAAATTATAAAACCGCTGTATTAATGTAATGAGGAACGGTATGTTTTTCACAGTACTAGATACATACTGATGAAAATTTGGAAAATATCAGAATAATATTGAATTTTCATTTTTTTGTACTTAAAGAAGCATGCATATCATCATCGCCTTTAAACTCCAACCCACTACTTTTTCGAGTTTTTAGTTTTCTTTTATTCTTTATATTTTTATTTGTAACATTTTAGGGGTTTTGTGAAGGTTCTTGGCGACACCTTGAAGTGAGGCATATGAATAAATATACTTACTCAATATGATATTTATAGTAGCGTCTGGCGGCCACCTTTATTATATTTTAAGCACAGATGTCAAGAAATTAAATGTTAAGTACAATGATTCAAGGTCGAAAGAAACCTCACAAAAATTAATTAGACCTCAAGGTCATTACTTTTCTGCCATTAATATCTGTTGCTTTGTCATTCTGTATCCACTGTTGTAGTGCTCAAAAATCTGATTGCAGATACGTCTTACTGATCTTACGTATTGTTATCGGGGTGAATAACTTCCATTGGACCCTATGCAGCCGCCATCGGAATTTATTGATTCTAATCGTTTTATTAATGAGCACAAACTAATATTTTATCGAAGAAAAAAATGTTTATATTGTGGCATTGAATCTTCTATCAGACGCCCAGTAAGACTATTGGCTGAAATTGTTTTTTCACCTCCTTATAACCTTTTGTTTCGCTATCCTTTCAGTTTTCATTTACTTGCATTAGCAGTTGTCATTTTCTTGAGTTCCAGCTTCAAAACAAGATTTAGGTCAATAAATCTAATTTTGAAGTTTATTTTTTCCCCACTGTCCTTGTCAACGATTTTTATTTTTGGATAGTTCAAGCTTTCGACTTTCCGGCCCTTAAATCGAACGGTGCTTTTGCTTATTCGCCACTTTCATCTTTATGCGAGAAATTATCTTTGTTGATTATGTCTTTTCCCTCATCTAATATTATTAGTACTAAAAGTCTTAACCCTTCGCAATCGTCTAATAGCTTTAGATTTTGCACGCTCTCAAATTAATCGCCTTATTAGCACGCCGCTCGAATCTTACTCCCATCAATTTGAGCGTTACTGTATCGTTCCAGATCCCATTTATAAAAAAGCTTCGTATCATAGCATAATTCAATTTCGCAGGTATATCATGTCACGCGGATATACAGCTCGTCAACGAACCCTAATAGGCTTGGAGAAGATAACAAATTTATCCTTGGAAGGGCAGTGTGCGCTCTGATTTATTTGCTTACATCATCGGTGATCTCAATTGACCTGTTATTACTCCAGCTTTGGAATCTTTCTTCTCCGAAACGGCTAACGTTGACACTATTTGCGCGATTGGATTGATTTTTGAAAATGGTGCATAAAATTCACGTTTTAAATTGTTCGATGGCCTTATCATTAAAGGAAACATCTGAATGAGGACAGTAGATTGCAGCGTAGATAATCTGAAAGATCACTATCTACTTGCGAAAGAATTTGAGTTGCATTCGATAGGCATATGAACGTCATCAAAATGTGGATGGAAGTTGTTCAAGCCCAAGACCTTGAATTGAATTAAATTGCCAAATCTGTCTCATAAGGTCACGACCTCCATCGGAAATGTGAACTAGATGAGATCAAAGTCAAGAAAATATCTAGTGGATTTTAGAGTTTAGAATGTCAAACCATTCACTCGACTCCTTAGAATCCTTATGCGTTGGAGCGCTCTAATGCCAAGTGTATATACCATTTATACGCCTCGTGAGGTAAATAGAGCAACTATGCACGATTTGGAAAGGGAGAGAGAGCCGCAGAAAGTTAAAGACAAGAAGGCCAGTTACTAGAGAACAAAAAATGTTGGGGCAGTGAGTCCTACAATGTAAACTTAGGAAGCAAACTAAATAAATTGCAAAAAAATCGAGCGCGGTAGGTCTTACATAGTGGAGGAAGCGCTGCTTTAGATTCAAGTGTGACAACTTTTTAATTCTATCTTAATAAAGATGGTTGGTTATTATTTATTTGGTTGTTTAGCGTCTAATTGTCATTCATAGCCGGATTGATGCTGATTTGAGGGAATTGCCTGCTAAAAAGACGGGGTAAAGAATGCTGAGAAATGTCAATAGGACTAGAAAAATGTTTTAGGATAGTTTGGTTTCATAAACCAGAAACACCAGCAAAAATAACTAATACTAATAATACGTCACTCATAACCTGACATCTTGCTGGAAGGAAAGAATATTTACCTTACATATGCGTATATGTGACGTTTGATCGATTATCCGGGGCGTAAAGTGTATGATTTCTTAGTGAACGCCCCTTATTGATGGGAAGTATCAAGAAAGGTGCGGTACATTGCTTGGCAGGAGAATAATAGATTATGACTAAAGAATAGTAACGAGAAATACTTCGTCTTTTCCTTGAGTCTCACTGATGATATACATATGCATAGGTTCGAGTTTCACACTCATTATTTCCCCTTAGGAAAAAGCGGGGAAGAAGTGAGCTCATTGCAAATGGTGTTGACCGTATGGTTACTCTTTACAGATTCCTCGTGTGACATTTGCGAAAGCATTTTGAGCTATCCCGGGAGGTTTTCTTGCATTGGGGTCGTTATCACTTCATATTGAGCCTTTCATTTACTCTTTATTTTCGCACTACCTCGAGGTCTCCAAACGTTACTGATAATTTAAGGTGTAGAATCAGCTAAACGACGGGAAGATGTTCCCATAAATAGTTAGCAACAGAATTCCTTTGGAATGAGATTCTGAGCCTCGAAAGGTAGCTCAGAAACTACCGAATTATCCGCCCAACATCGTGTTATGCTCTCAACGACCACTGTAACTACAGAATGCTCATGTTCATCGTGGCATTCGAACTCTTATCTCTGTTGTTTATTAGATTAGGTTCGAGAAGACGAAAGAGAATGATGAAATTGCCGATGAACAACTTAGAAGTTTCTATTTTCATTGGAAATATATTGCAAGGAATTACCTAATTTGTTTCCCCCCGAATATTGCAATTAACGCTCATTTGAAAAGGCTAGAAATGGATCTGAGCACAGGAAATGCGATCATCTTTGCTATTTGTGAACGCCCTTATGCCAAATCACGATCGTTTTTAAGCTTTCATTTGGAAGGGATTATTATTATTACATCGTCCTGAAGAAATGAGAATAAAACACGACCGCCCAAAAAAGGGAGAAATTATTTATAAAAGAAAGTTGCGAAATAAAACAACCAAGATATTGTCCCAAAATCTTGTAAGAAATATTTTTCCATGAAAACATCGTAAAAGATTTTTCGCGGATCCTGTGATAAAAATGTAAAATTTTGGCCTTGAAATAATTGTCGATTAGAGCCAAATAATTTTAATAATTTTGGTTTTTCGATGGAATCGCCCTCAAATACGAATGTAACTAAACTTTAAGGTATCGGGAGTTCATGACCAAAAAACTTTTTTATACCCTTTAAAAATATGATCATATTTGCCAGGAAAGAAGGAAAAGAGGTAATCCTATTTTTTAGCAAACAACAAATATGTAACTTGTGCGAATTCATCAATAGTGGACTGGTGGATCTAGGGTTGCCAAGAAGTTTTTAGGCCCACTTGGCCTCCAATTTAGTTTAGCTGTAAGTTCTAAATTGCAAAGGTAATCCATCAGAGAAATTAATCATCTAGTAAATGAGAGTGAAAGTGTATTTATCAACTGTGTCTCTATGTCTATGAGAATGAGTAAATCAATTTTACCTTCGGTCGGTGTATTGATCATTACTTTCAATTGAATCTTAGCATGATGTGGCAACAAAATAAAACGATTACCATATATGCCGGCGTATAAGTCGACCTTTGAAGCCTAAAAAATCTCTCAAAAACCACGGGTCAACTTGTACGCCGAACATAAAATTGAACCCTTTACCACCGAGGGGTAAATGGGTGATACTGCCTGCTTTACACTTATTGTACACAAACTCTCGGAACTCACCACAATTATTTCTTACTGAAACTAATTTTGGCAAGTCTAGCTTACTTATATATCATATAAAACAAATTTCATTACGAAATACAATTGTAGCCGAAAATATGTTATGTTATGACATTTTTTCTTAATAAAAGAGTTAAATTAAAAAACCATTTTCATATCTTTAAAATAAATTTGACGCATATTAATTCTTCGCAAATTATTTTCATTTCTTCATATGTATTTTATTTTACGAAAATTTAATATATATTTCGATATTTTCCTTTAACAAATGAAGATCAATTTGCATATCATGGTTTCTTTAATCGTTATGATTTGACTTAGCGTTAGGAAGTTGGAAGTTGTTTTAGCAGCGTCGTGATTTGATATTACCACCCTATATTATCATTATTTCTATAATAAATTTTTAATACTATTGTGTTTCTGTTTTTAACGCATTTATTTGTGTAGAAAGAGTGATACCAACGAAAGAAACTTCTGTAATAGTTAAGCAGAGGCGAGAAGTTGACCTGGCAGCTGAAAGAAACAATTCTAGCGTCTTTATCTTATGCGGTAAATATTCCTTAAGCTATCGTACATTTTGGATACCGTACTTCTTCTTCCGATAAATAAGAGCTGGGGAAGTGGTGTTGCCTTATTTTTTGGGTCGACTTATACGCCGTCATATACGGTAATTGAACCAAAGTTAAATCATTAGAGTCAATGACCTAAAATTGCAGGCATTTAAGGATTTAAATAAAATAAAAAAGCAGTATTGTTATAATTAGGACTCAATTTGTGTAACAAGAAAACAGGTAATGCAAGTATTCCATTCCTGATGAGATCGTTAAGCAATGAAACTAGTAGGTGAATAAACGATATTTTAATGTGAGATGTACTATTGGTTCTAATAAGTTTGTCATAATGAAGGAATTCCACAGAGATTACTCCTGACACAGTCGCTTTCTGAAAAAATATAAATTCAAGCAAAAACTGAAAACAGGAAAATAGAACTTTATGAAAATTGAAAGAAACTATAGGATATGATAGGATACAGGAAAGATATGAGCATGTAGGAAACTGAAAGATATGAATGGTTGGTTTAGTGAGAGTTACCAACACCCATTGTTAATTGCCATGGGCACACCAAGTGTTAATGTGAATCTTTGTTTCTGAATTTTACAGATTACTTCCAAAAATAATTAATGGTGGAATAGCTGGAATCATAGGAGTATCATGTGTATTTCCTCTAGATCTCGTCAAAACTCGCCTGCAGAACCAAAAAGTGGGACCAAATGGAGAACGACAATATAATTCCATGTAATCAACCTTCTATGTTTCGTTGTGTTTCTATGGACTTTAATTTATGCTTACTGTGATTGTCCTACAATGTGAATCAATCTTTTACAGGTTTGACTGTTTTAAAAAGACTTACAGAGCTGAAGGCTACTTTGGAATGTATAGAGGTACGTCTCTCTTCATTTAACATCATTTTTGGAAGAGATTTCAGTTATTAAGTCTTAATTTTTGTTTATTCCAAGGTTATGACTTTTATGTCTTACTCTCTAACAAATTGTTTGTACACTTAGGCTCTGCTGTGAACATACTTCTCATCACGCCGGAGAAAGCAATAAAATTGGCAGCTAATGACTTCTTCCGTCATCATTTGTCAACGGGTCAGGGGTGAGTTGGTGATCATCTGATTTTTGATGGAAATGGAGTTGAAATGTCTCTTCAAAGTGACTCTAGAACTGAAAAATCTAGTAAATGGTCAGTGGAGAATCCTGATTGAGTCTAGCCTTTCGTTGAGCTATGAAATGATTCCTGGGTTTTTACCAGTGGTAAGTGCAGGAAGTATAACTTTATCCCCAAAGTTTTGAAGGTCACTGCAACCACAGACTTGCCAAAGTTTCCTTTTGTCAGTATGTTGTCCTGAAAATCATTAACTGCTTGAAATGTTGTTTATTATATGTCTGTTAAGTCATCAGCTTTAAGGGTGAAGTTCAACCCCTCCACCAGTAGCTGACAAAAGCTTTTGTGGGGAAAATGAAGCATAGTGAGAAAGGATTGAAGTATGTTGCCTTTACTTTCCACACATTGGATGTAATGAGAGGTTGATATTATGAAAGAAGGGGCGAATGCAATCCCCAAGGGAAGTTAGTTGATTTCCAAAGTAATGGCTGGGAACCATTAAGGTAAAAGCCACTTTCCTATTTTATTGGAAAGCTATGAAGCTAACATTGATTCAACACAAGTCCAATACTATACACTCCAATATATTGGATACTGGGAGATTTTTTTATATTTTAACTCCTGAATGAAAAAATTCAGACTTCAGGTTATATCAGGACATATGCCATGTGGTATACTAAGCATGGGAGCATCAAACAGCTAGAAGCCCTCAATGCGTACTGCACTTCACAATTTAAAACATCTCCAGGTGACCTCAAATAATAATGCATTATGATATATACCGATGCATACAGTCAAAAGTGGAGTTAATTCTTCATGTCTATATATTTATCCATAAAGTAAGAAGTATGGACTCATGTATGTTATAAATTGTGATGATAAAGAACTGAATTAAACCCATTTGCTGAATCAGGTAGGATATAGGCCATTACAAGATTATTTATTTCTGTCGAGAATATAAAGCTCAGTCAAATCAAACGTGTGAGTCCTCTGCACTGATTGTGTTAATTAAACCCTTACGTCCCTCATAATTCTTGAAATCTTGTAAACATTTCTTCCTGTATTTGAAGTGTTTGGAAACTGAGAATTGAAATTTCTAGTGGTTAAATGTTGAGAAGAGTCATTCATTCAGTTTAGATAATTTGATTAAAATACATGCTTAATATATTCACAAAGTTAATACATTGTATTAATATTTAAAATTACTCTGTTTGGTAGTTGTCACAATTGTGCTTTTAGCCCAGTTTGTAAGTCTTAAGAGTACTCCTCCTGCGTGATGAAGTATTTATGCCCTTATTATTGTGTCTCTAACAGTATTTTTTATAACAAAATACCAAGTACATTATTAAGTATTTCTGAGGTCACTATTTCAGTATGCTCCTTTATGTTTGTATTATTTCAAATTCAATTCGATGTAATTTACTGTTTGATTTTTGTTTTCCTTTCTGAAATAATGAGTTAAGTTAACATTACCTTATTTTTGAAACTTTGCTAGTATCGTAGTAAAAAAATGCATGTTTCTTTTTTTATCAAGAACCTGTACTTATTCCTACCTATAAATGAAGTTTATGACTTAAAATGGAATGACCCTGTGAGCTCATGATTCAAAAAAAATTATGTAAAAGATACAAATGAGTCTGTCAATTGGAAATCTTTGAAATATCAATTCAGGTGTAACATTTATTTCTTATCTTTCTGGCTCTGTCTTTAAAACTTTAAAATGTTAATGTAATGGATAGGAACAGAATTGATGAGAACAGAAGAAAAATTTTCATTGCTTGTATATTCTTAATTATTATAATGACAAATTAATTCTTACATTGATTTTGTTGAAATCATTTCCTGTTATACATGAATTATAATTGCTCTTTGACAACCGTTTTAAATGTATAGTATGTAATAAATTCTATCATATTTCCCTCAGTAAATTACCTCTCGCAAGGGAAATGTTGGCTGGAGGTTGTGCTGGATTTTGTCAAATAATAGTTACAACACCAATGGAACTTCTGAAAATTCAGCTTCAGGATGCAGGCAGAGTGGCTAAATCTGGTAAACTAATACTTTAGACTAGCATCTATTTATTTTTTTACCTACTATCATTTCGAAATGTTTAAATTTTTCATTATAATACCATTTGTTACTTAAATATTTATATGAAATGGACTTCTGCAATTTTGATGCAAAATTTATATATAGCTTTTTATTGTCCATCCCATTCAACTTCTATACATTACAAAATTTGCATCTGATCTGCATCAGATTTTAAATTACATAAAATCCTTTATCTGTAAGACTGAATCAATGTAAAAGATCTATTAAAAGTATCATTTGCAGCATTGAATTTTTAATTTCTCATGTTCATAATTTTTTTTAGGAGGTGCTCCGAAGGTTTCTGCTACATCTGTTGCCTTGTCTTTACTTCGGACTCAAGGAATATTTGGTCTTTATAAGGGCACAGCCGCTACAATGATGCGTGATGTCACATTCTCAGTAGTATATTTCCCTCTTTTTGCTCATCTAAATGCTCTTGGGCCCCGTAAAAGTGATGGCTCTGGTAAGTTCATGATGGAAATAGTATTTATTTACTAGAATATTATTATAAATATGCATCCATGTAAAGTGCTTTTAACTATGATTGGTCTATTTTATGTCATTGCCACGGCATTGAAAAATTTATCACTATTATAACCCATCTAGTGATAAGGAAAGGGTAGAGGGTAAATTGCACATAAGGGCGTGCACTCAGGAAAATTCTCAAGGAAAAACGGACTTGAAAAAAGTCTGACTGGGCTGGGAATCAAATCTGGGATCTTTCTGTATCCGGGAGGCTGCCTTAACCACTAGGCTACTGAGACAGAACATTTCACAAGCCGTTTTGGGAACTTTGTGTGCAAGGGCATGTGTGGTTTCGTCCGACTATGCGGCATCGTCCAAAAATGGCTTGTTGAAATGTTGTCTCGGTATCCTAGTGGTTAAAGGCTGCCTCCCAGATAGAGGAAGATCCCGGGTTCGATTCCTGGCCCAGTCAGACTTTTTTCAAGTCCGTTTTTCCTTGGCACATATAGTGATGTTCCCACATCTGAATTAAGGTTTACTTCATAACAAATATCTGTACTTTATTAGAAGAGACAGATGAATGTGAATCAAAATTATAAGGGTGACTAGGAAACAAGTCTTTAACTTATACTTAATATTACATTCATATAATAAAAATTTATTTTGTATCATCTCTTCATTTTTGCCTGAAACCATTTGCTCTCATGGTCTATTAAGTTTCATGCTATGCCAACATATCTTTACTGTAATCCCTATGAAACAGGAACTAGGAACTAAGTGATACTTTGGTTGGAGCTATATATTTAATGGGTTCTCATATGCAAGTACATCTTGTAATATTTTCTCTTTATTTTAGGTGAAGCTGTGTTTTGGTGCTCATTTTTAGCAGGTTGTGCATCAGGTTCCTTTTCTGCATTTGCCGTCAATCCAATAGATGTCGTAAAAACAAGGCTACAGCTTTTAACACGTGCTGAGGGAGAAATACCTTACAAAGGTGTTGCAGATGCTTTCATGTAAGCTTTTTCCATAAAGTTGCATGTAATTATGGCTGTAAACATCTGAATGAAAATTATCTCTATTTTCACTTACTAATGTCATGGAAAGAGCAATGATGTTCAGGATGTCATGGACAGGTGCAGGTGATAAAAAGAATGCATGTACATAAGTAATTTACATGAAAGGTTAATGGCTAAGCTTTGAAGATTTTGCTTTAATGAAAGTGTGACATAAAGTGTGTTGGCTTTTGTATGGCTTGAATATTGATTATAACAGAACTCTCACTTGACCTCTATATTTTACTAACATGGAGACATAATTTACTCATGACCTCTGACAGGGACAGAACATGACGATTGCTTTTGTAGGTGCCTTAGAGGAGTGCCAAAATGAATTTTATGTATCATTAAACATTTTATTCATGTTATTGATGAATTTGTACCAAAGGGTCTTTTTATTTCCACGTACTTTTGAATAATTCATGGCAAAATTGAGATCATTATCATCCCTTGTTATAGTGTTTCATAAAGGGATTGTGGGTTAAAATTCTAATCTTGGCATGGATGATTCTGTTCTATCGTCACTCTTTCCTCAAATATTTATTTTTTCACATATTATTCCTTTTCAGGCGGATAATGAGGGAAGAGGGTCCATTTGCCTTTTTTAAAGGTGCTGCTTGCCGAATGATTGTGATTGCTCCCTTGTTTGGTATTGCCCAAACGGTTTACTTCCTTGGAGTAGCTGAGAAACTTCTTGGAATACAGAGAGGGTGAGCTGTATAATGCAAAACCAAATGTTGGAGAATGGGTTAGTCTGGTGTTCGGACCTTAGTATCTGCATGAATAGACGATGTAATGGTTTAGATTATGTGGAAGGAAAAGTTTTTGGTATCTTGCAGCTGTAAGTGTGGATATATCTTGGTTACTACTCTGTACTACTTGTATTTTATTTAATGAAAAATGCCAAACTTAGCATACAGGAATATCATTAGATGAGACAAATATCAGTGTAACATAATTATATGTGACGGTGTTCAGAGGACATATTTTTATGTTTTAGTTTTCTCATTTGCTGTATTATCCTGTAACAAGGAATGGGCATATATTGATACCATCCCTCCGAGAGTGGTCAATTAGTCTATTTGAGGGATAAAATTATTGTGATAATCATGTCCAAGGATAAGATTTATAATTTTAACTGATATTAAGGAAATGTTAAATCCTATTATGAAGCAATTTGATCCATGGGATGTTTGACACTGAAATAGCTATTATCAGGAAATAGAACAAATATTTATTAAAGAAATGTGATACTATGTGCTAGCATCTTATTGATGTTAGGTCTGCCTTGAGTTCATTAAACTGCCCATTTGAGCTGCCATTATAATAAAATTGACTCTGATTTATATCTTAAGTCAAAATTTCTTATTTTCCTTGAGCAATCCCAGAGTAAATCTTCCCAAGGCACATATCATTTCATATCATCTAGCGAGTCTTAAATTTAAACTGCACACATTTTGAATAGGTGCTTGGACATACTTTTTACTATTTTATTTTTTTTATTTTTAGTTGTCAGTATTTGAGGACCATATTTCCTGGAATGTATTTTTGATAAATGGCTGATTGCTTTTGTTAGAGAAGTATAATAAGTAATGAAGTATTTTCAATTGCAAAATTCATAAGGCTTTAGGAGTAATATGCTCAGTATAAATTAAAGTTGCTAAGTATAGATCCATTTATTTTTCATAAATTCATAATGGTTAAGGATGAGCCTATGAAAGACAACTTTTTTGTTGGTAATGAAAACTCTTTTTTTAATTATCACGTTCTTTATGAATATATAAAATATCTCATCATCATATTTCATAATACATTCCTTGTTTGCGTTCGTTCAAAATTTCTTGAAATTACTATAATTATATATTTAAAATAATCAAGTGGTTATATTATTATATTTTGAACGTTTTCACCTTGAAGTTTTATTTAAAATATTTATTTCTAGAATTCCAGGTTTTTATTTCAATCAGCCATTATTTGAAAATTTCAGCATCAATAGTGGATTACTAAATGGCAGCCTTTTTTATTTGTGAATATGGATTGATAAGTAATTCCTTTTAAAATAAAATCAATATTTTTTATTGAATATTAAGAAAACTTTTTGACTATAAGTATTGTGTTACATATTAGAAATATTTTCTTAACTGCACGCAGAAGGAAAACCCACCTAATGCACTGTAATTGAATTATAATTTATATTAATTCAAAGATTATTTCATTGAGGGAACATTGCAAGTTATGACATATAATGTTATAGATACGCAAGTGCTCTCAATAGCAATCCATTCTGTTTTCAGCTATTAATATTTATGTTTGATGATAAAACTCTTCACAGAGCATAAAGGCAGAGCAAAGGCATAATGAAGATAATCACTTTCATAATGAAATGCATATTTCACAGACTTATGCTGCAGATATCTTGCAGCAAGAAATTTGAAACTTCACTAATTAATGATACAAGAAAAACCTCGATTCAAAGCACTCTATTTGAAGCAACAATTTCAATAACTGTTATTTAGCTAAGTTAATTTCTTTGATAGGGTGGTGATTGAATGAAAGTAGATTAAAGGAGGTTGCTGAATAATGAATTTTCATATTAAATTTCTACTTTTGTTGTAAATTTTAAAGAAAAGAAACCTCATTAGATGTATTAGAAATATCGAAATTGATTCTCAACATAATTCCACAGTATCCTGAATTTTAGTTACTGTTCCTCTACATTCACAGATTGTTTATCAAGTATCTTCTCTCAGAAATATCTTATGCTGGCTATTGATCTTCAAATACTTTTATATTCACTGCTTGAAAATTCTAAATCTCTTTCTTTCATCTTCCTATTTAATAGATTTGTCTTCCTCAACAAAAAACTAGAAGCATTTTTTATTTGATCATCAAATGTCCTTGGAAACAAATGTTACACTTATTACACCTTTTCTACACACTTAAATGTCAATGTTCTACTCATGTGTTGTAAGGCTTTTATGAGCCACAATTAGATAAGAAGTGCTTCAATGAGCTTTTTGATCAAATAAATGGATGGAATACACCTTTCCCTTAATGTGTTCATAAGCATGTATTCACATAGAAACATGCTGTAAAAATGAACTAGACAATAATTATTCAGTAGAAGGTCTTAAGATGTTTCCTACTGAGTGGTTTTTGATGGTAGAGTAGAAAATTGATGACAATAATGTATTATTTTTGTGTGTTAAAAATATGAAACCCTTGAATGTGAAGACTTTTAGCTCTTGGTGCTGTGAAGATTGTTAGATTGTTTGTTGTACAAACTCTTAGAATTGACTTGCATTATTGTTATGATCATAATAACTGATCCTTGTTTACAGATATTTTATTAAATTTTGTTAGTATTTAAAGTGGCCTAAGCAAAATGTAAGCTTTGATTTAACGTTGCAGGCAGGATGGAGAATGCTTCTGTATGTTTTAGAGCAATCTGAAGTTTTTAAAATGCATTACAAGTATAACTTTTATAAATTAATGTTTTTGGAGAATTTTGAAGATAGAATAAATTGTGAATAGAATGAATTTTCCCTTTGATGATTATTAATTAATTCCACATTGTGTTTTTTTCAAATGAAAGTATTTAATAATTATTGTATTCAAGTATATTGTTGTTTTTTGTTATCAATTAAAACTTGCATTCATGGAAATTTTGTCAACAGATTTAGTCTGCTGCGTTACTTCTAATCAGATATAATTTTTAAAATACTGTATTCTACAATATGTACTCCTATTTATGTTGAAATTACTCTATAAAAATCTTAAATTATGTGTGGAGTGTGTATCTGCTCACTTTGTGAGTAGCATCATTGTATTGCAGTATTATTCTTGTTTGTATAATACAATAAAATATAACGTTGTTGCTAAGATTTGTTAAATATTTAATGGAGTTTCATACCTAAGCTATCCATCCTGAACTGATTCTTTGTTGAGTTGTGTATTCCTGCAGAGTAGAGAGCTTAACTGGCAGGAACTCAGTCGGTGATTGAGTCAACATCCTAGAAAGGTGGGTGCCATATGGGAAAGTCCATCCCTGTGTTATCTGCAAAAGCATTTGCACATCAGTAGGGACATTTAAACAATAATATTACATTAATAACATAGTTGAGAAAAACTGGGGAGATCATTTTGCCTGATATATGATACATAAGGATGATGTATTTTGTGATTATGTAAATGGAACTCAGCAGCATAATGTGTCATGCACACTACGTACTTCCATGCAAGTATTTTAGTGTATTTTTCACATAGTAGGAAAAAAATTGTCTGAGAGTACCTCTGGCTTAGTTCACTTTAAATCAAAAAATAAAAATTTACTGCCCATGGCTTGGACCTTTATCTTTAGAGGGCTTAACTCACAAAAATTCAATTTAACAACTAAAAAGAAAACAGTCAAAACAAATTAAAAAAAATACATTTGCCTCACCATAGCTGAGATCAATGCTATAGTTATTATGATCTTAAAATTATCACATTTTTTACCTTTTTTGCATTTACTGTATATAATCTGTAGTTTTGCCATGTGGTTGATTCATGTACCTTAACATTCTTTCTTCTCTTGTATCCTGTTAACATATTCTACCGTCTAAGTCATCTAATTTCTTTTACCTTGTCTTTGCCTTTACATTCTCCCCCAATTACTTTCTTAGGTGATCCTTCTCCTCTCAACATTTTCCAACCCATTCACTTTGTTGACGCTTAATCACTGCAATTAAAGTTACCTCCAAGGGCGTCGCCAGCCACTGGGCTAGGGGGGGGCAAGCTGCCCCTAGAAAAAAAAGAAGCCTAAAATAACGCAACCCGCAGAGCACTGGGGTGAACTTTTCTCCGGCTCCCCTTTAACTATATGTATTTTTGGGGTTTTATTTTAATCTCGTACGGGACTCAGGAGCTTGTCTATCCTATGACATGGACTCAGATAGTTTAAATGAAGCCTTTGCTTAACGATCATGTTCGATTTTTTTCTCAAAGTCCTCTTAATTCCTTTTATCATGGAAAATAAAGCATGCCAGCAATGTAAACTTCTCGGATGTCGGTGTCGTCTGCTAGAGCGATATAGAAAACGAATCATCTGCCAACCTCCCGCAAACTCTATTAAAACCTCGTTGATTAATTCTAATGTCAATTTTATGTATTTTCTAATGCATTAATACGTCTTAGTTTTTAATTGACCAATACCAAGTATAGCATAAAATTCCTTAATAGTCGTTTACCGCAATGAAATAAAGCTACTCTATAGTACATTATAATAGCTTATCAGGGTAATTAGAGATTTTCCGCTTGTGCAAATGTTTGTACAAATTCATAATTGGGACTTTATGCAGTAAAAGTTGTCAAAATGACGAATACGAGAACTTGCATACCATGCAAGACCTGCAGGTGCAGCCGAGAGCACAATGAAATGTTCATTAAAACGCCGTGGATTAATACTGACGTTCGTTCTGCTTCATAAAGTTCAGACAATGAATGAAATAATAAAATTAAGGAAGATGCATACATTCTAGTTCGGAACATTTTGTGGGGGCAGCTGTTCTGATGCGCAGCAATTGACCATGCTGCAGGCAGAAACAAGCCCCTGCTTATTTACCTATAAAACCTTTAAAAATGCGAAAATAACAAAATTGCTTCGTGTTACACATTGCTCAAAATACATTTTGTGTTCCAAAATGTTCGACTTACTCGATCAAACCTTGATAAATCTGTATCAAATCCACAAAATCACGAAAAAACAATGTATTGGTATAGGGAGATACGAAAAGTGCAACCCAGCATGGCTAAATGCGCAATCTGCCCTTTTTTTGGCTTCACTTTTGGGCGCTAGAGATAGCAATACTACCCTTGTGGGGCTGCCTGATTGAGGGTACATAATGAAGGTAAAATAACTGCAGGTTATGACAATAAAATAAATACTTTACTGCAAGAAAGAAAAGCGATGAGGAAGTTATACTTTTAAATATCGTGAAAATAGGGAAAGTTTCCCCAGCTTCTGATGAATTTCTGAAATCTGATTTGTAATTGTAACTGATTACAAATTTGACAGATTAATTATAATTGAGCCCAATTACATTTTATCAGTCCTTTTCCCAACACTGGTGTTTACACGTGCCAACACTCAGTGGCGGATCCAGGGGGGGGGAAAAGGGGGAAATTTCCCCCCCCAAATCCAAGAGAATATATTTTCCGAGGCCAGTAATTTAATACTTATAAACCGAGCGCCGTCTATAGATGACGCGTGACGGAGTAATGTTGATGCTAGCTCTTGGCCCTTTACACGAGGCCATTTTGTGCTGCTTCCGAGTCGCGGCACTCATAGCTGAACATTGTTTCAAATGGAGGAGTTCACTCAAGATGTCGACCGTGAGATAACATTGTAACGCCTAGTTGTAAGGAAGAAACACAATGTTTGAAATCGGCGACTGCATTGCACTCGTAGTTCTACTTTGTCTACTCCTCTTCTCCATCGAACGACTGAAGCTAAAGTTCCCCCCCCACTCGCTATGGCCCTTCTTGGAAGTTCCCCCCCCAAAATTTACGCCTGGATCCACCCCTGCCAACACTTGACTTTGTTTTGGGTCTAAATTCTTTTCAAATACGCTTGTGCCTAAAAATTGTTTCTCCAACACCTCCCGAACCAAATTACAAATGGGTCTCCAGCCCCCCCCTGGCGACGCCCTTGCTCGCATGGCCACGTTTTGAACTGAGCTGCTGTATTTGTCGTATTCCATAATATTTTTATAACTTCTTTTTTCCAGAATTTGCATTATTGCACTAAATATTGCGATTTCACTAATTCTAAATGGATGTCGAAGAGTCAGATGAAAATCCCACCTTGCCCTTCTTCGTTGTTGGGGAAAAACTTTCGTCTATTTTCCATCATGGTTCATTTTATTCCAATAAAATTGGGCTGCAATATGTGCACAATTTATCATTGCACGAAAAAGTGCTCATTTCTCTGCGATCAGAGGTTGAGATCACAGAGTACGATCAAATCTGTTTCCATCACAAACCAATGTATTTAGAAAAGTATGAAATTAAGCAAAAGTCATGCTGCAACCCATTTAACAAAAAAAGTAAGTAAGTGCTCGCGATGAAAAACCAAGTGTACTTTTTTAAGAGGTTTGAAACATGCTCTTTCAAATTAAAATAATTCACAAGAGTATCCAAAAGGTCTTTCTTTTCTAAGAGCGGGCAGAAAATAAACCTTTTTTTGTCGTTTTTACAAATGTCATCCTCATAGTTGTCCCTATTTCTAGGGCCTTATATCATGGAAGAAGGAGGAGAGGAAGAGCAGCTCCCATAAGCCCTATGGTAATAAATTTTGAGTGCTGCACTCTGGTGGCCAAACTGTTTTAGCGGCGGCAATTTCAAAATAGAACCCTGAACATCCGCTTGAGATTTCTTCCAATTCAATTCAATCACCGAAAAATTAATGACTTTTCATGGAGAATTTAAAAACAATAATTGGCTTCCCAAAGAATAAACGGAATTTAATACTGAACTCAGGATATTGAAGATGTTTAACGTAAATAATCCATTAATGCTAAAAATTTAAAGTTCGAAGAATTCCACCCATGGAATATGTAACAAATGACAAGACCTCAGGAGAAACAAGTACTAGGAGATGATTTAAAGGATAAAAAAGAGATTATGGTAAATTAATTTTATTTCCAAAAAATCTGCATAATTCATTACATTACAACAAATAAACTCAATAACAATATGTTTATATGAGTTAACAGCAATAACTACTACATATATTATATAACTATACACTATAACAACAAACATCAACAAAATGTACCAACAGCAACAAAAAACACAATACAACAAACCCCTAACAATAAAATTAACCATCTACAGCTCCTTCCTATTCATAAATTTAACCCCCCAGAAAGTTCTTACTCTAATAAAAATGTCTAACAACAAAGACCCAGATGATATGCATGGAAGTGCCACTGCTGGCCCATTAACCAGCATTATTTGTGTCATATATTTCCCAATGCCCTCTCTACCAACAGCATCGGGAAACACACACTGAAATAGTCTTTCCCAATCCTTAATGGCAGCGAAAATTTTCTCTTTGGGGATTAGTAGATTGCCATAATCACCACCTAACTCTTTCTGCCCTTTGAGGTGGGTGAATAGTTGGTGGTGTGCAATGATTCCCCCTGATGTATGCACATCCACTAAGTGCGACCTGCACTGCTCACAATTATGTTTCTTCAGAAACAATTTACAAAGGTAGCCACTTACATAATAAATAACATTCAATTCCTCTAAATCTAAATCTTCACTAAACCTAATATCACTAAATATATCATCTCCATCAAGGGAACCAGTGCTGTCTAACCTAGAACTATTTTTTGAAACAAAATTACTATATTTAACTAAAAACTGTTCTAAATCTAACTCACAATTACTACTCCTAGACAGTTTGGAAACGGATGTGAGCATCAACTGCTTGTACCCTCTTCCAAACTGCACAACTGTGGGGTTTTTGTTACACCCATGTTGCTGTCGGATCACAGAGAACATGTTCTCCAAGGCATCTTGATTCAAAGTTCTGGTCCTTAGCTTCACAATGCCAAACTGATCCTTCAAATCTACCTGTAATTTTAACAAACAACTAATACTAATGAGCCACCCATTCAAGCATGGTGGTTGCCGCCTGCATTCCTCAAAGAAGCTATTCTTCAACTTGAGGAAAGCTTCTTCAAGGAACGCAGCATGAGGGCTTCCCTCCATCATAGCATACCGAAACTTGAATGGGTGGCGTCGCAGCTGATTACTATTAAATGTATCAAACAATTTATCCATAAAACTAAAAAAATTACCAGTATGCATGGCAGAGTTTGGGAGTTTCCCCATGGCAACAAAAGCACAGATAGCAACGTAAACACTAGTACTGAAAACCTGAGAGGCCAATTTCACTTTCATTTTTTTGAAAGCCCTGACATCAGTGTGGAATTTTGTTATCTTTGGTATCATTGTTAACTTGAGTGGATCATTTAGCTCAAACAAGTTTTTGAAATGAGACCATTCTACAATACTACCATCAAAATTCAATCTATACCTAGCTAAATTATTCCTAATAGATTTCAAAAGATGAGGGGGATCAAACATAAAATAAACAACCTCTTCATCTACATAAAAAAAGGGAGACTGATGAGATACTTGAAGCATCCGGCACAACTTGAGGTTATGAGGCCCCTGATCACAAATTAAAACTTTAATACTATAACCTATTATCCTAAGCCTAGTAATACATTCTAAAACTAGACTATGCAATACATTAACATCTGTGCTATTGTTCGTGACCCAGTAGCCAATGGCCTGTTTCCACTTCTTATTTAACCCCTTAACCATAGCAACTAAGCACTGATTCCCCATAGTAGTGACACTACCTTTGCCATAATTACAAAAACCCACAACAGAATCTGTGGTCACATCATAAAATAAGTTTTCTTTTACAGCCATTTCATCAATTGTTAAAGCTACAACCAAATCCTCCCTTTTCATTTTCTTTGCCTGCTCTTCCATAGCCTGCATGGCATTCTCATCCACCCCAGGTTTCACATGAACCTTCTTTTCCCAGCTAATCAAGGATGATCTTGATGGAAGGCAGAGAGTTCTTTGTAAGAATTTATAGGCTCTTGGCCCATGATAGTACATGCTTAATGCGAAATCTTTCATGTAAGGAGGCCACCTCCTCCCAAACTTGTTTACCTTGCTCATCTTAACTTGAGCAAGGAAAAGTTTCTGGGAAGATTTTGGCAGGTACACTTTACAATGATCAATAAAGTCCTGCCTTGTTATCCTCGCTCTTCCCTTCTGCCTCTCTCTAAATAGATTAGAGCGCAGTCTTGCAATGCTGCTAGTGTACTGCATCACTCTTCTTGAGGTGCGTGGAGTCCAGTTCAAACGACTGCATCGTGATCGTGGTGTGGAGACACAGGCTACATTATAAATAGAGAAGAAGATTAGTTCACATAAGGTAGGGAGCTAAGAAGCACCATGAAATCGGGCATGTAACCAATTTAATAAATACAGACAATGTATCAAATAAGTGCATAATAAGGATACTTACCAGCAATAACACTTGCAGAGGGAATACTGGTGTCATCATTTTGAGAAGCTCCCGCAGAAGGTGAGCCATCATTTTTCCGTGGAGTGGAAGGAGTGCCTTCCCCCACAATGGGCTCAGTGATGGAGTCATCCACATCACACACTGAAACAAGAATGAAAGCTATTATAATCACAGAAATAGTCAATGAAAAGGGCATCTTAGGGCAGTAATCACAGTTGCATAGTGATTTACTGAATAATCATGCAATCACAAATCAGTGATTATTCTCATATCACTGATTCACAATAATTCCATAATTCAGGAATTAGAAATAAGGCTTATTATTAGTTATTGGATTAATATAGCGCTCGAGTAATTAGAAATAACATGAAATTTTGTTTTCCTCAAGCTCAATATATGTAACTAATTAGCCACTTAACCACTAGCAACAGTTCCCTATATACTCCACCGCACTTTACCGCAATATCGTCTGCTTTTTCAGGCAGGACATAAACCAATAATGAAGGAAAATCTATTGCTTTTCACTTAAGTATCTGCCGCGATCATATTGTCTAAAACCAATGTTTAATTCAACTTGAAATAACAAGATGACGAATTGATTACGCCCCAGACGGTAATTCACGATTCGATAATTCATGCATAGAATGAAAACATGAATAGAAAACGTATTTTCGTCATTTAAACTCACCTTCTTCCTCCCCAAACTTCCATTCGTAACGGCTAGGAATAGCGTTCGGTTTCAGTAAAACACGTGGCGTTTTACTTTTAAAATCTCCCTCCGTGAAATGGTCACTGCAGAGCCGCATATTCTTTACGTTCTTCCCCATCAAGTCTTCCCGGAGAGAGAACTTCAGCCAGTGAAACGCTCTGAGGGAAAAAACATCTCATTTAAGTACATACATTCATTACTTGTTATCACCAACTGTTGCTCATAATAATGATAAAACTCACCTCACAGGATCTTTCGGGAAAACAAACAATGATATCGGTTCATTCATTCTGCAGCCGAAAAAATTATTGCACCAAAGGGCAGCGCAGTAATTCCCACGTTTCCTCTTCATTCCGGCACATGGCGTCTCCATTATGGCCGAATTTGGCTGTTAACTGAATAAAAAATTCTCGCCAACACTGATACGATTTGCTACGTAGTTACGGATATAGAACAACAATACTGTTATTCTTACTCCAAAAAGTAAAGTTTCGAGAACACCAATAATCAATTGGAAGATACCTCTTGAAAACTGATGCTTAACTCAAAGACCTTCACTCCTGGAACACTCAGCGTGCAATGGCTGCCATGCTTCCAATTTCCGAGCATCGAAGTACTTATTCTTTGCCAGCCAATCAGGAAGCGGCGGCGCGGCGGCTTAGAGTCCTTAGAGTAGGATGCGCTTCGGTCGAATCTAACAAGCAGAGACATCTACAGCTATACGATAGAACGTCGAAGCTGCTCTTCCTCTCCTCCTTCTTCCATGCTTATATGCTCGAGATGAAAAACTAGATATACCTTTTTAGAGGGTTGAAATCATTCTCTATTTAATAAAAATGTTTCAAAAGAACTTCCAGAGGGTCTTTTATTGTAAAAGCGGGGTAAAAATAGCCTATTTTTGGCTTTTTACAAAAACTGTCAAATGTTGACTCAATTTATAAAATAATGGAAAGTACTAGGATAATGAAATTTTATATGTGTAAACTATATATAGACTATATATGTATTGATATTTTATCATGCGCAAAGTTTAAGTTGATTATATCTTTTCTTCTTGAAATATAAAAAGCCAAAGTTTTAATTTTTTTCGATCTGCAATTTTTTGGGCCAGATTTGCACAGAATTTTCTGCAAGGAGGTCGCTCTTACAGTTATATTTATTATTTTGTTTAATAGAGCGCAAAATGTCATTCAAGATAACCGAAGTTTATTTACTTCATAAAACAATTCTCTGAGATACAATGCCTCAAAGTTACTGAAAACTCTTAGTCATATTGAAGAAGGCAGTACACAGGGTCAAATAAACTGCTATATCTCAGCAAGTATACCATCGGTGAAAATAAAACTTTACAAATGTTCATAAGAGAGAAGTATAAATGTCCGTGCAAAATTTCATTGAAATCCGTGATAGTCGAGCGGGGCACTTCTCTGAAATCAGACCACTTGGCATGGAATGACTCTTTTTAACCCGCCTTCCTAGGTAAAGTAGACTTTTGCTAAATATAGTATAAGTATGATACTGAATTATATCTCAACTTATAGTAATGTTACAGTTTACTTAGGGATATTTTTATTTTTCAGTTAAAAAAAGTTCACATTTTTCTGGAGATGCAGCATTAATGCCAATGTTTAATAACGAAAGTTCCAATTTTCCTCGAGAGATGGCATTAGTGGCAAAGTTTATAAACCAAAGTTCCAATCTTCCTCAAGAGATGGCATTAGTGGCGTAGTTTATAAACAAAAGTTCCAATTTCCCTCAAGAGATGGCATTATAGTGTCGAAGTTTATAAACAAAAGTTCCAATTTTCCTCAAGAGATGGCATAAGTGTCGAAGTGTATTGTATAGTACATTTAATTTTATAGTACATTTAATTTAATGTCAATTCAATTATGGCTATCGATCTCGGTATGGACAAAACACGGAGATCGTGAAAATTTGACTTTATTTGAGATTTGACAATAGAGAAAAAAGATCTAAAGATTCCTTCGATAGAAAGAGGAGATATAATAATTCTAATATATTAATAATCGCTTCTTGTCTGGCAATGGCGTATGACTTAGTGGGAGCATCAGAGACGATAACTGGAATGAGAGATGTCGGTGTGTTCTTTTTTACACACCACTTCCGGATTATAAAGCCGATACATTAAATGTAAAATTGATCATCAAAAAAATTGCGCATTGCTGGAAAAAATTACTCATGTATAAAGGGTAGATTATTATACAATTTGATGTAAATATCATTGCCACAAGTTGCAATGTATTGGAGAAATTAGATGATTAAATACAATGTGACGTCACCATTCTGCTGGTTGCTTACTCAATTTTCGTTTTGCATCGCTGCAAGTGCAATTGAAAAGACTTGGAAGAAATAAATAAATAGGAAGTTAGTGCATAAAATTGACTACAAACTGTGTAAAAAACCATGTTTCGTCGTAGCAAAGTTACGAAGAAAAAAATTAATATAGTTCTCCATCGCTGAAGTACGCATTTGATAACATCGACATAATTCATACGTTTCCTTTTTTTAAATAAAAAAGTTATTTGTATTAAATTATTTACTTTTATCAATTAATTGTTATATTGTTTATTGATATTGTATTAATTATTCATATATTTTAGAAGTAAACGTCTCGAAAAAGATTCGATTCCCATGAATACATCGAAAATGGCAAAGGTCTATTTACTGGTCGAACTTTTTAAATTAAACTTTTACATTAACGCTATATTTTAAAACTTACGAGGAAAATTGGAACTATTGTTAATAAACTTCGACACTAATGCCATCTCTTGAGGGAAATTGGAACTTTCGTTTATAAACTTCGACACTAATGCCATCTCTTGAGGGAAATTGGAACTTTGGTTTATAAACTTCGCCACTAATGCCATCTCTTGAGGAAAATTGGAACTTTTGTTTTTAATAAATCACCACATTGTTGCACCCATCCTTATTTGAACATCTTAGGAATGACTTCATCCGTTGCTTTAAAATTACCTCCTCTTCTAAGAAACAAAAAATCATTTATATCAGCTGAAATTTTCTGGTAGGCTCACATTTAAGCCTGGTTACAGGAAATCCAACTATGTATAATTATTAGCTAACATTCCACCATTTCCTTTTAAAAACACCAGCTTTTCAAATGAAGCATCACTTAAGCTCTGCCTTTGGGGGCTATTTATCAAACCTGCAAAAGAAAATAGTCGTTCTACTGGGCCACTTGATGTAATGCTTGTTTTGTATTTTAAGAACATTTGCCTTACCAAAGGATGTTTTTTCAAAATACTCAGGCACTTGGATTTATCATTTAAAAACTTCAATATTTCTAAATCACAGTTGTTGCTTTCTACCATTTTTATGCTGCTTTCCTCGAAAGAAAACCATTCATCATCAGTGGATAAGTCATCATCACACTTCGGGGTTGTTGTTTTCATTCCTCTAGCTGAATTAACTATGAGGTCTTGGATCTTCTTCCTCTGCTGATCCCCAATATCAGCTGGCAGCCACCTCATTAAAAAAAGGATGCGTACATGTTCTAAGAATGGCCTCACTAACTTCAGATACAAGAAGGAATTGCTTTTGGAATCTTCCGCAAAGACTTGCCTTAACTGATTGTAGAAGTGGCGAACGTAACTACAGTAATGAAAATTTCTTGACCCCATTTCTTCAAATTTTGATTTTAGTATGAATGAGTATGTAGCAACTGACCGTAGAAGCAGTTGATTCCTTGCAGACGATCTAGTGTTATCGGTGGTTATAAGGTTTTTAGTGACCATAACTTTGTGATACATACTGATACTCAATCTACATCTATAGTTACATTTGGTGTCTGAGAAAAGGTCGCTTTATAAGGAGATGATGTAGAGGAAAAGTGTACAAAATTGCCCCGAATTCTTAACGATTTGCTGCCTTTATAAATTGTTCCTTATAAATACGTTTAATTAGATTCTATATATTTTATTAAAGAAATAAGTTGCTAAAAATTCATATTAAAATTAGAAGAAACTTAACTTCTTTCATTCAAAAGTTATGAGCCTCCATAATGATCCATGTTCATCGATTCTTTGCAAAAATTTGGAAACTTTAAGCAATAATAGCTTAACGCAACAATAATAACGCAAAAAAATCATTGAGCTGAAACCAAGTCTCTATTGGTACGAGGTACGCAAGTATGGAAAATTTCGCAACTTTTAAAAAATAGGCGTCGATTTCTGTTCGATTTTCCGTGGAATCGCCTGCTGGGTTCTGGGGGGAGGGGGGCAATTACCCCTACTGTCCCCCCCTAGGGGCCGCCAATGATAAGGTGAGAATGTTGGTGTTGATATACACTGCCCACTGTTGATGACACTGCCATTCGCCTCTGGCGGCTCGTGGGGTATGAATCTGAATCTAACAATAAGACTTCGGACAGCACACAGTCAAAACTGAAAACGAACGCGTTTGTAAGCGTTCTCTGTCCCGCGGCTGGATCAATATTTTATAAGAACGATGAGAATTCCTCCAGGAAAAAAAATGAAACCAATTAAACAGCGTAAAGCCGATCTCCGACAATTTTCATACGTGAAATGAAAAGTATTACCACCGGAGTATTTTGAAAATACAAATTACTCATAGAATGTATTTTCAATACAAATACAAAATACTACGCTTGAAATGTATTTTCAATACAACATACAAATGTATCGAAAATACTTATTTAAAATACATGTATTTTCGATACCGCCCAACTCTGTGTATATGTATGTTTGTACATATACTTGAACAGAAACACAAATACATTATAACATACATAAATGCTCATATTGACATTTCCTCCATGGGTGACCCAACCAGCATAAAGTTAGATCCAGTTTAGGTCATAGGAACATGCAAGGCCTTCCACCACAACAAGGTTTTAATCTAGGGCAGATATTTTGGACCCTAAAGAACATAAGAATATAGTACCATAAATGCCACCAGGTAGCAATATTTTGTTACATGAACGATTTATCATTATTCTTTAGGTTTAAGTTATCTAAAAGTAAAACCTCAAAAATGTATTTTAAGTCACTAATGCTTAAAAAAAGTATCAAATAGCAAATATGTTACAATGAAATTAAGAGGTTAAGAAATTTGGATTTGACCAACATTTTTTAAATGGAACATGATTAGAAAACACACTCATGTTATGCCAAAGCTATATTTGCATATCATTCCATCTTGAACATTTAACTTCGATCGTTTCCCTTATAACAACTCTTAGTGAACTTTATAATAATGAATAAAATTCAAACTGAAAAGGAAACATGGAAAGGTTTATCTTAGATTAAATTACCTTCCAACATTTGAAGGTTTATCTTTCTGCAAGAGACAAGTTTTATCAATAATGAATCCTCGTGTAAATCTTCTTTCGATGATTATTTTGGTCTTGAGGAGTTAACTGGAATATCAAGAGAGATTGAACTGTGGAAAGAATACTTATTTTGTAAACCTTCAAGTTGAAATATCATTTGGTATATACATCCTGCAAATAAAGAAATCACAAACTTTTACATAAAAATAGTATTACTCTAAGAGAGTTCCATTTAAGATTCTAAAATTAAACAATGAATTTGAGGTATGAAAACTTTACAACCTAAATACGAAAAACAATTTCGTAGAAAAAAATACAATTTTCATTCATTAGGCTTTATTCTTATTATATAGATGGTACATTTGGGCCACAACATACATAATCTTTGCCTTTGTGTAATTGGTCCTGACAAAAATAAATAGAGAGTTACAAACAATTGGAAGAAACAATAAGAGTATAAAATTAATACAATACTTCTATTTCCTTGCCAAACATTTGCACATGCAATATTAGCAATTATGAGATTCTTTATGTACCTCACCTATGCTAGGCTATTACGAAACACACGCCTGTATATTAATTGCTGCTATAAATGTCCAAAAGATTTTGAAAACTTTACATAGCCCAGCATTCATTAAGAGTGAACCTCTTCACACACAGTTAATGATTTTCTGTAAAGATAGTTATGTAACATTCACAATATTTGAGGATTATCGTTTTTCCTCCTAGTTAGAAACAAAAAGTTAGCCCATTATTATATTGATACAAGGTTTTAAAGTATTTTCTTTATTTTGGTTTTATTTTAACAGAAATGTGTGAGAAGTTTACAGCAGACATTACTTAAGATATGAAAATGTTATGTTACAAATAAAACAGCTTTGTGTATTTCATGACTTTGAATGTAAAACTGAAAAGATATGAATAAAAGAGTTATTTTGCTTCCACCAATCCATGCCTTTAAAATAGATTAAATTCAGCATATACATTGTTGTAAAGGAAATTCACAAATCCAAAAAATCAACAAAACAAAAAAAATAAAAAATAGTGATGGTCCTCTAATGACATCTAGTGCCTTTGGATGTTCAGTCTCGGATTTCTATAAAAGATTGGCTTTAAAACCTATTAAAGTAAATGTATTCAAACATCATTTGTGATGAAAGCTGCCTTTAAAAATAAGACTGAAATGCTTTGGTTATTCATTAAAAAATTAAAAATCTTGGTGAGCAAAATTCTTTTAACACAAAATCTTTGATGTTGTGTTGGTGGGCACACAATAACTTAGCTGCGATTAATCACCACTATCATGCTTGAAACCCCAAGTATAGATTTGTTTTCATTCAGCTTTAATGAAAACTACTCATTCCTATACAATTTGAGATATATATTTTAATCCTTTTGATTAAGTTAACACTATCATATTCGATTATGGCCTCCTTACAAATGCCACTTAAACTTAGCAGCATTCATATTTATACAATAGTTGCGAGTTTTAGACATTTTCGTAGGATCTAAAACAAGCAACAAATTTTGTATTTGGTAAAAAGCAAATGAGTCATCAGTTTTCCAAGGTCACATGTACATTCATGACACTTTTAGCAGCAGTATTATTTTAGGTAGTAGTAATATTTTATTATCATATTTACATATGCCTGCATCGATTAGGATTTATGTCCCTAATTTTTTCACTCGAACACATTGGTGAACAATAGTTGTATATATATATTTATATTTTTTATATATTCCTATTCTGGAAGGTGAGGATTACACTTAATTAACAAAGAGGTTAGTAACCATGGAAAAGAACTTCTTCGTTTCATTGGGGAGGGTGAAGGTAGTTTTGGTTTTTTATGCTTTGTTATTTCTTTGAAATACATTCACAAAAATGCATTCCAAAGTTTGGTTCAGTCTGATTCCTTCTGTGACAACAAACATACACCTTATCTAATCCTGTCTTTTTACAAGGGTTTAACTATAATTTGAATAGCATTGCTTTGGATATCTATTTTATTACATAGTCTCTAATAGTTGCTACTTCAACATGTTTCTACCAATTTTCCTTTGGTGGTAGCACCCATTCACTCACTCAATCACCCATAAATCAAACACCTCTCACATTCTTAATGACCAGATTAAAACATATTCAATAGATACATTATGTGTGTACCTGTTCAGTAAGCAGGTCTCAAGTATAAAACATAACTTAAGGCTTACAATTGACGAATCACACAAACCAATTTACAGTAACCACTCATACATCTTTCATCCGTATGTTCACACATCATATATGCCACTAAGATTCTTTATGGTAATAACACAGGATCCCAAATAAAGAGGGAACAAATCGAAAAATATCAAAAGCTGTCACCATCTCCGTCTGATAAACAAAATAAATTTTTCATAAATCATTCTAAATGGAAACAAAACTGTCTGCCATTCAACAGCAAACACCTTATGACTCACACATATGCATATCGATCATATATATATTGTTAAAATTAAAAATAAATAAATCACATATATTTCACAAAACTACCATGTCTAAATCATTTAACTCGGGGAATTGCTGCAACAGCGCAGCAGATTTAAGGAGCTGTAAAAACCTCTTGAAAAACAATGTCTGGTTCAATCAATTGCTCAACAATGACTTCACATCAAATATGAATTAAGATGCAGTGATAAGGGAATAACTGACGTGTAAACCACAGCTGGGTTCATATATGCAGCTTCTATTGGCACAGTTCACTATTGAGAAGGATGAGAGGCAATTCCTGCAGTACATAACAAAAGTACTAACAAGCTTTGAAATTTCTACTGGCCTTTTTCTCTGACTACTTAATCTAGTGATGCACAAAACACAGGGAAACTCCACCACCACTTGGTATGCCTCTTCTAATGATGAAAGCTGACAATTGCTGTTTATTTTATAAAACAGGCTATGGAATGTTTGCTGGGTATGTGGCTAAGCACATCAATACGGAAAGAGCCAAGTAAAGATGTATGGGAAAACAAGGAGTTTGAGGGTTGGTTGACAGTAAACACAGTTTCAATTCCTTCCTAGGCCACATTAAAACAATAGAGAATCATTGGGTACATCATCAATCAGATATATATGTAATATATACTGAGAGACATGGTCCAACATTGGCTCTTTGTGGATTTTATATTGTACTTCATTCACAAATTTCCAGAATCATGTCCCGCAGAATTTCTAGAAGAAAAATGAAAAAGATCCACACATAAATACTTAGGCTTGATCTGAAGATGAAACTACATCACACTGATTTAAAAAAATTTCCAGACATCTTTTGAATCACATCCATAATCCAAGCATACATCAAAGTTACTCGTTTGTATAATACACAACATACTACTGTATGAAGAATGGTGAGCATGACACACTCACAGTATGAGCCATTTCTTAGTCATAGTCTCACAACTATGATTTCTTCAGAACACCAGCAAGCCAATTAGCAAAATGGATATACAATCAATAGCTTTTGCTTTAACATAGGCTTGGGGGCTTGCAAGCAGTATTCTGCTGAAAAGTTGTCTTCTGAGGAAGGAGAACCTTCTACCAAGGCAAAAGAGCAAAAACTCAAAGGCTGTATACATGTTAACGGGTCCAACAGCATTAATCCTTAATTACTGTCTTACTTGATGATTATTGTCCATTAGATCCAGATAAAATTGGAACATAGTAATGTATAAATGAAGAATAAGAGATATACATTTATATTCAGACCCATGGTTATATGTACGTTTTCTTCATGCTAGACACAACCCTCTTTCTTGCCTTGGACCAGACTTAAGCATCTTTCTCGATCCGCCATGATGCAACTCTTTCCTCAACAACACTTGTGATGCATCCTTACCAACAGAATCCTTCAACTTGTGCAGAGCTAGGTTTCAGTTGGAAGTCAAACCAGTAACTTTTCTTTCAAAGGCTTTTTTAGACCATCCTTCATTTTTTAGCACCTTTTTTCATACTGATAAGTTATAATTTATTTCAAGCATTCATTTGATAATTTTTGAATACTTTTTGATTTAAAGTTTGCTTTAAGGAATTAACACCGATAAATCCTTAACTACTTGAATAACTCCATCCACTCAAAGTTCTTCGATTCATTCAAAGATCTGAAGTAAGTTGTGCAAATTTCCCTAATGGTGATATTTCCACAAATAATTCTTAATCCTCTCTCTTCTCAGCCAAATTTTCTTCAACAGGAAATCATTCTTCTCATTCAGTCCACAGCCTTCGTGCATTACGACCTAAATCCATTTCTGCTACTAAATTTGAGGTATGAACAACCACTCAAACCTTGCCATTAATTATTACTCTTATCAGTCGTCGGTCCCACGATCAATACTTTCCTCCCAATCAGAATACTCGTTATCCACTTCGTTGGCCCTCCCAATCAGATCTCACTGGCTGGGTAGACGAGTTGTGTAGTATCAGGAATGTGCCCCACTGCCCATCATCCCTCCTCCAACATCGAGAGGTCCTCCTCCTACTAATCCCATTCCACTGCTACTCCCACTTCCCATCGGAGATGGATCTACTCGCCGATCCGTAGCCATTGATAACAAAGCAAGGAATTCTTGATCTAACAACTGTCTTGCCTGCAAGAGAAACGAGAGAATGGATTCATTCGTGGTGAATTTAGAAGATGATTATCCTTTTAAATTATGATATTATTAACAAACTGACTAAATGAAACAAAACATTTACCTGTACCACAGAAGGATATAATACCTGACTCAGGTTTCAACGGGTCACATCATCGCAATGTCACGGAATTTCAAAATCTGGGTCTCATAATAAATCCTTCAGTGGTACAGAAAAACTTTTTATTTCATTTAATTCAAGCCTTGCCATAATCTATTGACGGTATATTATTAGTTTTAAACTTATGCTATCAAAGATTAACACTGCGAGTATGGACCTCGCTGTCGTCATGCCGAGTACGGACATGGAGAGACAGACTTTTGGAATCAATTTCTAGGCAATATTTACTTCCCATGAAAGTACTTCATTGGCATTTGGTATGAAATTACCTAAGCTTTCAGTGAACTGATCTTGAGTAAACATAAAAATTCAAAGTAAGCAAGAAAGCCTTTCATAATGATACTTGTTTATACTTTGCAAGTGTTGGAAACTGTTTATGTGAACGCCATGTTATCTGAAAATTGTAACTGTAAGTACCTGGGCATACAGAAAAATCTATAACTCAATAGTTGTAAGATTTTACCTGTGTATTCTGTGTAGGAATTTGAAGAGCGAGTGCCATACTGTTATGATCGAATCCTTCATCTAGAGCAATCAATGCTCCGTGAACTCCTGATTCCAGTAAATTGGTAGCATATTCCTGTCAAAGAAAGAAGTTTTCAATTCAAATGGGAATGTATTTACATATTTTGAATTTGGACTTATTAAAAAATGTCGAAAGAAATCATACAATCCAAAAATACAGATGATAAATAATTAAACCTTCTCGTAAATATTGAAATTCTTGAAAATACATTCCTGAAGAATGAAAGAATAACTAATTTCATGAAAATTCTCAGCTGTTTAAATCAAAGCATAATAAAGAAATCATTTTATCAAAAGTTAACCAAAAATACTACTTATTAAGTAGCTCTTAAAGGACTGATGATCTGTGTAATTGTTTTATTTTGAAGATATTTATATCAATATAATAATAATAAGTAAATTTATTCCATCTTAAAGAGAATACAACAAAATAAAAAATAAAAAAAAAATATTCAACATTGTGATGGAATTAGGTACCCCATAGGTAAAACCTGTTTTGGGGTTACCATCAAACTAAAGTACACCCAAAGTACATGCAAAACTAGCCGATATTACTCCAAAATAGATATCTCTGTCCCCCATACATACCTTTAGGCCTATAGAATTAACCCATCTAATGACCCTGTCATTTGACCAAACCAAACAATCCTTAACATCATTTTCACAAGCAGCCCTTCGATCTTCAAGTTGTTTCTTATCATAATTCACTCTCTTCAAACATGATATCCCATATTGCAAGCTCGTCCTGGATAAAAGAATGAGAATAGGAAAATTCAAAATGGAGAATTATGGAAGAGGAATAGATAATACTTCACCAAAAAAAAATGATGATACCTGAAACATCTTGATTGAAAAGCTTACCTGTGAAAACTATCCACCATTTTTAGTTGACCTCTCAAGTCTTTTTTAGCTAAATGATCCAACATTCTGGCATCCACTAGGCATTCCATAAACGTTGACCTATAGATAAAATTAGGACTCATGAATATTAAGTAGGGTTCTGAGAGAAAACATTAAAATCATAGGGGTGAACATTTCTTACCTATATTGCGGTAAACCTAATGAAGGGAGCCATGCGTTTCCAACCCATTCATGGTTCATATCTCCAAAAGCAAGAGTAGTACGAGATGTCTGTGGTGCTGAAGGCGAAGTTAAGGAAACCATTTCTTGAATTGCTAGGCGTAGTTTCAGTCGATGCAAAGGATTACTGAAATTGTAGAAAGTCAGATATAATGAAATTCATCCATTTATAAATGGCAAAATACTCAGTATGATACAACATACTAAAAGGCAATGGATGCATATACATAAGGCTACAAGGTTTCTTAAGAGGAAAGGTCAATGTTGTCAAAGTTCATCTTAATGTATAAAAGTGTAACTATGAATAATAAAGAAAAATTAGACAGACCTGATGCCAATTTCCCTCTGAATTTCGGTATCTGAGAGAGCTGACATTATAGCACCAGACTTCACGTTAGCTCGACATGCTGCCACATACCAGGCAGGCATTCCAACCCACAGTTCTAGCCAGGCGACTATTGTAGGCCCATTCCAGAGTGCAAATGGTGTTCCAGCTTTCATTGCCTCTGCTAACAACTCATGCCTAAAAAGGACCAATTGATTTTATGAATGATTGGAGAGAGCTATATTTTTTAAACAAAAATATACTGCAAACGAATGAAAAGATAAATTTGTGAAAATTTACACAATATTAGTATATTTCTGAAAAATACCAACAAGGATTCAGTATAAAATAAACAATATGAAATATCCTTACCATTTAAGTCTGATTGTTTTCATTAAACTTTAAAAATAGATCCAATGCTTAATTTCCTTTAAAATTAATCAACATTAATAAACCTCAGAAAAATGGTAGCATAGCTTTTACTTTTGCATTGTTTATTTTTGTTTTGCTTTTCTCAACAATCAGACCCAGGATTATCACAAATATTTTTTATCCTGCATTCTATGGAGATATTAGATTTATAAAAAGAAAGACTTTATCAAAAATAAGGAAAAGTTACTTAAAACACCTAAGGCTTTCTTAGACTTGTTTTTAGTCAAATAACTCCTTTATTGACCATCGTCTTACATGGTAATGATGCATAAACCTAACTAATATTGGATAAATAGGTAAAAAACTTACTTCCTCTTTTTCCGTCTATCAAAATCTCCCTTTTGCCCCAGTCCTGCTGCACCAGAGCTTCCAACTCCAGAGCTCACGACCCCAACATCGGAATTTCCTCCAAATCCTCCAAGGGAATCAGCCCCATAACCTGACATCATGAGCATTCCAGAATCTCCTGATCCTGACATCATAGATGGATCCTTGGTTTTCACCTGGAAAGGAAATATATTTCAAAACCATGTTAGTCATTCCAGTACAATTATTTTACAACTTTCAATTGTAGCAAATTTCATAGAAATAATTTAATGAGGATGAAACATTTGAAAAGATATTGTAAGGAGCATCATTCTTAAGAACGACCAAACAGCTAATTGACATGGAATTGACAGGAGAAAATCAATGTTTTCCACTGTGTAAGCTTGAATAGTTTAACAACATGAAATTAAGCTTGACTGCATTCAGTTTCCAGATTTTCAATCCATCATAACATTTTCAACAAATGATATGTTCTGGCAAAATTCTTTTTTGACAATTTTTTCCCTAAATTAAAAATTAGTACAAAAGTATAGCACAAGAACTATACTTATATTTGAAAAAATATAATTTATGAATATGCATTGAGAAACCAAATCACCTTTTATTTGTTCACACACACAATTCAGGCATTCAACGAAATATGTTTTAAACACAAAATCAGTTGATATTTGACATAGTTCCAGCTGTCATTACAGGCTTCACTTACACTATATTGATACATATATTACCATACTAATCCCAATAAAATGTTAATGAATAAAAAACAATGATTTAACTTACCAGATTCTATTTTTATAAATGAACTAGTACAATTTTTAAGGAGAGTTATCTTCCAACTTCAATCAGAATTGAACTCGGATAAGTTCTTTATGTTAATTTTAAATTCTATTAAGGATTCTTAAAATGGAAGAAGAAAATACATTCTTTAAATAATTCCAATACACAAGAGAAGAGGATTATTATGAAAATAATAGGAAAAAGTAGAAAAATGAATACTTCTTAAGCTATTTCTATATGTCCACATTGGAAAAATAATTTTGACTTACCTTTTCCTTTTTGCTGAAGAATCGGCCAAGAGAAGACTTAATTCCTTTCTTCTTTGCCTGAGGTACATTTTTGTGCAATGAGTCCTGGCTGCTGTTGGTGTCACATCATAAGTTCAGAGATGAAACAATGCGAAAACATACTAATTAATATAAATAAGATGGTATGAATGCTGACTTCATTTTTACCAAGGACGCCAAGTGTTTAACAGCTTGAATATTTCTACTTTCCTGTTCCCAAGAATAAATTATGAGATGTGTGCTGATAAAATGGGATACTGAATTACACTTCCCAGAAGGCTAAAAGATTTGTTATGAATCAAATTCAAAATTAGATGACTGAATGACCTTAGATGGTATTGCATATGATCCAAATTTATTGTTCAACTGGTTATTTGAATGATAAAAAATATTGGCTAAACCAAAAAATAGCTATTAAAATTGCCAGGCAAATCCATTAAAAGTAAATAAATTTCAGTCAAAAGATGGAGAAATAGTAGGATATCTCTCACATGTTAAAACTGAAAAATGGTAAGAATAAATCAAAAGGCTATTAAACAACTGCTATACAACACAAAGGTAACTAAGATACGAAAATTCAACACATGTTGATGAATCTGAACGGAGGTATAATTTTCACAGAAATGTACAATATTTAATAACAAGCAAAGTAAGCAACAGAAATAAATTAATTATCTGCACTATAAATCCAATTGAATCCAATCTATAGCGCAGTTGGTTGAATTTAGTATAACATTATGTTATAAAAGGCACATTTAGAAGTATCTGAAAACAACACATAATGCAAACGATAGCTTGAACATGAAATTGAAGCATGTACAGCATGAAACACAAATGCAATATATAACCAAGTAATATTTTTACAATTACCTAAAGAATAAATTAGTGACGCTATGATAGTTTGTCTTAAACTGCTACAGTTGTTAGTATTAGTTAGTATCAATTTGCTACATTCAAGTAAATCACCCCATATATTAATTACAGTGCCTAAATGCCAAGAGAATCTGTAGAGCACTGATCTGTAGGTAATTTGGATAGAGTAGTTGAATACTATGCAATTTCTGTAATTCACTAATGGGCATCCTCACTAATTCCTGAAGGGTTATATACTTATGTACCTACTGCAACATTTTCTACAAGACTGTTTAAGATTTAAAAGTAATGCTGATCATAATTTATGTGAAATATTTGAAACATACAGTTCAAGATAAAAGGAAAAGAAACTCCTTTTATCTTGAACTGAAAGAAAGGAAAAGAAAATTTTCTTTTTATCATATTTATCACCTTACTGTCTTGTAAGAAACACGTGTAACAATATTTACAGACTCTAAAGAGAATTATGGCAGTAATCAAATTTTTCATGCTATGAACACTTCAGCACTACTTTCATCCTAATTTTCCTACGTAAAATATGAAATCCTACGAAATTTTAATAAATTTTAGCAGACAAAATCTGCTGGGCTAAACTGCTGGATATCTACTGGGGAAAGCTACAACAAGGTACGAACTACAAAGACTAATAACGTTATCATCCATGCGATGACTTTTGGGGTCCTTCCTGACACCCAATCTACAAACAGAGCTGGTGTAATAGTATTCCAAAGATTCATAACCTGTACGGCAAATAGTCCTGCAAAACAGCACCATGAGGAAGGGTGTACGACTGACCCGATGAGGACGTTGTTGAGGCATTATACACGGCAGTTCTGTGTTGGAGAAAAAAGAAATATGGGAGGGAATTTGGGGGCAGCTGTTTGTTGATCTTAAAAGACTGTGGATGCAGATTCCAAATAAAGAAAATTGTTTAATGACATAAGGCATAAATACTAAGAGAAATGATTCTGGATTTGTGATTTTCAAGAAAGAAAAAAGGATTAAATCAAGACTAAACTTGTTTCATCAGGAAATATAAAAGTCATCATCCCCTTTAATTTCAGGTTGATACAGCATACATATTCATCTGCAAAATTATTATCAAGGGTTTATGATTTCCAAACCTTATAATTCTGCCAGTAAATACATTATTCTCAGAAGAGTAAATGTAAAAGAATGTGAACTGTAATTTAACTAAAATGAAAAATGATTCAAATAAATTTATTAACCCTTTTGCAACGGTGGGCTTAGTGGAAAGTCTCTACTGTCTGCTGGAGTACTCCAGGAGAAATTCTTTCCTGGTAAACGGAGACATTTTTGAGCATTGCTGCCTTCAGGTATAAAATATAGCCTTTATTTGAATCCTCAGCCCCAGGATTTCTGACCCTATCGTCATAAATCCCGTGGGGGGCTAACATCCGGCTGCAACCATTTTCAGAGGAATTGTCTGAAACTAAATGTATTTGCACACATTTTGGCAAATGATTATATTGTAATTTTTCTCAATCAAACATTGAAAATGAAAGCAATGTCTTGGGTTAAAGATGTACAACTTTTAAACGAAGTTCTTGTGTTTATATTTACATATTTACTATATTTCCACATGGTTTCCATCTATTAAAAACAAAACATTTTTCATCCCTCTTTCACATCTGGGCTTTGGACTGCTATCTAAAATGAATCGACAGAACATTATGCATAGCATTCTCTAATGAGAGTATTTTTGCGTATCAGAATTTTCATATGAAAATGTAGTAAATACGTTAATATTAACTCTAAAGTTTTGTTTAAAAGTTGTACATTATCAGCATAAGACAAGGATATTATTTCCAATGCAATATTAACTATAATCACAAAATTAATTTATTGGCAAAACGAGTGCAAAAATATATTGTTTCCGGCAGCCCCATGCTCCGACTGGCACTGTAAAATGACCCATCGACCTACGTCCCCCCACGAGCTTGCTGAGGAAAGGGACAGAAATCCCGTGTTCAATGGTTATAATCGGCACTCACAGACCATTTCTACCTGCGTCGTGTCTACACGACGCTGGTAGACACGACGTTCGTTGTTTTGTGTAGGAAAATCTCCATCGGCTCTACACGACATTCGTTCTCTGGCATAGGAAAACCTCCGTCGTGTCTACATGACAACAGGCGCGAAAGGGTTAAGCAAAGGTTTCACTTCTATAATGTATCTTTATCCTCATTATTCATCATTATTTTAACTAGAAGAGAATTCAAATCATTTAACTAGAAGAGAAGAGAATCTGTCAGAATGAATCTCCTATTAATTATTAAAATTAAAATCACTAAGTAAAATTCCACTTCAGAACATTTATTAGCACGACCAGTTTCAGACAAAGTTTGTTCCTATTTGGCTCCTATAGGCCCCGGCTCTGTATACATTCCTTGTTTGCTAGTGGTTCTTTATCTGATGATGAACAAACTTTGGTTGGAACTGGTCGTATTAATAAATGTTGTGGAATTTTACTTAGTGATTTAATTTTAATTGCTATGGAGTTCCACATAGTAGAAGGCTTCTTCTATAGATTGAATCTTCTATATCATCATTGAGATTCCATTTTTAATGATAGCTTCTATATCTTCCAGACGACCATTTTCAGAAATTGACACATTCTGATACTGTTTTGTGCAATAAATCCAGTAATTTCAACTATTTGATGATGTAAACTGTAACTTTTTGGGAAAAAATGGGGACATGAGCACAAGTAGAATTGCACTGAATCCTGTGCACATCAATAATAACGCACACTGAACTTTGAACCAAAATAAGGCCCAAAAGGGTGCTTGTTATTTTTGAGTGACTATGGTAATTTGGAAAAAGTTTGAAATTTAACTTTAAGAAAATCTAATTTACAAAAAATTCAATTGTTAGAAGTTGAACCTGATATATGAATCACTATGCATTCTTGATACTCAATTGACTTTCCTACTAAGCCCAATATCAAAGTATTATTTTCACAAGACTTAGACGATTAAAATCTTAAAGGATATGGAAATGAAAAACCCAAGAAAATAGAAGGAACTGAATATTATATATGCTCTATCAATCTTAAGTGGCATTGTCTTGAAACTGGAGATGGCATATCTCTCATAGTTAGACAAATAGCAACAGCATATAATAAGTTATGAATAAGGATTGGATTTTCTGTTCGTATTGCTGATATTAAGCTCCCTTCATAATTTAAAACACATCAAAGATATGCTGTAAGTATTTTCAAGTCTCTTGTTTTTTTCAAAATGTAATGCACAGCAAGCATTGGAATTGAGGAAACTACAACAGATTGTTGACAACTGCTACCTTTGAAACATAATAAAAATTTTTCAATGGAAATACCAAGTAACTTGAAAGTTTCCAGATTTCATTCTTTTGTTATTTTTATAAATGTGTGTTTATGATGATAAAGACTGGACTGGGATACTAAAGAAAATATTTATAAGAAACATGATGGATACTGAAAGATAAATTCTTGGGTGAGGAAAACATAATATGCCTTTGATGACTTGAGGGAATCCCAAAATGTTACTTCCGATGACTAAATTAAACAGAGTTGACTAACTTAAACTTCCCTTTTCATGAGAAGTCAACAACATAAATTATACATTTTTCAGGAATGATTTATACTTAGAACAGTTTTTAAAGGAATTAAAAAACATAATTACAATGAAGGATTATAATATGATGAATTTATTCATACTGCATTGTTTTCTCTAAGGATTCTAAGAGAAGAAATGGGTACATATGATGATCCATATCATGCTCCTATTCAAAAACATAATTTATCAAATAAATAGAAAATTTGATGGATGATGATAGAAATTTCTATCTTCTTGCAAGTTGTGAAGTAATAACACTTGGAAATGTTCTCACCTCAATATAAAGATAGATAATAAAACAAAAATGTAGATAAAAGAAAAAACGTGTTAATGCAAACTACAGCAAAGATTATCAAAATAAAAATAAACAATTATGAATAGTACTGAATTCATAGCAGAAGAATCGAATATAATTCAATAACACAAAATTGGTGTATCTCAAGCAGAGAAGGTAGAAAACTATGCTTTGAAAACAAGAAAGCCCTATAACCTCGTAATCTAGAAGTATGTTATGATTTTAGATACCAGTTAAAACTTCAACCAATTAAAACTCAGAAACATCATTGATCCTATTATCTCAGTAAATGAAACACAAAGATTACTATGTATTATTTGTTAATAATACTTAATTGTTAATTTGATTTGTTAATAATACTCTATTAAGAACCAAACAATTTAAAAAAATGCGATTAGATGATGAATTAAAAGCTGAAATAACCAAAGAAATATATCAAAATAATTCAATGCAAATACATTTAAATTTCAACTAAGAGCAAGTAAGAGCAAGGAACCTTGTTTACCTGGTCAGAGAAATCATTTTTTTGGAATTGCTACACACAGCACTGTAAACAGCTCCAAAAAAATGCATTTCTGAACAATTACGCTAAAATATAGTAGCAATCAACTTTCTGGTTTTCCTAAAATAAATGTTAATAATAACACAGTAAACCGGGTTCCCCATTCATATTTAATACAAACACATTAAAAATGTTTTAAATTTGCAATATTTTAAAATATTAAAAACTGGAGATGATATTATATGGATATGTAAGTAAAGTGGGTTTTAATAATGATTTAGTTTTGCTAACCTTACTTTTAGCAAAGTTAAATATTGCATTAAATCACTAACCTGCGCAACTCTTCCGAGCTCTGTGCTAGAGCCTGAGCAACTCTTTCAAGACGCAGTGAGCGCGCAGATGCAGAAGATGAGGCAGAGAGCATGGTTTGTGTTGGACTACCACCAGTTCCTCCAGGTCCAACACCTCCAGCCCCAACCATACCCATGCTGCCCATTCCAACCATACCTCCCATACTTCGCTCCGAAGGTGGACCCCTATCTGCTGAGCCTGGAGATGGGCCACCCATACCTGCATTACCTGATAACATTTCAACATTCAAATTCTTTACTAGAAACTACTTTAAAGATATTATAAAATGTTTTATATGAGTAATCAATTAACACAGAATAATTCAGGAAAAAGTACAAAAGGTTGTAACTTAATTTCCTTGTGCACTTGATTTATGCAACAAATAGAAAATTGTAGTTACATGAATTCTAAAACAAATGGAAGAATGACAAATATAGAACATCTTGGAACTTGAATGTCCCTAACTGAAATTCTTAGAATCTCAACAACCAATACAGACTTAGTACAACATCAACCTAAACAAATAGCCCGAGGGAATTCATACATCTAAGCAAGATGATATCATTGTTTGTGGTGTATGCTCTAGCTGTCATTTCATGAGGACAGGGATTATTATTCATCTTTATTAGTATTGTTACCATTTGTCTTTAAAATTGATAGTGTCAGATGTTTGTAGACAACTTTGAAAACAAGGTGCAACAGATATTGTTTGAGGAAGCCAATATAAAGTTACTTCCTGAAATCGGATGATAACTGAGAGAGAGAGATCGGATAGTAACTGAATACCACTGAAGAATCTCAAGATGTCAAAAAGGGAATATGATTAAGTACGTTATCTGAAATATGACAAAACTTTTTGGGATTACAATGTGGAATCTATCCAGGCTGAGATAGCATTAACAAATACTCTAAAGGAGAAATAAAAATGGTTGGATATTTTGGGCAGAGATCTAGCATCAACAGAAATGGAAGAGATTAAAATTATGATCTGCTTAAAACATATCATGATGAGTTATATGCTAAACTAATTTCAAAACTGTCAATTTTTTCCAGTAAACAATAATTATTTTGAATAGTTTTAAAATTTTCCTGATGCACCCAATACTCTATGGAAAGATAATTACAGATTAAGGATTTGAAAGTAGATCCTTAAACATTAGTTTTCTTTGATGTATTATGTTGAGTAATCTTCAGAAGAAATTATGCTATATTATGGCATAAATATAAAAATAATCGACAAAAAGTACAATAACTGGTAAGAATGCAATAAATACCATTTAAGAATTATTGATGTAAGATTGGCCTAAAAAACATATGCCATTATTATACATTTTCAACAGCTAAATAAAAATATACATTATATATTTTATTATAAATTTTCAACAGCTAAAACACTGAAAATACTAACCTGATCATATATATCATAAATATGATGTAACGGTCAAAACCAGGCCTGTTTGTTTGACTTATTCCAAAAGATATGTTTTGTTTAAAGTTTATGCACGAGACCAAATGAAAGTGGCTGAGAGTGGAACCACTAAAGAAAAATAATATGAACCACGAAAAAGACTTCGAGGGGTAGTTGGAGGAGAGGAAAAAGGAGGGGTGGACGGGTTTCGAGAGAAATGAAAAGGAAGGGACTGCCAAGTATACGGGAGTATGGAAAGGAGACATCCTGAGGAGGAGGCCGGTCACCGGACAAGGTGGAGAAGCAGGTGCCTGAAGGAAGACGGCCACGTAAAGGTCTTCGGAAAGGGGCGACAGCAAGCTCGCCCGGTAAGACCGTTACAATATATTAAAAAAATATCACAGCGTTATTCATACACATTATATTAGCATTACATTCAAAATAACTATTGAACTAAATGGCATATATATATATATATATATAGTTTAAAATACGAATATACTTGCTAAGCTAAGAACCACTCTAATCATGATGACTAAAGTTAAAGAAACAGATAAGTGCTCACTCTAAGAAAGTGGTCATCAAATAAAAAGGGCAAAGGAAAGCTGAACTGAAAATTTCAAACGTTACACAATTGCATACTTTCCATGCTAAGATTTCTTTTTTAAAACATCACGCTAATATTCTGGAGAAGATTCTTTGAAGAATGAATTGAAAATAACATTTTGCCAATGAAATTGCACTTTACTTAAATAATACGTAATATTATAGAGTAGGAATAGATATTAGTAAGCTTAAAATAAAAACTCATATGCAAAAATAAAAAGAGAATGTGCTAACCCATAAATAAATTGCTACCTCCTCCGAGGGCAGATGCTCCACTGATGCTCAGAGAGCTTACTCCATCTAACTTTCCAATTGAACGAAGCTCCTCCTGAGATGGATCAATAGATGATGGTCCCAGGTCCAGCTGGGCCATTGTGGCAGTAGTAAAAAGAAGTCAATAAAAAGGGCCTTTGCTTAATATATAAGCATAACAAAAGTCCTTTCATATTCAATGAATGAAATTTGCTTTTGACAACTGTTTGATAGATAGAAAAAATGCATGCACTTTTTAACAGAGAATTCTACTACTAGAAATACAAGAATGATCTACAAATTTTATAAGATATTACCAATTGCAAAATTTTGAAGTGATTAAATTGATAAGAACAAGATTAACCAATGTATTTCTTTTTATATTTTCATGATTTGTTAGCTAAGGAATATGATAGAATGGTAATAGGGAGTTTCATTCCTGGTAAGATACCTGTAAAGTTTTGTGCAGTAGGAAAAATCATGAATCTGACACTAGAACTTGAGGTCAGAATGAAAGTTTCAGAGGCTTATGATAAAATAATATGAATACAGAACAAATATAGTGAAATGATAAAATACATATAAATCCAGGAAGAAAAGACAAATAAAAGTCTAATTTACCATATTTTGAAGCATATAAGATGCATTCATTTCTCAGAAATATGCAAATCAACCTCAACCTTATGGGGCGAACTTAAATATACTCATTCTGCTTTTTCATTAAGTCTACATTTTCGGATTGAAAAATAAATAAATACAGCTCCAATGGCTTATTAGGTTATAATTTTGACTTCAGGAAGGAAAAGAGCAGACTAGCAACAAAAAAGGTCTAACATTTTTGAGAATGGTTTACAAGAAATTCTTTGGAGAATTAAAGAAAACGAGCATTTATATAGAATAAAATTCACAACAAATGACTGCATACCTCCAGGCAGGTGACTGACACAGTCTACCTGAGACTATTTTAAAGTGTTAAAAACATATATTGATTTCATTTCATAGTTATGTTTGAGTGATATGTAAATTCAAACAATATTTATTTTAAAATCTGAAGTGTTTTTAATGCGCAGTGTGTAGACATGAATTTTTTCATTAATATTATGTGTCAAACTTATTATCTTATTTGCCTGCACATCTCATATGCTGAAAAATATGGTATCTAACAAAAAGAAAAAAACTCGAGGGAATTGGAATAAATAAAATTCTGGGGGTAAGGTGTTTTTAATAAGGGAAGAATGGTCCGGCTGTTAAACCATAGACCCCCCTGAAAGATAAACCAAATAAATTATTATTATAAAATATAAATAAATGTGACCTTCATGATCACAAATCTAATCCAGAGTAGTAAAACAAAATGTGATATTCCTTCACAAAAAATAAAGAACAATAATTTATATATTTAAACCATCACCACTACTAGAAGGATATTATTACTCCAACTTTAGCTGTTAGAAGAATCTTAAATGAAGAGGAAAACTTTTTAAAGAGATAAAACTACTCTTAGAGTGAAAAAGTACCTATCAACTGAAACAATTTATAAAGATGAATGTTAACACCAGTTTAATGGGAAATGACATGTTGTAAGATAGCAGAGTATTTCCAGCATCAAAAAACAAAATTATTTCAAGAAGGCTTGCTAAGAAAGAATGACTCACTAAAACCTTGAAAATCAAAATTAACTGAAATTTAGTTGAATATTATCACAAAAAGTGTAATAATCAAAGGCAATCAACATTAAATCAAACGATAACATCAGCAGTCCTCAGATGGGAATGCTAGGAGGGTAATGGAGATGATGATCATCTTAAATATTATAATATAGGTACCTGAATTTCTATCTTTTCCATACATGAACAATAGGTAATACTCATAAACGTCTTTGAGGATAATGAATATTTCATAGTATCATTTATGATAAGGAATTGAAGATGTTATTTTATCTGACCACTGATTAGGAACTTAAGGAATTTTTTGAACAAACCTTTAGGAATTTTTGTCATCAGAACAGATGGAGTACAAATTGAAATGTTAATGTGCAGGATGAATCAGAGAGTGGTGATTGATCTAGGATGAAGCTACAAAAATTTTTATGAACATGATGCATTTCAAAGGAAGATTCAGAGGCTTGCACAAGTAATATTTCAACCCTTAACCCTTAAGATGCGGGAGTATTTTTCTTTCGCGACAGTCGTGTGCGGGAGGCAAGTTAGAGAAACGGTCCCTTCTCCTGGTGGGTCAGACTAATTGCAGCAGGCAGAAAACCCCCATAATCCGGGTAGACCTTTTTCCGATGCCCGCGGTCAGCGGTTATTGTTCAATACTTTTGGTTGTTCCTCTAACGTGGAAGCAATTGCCAATGATTTAATTGTCTTATTTTTTTCCCTTGCTGTTAGCTGATTAATTTGATACCAAACAGTTAGTAGATAAATTGATTTTTAACAAGTGAGGAAAATATGAAATTACGAATGCACTACAAATCTTGGAATTACGCAGAGGCCGGAAAACCCCGGGGAAGGGTTTTCCACATTTAGGCCAATGCAAAAGATTTTGTGAGGGTGCGTCTCATTCACAGGGACCGCCATAAAATTAAGGAAGGCCAAGCATGGGCAAGGAAGAGCAGGTCAAACGTTTAAAAACGTTTTTCCCGCAGTTCTCGCATTCTGGCAGGAAAACGTTTTTATACGTTTCCCGCAGTTTAAGGGTTAAGAGAGTGCATATTATATTGTGATATTAGGGGTCAAGAATGGTTGAATGACAATGATTGAAATGTGAAAAATTATCTTAAATCTTTTATATATATTTTGGGCATTAATTTCAAAACATTCCTGGAGTTACATATATAATTGTGCTCCTTACTAATTAGAGCCAGGCACCAATTTCTCATAGGAGTGAAGTCACAGAAAAGTAAGTAATTTTACTCATAAAATAATGAATAAAGGACTTAAGTGATCCTGGTCTCAAATACTATACATTATTCCATGGCGGAAATAAAGGCCTAAGAAATCTACTCTAGTTCAGACAGGCCTAATATTTAGTCACGAGATAAAAAAAACTCAATGGATAAGGGACACATAGGGCCAGGAAAAGCATGGATTTAAATAAGGAAGCCCTTGAGGGTGGAAGTTCTTTTCACAGAATGAAATTAATTTCAGGCAAGATTTATATTATGGGGCAAATCACTATGAAAATTAAAAATTATGGCTTGCATCACTCCAATGAATAATTTTACCGCATTAGTTTATGACAGCGATCCCCTTATCATTGTCAATAATTTACAATACGTAAGTGAAGTACAATTAAGAGATTTGATTACTATTTTACGGTAAGAATCTTTAAAATAGAAAGATATTATAAAATAATCAGAATTATATCATTCGAAAAATTAATCACATCATGGATCACCTTTAGTTTATAATTAAATTTAAAAATTTATCCAATCTTAATTTTTCAAATCTGCAAGTTTAGAGGTAATTATGGTTATCATATTTTGGAAATAGTAAATATTAATATAATTATTGAAAAGATCATTTTTCTTCAACATCCTTGCGCAAATGAGAAAAGCATTAAGTCAATGATCTTGGTGAGGCACTCCCAAGAACTACTTTTCATAATAAAACAAAATACACAACTACAAATTAATACAAACATTTGAATTCACCACTGAAAATGAGTCCCTCGAATTTGAGCCTAATGAAATTTCAGCATTGGAATGGTATTGAAACTCTGAGGGCTACCAATATTTGTCAATAAATTTCAAAATTTTAATTGTTATTTCATTGAAAAAAATAAAATAAACCGAAAGTTCACCAAAAATTATTCTTACTCAAATAGCTGAATAGAATCTTTCATTTCAAAACTAGGAATACTGGGCTAGGAAATACAACCACTATCAACAAGCACATACCTGACTTGCAGGCAATGATTCTGAGAGCTGTCCAGGACTAAGAGCAGCAAATTGCTGAAGATGAGCAGGAGACATTGATGCAGGAGCCTAAAGATTATATGCTTAGTAGTAGTAGAATCTCGGAATAAAGGAAACGAAAAACAAACTTCATTCAAAGTTACAAAAGAAAGGAATAGATAGCATTGCTTCTTGATATGAAGTTGACAGTAGACATTAATTACAGATAAACAAGAACATATACATGAAAATCATGAGATCCCAGCACTAAATTTTATGATTGAGGGTTTTGGTCAACAGCCATTATAGATATTCACAATGAATGGTACTAGTAAGATTGACCTCAGTTCATCACAAACAAACATGCAAGGTGGTTCCAGAGACTGAAATTAGGAAAGAAGAAATTTATGAAGGGTAAAGAAGAGCCTTCTGAGATTCAAAACTTGCAGAGAATACTCACCGTATGGTATTTATGGAGGTAGTCTCTCTGAGGTGAATGATGGGAATGCGACTTGGGAGTGGACCTACCACTGAGGGGAGGAGAGGATGATGAGGAGGGAGGAGGTGGTGCCTGGCCACCAGGAGTAGATCCAGGGGGCTGTCCACCCGGCATTCCAGAAGGAGGACCTCCAGGAGGGGTAGACCGTTCGAAAGATCTTCCCCTTGCTAAGAGATGCATGTGCTCAAGGCTACCGACTCGACTTTCCAGTTCCTCAGCACGAGCTTCTGTACATTGTTTTTCCTCTTGAATGAGTCTAGAAATGAAATACGAGAAGAATGGGTACCTATGGGTAAGACAGGGGGCGGATATATCATTAGGCACATCAGGCGCTAGCAGAGGGCCTCGTCCAAAGGAGGGCCTCAAAAAAGGTTGTGCTGAAGAACTTTGTGTAATACATTTTATAGTACAGGACAAGGTGGTGTGAAAGTCAGTGATGGAAAAGGAAACTTCGAATGGTACTTTTGCCTTGAAATTATGTGGACTAAGTACAAATTTTATGGTAAAAGTAAGAAATTTAGATCAGAAGTAAGAATTTTTGGAAAAAGTATCATTAGAATTTTCCTTTATAGTATGTTAATTAACTAAGTTGTGTGTGCATAGAGTAAAATCTTTTCATTGCTACTAATTACTATAGGTGGGAATAGTCATCAAAAAGTATACAATCATAATTTGTAATTCTTGCTAAAATGGAGGGATTAATTTCTCAATAGCATGTATTTTAAACTGTTCTTACAAAAGCCATAACTTATTTAGAGATTTTTCTAATTGAGGAAAACTTCTTTCGATCTGACCTTTGCCTCTGGTAGGCTAAATCTACCTCCAGTACCTCCAAAGCATATCTTTGATTACTGATAAGCCTTATTGCACTCAAAGATAACTAAATCATCATGTATCTTCCATAAATTTCACATACTTGATAATTTCACAAAAACGTTTTCTGAAAGATAAATGATCTACCAGTATACGAATAGAAATACTGGAGTATTCTAATATTTTAGTAGTGAGGAAATGATTCTTTAAGTTCACAATTGCATTAATTTATTCGTGCTTTAGGAAATTCCACAAGTTTCAACTGTACGCTAAACCAAATACCATGTATAATTTAATACTACATAAATAAGTTAATACATATAATAAGTGCCAAAACTGATATAAATCAACTGAAAAAAATTGGAATACAGTACTACTAAAATCTAAAACTGTCAAGTACTTCATAAGATTCAACTATATTTTTTAAGTATGACCTTTAAAGATTATACACTAGTTAATTAATATTTTTTCATTAATTTAGTCTGTCAATCAGACTTATTAACTAAAATTTCTCACCATGAGATACTTTAAAATATATTTTATTAATTATTTAAAGCATTAAAATAATGAAATAGGTCTTTCATAATTATTTGAATTTGATGTGCAAAGATGGGTAAATATTTGCATAATGAGTGAGAAAACCTGAGAAGTGTTTTCAAACCAAATAATTAAGAAGATTCAAAAAGTCACAGAGCGTGCACAAAATATGAATCACAATAATTACAATCTTTGTCTAACTATGTGATCGTTTGACAAATTGCATATTTAGGTATACCTTTTTATATATTGTGGTTTAGATAAACCACTGAATCATAATTAAAAATAATACAAATGAAATTACCTTATTTCGTTATTAATGGCATCTAGTTGCTCTTGGAGCATTATGGCTAGGGCTTGAGCATCTGTGTGACCAGAAGGTGATATCATGTCTCCAGTTCCACCACCAGTACCTCCATACAAGGAATCACTATCATCCTCACCGTCTACATCATCTAAATCCGAATTGGCCCCTGATGCAGCAGCAGCTGCTTCAAATGCTTGTTGAACGTTGGCAAGAATTGTCTGGTGGCGAGCTAGGGCCTGCCACTCTTGCTCTGACAATGGCCGTCCCTTGAAAATCAAAATCATCCACAATAACCAACAATTCATTTTACTTCACAACTAAAATGATCACGGCATATTTCTAAAATACTCAAATAAGATTTTGAAAAGCGGTTTCTGTGCTGCATTTCAAAATCTCAGTAATACTATTACACATGGCTAAACTTTGCAACAGTCATTAGCTTAAGAAGGATAAATTGAAATTTTCCAGCTAACGTTTGCCCAATGAGCAATAATTAAAGCTTCTCCTAGTTAGAGAATTATAAACAGATGAGCATGCATAATGCAGTAGTTATTATGATGGGAGATGAGACTTAACTTACCTTAGCAACTTCTTCTTCAAGAGCAGCAACAGCTAACCTAGCCTTGGATGTTCTAGCAGCAGATGAAGATACAGACGATGAACCAGACTGGCCCTGTACAGATGCTGCTGATGGTGGTCTAGTAGGAGTAACAACAGATGAAGAGGGAGGACCTGGAGAGGCTACATTGGCAGCCCCTGAAGGTGGACGGCCGCCATATGGAGATGGACAAGGCCCCTCACCAGGGAGTAATCCTCCAGAGGGGGACAAACTCCTGTTTTGATTGATTACATTTAGATTAAATACACTATTATGAAGGAAAAGTGGCTAGAAATTTAAAAATGCCTGCTGTTTAAGAGCAAGCAATGAATTTTAATAATAATTAACAATAAAATAGCTCTACAGAGATTTTAGGAAAAATGTTTCATCAAGAGGTCAAGAGCATGAATTGTAAATCATCTAACATTTTCATTATAACCTTCTCCATTACTCATAATAATTTCATTCTTAGGTTGACCTTGTGAGTTGGAATGACTGGAAGTCAATAGCATGACCTTTAACATATCCAATACACAAAATAAACTCAAAGACAATTTCACCACTGTTAGAGCAGATCAATTATTATACCAGAATTAAGCAGTGGATACTGAATAAATTTAATAAAGTAATGATAACTGTAACATTTAAAAGGACTGATAGTATAATACTGTTCATTTTTGCATGAAATGGAAGTCATGTTTTTGAAATGGATGAATATCAGTTTCTAAACTAAATCTTCACCATAAAAAGAACAATTGCAAGAAAAAAATGATTCCTCCAAAATTCCATAAAATACCTACCTGGTAAGAGCTTCAGTTTGCTGAATGCTGAAAGCAATTTCTTGCTGAAGCATCTGCCTTCTAATGTTTTCTATCTCCATTCTTGCTTTATTCAATTCCTTAACAATATTTCCCTGTTGTCATAGAAAATATAATTAAATGAGCATAATTTCTCATGCACAGAGCTATGATACTCATGAGAAAATTTTAATCGCTCAAAGCTCAAATAAAGAAGTTAAAATTGCATCTCTAATAAAGCATTTACCTTCTCTCCTTGGGAATCCTCCAGAATTTTGCGCGTTTTTTCCAATTCTTGCTGTAATGAATTTTTCTCTTCAAGTGAATGCATCCTCTCTTTCAAGTGCACTTGAAGCCTCTCGTTTGATTCTAGAAGTTAAATAGGGGCATAAATAATATAAAATAAAACAAACTAATAAATAATTAACAATACTTGTGCTCGTTTATAATTCTTACCAGAAAGGAGTTTGTCTACTGTAGCGGAGAGTCTCTGGTTGTGCTCCTCATTCATTTTCAAGCGCTGATTCAAACGCATGAGCTCAGCACTCTTTTCATCAAGCTGAGCTTCTAACCTCTGAATTCTGTCTTCAGCTGAGCCATGCCGCTCTTGGGCCTGAAATTCATAGAAAAATCAATAGTTGACTTACAGCATTTTAAAATTGGTCATGATATGAAAATTAGCATCAACAACATACATTTGAAAATATTTCTTACTAATTCAAACAAAGTCAAACTTAGGATAGATGTATTTTACAATATTTTAGATGCTAATAATATGTTAAATCATTAATATGGACATACTATGGATCCTCGTACCTGGTGCAAAGCATCCATCCTATGTTTTAATTCCTCCTCTATGTCTGGCAACTTTGCATACTGCGCTACTTTTCCTTCTGAAAGCTCTAGCTTCTCTTGAAGGCCTCTCATTTTTTCCTCTTGAATCTTGATTGAAAGAATTGGTTTTGTGATTATAAAAGATTAGATGTATTAATATTACTAATAATAAATATATTATAAGCAAACTACTTCAAAATATCCAATAGACAGCAACTAACAAAGAAATAAAAAGCAGATATTTAAGTTATTTTGTTAACTCGTGCAACTCAGTATTCAGCTATTTAAGCCTCAACATCAGCAGAGGCAGTAATATTTTACGAACTACATAAAGCAGGATATTTTACCTTCAACTGCGCTTCTTTGTGCTGCAACTCTTGCTCAAGTTTGTCATTGAGGTCATGTAAGGAGGTGGACTCCCTCTGAGCATTAAGGTACCTCTTCTCCAAAGTGGCAATTCTTTCCTCCTGTACCAGATGAGCAATAGATTTTTAATAAAAGAATAATACAAATAATGAACTTATCAACAAAAAACTTCGAAAAACACTTGTAGGTATTTGTAAGTTTGAACAAACTCACATTTAGTGGTAAATTTTAAAATTCACATAAATCCATACACATTTTTTATCTCTATCACAAAATTTAAACCTTTTCTTTCCTTAGTAAACAATTTAAATCAAACTGAACCGAATTTCATTCAGATTGTTAAATAAACTATTTTCAATCTAATGAATTGTAATTGTAAAAACATAACAACATTAATTGGAAAATGAAATGGGAGAGAGCAATTTCAACAACATGGAAAATAAGACAAAGAGATAATAAGATAAATAATATAACTTCGATTTTATCTATGTCAAAAATTAAAAAATATTGAACATTGATCCTGATAGAAGCAATGAAATTCCAGGTAATACAAAAAGAAATAACATTCATGGCCGACTTTTTAAATGTCAACAGTGATAGGCAGATAAAGTTTTAATTCTGTTAGACCAAACAGAATGAATTGATACTACAAAACTGTTATAGAATAATTAATCAATGATTTATAATCAATAATCACTGACAGTTTTTATATACATGGCAAATTATTAAATTGATATACATAAATTGGCACAACGTAATGATTATATATTACCTGATCTTCCTTTTGAGCGACATTCTCCCTGAGATCTCTCTGAAGTCTTGCATTTGCCTCATTCAGTCTTGCTACTTCCTTCTGAGCTTTGGAAAGTTCACCTTCCAATTCAGCAACTCTGGAAGTTAGTTCTGTCACTCTGCGTTGTGATGTAGTCAACTCCGTACTCTACGAAAATCATTTTTCTCAATGAAAATAATGAAATCAATGCCAACCACAGAATAGCACTTACATAGAAGTAGATAATAAGAAGGGATTTATTAAAGTGATGAAACAAAATGTGCATTCAAGTTTCAACTTGAAATTCCTAACTTGGCCAATGACGTCTATAAAAATATTAAAAATAAAAGTATAAATGAATACAAATGAGAGTTTCAGGCTTCAATGATGCATGTGATGATGTGGATGAATGAGTATCTTTTCTATTCTTCACTGTGATTTGTAAAAGTACAACATTTTACCTGCTTCTCAATAGTATTCTGAAGTTCTATGACTCGGGAGACATCAGAATCAGGTTCAATAGCACCATTTGATAGCCTCTGTTAATTAAAAAGACAAAATATGTCACTAGTGATTCTAACATAAAATAACATACAAGCTGTTCAGTTAAAATGTCAATAACGTTGATAATTGTTAAAAATTCACCAGTTACCAAAAATAAATAAATAAAAAAGATAATTGGCCATATTAACTGAAGGATAAGTATAGTTCATTTTGTTTAGTAGTCCATTCCAGACTTAAATACTGAAGGGGCATTCTGAGTTAGAATGTGTACTGACGAAATGTTGGAATAGAAATAGTAGTATGATGAACAATTGAGGTAAGCTTCGATTCTTCTCATGAATACCTACCACTGGAATTACTGAAAATAACACTGTGTTGTACCAATGTGTTTCAAAGAGTATTTCCTGAAATAACTCAATGAAGAGTAATAGAAATACTTCAAATTATTTTTTTTCTTCTGGATATCTGTTATTTCACCACCAGTTTACTCAGGAAGACTTGTTAAAGAAGCAGGAACCAATTTACCTTTGGAACATGCTCTCCACCTTTCTTTTCATCTCCTTCAGCTCCTTCTTTTGGCCCATTCTCCTCAGTGGAAGCTGATGCCTTTCCAAGTTTATACTGCTGTAGCTGTTGTTAGAGATTGAAAACCATAAGAGGATATTTTTTGAAGGACTGAACAAACTCAAGCATATAATTAAATATTTATTTTTAGGTTGGGAATAATATGAGAGAGGATCATTTTTTCAGTTTTTAATAATCATATTTTCAAACATTAGCTTTGGATTCAGCATTAGTACATCCATTTATTAACTTCATATATATTTATTTGATGAATAGAGTAAAGGTTCATAGACTTAGGTAATAAAAAGGCCATTGGTTTAAATAAATTCTGAATTGGAAGTAATCCCAAAGATATACCTTTGCTAACACATTAAAATTTAATATGTTTTAATCAAAACCTACCACAACCTTGATTTATTACTGATATAGCTTCATAAATTTAAACATAGTTATATGTACGGGGAAAAATAAAAATCAAAAAAATTAAAGGGATTAACTTGCCACAAACATATTTGTTGGTAAACATATTTCAGTGCAAAGGCACAATTAATACGTGAGAAAAAAAGTACTTAAAGCAATAAACCAGATGTGTAGATAATGATTAAAATACTTACTTCATCCTTGGTAGCTGTGAGTTCCTCTTCTAAAGCGGCCACACGCTCTAGAGCTACCCTAAGTCTTTCCCTAACCTAATAAATGCATGGAAGACAATTCATGAATTAATGACATTGGAAAAAGCACAGAAATGATAAATAACTCATTAACTAGTTGACACTAAATGAGGGTTGGAAGTATAGAATGAATTTTGAAATGAATTTATTGGATTATTTTCTATACTCTTCATTAAAATAAGCTCTACTTGAAATAAATACAAGGGAGTTGCCTACAAATACCTAAGAAGTCCTGTTTAAGGAAATGTAAGAAAATTAACAAAAAAAAGCACATCATTAGAGACGAACCTTCTCATCAAGAGCTTTGTGGTGCTCAAACAGTGACTTCAATGCTTTGAGCACTTCCACCTCTGATGATACCCCAGACTGAGCAGCCGCTTGGCGCTTGACTACAGTCATACGCAAGGATCGTTCGTGCCTTGAAACAAGGCATTCTAGATGTTCCAAAAGAAGCTGAAAAAAATTAAAAATTGCAACAGTTAAAATTCTGTTTCATAGTACATAAATATAAATTTTCTACTTTTGAAACATTTCTGCTGAATTATGATTTAATATAACATGAAATGGATTTTGTTGTATAAATTGTTTAAATTTCATACTGAATATCTTTCTATACAATGAAATAAAATTATATCTACAAAATGTGGGCTATTTTATAATTAATAACAAAACAGAGATTGGTGTTTTTATAAACTTTACACCCTTAAACATTCTTTGGAGAATCCACGTTTGATAATCAAATTGAGAGAACAGAAAAATATTTTTTTTTTCAAAATCAAAACTTCTTTAGCAAGATAACTGACAGGACAAGGTATCACTGTAAATGTAGCATTTATCATAAATTAGGATTGATGATAATAAGAAACAGTTCTCGGTGAAAACAACTCACCCTAGTATTGTTTCTTTCTGCTTTAAGTTCTGCAATCTCTTCCTCCTTCTCTAAAAGGTGTTCCCTGGACTGATTTAGCTCCTTTGACAAAGCAGCAAGTTCCTGAAAGAGACAGACAAGTCAAACTAGAGAAAAATAATAACTTATGATGTTTGTAGGAATGAATTCAAGTAGGAATAAAGGTAATCAATGGAAAATTCAATTAAAAAGCCAACAGATTTGAGAATGAAACATAACAAAAACTCTAAATTCTATGGTAGGGAACTCTATATGAATTCAAACCTGAATAAATGATTTAAACGGAGATAGTATTAGATAGCAAGCATGAGAAGATGATCTCTGCGTTAGGCAAATGAGAAGTAATCAAAAATGAACAACAAAACAAACAGCTATGAATAGGAACAATTATGGAGAAGATCAAATTAGTAAAAGAAATTCAAATGGAACAGAATTTTAATGGTGATATGCATGTCTTACGATTCCACCTTGAACAAATGAGAAACAGCATTTAGTTAAGAAAGTCTTTCAATGAACTAATTATGACCAAAAATTTTGATCTTTGAACTAAATTTTCAAATAGTGTGAAATGACTCTGCAATTTGAAAAAATGCAGGACCCTTTTGATTTTGTCTTGGAGGTATCCTCTTGGTTCATCATAACTTAATGATTCCTGATATAACCTCAACACAAGGATTTGATGTGAAATCATGTAGGGCCATATACAAATTACGTAACACAAAATTCTCCAATTTTTTACCCACCCCCCTCCTCCATGTAACTCCTTGACCGTAACTCCAGACCGGGCCCCCCTACTCCCCTATGTAAGGAGTACTTTGAGAAAATCTTCGGGCTTATATTCAGGAAAGAAAGATTTTTTGTTCCCAATAATAATTCACTTAATTTTTAATAAACTATTTCAATTTTAAAGGCTTTTCATACATTTCACATAGAATGCCATGACCTGTTGATAATTAAAAACTCAAAAACCCATGCAGTCTACCTAGCTACTTCTGTTTGATGCTCGTGCTCGCTTGGATCAGAGCTGCCAACTTTCCCCGGTAAAATGCACACGAGTTTTAAATTCAAACTTTAAACATGCCAATTATGCTATTTTTTGCAGTTCTAAAACCTTGATGTAACGCAAACCTTGACCCCCCTCCCCCATGTACCAGGACCGTAAGGCCTGGCCGGACCACCCCCTCCCCTCAATTGTGCATGGCCCATGTGTATTTTTAAAATACACATGTTGTAAATTAGTAAATATTTACTAATATCCAAAAACTTCTTAATAGCATTTACATGGTTTCAATTTGTACTTCAATTACAATCTCCTACATTAAATGAAATATGTACATAAAATAAGAATTACGAGCAGAATATTATGTAAGGATTAACAAATATTTACCAACTGCCTTTCTTTCCTGTTTAATTTAATCTTCTTAGATCCCAATTAACTTTGATCAATGCACTTTATAAAATGGCTTCTCAAAATCAGTGATACCAACTCATGCATCCTTCTTAAACTTAATGTTTCATCCTTTGAGAGCCATCATCATCTCTATAGCATCTTGGGTTCCCTTTCCTTAATGAAAATTTAACTGACGCACTTTGATATATAGTTTTTACTGTACTGCTGTTTTACATATAGGAATAACTTTTCCTACATGCACCACTTAACTGATTGAACAAAAAGAGTAATATTCTGTAGACATGTTCTTTATCTTGAACAGACTCTGAATTATGCAGATAAGGATCCTAAATCCAATTTTCTTCACCATATATTTTCCTATTCAGACCTTTGAAATGTATTTTTTTTTATGGTTTAATGGTTTTTAAGAAATATTAGAGCAACAGAAGCTAAATAACAATTACAAGACTTTCGAGGATCCATGAAACTAAATAATATAACGACTTGACAAACCCTAAGAAAATTTTCTGAGTGAGTTAAACTGTTTTCTTTAATTCAAAATCCTGAAGATGGCATGAGAAAACCAAGAGAGTACATAAGATTTGGGCACTAGTAAGTAAGTATGAGAGGACGATCTTCATTTGTATACTAATCACTTCCTTCATTCTCTTTGATATTGTTTTAAAAATTATCAAGATAAAAATTCAATTTCCTTAGCAATTCTAGTATAATCTTAGTATTTAGGTGAGTATTCTGATAAAGACATTACATAATATTAACAAAGATAGACCAATAATTAAGAAAATTAAATTAAAACTTGATTACTAAATGGTACACTAGTGTTTGTGTGTGTGCAAGTGGTGTAGAGGAGTGGGAACTTAAACGTTTCTTCTTAGATCAATGTTTCACCGGCTTATTTCAATCAATTTTGACACGAGGAGACCAAAAATGCAAGAGAAATTTAATGAAAACATTGCTTTTAGGGGTCAAGACCCTCTAATTTTGTACTAGTCTTGGGTACGATCCTGATATCTATAGTCCCTTTCATTCTATAATGTAGTATTCAATATTTGCCGCCCAAAAATCAAATGGGATCATGAATCCACACAGCAAATTTCCAGAAATTTTTTAAATAAATATATATTTAACTACATCGATATCATAAACAGATAAAGAAAATCCATCTCAGAAGCGGAGAGCAAGCTATCTCGACTTATAAAGAGAAAATCTTATAAAGCAAAATCCGAGTAAATTAATGTTTTTGTATGTATAATATGAGTTGCAATAAATTTTGACTTAGTGTGATTTTATTTTATTATATCTTATAGTGGATAATTATGATTCGTCAATGTCCACATCCATAATAATTTGAATACGACCCCATCAGTTATTAAAGTTTAATTCGTAGAACAGTAGAAGTAATTTATTATTTATTTTCATTAGGTCCTATTTCATATAATATGTATGAGAGAAGACCATATAATGGATGCAAGTTAAATTCATATTTTATTATTAAGAATTTACAAACGAAAACATAGGATAAAATAAAAATAAATACGAGATTTGAAAAGGCCGACGTCTGAGATCGACTAAATGATGGATTTAAACGAGATATTGATGCATATGATACACGGGCATTTTTCGAGGTACGGTAAGAATAAGAATAATTTTTATTAATTAATAATAAATTTAGATTAGAAGAATTAATTCGTAGTTTGTCAAGTTAATTCAAATTTCATTTCAATATTTTATGACTTATGAAATAAATTCAAATGAATGGAACCCTCTTGAACCCTTGAACATCGATCCGCCATACTCTGAATCCATATATATGCTATTGTATTTAGCATCATTTATGTTATTCTTCCTAATTTTGCACTATATCCATAGAATCGTGTCAACATAATTTCGAAAACAAATAACTTGGATAATGTAGCCCTACAGCATTACAGACACCCCCTACCCGTAAATCGATTGCAGATATTTTCTACCTTCAGTCACGTGACCCTGTCTCCATGGAAACGCTAGGCCGTTCCCTCCATACAAATGGGTAACGTCATTATCACGCAGCTAACCGGCGTGCGGAAGGCCATAGGATCGATCTCCGAAAATTGATGTGTACATCAACTGATAAGACCCAATTCCATTGGTTAATTAACTACGAATTCCATTAATGGAGAGGGGAAGGCTTACCCAACCGACAAAATGAAAACCAACGGAAGAAATTTTAAAAGCTGAATCTGAATTAAAATCGGGGTGGATATTAACGAAGAATAGAATACCTCATACGGAAATCTAAATCAATTTCATATGCAGCCACAAAAACTGAAGCTGAAATTCATCTAAATACTCGTACGACTAAAACCTTCGCAGTAATTGATTACATTATACGAGAGATAGAAAAAATCATCTAAAAACCGACCGAGAGTATGGGAACCAGAATAGAATTTTTAAATAACAAAACAAGGTCCCAAAATATGCTACTATTCATTTTTTAGTAGTCATATGGTGAGTTTGAGACTTCATCAATCGCGGATTTCATCCATTAACTAAAATGTGGACGAGTGCTTTAAAAATGCACCGTATAATTTGGCTCGATCAGAGACTGTATCACTTCACGTGAGGTTGAGTTAGGTTAGGCTATGACCGAGTCGCAACTGTGGGTTACCGAGGCGAGCACGCACCTATCCTAAACCTAATGGATTCCAATGGACGTATGACATGAACTATCCAACCTAGAAAGAGGATATGAATTATTTCCCCTAGGTCTGAGAAGAAGTTATTTGGAAAGAAAAGCAAATTAACTCTATCTTTACAGAAAAGAGAAATGATAATAACAATATTAAAATTATACAACGATACCTATGCAGATTAGCTGAAATTATATTCAATGAATAATGACATATTTATTATTGCACGATCTTTACTATTAATGTATGTCGGTGAGTAAGCTGATAATAAATTGCATGAGAATATAAAAGAAATACAAATGGAAGAGACTGGGTCGTAACTAGAAATTCTAGAAAGTGGGAGTGTCCAAAACTCGCTTCTTTTGCATACCACGGCCGGGCTCAAAACTTGAGGTTCTGCTTACATGAGAAATCACTGTTTTCTTAAATAAAATCTACTATTGATAACGGTTTCCTTAAAACGAACACAGGATGGCGGGCCTGCCCCGTGCCCGTTCTTTTTAATGGATAAATTCCATTACAAGACAATTAGGAATTCCTCCACCAGACGCCACCGGAAGGAAAAAATAGAGAATACGTTCACATCATTTTAATTTTTAAGATCTAACCAATACAAGCAACGATTTTTTTACAGGATAAAATATCTGCCGACACTGATCGTCTTATTACGGTTTGAAGAATTGGAGTAAAAACACATTATTGGGTAACAGGGCATTCATCGCCTAGACGAGCGAATAAAGCAGAGACATTGCTATAATGTAGAGATGATCGACAGATTTTTTTCAAGAATTAATTCATAATTTTAATAAATCAAAATGCATTTGTAAAATATATATCTCGACGACATGGCATGCTAAGGTTTCAATTTCCATTTTATTATCAGTCATCCCATTCCTTTTCCAACGGAATCAAGTACCATAAAGTATACTTTAAAGATGAAAGAATATGTTAATTATAGATGATTCCGTAATAGTTAAGTATCACACAAAATATACCAGATGCTAATCAAAGCTTTCCTCTGACTTTCCTTTAACTCGATCTATGTTTGACAGTGAGTACGGTTTGCTTCATTGCGATACGGGTTAATACGGGTTGCGGGATCGTTAATAAAGGAGAATAACTTTTAGCCGGTTAAAAAATGATTACAACTTCAAGAGTGGTACCTCAATGCCAATATGCAACAGGTGTTAAGTTGCTTTTTTTATAAGTCACATTTGTCTGAAGACAAACAATAAAGGAGAGACATTTCCCTTAACAATAGCGTGTCTTGTTCCAATGAGGTTAGTAATTTCTTCGGTATAATAGGATTCATTGCTATAAGTAATAACAACTAGAAGTGAGACATTTAAGCATCTGCAGCTTAGCGGAACTGTAAAATGATACATTTGATTTGAAACAATGGACGAGTATGAGAACATGATAATAGGATACGGGATAAATTTACAGTAGGGACAGTTTCGTCAAAATACGCTACTTCAGTCCTATCGAAATTATTAAACCGCAACAGCTCACGAAAGTTTAGTCGCCACCATTAATTGCTCTGCAGTTGAGATACAGAGGAGTGAGAGTAAATAAATCTCATCTTTACAGCCGACTTATCACTGCTGATAGCAGTAAAGCTACTTTCCCTTTCCTCGCACTTGAGAGCATAAACGGAGACACATCAAAATCCCTTCTTCGAGAAAAAAAGGGAAGAGAATGAGGAAATGCACCATTCTAATAGAAACAGATTCAAACTTTGGGCGATATAAGATCTGATGGCGAATCATGCTAATTGATAACATTTCCATCAAAAAGAAATTAAAAGTTTGTTGGAAGTAATTACAGAGCATATTTTCTTCCTGCTTTATTCTAAAAATCTTGATGGACGAAACTGTAGTTGTACTCTTTCAGATGTTATTATGTGACGGAAAAGTAATTGAAAAATTACTAACTTGGGATTGAAGTTACTTTTCACTTCAATAGCACTATTTCGCAAGGGCAAACGACAGTTTTAAAAGAATGCCATCAAAATCTTTACTAATACAAGGGTGTTCGTTAAGCCGTTTGAATTGTTTTTCACATGCTGTCAAGAAATATCTTGACTTCATCGCATACAGAGGCGATCTAGCACGACGAAAATGTTTCGCCTATTTGCTGAAAATTATTATCTCTCAAAACAATTTTTAGATTCGGAGGAGATAAGTGGTCAAACTCGCATAAAAATTGGCTTTATTATAACAATTATACATAAATATCTGACAATAAGTTATGGAAATCTAGGAAGTGGAGCATCAATTGATTGATTTCAATTCATTACTTACTTCTTTTATACCCAGAGAAACAAAATCCCAAAAATTCTCCAGGAAATTACTTGTGCCAAAAAAACTTCATTATCACTTCCATGTGACCAAGGTGTCGGATTCTCTCGAGGAAATCTTCCCTTGACGCAAAGTAGGACATACCAACTCTTATCAACATAATTAGCACCACATTTCACCATCCAACGTTCGACCAAGTATCAACGCATTTTTTTCGATCCGCTTTATCTAGCTTGGAATATAGCCGGTAGCTCAACAACCAGAATCCAAAGAATGCACGATGTTATCAAACATTGCAATCAAAGCGTCGAGAGTAACTTAAATGAAGGTAGCACGGATTTGCCGTCTTGGGACTTCGTATCCCGGAAAAGCGGACGAGGGTTAATTTTAAAATGTCTCAATGACCCCAATATTTTAAACAAACAATGAGCGATAATAGGGAGGTAAGAAAGATGGAAAATTTCGGCTAACTGACACTCAAAGTATAAAAACCAGTTTCGACGTAAGCCTGTCTAGAAACAGGAATTTTGGTTAATTGTTGGTCACCACATTCTGTCATCATAGCTGCATTAAATGATATTAGTCGGCTTTCTGCGGGGTTAAATGGGGTATTTTATTATCTATCACGCTTATTTAAAACGTGAAGTAAAATTTACAAGGACACACTCCCATTGAATCACCTTCGGATCTACCTTTCGTATTCAGCATATCACGAAGTTTGTGTAATCCAAGATTATAACTTCGACATAACCGACTGAAGAAGACCGTGGCGACATGAAATTCAATTGACATGCAATTGATAATCTCCCGGTCTTCTCTCTTTATAAGTCCCTTGGACGTTCATTCCATTTACGGTACCGGTCGTTGTGAGCAAGGTCCGCGACAGACACAGGTTTCCATAATGGGTACTTCCTGGAACAACTGAATCGCCGTCGTTGACGGACATCACCTGAATGGAATTTACGCAAGTGACCAACGACGTCCGAAGCGGATGGCTTTTGAGTTTGAGCAAACGAATGTTAACCGTACGGATCGGGCAGATATTCTTTTATGCTTTCTTCTTATACTAATACATCATTCAATGCGAACAATGGATTTAACCGTGACGCTACTAATTCAATCGTACTATTCTATTGATGAGTTCCGTCACTTGTCAACTGCCCCGTAAAGTAACCTGTAATTTATATATTTTGTGTGGAAACGCATTCATCTTGCCAATGTTTTCTTTTCAGGTTTACTGTGCACCTCTTCTTCTTTGAGAGGGTTAATTTCAACTTTAATAGGCATTTCAAATTTTCAAACAAAATAGCATCACTCAAGAAGAGGTTCATACTCCTCGACGGTTATTTCTCACTGGGTTATGATTTTTCAAAGAGAATAATTGGATTTCTCATGGAACCGCAACATATTTTGTTTCTATTTTCTCTTATTGGTAAAAATCCCATTTGATTTTCAGGTATGAAAGGGTGAGAAGAAAGAAGTAATTTAAGTGTCTCAATCTCGCTCTAACAAAGACGTTTTATAATTAGCTCAGTCGCTAATGCTCGGGATATTTTTTGATATAATGCTATTACTTTCCTTAATTAAAAATCTTTTCGACAAAACAAGAAATATTGGATTAATTACTTATAATGAACGCTAAGAGGCTTACGTTAACTGGTAAGTATAAATTGGCTCTTAAAATTAATAACAGATGGTGAAATGGAAATAACATCTTAAGAGGAGACGAGTCATTCCCCTTTTTCTGTTGGCAATTAAGGCAAACTGAGGAATTCAAATAATCAATTTTTCACAGACAGCAGTTAAGATGCTTCCATAAATTTCTGGAGTAAGACTTCGAAGCTTAGAATATGAGAGCAAAAGAGAAAGTTAATTACTAATTATCTGCTGATTTTGGAACGTCAATATGACGGTCAGAACTTCAACGATAATAAAACTTCGTATTCAAAATGATGACAAATAATTTGGGACGAAAATGCAATTTAATAGCGTAATTAATGAAATTAATAAAAGAGTATGGAAATGAATTAAAAATATTCGGTACGATACTAGTTAAGTGAATAGTCTTACGTTGCACATACAATCGAATGCTGACAGAGATATATTCGCAACAGATTTTAGAAAAAAAGAGTCGTATCTAATGACATATATATCAAGAATTGCGAAACAGATAAGTAGGTTGTCTGAAGAGATATGAAATACGTACTTTTCTGTAATATACACCTGAAATCGATCCCTTCGACGTAAAACGCTATACATTAATTTGCGTAAACTGCAAATAATTCTATGACTTACACACTGATAGAAAAAAACGCGTTTATAATTTTCATTAAGGGATCAATATTTAACAGAGGCGTTGTCTGTTAACCTGTAAGGCACTATTAAGACATCAAATAGCGGGCCTTTCCTAAATAGCGGGAATATTTTGTTTCCTAGGCTTTTTCTGCTGCGATCTCTTTTTCTTAAGGCTCGACCTAATAGGACTTTCAATCAATGTTCCTCAATGTCAAATTTTAAGTTGAAAAAACGATTTCCGCTTAAACTATGGTTTCCAGAACAAAACTTAAACATTGAGAAATACTTGAAATAAAATGCAATAAACACTTGGAATAGTACTGTAAAGGCATTCATTCTTTATGGAAAGAACATTATAACAATATTTCCATTAATAAGATAAAAAAGCCTCCCTTTAACAATAATTAAAATATGCTTCCATGAAGAGGGATAGTGCAAGATATCATTTCTATCTATCCAATCGCCAATGACAAATTTTTAATTTATACTGCCACACTAAAAATATTGACACTCATTTTCTGGTTCGTTCTTTAAGATTACCCAAGAAAAAGAAAATGTGTGTGTTTTGCATGTTTAGTAATAATCTGGGAAATAACACACTTAGTCATAGAATATTAACCGAATAAACTAAGCTAAAAGAAATAAAGTAGAGACTGAAGACTCGACTATGATTGAGAAATCAATCCGGGAAACAATCAGTTTTATCAAATCCATACTCAAAATTAGACAGTGGTCATGAACTTCACAAAGACTATACATTGAAAAAAAAAAAGACTATATAAGCTGTTACAGATTACAGGGAAATCTTCTATATACATATTATATCTACATTATGTCTTTTTGCCCATGGTCACAGTGAACTAATGAAAAGTGATGAGATAGTCTCTCAATTTATTCATACCAATAAAGATATCTGAAATAATAAAGATTCTTCATGAGGACTGCCAAATTTGACAAGTGTAATTTTTGTGATGATGTTGATCAATCAAGGTAATAATTTGGTAACATAATATCCTATCTATAAGCCATTTACGATTTTTTTACACATTTAAGAATTGTGTAATTAGAAAATCCATTTTTTTCTAATATTCAAATGAGACTATATAATATTTGAAATCATAGATTTGGCTTCCACATATTTTACACAAATAACTAGGTCTTAGTTAGGTAAATGAAAGTATTTAAAGACCATTCTTGCAATTAACCAATTAGCCAGTCATAACTCCCTCTACTTCTTTTCAGAGGAAAGAAAGTTGCAGTATATACATTGATATTAGGCAGGTGTGCCCCCTTTTCCAATGAAGATCATATACTACAGAGAATATTAGAAATCTAGTAAAACAGGTTTGAAATTTGAAAGAAATTATAAGGCCACATTTTAAAAAGAATTAGGTTTCTCCCTCATGATACTCAGCTAGGAGGAATATATCTTTCTTTTCGTTAAAGCAGAGCTGGGCTAGGATATTGACATAAAAGAATCAGAGTTAGAAAATATTATCAAGAAATACAAACAAATATACTTCAGATGGGAGTATATTTTCACAAGAACTAAGCAACCAACTGTGATTCAACCTTGACAACTTCTACCAAGAAAGTTTTTAGTATTTTAAACCAAAAAGTACAAAAGGATAATCCCACTAAGTATATACATGCAGGAGAAACTTGTAAATTTAAATTATATTATAAATCTTCAGGATAAAACATTAGCAGACTTGATATACATATAATTAATGAGTCGAATTACAAAAATGTGAATAAATACAAATCATAACACAGAGAAAACATAAATTTGTAGAATTTGAGCATAAAATCTCATCTTTGGGTTCAGCGGGAGCTCCTAAGAAGTGCTTACTAAGGGTGTGGAGGAAAGCACAAAATGTCAACAGAGAAAAAACCCTAGCGAAAATGTTAATCAATAAGAAGGAAATGGCAAAATAATCAAGACTGAATGTGATGCATTTTAAGAGACATATTCAAAATGTAAAGCCCAAGAGTTTCTAAACAGCAACTGACCTAAGATAAAAGTCTTTACAGGTATGCATGCATAAACTGGATCATTGGGAATGTAACCACCAGAAGGCTATTGGCTTATATTTCTTTGACTTTGAATAGTACCGTATGTTAAGGAATGTAAGAACTATTGCCAGTTGCAAAGCATACCAGTAGTAACATTTAAAAACAAAAGAGAGTAAATACCACTATTTACATTCAGTACCTAGTGTAACTTAAGGGTAAAACTTAATATTAGATGGAATAATGAGAAAAGGTAAAGCCTTTTAGGATACCTATTTCATGATGAAAGGGGGCGTGGCAAGTCTAGCAGCAAAACCTATGACCTTGCAGACCATATGAATACGAAGTGAAAGGAAATTGTCCACTTCTGAGAATATTTCCTAACCATTTCCTGAGATTTCAACACACACAAAATTGGCCATAATTGTGAATTCAACTTTGGGCAATTCGTAACTTAGTATATGGCGGTTGGATATCTTTCTCTTTAGCAATAAAATACCCAAGTGGACAGTTATTGTCACAATCAAAATATATTAGAACATTAGGAGGGAAATTTCAATTTATTTCATTTGTCCTAGAACACAGTGGATGCCAATCTTTCTGGAAACCCCAGGAAACTGTTTTTTGAACAATTTTTGAATACTGACTGAAATCCTAGGCAGCAGAATTTTATGGAGAGGGTTTTAATTTTTCAAGAGTATAAAAAAATGTAAGGTACAAAATAGGGATGGTAGAAAACAATATAAGCAATAAGGTATTTATCTTGATTATATAATTTTCACTGTTTTTACTGTTCTCCTTGTATAAATTACCAGTGCTAACCATAGTCATACAGGTTGTACTTGATTAATCTCGAGATATCCATTTCCCACAATTTGAGGATTCAATTGGTAGAGGAGTATTTATTTGAACCAGGTGGTTCTGATGGTTAGAGAAAATTTACTTTTCTTGTGCACAGATTGAGAAATAATGGAAAAAGGACAAAAAGTTTTCCTCGTCACAAACTGTGGTGATCTCATATACATGATGTGGTAAAATAACAGAGAGTGAATGTCATTTTTCATGAAAGACCAGGTGAGATATGAAAGAGAGAGGAAAATATTGTTAGCAGTGTTTGTTATAAATCATTTTAAGACTGAGAGCAAATGCCTTTCAATGAATCCTATACAGAAACTTCATAACTGATGAAAGCATTTTGTTAGATAAATTTGGGATATCATCTTCAAAGTACAACATGATTTTTATGTGCCCTTTTTACAAACCGTAGGCCTGAACACACATTTTGAGAAAATAATACCAGTAAAGAGTAATGTATGAGGGTCTGGAAAGATAACTTGAGTAATGGGGAAATCTAGAAATCAGAGATGTCTTGCAACTTATTCAATGAGGAAAGCTACATTGGCATAACTATGATTAAAATGGAAAGCCTATTGATTTGAATACATATTACTTTCAGTTTAATTGAAAAATTTGGAGCTATGGATGTCCATGCGGTCAACTACCCTGTTCAGAATAAAATAGAAATGGAAACCCAATTTATGATTTCTGAGAAATGAAATAAATGACTATATGAAAATTCGTATGGATATAATTGAGTGAAACCATGAAAGCAAGAATAGAGATTGTGAAGGATTAATGTGAATAAATATAGCAGACAGTGTTTACCCCAGTAGGATGTGAGTATTGCTTTGCATGGACGAAGCGATTTCACTGTTCCTTCAAATGCTTTTTAGAGTAGCTCTACTTTTCAATTCCTTATCTTTCTCAACTTTTTTGGGATGGCCACACACTCCAAAGGGCTTTCCTCTGACTACCACATTGGATGCCCAGAGGATATTTTGATTCTGTCAGTAATTTCTCCATTCAATTCACTTGTATTTACCGAAAACTAATTCTTCTGTCTCTAATATATTTAGAAATAGTGTCTCTACACTATTTCTAAATGTATGAGCAATGAAAATGAAACTCTGTGACATGCATAGCTATTCTAAGTGCAGAAAAGGAACAAATTATCCCAGAAAACTGAGTGGGACATGAAGAGAAAATTTGGCTTGAGGGTCAATCCACTAAAAAAGTGTATGGACAAAATAAAGTGTATGGACAGAAATAGTTAGTCGACTTCTTAGCCTTCTATCTTTCAAAATCCTGCTGATAATTTTTCTTATAAAATCTTCTACAAAAATTGCAGTTGCTTTGAGACACAAATGCCATAAAAGTTAATTGACGTGATGAAATCCAGTTGTAATCGATTTTTAATTGCATGAAATTAGTTTGTTATTTAAGAGAAAAGAAACAAACAGATGGGTATTAAAGGAATGGTTTTCTTCTTCATCTTCTACAACATAAAATAAATACCATTTAAATTAAAGAATATCGCAAGGAGATAATAGACATTGATTAAAAACAAACTGAATAAAAGAATAAGAATAAAGGGCATAGAAATTAGGAAAGTGAAGCATTAGCAGGAAACAAGCATCAGACATGAGATTTCTGTGAGTGATGGAACATGTAATGAGAAATGATTGGAAGAGGAATGAATGCATTAGAAATAAATCAAGTCTGACAAGGAAATAGATGCAATGACTTGGATGTCACATGAGGATGAAGAGATCTGAATTGGATTTAATAAAGGAAGAATAACTGGAATGCCCGAGAGTAATCTTCTGAACTAAATGCTAAGACCAAGTGCAAAAGGAATTAGAAGAGAGCGAGCTGTTGGAGAAAATTCAACTGGAGTGGAAGAGGATGTCTCAGACCAGTGTTTCTCAAAAGGGGTCATATCCGTTGTAAGATAGAGTTTCACAAGAAGATCAAAATGCCTACTCAAAACTGTCTTAGGAGAAGAAAAATTATAATCCGGAGTTATTTTATAAAAATGGTGGTGGAAAAGGTTTCTATTAAGCAGTAATGCATTGAACACTGCAAATTTTCTTACGATCTTCAGTCCTCTGCTTTAATTTACAAGAGTAGAGAAAATAAAGAGCTTCGGGTTCCACAACTTCTCTTTCTAGTGGCAAGGCTTATTGAAAATCAGATAAGGAAACAATGTTTTATATTAACTAGAGAAGATGAATCACCAAACGACTTAGAGACAATATATAAAACAAACCTGTGGCAAGTTAGCAGAAAGCTGCCTCTGGAGAGCATCTCTTTCCCTTTCCACTTCTGATAACTTAGCCTCAGAGTCTGCTAGCCGGTCACGAGCCTCCGTCAAGTTCTCCACCAATTTATCTCTTTCATCCAGCATGGTCACCATCAGCTTCTCGAAGTTTGCATCCTCCCCCATCCCCATCACCATACCACCTCCTCCCCCACCCCCCACTCCACCAGCACCAGAGGATGGTCCCGATGATGGGGAGGAAGAGAATGCCGAGCTTCGGCTGCTGATGCTGTCCTCTGAGATGGTTGGCATAACATCACACATCATATTCCACATGTTGGCGGCTTTTAGGAGATTCCTCGCTTACAGCAGAAAACTGAACTATAACACTGAATTTACACTCCAATAGCGCAAGTCACACTTGCAACTGAATGCTTGATACACGAAGCACAGCACCAAAGATCACTTTATAGTGTTGTTCCCAGTAACGACAAATTGCTGAGGAGCTAAAAAAGCCAAGTCATATACTGTTTTCCTGCTTACTCAGTTTCATTCAATACACTACTAGAATAAGTTAACCGAAGTTTTAATTCATTAGAACGTTGCTGGTCCATGAAAGTGCCACGAAAGAACAGCCGCTGCTACCTTATTTCATACAAATGTGTAAACACGAGCACAGTCAGAGTTTCCTACAAATCACAGATAGTTTAACTTTTCTGTGAGTTGATGGACTTCCAGTCAGTAACAAGTGGAGGTACACTACTGAAGCAATTTAATTGTACAAGCACATTCAAGAAAGACAAAGATTCCGAGTCAGAGGCTGGGTCTTCATAAATCTCAAGAGCTAGAATACCATAAATTATAAAAAATCTACCATAATAATTAACTATGCCTACATAAAAGGCAATTCTTATGTCCCTGAGGGCTTAAAATGACCTTTTAATCTTGAATTCCTTAGACACAAATCCAGAAGATATGTAGAAGGCAACGGCCTCCTGATCGAAACATGAATTATAGAAATCATGTTTAACAGAACAGAGGAGTTGGTGAAGGTATTCGGAAGTATGGCTCATGATACAGTTTCACGCCGATGGCTGGGCTAAGTTTACGCCCAAATACACAAAACTTCTCTTCTTGTGTTTCAATCATGCACTGGACTTATTTATTCTCCATCAATGCCGGCAGAACGTTTCCTTCGCACTACCGCCCACAACCGATATCATTTCCAATTAAACCTGTAAAGAAAGGACTGTGAACTCAGCACAGAAAAAAATATGAACACTTCACAAAGCTTAAAACTCTATGATAAAACTAAATCACATGTGTCATGCAAAAGAGAGAACTCAAGAGCTACTCATATGTAGACATCTGTCATTCAAGTGAAACATTTTCGGTAAATTAGTTTCCATTCATAAAATAATTACTGTTTTTTATAGTCTTTTATGACGATTTCTCACTTCGCACCATTTATTTAACAAGCCAAATATTCTTAAGTGGTTTGTCATGAAGAAAAATTTAACTTCTTGGTCATTAGTCGTACTATAACGGAAACACCCGAGGTGATATCGATAAATTTAAGCATGAGAAACAAGCTACTTTCTAAAAAAATAATGTTTCCATAAAAGCCAACAATTATTCATTCATGAGTTGTAATACGGAACATTAATTATTTCAATAATTTACGGCAAAAGTATACCGGTGATTGAAGAAATGTATGCAATTTTACGAAGCTAATTTCAGATACAGCATGAAAATATTACATACAGAATGAAAAAGCATCATAATATCCACAATTTCCTCTACCGCAAGCCAGCTCTTTGCACACCGTAAACACGTCAAGAACATACCGGTACACCGTATACTTAAAACTAAAGAATCTTTCGCAGACTTAACATGCTATATTACTCAAATTAATAAAATAATAATTAATAAAATTATCCTCTACTTGGTTATAATTTTCAACTACAATTATATAAGCAATTTACCTTACAAACAGCAGATTGGGCAAATCCAAGATAAAGTTGAACATAGTATTGTAGTAAGTACACAAATCCCACCGTACACAAACATACACCATGCTTTAACGTGCAAGCTTGACTTTTAAATATAATAATACATCATGAAATTACATCAAGAAAAGAAGCTCCTCGAAAAGAATACTGATTTATTTCAACCTTGTATAAGAATGACGGCACATGCAGACGGATATAATTTCATTTACACATCAAACACACACCTCGAAGAGAGATGTAAAGCCATAAATTACACGCATATAAAATATTTTCACCTACATTTTACACAAAAAACTGAATCCAAGTCTGCCGATACTTTCTCTTATAATATTGTCCCATCATTTTCATCTACTAACCAAGCGGCCATTTTAATGTGTGACGTCAGTGACGTCACTGTACCTCCCATCCGCCCTCTGCAATATGGCCGAAGACATCAATATATATATTCATCATAATCTACTCTTTCTTCAAGAATTATTATTGCATACGCCTCAGAAATGTTCGCAGGCGTAGCATATCGGAATAAAATTAGGAGAGTATGCCCCTGACAAGAACTAAAGTGAGAAGGAGGTTGAAGACCACAGATAAATGTATTTCAGGTACAACTCTCATAGGAAAGAGACCCCTTAAGTTTGGAATAATATTTCCTAAAGGTTATGTTGTCATCTATACGTTTATAAAAATTCTTCTTAATTATTAAACGCATAGCCCTCTGTTATCTCAAATTAAGTCTAATCATTTTTTGTCAAGTACACGAAATCAATTTCTTACAGACGTGACATTAAATGACTTCGCTAACTCAGATAAAGCCGGGAACTCTGAAGGAATCCGGAAAAAATTTGGATTTAAGACATTGGTTGAGGAAGGTGTGTAATTCTGTTGTATTCTTTTAATTTTTATTGTCAGTCTTTAATTATTTTATGTTGATGAAGGTTCCTTTGACCTGAGAGAATATTGGTGCAGAAATTATTGGCAATATAATGAATACATGTTTAATTTTGATCGAGCATTTGTTTATTAAAAATAAAACACCGCCAAATTTAAAGTAATGATGAAGATGATTGCACAGGTAACTTGAGTCGGTAGCATCCGATTATTCTAGCTGGTTTTCCAATTTTTCTTATTATTTTTCTAGTTAAGTCTCTCAAATTTACCTGCGAGTCAGAGACTCCAGAGGAAAACGATTACGATACAAATAATGAGACAGAAAACTGCAAAAGACGGCGGCGGAAATTCAAAGATGCCGATGAAGGTATGATGGTATTCGTGATACTAAATGAAATTATGATGTTATACCCTTCAGAGAATCACATTCTTACTCAGATACTGTTGGAAAATAGGGAATCGCACATTACTTCAAAGGCAACTTATATGACTTAATCTAATGTACCGAGCGTTCTCTCTAAACAATTATTATTATTAGGATAGCCTTTTGTTTTTCATTCTTGTGTTGTAAATTGGCGATCAGCTAACTGTAGCTTTCCTGCCATATTTTTAAATCTACAGAGGAAACTCCAAAAGAGGATGATGAGGAAGAACAATTACAACCAGCCACTGTTTACCCTTTAGATATGTGGTTTATTATCGGAGAATATATACCTCCTGAAGATGTTGGACGTTTTGCAGCCATTTGCTCATCAACCAGAGCTGTTGTTGCTTCTCCTGATTTCTGGTTGCGTCTGCGACGAAGGTTTGTTTATAATATGAATTCGTTAAAGATAGCATTCTCTTCCTTGAATTAATATTCCACTAGCTAGGCTCAATCGAACAAATAATAGTCTGTTTCAGTATAATCTAATTCTAATCTAGTAATATTACTGTTAACTGCCACGAATTAAATCATTCTGACCAAAATTTTACTTCAGTTGAGCATCCTTTTTGATACTAGGCTAGGCTTAAGTGAAATTGCATTAAGGGAAATGAATTGCAAATTAGGTAAAATTCTCGATGAGTTTCTCCCAGACCACCCTTACCGAGATATTTACCAAAATTTAAATCATGTCTGCTGCAGTAGGTTCATTTTCTAAGGCCATTTGCCTTGAATGCATGTTGAAGTTTTATATCTATCCTTAGTATTACTCGTCTTTACATGACTCTGAGTTCTAATTAACCATCTTAAATTGAAAATATAATGGAGTTGGTATGTATTTAAGGCAATGGTTATTTTCTTGGAATCATAACAAGTTTTTCCTATTCCTTGAGCATAGATACATATTTGGTGGACGCAACGAGTCTGAGAAGAACAATCATGCCCTTAGAGCACAAGTGATCCGAGCTCTAAGGCAGTCATATCCACCTCTTGCTGTGAGACAACAGTTTTATTTCAGAACACCTACAATTGCCCTTGTGAGTAGTTGTGATAAGTCATTCATTTCTAACAAATAATTGCAATTTTACCATCACTGCCTACCAATGTTAGAATAATTTGATAGATTATATACCCAATAAAATTGCTTAGTCTTCCTTTACTTTTTTGCAGAAAAACTGTTGGTCTCAAATTGGACAACGCCGTGTTCTACGTTTTACTGGGGACCATCATTTAGTTCTTGGGGCTTGTTGCATTCAGTCGTGGCAGGAAAAACGCAAAGTACTAACAATTTTTATTTTCAAGTCGTAGAAGAAAGTTTGATATTGTTCCCTGAAATAAACTTATTTTCAAGAAGTCAGTAATTGATTGTATACTGAAAATTATATTGGAATTTTCAGGGAGGTTGGGTGTTTTACATTAAACTGAAACATCCTAACAGGACAAGTGATGTATGCAATACATCTAATCCTGAGCCAACTGATTCTTTTAAGTGTCAGGATGATGGAACCCCTGACTGCTGGATGTCCCGACCTACAGGAGAAGAGATTTTAGGAACTGAGCATTATGATAAGGGAAAGATAGGAGACATGTGGTTTAACCCTGAAGAGGGTTGCAAAGTTCTTGAGGTGATGGTAAGTGACTTCCCTAAAGTATCAAAATGCCTGTATTAGATTCCTTTGATACTGTTCCATGTATGGTCAATGAATTTGATGCCATCAAGACATTTAATAATGAGTGTAAATGAGAATAATACCAAAAAATTTTGGAATAGTTTATGACATACCTTGTCTTAAATTGGCTCTGTAGAGCACAGACTAGAAAACACAGGTTTAGACATGCCTAGTTGCAATAATATTCCAAAATACCAATCAGGTTCCATCAGTAAATTACTCATAAGAAAATATAGTGCCATAAATATATTATGCCACCTTTTTTCTTTTGAGATTTACTTAAACTTTACTTTAAAATAGTATGCAAAAATCAATTCTTATAGCAAATTGAAAATCTAATATTTCTTTTACAGCTGGATGTGGAACAACAGTTAACTGGACATTTTGGCCCTTGTCCTCAAATTCTTGGTTTGTCTTTGATGTGGGCTTGTGCTAGACTAAGTTCAACAACAACTGCAAGATCAAATTCTCGTCGCCTTGATCTTCTTTTCGGTCCACCTCATCTGACTGCTAAGGCAGCATCATCTCTGCTACCAAAACAGAGTGTTGGTTGGAAGAGTTGTGGTGGAGGGTGGGCTGAGCCGATGTCAGAGGCAGAAGAGATTGCTCTAGCATGTGGCACTCCGCTACCAAAAGGTAATCAGTCATTACTGTAGCACATGCAATGTGTTTCTCATTCATTAAGCCTAAGGAAGTATACAATAAATTTTCTTATCTTGACAAAATAACTTTGATGCCTCATCAATCAATCAATCAGTTAGTCTGTTATGTACTATTTTTATCATGTCATTCGGAGAGTTGACTTTTTTGTCCTTAAGAAATATTATGAACTAAAACTTATTCTGTGGCTGTTTAGTGATCTGAAGATAACTGATATAATTTAGAACTTGGCTTATTTGCAAGTACATACTTTCGGCTAAATATCCTTCTTTTCTGCAAAAGAATTAAATTCTGCTTAATTGAATGTTTAACCAGTTGTGGAGTGATAATTTAATCATTTTCCCAAGTATGAAAATAATCTGAGGGATTTTCACCAACTCCAAATAAACTGAAGGTACCCAAGAACAACATGAGCTCTCTCTTATGTTAGCGGCAGCAGGTAGTTATGTTGATAATGCATTCTGCAGAAGATAATTTGGGAACTCTCTAACTTCATGCAAAGATATAAACAGTCTCTGTTGTGCTGTGATATATTTATTTTTGTATTTTAAAAATTTCTATACTTTTAGAAATGTGTTATTTGAAAGAAATAGTCTTAAGAATTGGAAAATTTCACACTGATTGCTATTACCATGCAGGTGCTAAATGTGCTGTGAAAAGGCAGAGCTGTTGCAGAGGAGGCTCTCGGGTAGGATCTGCCGGTATCGTAAAAGGCCTTGCTTATCCAGAAGGCATCGTTCCATTCCATCTTCCAGGTGTGCAGTCTGTTAGACTACTAGATTGGTGGGATGCAGACTATCCTTTTCCTGGTGAGGTCAAGAATATTGAATCAGCTTGTGATGACGAAGATAATGAAAGTTGGACCTCTTAAACTTGTTTTAATTACTCAGATGTTGGAGCTGCCGCTGTAAAATGTAGATATGTATGAAGATTTTTTTCAGCATAAGAATTTCTGCAGTTTTATTTCCATCTTGCCAATTTTCTATGTATATAAAAGCTATTGGTTGCCATGTTTGAAAGATGTTTTGAATGAAATCAGTATGCCGCAAATTTTTAATGAGGAAATAAATTTATATTTGCATTAATCTACATCTCCAAATCAATGAATTTTCCTATAAATTATTTTTTGTTTCATATCAGTTCCCATATGGAAGGAAATGAAGATCCTCATCTTAGCAGTAAATATGTTTCTTTTTCTCTGTATACTTATTCCTGAACGAAAGCTCTAATACTCTAATTAGTCGTCATAAGAGCCATGTTTTGATGAATTATAATCCTCTGACTCCTTATTCTCCTCTGATTTTTAGTGGTAAGATTCTTAAGTTTCCTTTCCCTAAAAAAATAATAAATGATTTTAGGCTATAATTATTTTCTATCGTAAAAAAATTTAATTATTCAGGAAGAAATAGGTTAGGTTAGAAACAAAGGCCACGATAACACTTGGATATCCAACAACACCGATGATACATCTTGCACTTACTGATTTTGAATTTAAGTTGTCATTCTAAGAGTAATCGTTTTTTATTAGGGAATGAGATTCAGAGGAAAGCATCAAATCCAAGTAGCTGTCATTGAGTAACTGCATTGGGTTTGCCAGGAAGATTTGTACTTTTGTAAGATCATTTAGGTGATGCAAAGAAACATGTGTTATTCCTGCAAATTGGGTAGTAAATGTAAAGCCTATACAGGGCCAGGGAGACTTAGCACCCCTGGGAATTCCTTGCAGGGGAACAACTTCAATTTTGCCTCTAAGTCTTACTGGATCCTTTCTTCTGATGAAGATTATTAGAAACCTAAAATGCCCTTTATTAAATGTATTTTTGTTCATATGATGGAGATGAACACTCTTGTTTTTCTTTCAAAGATAATGTTACTGTAAGGAGTGCTTGAGGTCTTAATGTCAACACGTCTATCTATTTCTGCTTGCATACAATCATCATCATATGGCTGATCATATATTGCAATGTAGATGTAGATCAGGGAAAAAAGGACTGATGTAACAAGTACAGAAATACAAATAACTCTCTTTGTCTGTGAATTCTCATTAAATCTATGTATTAGTTCAAGGTGAAATGCAGCATATGATCTTCGGTACCATTATTGTCACAATGGTTAATAAATGCAGTTATGCCAAATTCCTGCAAACATGAATATGGACTCAGACAAGCAGTCTTAAGCTCTGCATTCAGTTCTATTGTTTTACAAACGGGTCGATGCTGTACAGAAGACACTGGAGTAATTGAGCATAAAAATATTTTTAATTAAAATTCCTTTTATTCAGCTTAAATTATGGAAATTTTGATTGAACTTTTTCATCATGCAGATTACCAATCAATCCTACTGGAAGCATATACATTACTTATGATTCATAAAAAATGATTTTTCAGATGCTGGGGCTATATTTATATTTTTTTAGGAACCATACAAAATTATGAAGACCCATCCTTGTCATGAGTGAACTGTAAAAAAATCGAAGCTTATTTCACTTGGATAATATCTCCAGTCCACTTAGAAGATTTAATTAACTTGCTCATAAGAACTGGTGAATTTATAAATGATCCTAACCAACATCATCCCCACACTATTATCTGCATGATAAAAAATTAAAAGAAATGCAGGTATATTATACAAAACTGAAAACAGCATCACAGTCCTTGGATTTGTGTAACAAATTTACAACTAGATAACCATAAAAAGATCACCTCTGTGGGCCACTGATTACATACTTTGAACTAGATCTTCAAACAAAGCAGTATGAATAATGCTTCCACTGCTACAATTCACTTCCATACAAATTTTTATAGCTTAACACTTTATGACATAAAAAATGCAACTTATAAAAAATTCAATCGTTTTTACATGGAACTTCACTCACTTGACGTAACATTTTCTATGATGATATGCTCTTAAAAATATATTCATATATAAATTTGCCCTCATAGCATGACTGCTTCCAATTTCGTTACTGTACATCATTGTTCTGTAGCACAGGACCATACATCAAAACCATTGTAATTTGCCACCCACATTCTAAAAATATTTGCAATTCATGCTCACTGGGCAACATCCCAAAGTACGATTCATGATGCACGCTCAGAATTTTTCTTGTAAAATCTGGCTAACTGCCTCAAATTTGTTTCAAGTTCAATGGCACTCTTGCAGGAATTTCATGTCATCGCGTAACTCTTCTCCAGGTCATCATCGTTGTCTGTCACTTGATCTAGATGTACTTCAACCAAATGACGTAATTCTTGCATTAGGTAATCAGGGGGCATAGGGAGCTGAGTAACTAGGTAAGCAAGCACTCTAGATGCTGAAGGTGTTTCGACTGAACCCTTGCTAGTTGTAAGTACTAAAGCTCTCACAACATGGGCGATCCGTTTGGATATTTCCGACTGGCAAAGCCTGAAAAGTAAATATTGCTCATTAGATATGTACATAGGATATTGTCATGGCAGCCACACTGAGCAGGCTCTCCACTGAAAAGGAATAATGCATAATAGATGGTCAAAACAAAATAATAAAGAGGTATTGTAAGTCCATTTTTTAGGAAAGTAAGTTCTGACTCAGAGAATTGGTGTTTGGAAACAACAAAGAGATATGTTCATGCATCATGCACAAATGGAAATTTAAGAAAGAATGAAAACTTGTTGAGACAAAACATAAATGAGACTAGAAATTGCATACAAAGAAAAAGCAAAAGATTGACTCAATTACTATTTAGTTAATAATTACCTTTCCTTGGCAGAAGTACATGGCAATGTTATTAGTCTTGAGCACAGGCTGCTTAGTTTTGGTTGTAACCTCTCTAAACAATACCCTTCATTTGTGCAATCGAGTTCACTTTGAGTTCCTTTTGTTTGCCTATTCATCAAAGTTTCTATCTCCGATAATACCTGTAGAATGGAAAATATAAAAGGAGAAAATAATATCAATATTGACTATCATGAAAGAATGGCTTTCCAAAAATTCCAGCAATTGAGAAAAAGAGTAATCGATAAAGCATACATCAAAATAAATGAATTCTAAGAGTAAATGAAAGACACTTTATTTCTTACCTCAAGGTAGTCCCAGAATACTTGACCTCCACTTGCCCATCCAGATATTGTTTGGCTTCTCTCCTCAGGAGCAAGCTGGGCTAGAAGTTCCCTTAGATAATCCAAATTTTCTGGAAAAAACAATCAAGAAACTAAGATTTTACATCTGATGTGATAGAAAAAATCAAACTAAAAATTGCATGAGGTTAGAAGCTACATCATGAAAATATCATTTCATAATAAATACTTCAATCAAAATTAATAGTTAAAAATACAAACCATTAATAACAGCATCAGCAGCTATATGCTTCAGAATTACTTTGTGACATTCATTCCACAGACCAGCCTTTGCTAGGCACCAGGCTGTATCTCCGTGCCTAGAATTAAAATAATATGGCACTTACTCTTTTTAATCTTAAAATTAGACATATTTTATTTGGTCAAAGTAAAAAACACAACTTTGTCCATCTTGTGACAGAGAAACACCCACAATCATTGATTCAGGCAGGAAAAACAAGACTGTTATAAATAATGTAATTCAGCTCACACAATTTTATTTTTGTCACAGATTTAGCAGTTCAAAAATAATGAACAAATCTAGATTAATTTTAGAAGAAAGCAAGTTTAGGTGGAAGTGGGAAAACAACTCAGAGCATAGAGGTTTTTTGAGAGAATTTGAGACTGATCCACTAAGTAGACACAGCATAAGGCAAATTAAACATAAATTTGAAGCAAACAAAATTGTTCAGAAACAAGTTTGCGGAAGACCAGGGGCCTATACTAATGAGAATCTTCCTAATAGGTGGATAGGATGCAGGGATTTTTGAAAAATATCCACCAGAATCATTAGAATTTACATCAAAGGTTTTCCCCAAGAAGCAATATTCAAGAACAAAATAAATGGTATAAAAACTTCATTGATGAATCAAAGGGAATGTGCAGACATTTTTTAAATGAGTATGATTCAATTGCTTCATCATGCCAGCCAGCAATGTTTATATTGGAAAGTTAATCAATTCAGAAATTAAGTCCATATAAAAGTGCATTAATGTAACTCATCTAAAACAGTGAAATGAATTATATATTTAAAATAGCCTTTATAAACAATCAAAGCATTAGTTAATATCATTAATTAGGATTTCTTACCGATGGAGTGATGCAGCTAGCTTTGCTTTTGCATGATAAACCCAGGAGCTTGGAATACGTAAGTGATTTATGACAAAGCTTTCCCTTTGGACATATATTTCCTCGTCTTCTGGTAACATCTCCGTACCAGGTAACCTCACATGACGGCTGAGCATTGACAATACACATGCTTTCCTCCTATTGAAATGAAAAGAAGATGTATCAACACTTATTTCCAACTACTTATTCATTAATGTAGTATCTTGGCTACAAAGTTACATTCAGGTCTTCAGATAATGTTAATTGCATGATAACAATTGAAATCACTGAATAACACTTAGTATTTAAGTTGAAGGTTGTAAAGTAGCTATACTATATACTTGTTATAAGATTAGAAAAATTAAAATACATTCATTGCAATTTTTCTTAATAGCCAGCAAAAATAAGTGTGCCTTGAGGGCAGTTGCATCTCATCAGTTACATAATACAATGTATGTGTACAAATACCTCTTAGGATTTTCCAAATGCAACAAAGGGAATAGAGCCCAATGCCATAGACCATGTGACTCAAGAAGAGCAGCCATTTCTTGGTGTAGAGATGCTAGTGCTTCTGCTGACAAATGTGTATATCCCAGAGAATTGAGGGAGACACAGAGAAGCCAACTGAAAATGTATTTAGAATAAGACAGGATAAAGATAAAACAATAGATACAATAAACTAGGATAAAATAAGGAATTCAAAGTTATTTTTAGCCCCCTTTAAGACTAAACACACTGCTGAAAGATAGGTGATATTATTGATAAGTAAATCAAGCAATGCTTATACATACTCATAAAACATGGGCCAAAAAATAACATCTATTACTTGCATTAATTTGAAACCTATTACTCAATAAATTGGTGATTCTTGTACTTAGCCATCATTAAAACAAATTAAGTTGACAGACTTTTGGCCAAATCTTTAGGAGATGAAAACTGGTATAAACGTTAGCATGAGAAATCCTGACAGTTAAGATTCCTTAAGAACATATGGATATATATTTATAAATCTTTATAAATCTACAGCTAAAAGTGACTATAAATCAGATTCTCTATTTAATATTATCTCTAGTAAATCTATTATCTATATCTTATTATTATTATATTAAATTATCTTATCTACCTCTAATTTTCTCTAATTTAAAAACAAAAAAAAACTATTTGTAAACATTGTTAACTTGATAATGCTAATACTAAGGTAGGATGAAAGCTGAAGTTATTGATCGATAAATTAAGATAATTTAAAAATTGTTAAATATAACAAAATAAATATTTTCCAAAATGCAAAAATCAACATTAAGTAATCAGTCTCTGAAGCATTAAATAAAACTTTAAAAAAACTCTCCACTAGAGAGAAAAATAAATATTACAAACATGAATACACCAAAAAGCAACCAATAGCAATTATTTTGTTCAAATAAAATGTATATGGCTCCAGCATAAGAGGAAAGATTCATAAACAATAAGAATCAATAATTCATTTGTATACCAAATGATTCAAACTAGTAAAAAACTTGATCTTTCTAGGAATTAGAAACACACTTTACTATAAATGAAATGATAGAAAAAAATTTGAATGATATATGCATTTAATTACTTGACTAGAGTTCAAGTCACATTAAAAACTTATTTCCCAATAATTAATGATAATCTGTCCCAAACCAAAAAAGAATTACTGAGAAATAAATACCTCAGGCGAACATCCAATGGATCGGGAGTGTGAGTGGCAGTGTTTAGCAATGCCTCCAAAGAGTGAGAACGGCAGCTGAATAGCTTGAGCAAATGGAAACACAAATCATAGTAAGGAAGCTTCCCATTTACTCCAATTTCCATCTTTTGGCATATTTGCTCAGCCTCTAGGTAATGCGGTGCTGGAGGAGGTGCATAAAGGGAAGATCTATCTATAGAATCCTTTTCTTCACTGTCGTTTACATTCTTTTGCTCTTCAATACAGGCGGACTCATATTCTTTCAGAGCATCCGTGATGGAGCAGATTGGAGAACACACATACCTAGGAAAATGACAACAGAGGTGATACTCAACCAGCTAACTAATATGGCAGGAATTTTAAATACATTTGAAAAATACTTAAGGGTTGAAAATTTCATAATGGCATAATTAAAAAGAAACATAAATATAGCATATAGATCCATAATTCAGGGTAGTATCCCTTGATAATTTTCTTTGCTTGCAAATTGCAAGCACCCATTTACTAGTTTTTACTATTTTCCCCTCAACTTTCGTAACTATCAAACAAAAACTGACTAGTGAAGACCTGTTACAATTAATTCCTGTAAACAGTATCAAAAAATTGTAAAAATGAATGTAGGGATTGAATTGCAGAAGCTAACAACTTCAATTTCTTAACCACTTCCACTATGATTTTATTTCTGAATATCCTCCCCCTATATCATTTTTAATTTTTTGTATTTTTCTCAGTGTAATGGTTAGAAATAATGATATTTTTCTGCTTGTAATTAACATAAAGCAACGAAATGTCATCTGGTGATGAGTGCAGCTCGTCATTGTGTGACTTTGCATTGGAAATTCATGATGAGCTAGACTCGTCATTTCAGTGCAAAGGGCATATCCTTCCTCTGTAAGGAGTAGCCAAGGTGAGAAGAAATCAGACCTTGGGAACCTTTGCTGATATCAGTGTTAAGAAGGTTTTGCTAGCCTAGGAGCTGACATTAGGTCAATCATTTTTAAAGCATTGCAAAGTTTCACTCTGGCAAGAAAATTAATCCTCTGATAGCACTGTAAAGAGAAAGTACTGATAACAGATGAATAAAATTATATTTACCAGAGATGTAGAGCAAATGCTCTCTTCCAATCTAGACCTCTACAACAATCAATTGTTCCATGTTGAACTGAGTTAGTAGGAAGTAGGAGAGAGCCAGCCTTGAGGGCCATTAACTTCATGCGACCATCACTGATAAAATCATCAGCTCCGACCCGACTCCAAGCTCCCAGTTGCTTTCGTAGCTGCGCTCGACAGTTCCAGTTACCACCAGATAGCAATAAAGCCAGGAAGTGGTCCCCTTAGAGTAATAATAACAATCATTCATATTAAATTCAAACTCAATCAAAAATAATTGTAAGAATCAAATATAATATTATTAAGTGAATACCTTTCTTTTGAGCAGCTTCGCAAGCCTCCAATAGTCTTCTTCTAGTGAGGAGATTGAAAATTATTTTCGTATGGGTGTCATCTCCTAATTCTCCAGCTCCTTTCCTACCTTTTCCTCTAGCTAACTGATCTGCAGCTTGTTGAAGCCATTCACTCAGCGCTCTCCTGCGAGCCATCGTTACCCTATGACTATTAGAAATCACTTCCTCTTCTGTAATGAATAAAAAAATTTGGTCAGGAAATCTAAAACTTATGTGGAGAATATACACAATACGTTCTTCTTAAGTAGATGAAAATACATATTTTTATCAAGAAAATACTGAAATTCTTTAACAAACAAATGTATTGACACCAACACCAAAGGTAAACACTTGTGGAAGGAAAACGTCTTAAGTTTTACAAAGGAAAACCAATAGATCAAAGGAACAAATGATTTTCACTAACGGTCATCCTCCAGCTCAGGCAATCTTCCCCACAATGCACAGCACAAATCCCAAACCAAACGAGAGTAGGAAGATAAGTGATACTCTGGAAATTCAGGATCAACGTCCTCTCCTTCTGCACTATGAGACAACTCGTGATGAGCGTGAATTATGTCTTTGCCAGGACGTGGTGCAAACCTAATAAAAGGAGGAAATAATTAAGAAAATAACTATCTAAAACTAAAGGAAAGAAACTCCAACTGCTCCAGAATTAAAGCATTACCTGGGACATGGGACGTTAAGGTCTGGCTCTGAATCTTCACTGGACTCATTGGGCATGTTTTTCGAAAACGAATCATCATCAGATATTGTAGAATGCTGCAACTGAACCCACAAATGTGGTTCGATCCAAGTCTGTAATTACAACAAATTATTCAAAAAACATTTCTACATTCAAAAATCAGGAACTCGGTAAGAAATGAAAAACACAAAACCTCAAATATTCTTGAATTTCTTGTTCCCCCTAAAAGATGCAGCTGCTGGACAATTACTCCTGAATAATCAGAGGAATTTCTGCCATTTGATAAAGGAATCAAAGGGGAAAATAATTTTCTTTCCGTGGAAATGGAATCAGCGGCAACTTTAGCTGAAGTAATAGCTGACAACTTCATTCCTGGGCCCCATCCAGATCGAAATGTCCTAGCAAAACACCAAATTTTTTTTAAATGAAAGTTGTTCCAATGCACAACATTATAATGAAATTTTGATAACTAACCTCCCAAGGAAAAGTCCCAAGTCAGAAAGAAGTAAACTCTGATTATCCAAGCTTGGCATTAATTTCTGAACTAAATCGCTGCGCTTCAAATGTCGTCCCCTGTGCCGCAGGACAGCGATCTGGAATATAAAAAAATGTGTAACTATATACATAATGCTAACATACCAATCCAAAAGTTCTTTCATTCCTACACTTTGGAAAAATTATGCAAATTCAAGCTTCAATTTTTTTTGTTGCATGAAATCTAAAGGGATTATTAAATTTTCAAGAAATTATTCAAACAAAGTAGATGAACCCATTGGATTTTACATATTTCAACTATGCTAGTAATCAATGTGCACAATCAAACAGGAATGTAGCAAAGTACAACGGGTGTCTACATCTCACCTTGGATCGGTGTACTAGAGGATGAGGAGGAAACAAAGAAGGCCGGGATGACGTCGATGATGCTTTGGACACAAGAGGTATAGAGATGGACTGGGGTGGAGGTGTCTCCTGTAGCGGAAGCAGGAATGGGGACGCTGAAGATGAGGAGACTGTGGAAGGTGGCCCTGATGGTTTGGGATATGAGCCATGACTTGTTTCTTTAGTAAAACCTGTAAAAATAAATAAATTCCACTACAGCTAAATATGACCACGCCATCAATAACCCACATTAATATCCTGGCAAGAGGACATTGCTATTTTAAGGTAACATAATTACTAATAGAAGAAATAAACTGAAATACTCCTTGATTTCAGAACAGGATGGATATGACTTGGACTAACATTGCACAAGGATAAACATGTGAAAAATAGAAACATGACTGGGACTCAAACCCAGGTCTCCCACTTTTAAGATAGGTAACTTTTTGACCCTTGCTCTAACTGAACATTCATTTAATTTTAAACCAGTTGAAAAGAAAGAGCATATTAAAGGCTTTACAAACCAGAGGGGAGTCTTTCTCAAAAACATATAATGCCTTCTAGAGACTAGGATGTGGGTAAAAACCTTTCAGAGGTTTTAACATTTCAAAGACAAGCATATCTCATAGATAAAAATTCATGGGCTAACTCTGGTTAAAATTCAAAATACACGACATAAAAAAATGATGGCAGTTATAGCATATAATTTTGTAAATAATTAATTCAGTAAAATACTAGGTCAACTGGACATTAGACAATTACGAATAACTGTTAGTAGGATCACAGCTACATTAGTCAATAAGTCATCCATAAACAGCTGCATATAGTAACTCAAAGATTTTTATGTAGCCCCATAAGCTAGCAATATGATGAACTAAGTCTTAAAGATTTCATCCACAGGATCAACTCAACTTTTGTTAATCCAAAACTGAAGAAATACAACCAAGGTTTACATTATTTTCAGTATAAGTGAAAACTATGAGATCAGATTTTATGCTTGAGAAGATGGCTGAATTTTCTATTAGAAATTTTGGAAAAGAGATAACTCATTTGTAAGATGACTACTCTATTCAACCTAGAAAATCAGTCCAACCCATACAAACATCAATTCATAATTTAGGATGAAAAAGTGTTGCTATTTTTTTATAATTTGCACACACATCATTACAAACACGTAAATGATTCAAATTTGGAAAAATGTAAGTTGAAAGCCATGTAGAATTTGGCAATTACTTCAGCCAAATTCCCTTATTTCACATTTTCACCAACTTTTCTTAACATTATTCTAGAAAATTGTGATATATGTGCAATTACACAAATATTTTTTGGTCTATCAACAGCCATACTCTCAAACTACCACAGCAAAAATCTCTCCTGAAAACTCTTGGGCTTTGGTGCATTCAACATTTCTTTTCTAAAGTGAAGAATGTTAATGAAGTGGTTATCATTGGAATACAAATGGGATCATAATTGTCTTTTACATCTAATATACTGATTAAAATTTAAATCATTCTCGAGATGTTTTGGATCTCCAATAAACAACAAATGTAATAATCGTAATATCTGATAAAATTTTCACAATTGAGAATTGCTTCATTAAATGAACTGCATGATAGAATAAACTGAAAATATTTTATTAAAAGAATACTTTTTCATGCCAAGCAAAACAATTTATAGCAAAATTTTAAGGGGGCAATGATCATATTTTATTATAAAAATCTGACATTTTTTTCATTCATAAGATTTGCATAATTACTTGCAAAGCAATTATCAAGATAACAGATCATTTTTTCTCAAGAGAATTTGTTTGGTATATGGAAAATCTTTGTACCAGAGATTTGGTCAATATTGAAATGCTCCCTCATAAAGGTTGTCCACTCCTGCCCTACATAATCAAGAATTGAAAGTTTTATAAACAAAATTTTTGAGAATAATGGACAACAATCTATCATCTCATTAATTTTATTGATATTTACAGAAAAAAAGTGACACAGTGACCTTAAAAGTTCATTTAAAACAATTGTTATAGCTGATGTTAATAAATTTCTTATGTACCTCTTTCAGTCTGGATTCTACTGAGAATAGTAGGATCGCGACAAGAAAACCTTGTTCTGAATAAATCTCCTGCAGGTTTTGCATCAGAATTTTCTTCCCTTTTATCAGTGGCTTCTCTAGATTTAGCCAATAAAGGTTGAAAAGGTCTTTTTTCAACAAATTCAGCATCTGCAATGAGACAAACATACATTTTATTATTTACTATTGCAGCATGACTAACAGCAAAAATACCTTCTTAAACTACCGTACTTGCTTGTTAATAATGAGCCATTGAATGTAATGCACACCTCAAAATTACAGAATTGGAAATAGAATAAAACATTTTCCCTATCTAATGTCAATATAACATTCACCTTCACATATACAATCACACAATTTGTAGCATGGCATACCTGTACAGTAAATACTAGTATCCATCCAAGCCTTAAGTCTTACATAAAAGCACACTGTCTATATAAAATTTGCCAGTTGAAATGTTTGATGGGCTAGTCAGTTCCCTTTCAGTTAAAAAATAATGGCTGACTGTTTAGCATGTATTATGGGGAGACTTTTACGGTCAAAACATAGATTGTGTATGTTATTTTTGAGTAATTATGGTGATTTGAGGTAAATACTCCAGTTACCCCATTACCCTGAGAACAAGATGCACTTACTTTAGAAAAGTTAAGAGTCTAAAATCAGGATACATCTTATATAATGATAAGATTTTTTCAAACTACTATGCATGTTTATAAAACCCACCACACTAATAAGATTGTAGCTATTAGTCTTCCCATTTGTTATATTTGCACTCATTGTTATCCACTGGTTACAATTGGTTCATATAAATATTTACAATCAGTATATTATTCAAATTTCAGGTTAAAAAATCAACGTGCCTCTGAAAATGATTGTTTTTACATGGAGAAATACAGTAATTTAGATCCATGATGTAGTTATATTAGGAATTGAAAGGTCTATTAAGAATCTAGAAACAGACTAAAATCTGTGTTTTATTATGGTAAGATTTACAGCTTTAATTTTCTGAGAGTGGAGAAAATAATGAGATAAAGTATCAGAAATTAAGCAGCAAATTGATGCAAATTTAATCAAAGAGGTAGATAGAGAAATAATTCAGAGAAGTGGATGTTCAGCCCTAATCTCACTGATGGAAACATCTGCTATACCCAAACAATGACCATACATGGCTTAACCAAATAAAGGAATTCTATTTATACTTAGCAATTAGAAATGAAACTTAGGCAAGAATGTAGAGAGCCTCTCTATAGAAGCTAGAAGTAGTCTCAGCAAAATTTACCATTTATAAATCTGAAAAGATCAAAGGTCACTGAACATGTTGATAAAATGTAATTCTTGAGTTGAATTGTCATCTTGCACAATAAGGATGTTTTGAATAAAAGGTTTAAAATAATCTGGTCTTAATGGGATCGATTCCTATTCTATGATATCCATTGTTTCAAGGGTCTTGATACATCAATATAAACATGACTGAACACACATGACTGAGGAACAGACACTGTTTAAAATCTATCAAATGAAATAAAAGACATCACCAAGAAGAGATTATTCGTGACTAAAATGCCTTGTTGTAGGCACTGTAAATTTACATACCCATCTCTTCTCCTTCATCAGCAAAAAAGGATGCCTTCATAAGCTGAACTTTATGAGTAGATGTTCCAAGCTGTTGAGCCATTTGTGCAGTTGGACTCAATGCCACAGATGGTCTAATTCCACCATCATGGAAACCATCTGAAATATCAAAAGATACACATGGATTCAAAACAAACCAATGCGAAAATGTTTCAAAAAGCAATTAGGTAAGAAGGGACTTACTTTCATAAACTTCTTTTCCTGCATGTATTGACTCAAATCTTTTTCCTGAAACTCCATCAACAGACCAGAAATTACTCCTGCTTGAATCAACTGCAGACTCCTGGAATAATTCATTTGACAAATCAATGATAATAGAACTATAATTACATTGTTGACTCGATTAAAACTTTTAATAAAAGCACATGAAAAATTTCACATTATAAGTTACCTCAACCATTGAATCCATTTGCTCATCTCCAGGATGACCAAGAATCCCATTTTCTTGAGGCTGAAGTTTCTTTTGTTTCATCTGAAGTGTTTTGATCTTCTTGTTAGAAGTCCCATCAACAGCAGCATTTACTCCTGGGGTTACCCCAACTGTAGCAGTTCCAGGAGCGGCAGCAGCCATAGGCAACAATGGAGGGAGTTCGTCATCATCCGAATCACTCAATCCATACTTAGAGAAGTGATCCACCTAGATTAAGAAGGTAATGAAATGATCAACCATTCATTATCACATACATATAAGAATCACATAAAGAAAACCAAAATTAAAATCAGCAAATATTTGAATTCATTCCTAAAAATAATAAAAAGCATCTAAGCTTGAAAAGTAATAAGCACTGATTGAAACTTTTGCAAGCTCTTTGCTACTCTACCTACGTATGATATAGTATTTCTTGATTAAGGAGTGTTTAACAATTTTGAAACCAGAGGAAAATGGTATTTAGGCTAGCTGAGGTGATACCACAGAAGTACCACTCTACTTGTTGTAATAAGAATTTAGATGAAAACCACATGCCAAGCCTTTCATGCCTTAAAATTAATACAGAAACAGTATCAACAAAATAATATCATACCTTAAAAACCCAGGATCCTGTTTGAGGACGGTATTCCACAAATCGTGTACGCATTTGAGCACATACTCTCTGCAACTTTCCTTCGTAATTCATCGCGGCTAAGCGGTCAGGATCGGTAACAGGAGTCCTGGTGACTTTATCAATAGGCCAGACACGGTCTAATGTAACCTGATATGAAAAGGAAACTTGATTGTAATGGATCAATTCGATAAAAACTTAACATTACCCTAAGAAATATTATTATTATGTACATAGAACTACAACTAGGTACAGGACCTGGTGGCAGTGGTTATATTATAAATAAATACATAATTTATATATACAGTATAGTAATTGAAGAAAAATGCCATGATCCCACAACCAGAGTTGCACAAGGCAATTTGAGCTATTTGAAGAACCTTGATACACAACTGGCTGAAATTAGAATTATTTTAATAATATTGCTACATATTAGAGCTTGGTTACTGTTAAGACCAACACACAAAGAAATTGTTTAAAAAATGATAGCATGTTAAAGTCACTAGGAAGTTTATTGATAATACAGTTTGATATTATAATTCTACGACAACTACATTTTGTAACCAATTTAATATAAGAAGGATTCTAAGTTTAACATCCAATCTGGCATTTTTACTTATCAAGAATAGTAAACACATGTACATCACTCAACATACAATACATTTTAAAGTTATTTTCACTAACTGAGAAAGTGCAACTCCTGATCTTATGTCCAATATAATAACATCAGTTAGATTATAAAAGTCAACTGGAAATTAACTATAGGTTTGTTCGCGAAGACAGTTCAGAACCAGTTTGGAACTGCGGCGCATGCGCGTGATGATTTTGGTAATTCGCAGAGAGCTCAGAACAGAGCTCTGACGTTCAGTCCTGCGTTTGCAGAGCAAGAGAACCTGTAGTGAACTTCCAGTTCCAGGATCTCAGGAAGAACTGGTAGTCCGGCACATGCGCATGACATTCCTATGGTTTAAAGCATTTATATTCAGATTGTGGAGCGAGATTAGAAAACCAAACTTTGCTTTATATCAAGTATTTGCCGTATAATTGATTAATTGTTGATTTCAATGATATCAAGCGTAACTTCACCTTATTTTTCCAAAGATCGGAGTACCATTCAGGGTCTTACTAATATTCACTCAATTCATAATCTACTAATCTTCTGCAGTAATTTCAAAGGTATATTTTTTATAGATGAGCTCCTACTGCTCATACTTCCTAAGTTCAAGAGATGATGATTTTGAAGAAACACTTGATGTAGTTTACGTTCCTAAAACGGAAAACTACTTGGTAAATACTGTACCAAAATTCAGCAATACATGGAGCATTTTAGGTTCAACTTAGTAAATATTTCCTTGGCCTCATCATCCTGACTGCATGCTTGAATTACTAAAAATGTACTTAAATCTAAAGAAGGGGACAGATACCTACAGTCACAGAGTACTATTAATATATTATCAAATATAATCTACGGAGATATTTACTGCTAATTAGAATATTCAGGTGAAACATTTATTACTGAAAAAGGTTCAGATGCAGATGCAAAAATCTATATTCTGTGTTCGTATTTGATGATTGGTATTTTCTTCCCAGTTGGAACCCTGAGAACTCTTTCTACATTATATTCACCATGAAAGAACTTCTTCTTTGTATATTCCCAAGTATTAATTAGCTCAGAATCTGATAAATTCCTTCCAAATTTCAAATGCTCAAGTTACTTTCCATAATTTTTAGTAAAAAAAAATTATAGGTAAGGACCTCAGTATTTTTCCGACCCGAGCTTAGCAGAAACTAACTGTTTCTAATTTGAACCACTAGAGGCGTAATTTTAGGATTAATTAGGATTATTTATCGTTTGCAGTGTCAAAAACCCTGAACTGATTCCGAACCAACCATGCGCTCTAAAGGAGAACTGAACTAGTCTGGAACTCCGTCGGGATTGACTCCGCGAACAAATCTAATATACTTCAGAAAACACTGGATTATAATGGGTTCTAAATGAAAGCATAGAGTTCATCATATTGTAGATGCATGTAAAATAGATAACAAAAGACAGATTTACCTGGGCCTTGCGATTGAGCCCACTTCCAACAAGTGGCTTTCGTGAATTGCTTGGTTTTCCACCCAACCCCCTTGATCCACTGTTTGAAGTTCCATCTTCACCCTCTTCCTCTTCATCTCCAGGATATACCACAATTTCTTTGTGCCGGAAGTGGACTAAAATAGATTATGAAAGTTGAAATCCAAATTTTGATTTCATAGTAAAACACAAGAAAAGAAAGCTCTCTGGGGGTAAAACAATAGCTACTTTTCAGTCAGATGCAGATGAGAGATATCTAGTAACAAATGAATAATTAGCAGGAACTAGTAATAATTAAATAGTATGGAGGAAACATATTCAAGGATTCTCTCAAGAGGTATTTAATTAAGTCAATAGAATAGCATACTGTTAAAGACCAGGAATTCTTAAAATTAATTTTTTTTAAGTATTCTTCTAAAATACTGATGAAAGTAGTGAGTGCATTGTGGTTCATAAATTCCTTTATTGGACTGACTAATCATACACCAAGTCATTATTAGAAAATGATGAAGCACATCAATTTAAAATCAAAATGAACAACTTTATGTTGAAACTTAGTTGTTCTCATGAGTATATCATGAAATCTTTGCAATGACAGAAATCTTGATGGAAGGATATAATCAATAACCTTCAAAATCACCACAATGAATTGCGCAAAGAAAGAGGCAACTAAAATTAGACTGACAAGAACCAGTATTTAAATCCTGATAAACAAGAACCAGTACATAAATATCTTGAGCCATTTTACACACTGAAATCAAACACGCTCTCAATACACTCTCTAAATATATGCTAAACATTATCTTTACCATCATAATATCACATAATTTAAATTCCAAATGAGCTTGTTAAGCAAAATTGCATTTTCATTTCATGACAATTAGAATCAATTAAGAAAAAATTGACACTTACCAATTTCATCCAAATTGAGACCAGCAACATCAAATGTTTCGGGAAAGAAAACATTTCCGTAACCTTCCCGTCCAACAGTGAAATTATCCACCATTACTGACACTTTCTTCTCTCCATCTTCACCTTCAGTTTCCTCCACCATATTTGCCAGCTCATCTAATGAAGGAATGGTGTAGTAACCAGCTCGTCGCAATACAATTCCAGTTGGATGAGGCTCTACCTCCTCATCATTATCCTCCCTTCTCAAATCCTCTATGTCCTTGTCGGGATTGTTACTTAATTCAAGTGTCAAAGACACTTCACTGTCTACCTCATCAAGACCATCTTCTCCAGGATCCAAGCTATGTTTACTTCTTCCATCTAGAAGAACCAAGTAAGATGTGACATTAAAAAGAGCTTCTAAAGAGGAAACATCAATCTAACATAATTGAGTTGAAAAGACCCTATGTGAGCTGATTCAAAACTAAAATATGAAAATTATTTTGCTTATATTTAAGATCATACCTGCGGGTGATTCGATATATTTCTTTCTATGAGGTGGTCTTCCAACTGGAGTGCTACCCCTGGAATCTAGCCTTGTCCGTAAATCTGTCATTGTATTTTCCAAATCCAAGGCAGACTCATTCCTACATCAATTCAATTAAATTTTCATTTATAATATTAATATAAACAAGGGAAATAAAAGCTATGTGTAATAATTTGTAATATAATTCAATGATTGAAACTAAATCAACATACCCAAGATTTGCATTGGGAGAATCATTGTGTGATGAATTCTGCAGCTGTGTGAATGATCCACTCTTGGATGTTTCTTTAGAATTTGAGGCGGACTTACGAAGCCTGAAAAGAATCAGGTAACAATGAAATACTATCATTACTTCATTAGCTACTTTCCAATATCTTAGCCATCACTTTCTTGAGAGCAGCTTATTAATGGTTGCTTTGCAGACTTCTGCAGCTAAAAATTACCACACCTCATATAACACCTTCCCAGCCAATTACAATGCCATTGGTAAAGAGGTTTGGTTTGTTAAAACCCCATTAAAAAAACATCACATTCAAATTCTAGGTTATGGAAAGGTAAATTAAGCTTATCATAGATCATTAGATCCTCTAATTTCAACCTGAGAACATATCTGCTTGAAGATTCAATTCAGAGTTTCTACTTTATAGTGAATGCTTCTCTATGCAATAAACCCCGGTTTGTTTTTGCCTCTTTCCCAGTAAATTCATTGAACATTTATCATATTAAAATGTACAGTGGTCCCAAAAGTTTCAAGACCCTTCATAAGAAATTTTACTCAATAAGAAAAGTAATAACTCAAGAACTTTAGCACTGAATTAAATAACTATACCATTTAATGTTCTAAGGCTGCTTTAAGCTTTAATGTAATTAGGGAAAGACAAACGCAATATCTAATTTATTTCATCACCTCAGTTGATCAATATCGTGCATCTCATTACCAATATTAAGGACAGATTAGGATATATCGTATTAGCCCAAATATAACACGATATTTTTTGACCGTTTATTTTCCGTTAAAAAATCGACCGGCGCTAAATTCAAGGTTTAAGTAATGGAATGTAATATAAACAAGGACTTTTTCCTACAGAGGTTGTAAACGGGTAATTTTGTTTTACATTACTTAATTTTATTGACATGAATGTAACCTGTGTAATTAGCTATAATTACCTAAATAAATGCTTATCTGATTAAATTTTACTTTCTTTGAATTCTAATACGAGTATTAATTTTTAAAATATCTTTATGAAAATTCTGAAGTCGCGTTAAATTCGAGCTAATACAGTAAGTAAAAACATTTTTTTAAATAACATTTCCACAAGCAATGTAACTGAATGTTTATTATGGAAAGAGTGTTGACTATATTGTGCTGTGTTTGGTGCTATGACAAAGTACTGAAATATGCTTAAGTTTTTAAGATTTTCGAAAAAAATCCATGAAAAAATTAATGGAAGTTATGCAGTATTGCTTCATGAAGAGTCATATTCACTATCACAGACAATCTCAAACCAATTTTTAGCAAGTGACTCTAACTGTGTTATGTACTAAGTGTTACAAAAAACTCCAAACAATCTTCTAAGGTACATCATAAAATAAAAACTAAAAGAAAAAATGAACTTGCTTACCACGAGCTACTTTCTGCACTTTGTCTTGGGCTATCTTTGTCCCATATAGTAGAATTACCAGCAAGCCTTGCCCTCAATGATAATGAAGGACCATTAGCAGGTGCTGCTGTAGGAGTGGAGTTGGTAGATCTGTCCCCAACATTCACAGATGAATCAGTATTATTTGCACCAGGAGTTTTTGGCTACAAAATTGAATTATTAGCATTATTGAAAAATAATTACGACAAAATTGTTCAGGCACAAAGGATTTTACCATAGTTAATAAAATTCGAAACCATTTTTTTATTAGACAGGGAATTAAGCTCATAAGAATCAATAATAAAGGTAGATATCTTGATAACAATTTATGAAATACTTTTGCAAATGACCAAGTAAGTTTCAAGATTGAGACCAAGGCTTTTTAAATTAACAAAATCGTACAACGCATCATTAGCTTTGAGCTTGGTTATTATATACACCAGAAATTAAATTGTATTTTCCAAAGCCAAAGAATCCTAATGATAAAAGATATTTCAGCATTAAGTAACAGAAATGGAAGGTCTTAATTTCAATTCATAATTTCACTGCAATAATGTGGTGATGTCACAGAAACAAGGATAATATTTGCTTAAAATTGAAAGATATATACTCAGAAAATACATACCTTTAAGGTGAGACGTTTTGATCCAGTTCTTGGAGAGAATACGGTGAGCAAAGATGCATCTTCCTCTTCTAACCCATCAAATAATGACCTCTGTTGAAAAACAAAAAATATTAACCTATTACATAAACTAATTGCATAAAATTCAACTTATAGCAAAAAATAGAACAGAATACCTTCCATTCTGAGAAAATAAAATAATAAAAAAGCAAAATATCTTGTTATCTTATATACATAGCCAATTTTTATTATTTACTATTTGTAATTTTAACTACACTAACCTACATAAAAAACATGAACCAAAGCAATAATTTTGCAAAAAGGAATAGGGATTAGGGTATCTTAGAACATGAGGGCATGTACCAAGGAAAAAGACTCAGCACTTTATCTTTAACTTTAGTTGGAAAAAGCAGCCTCCTGGATAGAAGAAAAACCCCGGTCTCATTTCCCAGTCCATACAGACGTTTTTGAGTCAATATTTCCTCAGAACTTCGCAACAATATTAATGAGCTAAGATTAAAGGACGTTTTTATTAATCTTACAGTAATACAATAATTTAAGTAGTGAAAGTATAACCTACCTTCGAGAGTGCTGATGCCCCTAAAGGCTTCACCTTCACTTTACTTCCGGAATTTCCACTATGTGGTGAAACTTTGAACTGACTTCCAGCCATTAAAGCCTTCTGGGCAGCAGGATTTGTCGTTTTTAAAACATCATCCAATTTAGATGAGGACTGAAACACATGAAACAATAATAGACCTATAAGATGATGCAAAAAAATAGTCTCCCTCATGATTTACCACTTCACAGGTGAAAATGTGTCATTAAACACGAGTATAGTTATCTAAAACACAAAAACAAGAGATTTTACAATTTTTTTTAAAGTTAACACATATCTTAATGAATCAATCTTCCGGAATTAAGCCTCATTCATTTATTCTGTTATCTGTAGGATTCATTTATTCTGCAAATTAGAAATAATATTTTGGCAAAACAGGAACATTCACCACAAGGAAGATTTTATTTAGATCCTTATCATGGAGTGGCACCTGTGATTCATAATTCCAAAGCATGATGCTCAAGATTTCATATTATCTTTCATATACAGTAAGTCATTGCTGATGAACAATGGCATACTTTGAGACATTTCTCTTAAAACTACAAGGGAAAACAACCCTAAAGTAATAGGCTCATTCTTTCTCACAAAGAACACCAGAGATCACAACATTTGCTTCATTTATCTGATCTTGTATTTGTTACAATACAATATCAGATACAATTGTAAAACGTATCTTGCGTACAAAATTTTTATCATAGTTATCTATTTTATCATGTTATGAAATAGGAATGTGTTTGAGGGTCTTAACAATTGTTGCAAAGAAATCAAACGTTTAAGAAATGTTGGGAAAGTGTGATGCATTTCTTGGGAATTGATTAGTAGTACAGAAATTATCGAATACAATAAAATACAAAGCTAATCATCCAACTACCTCATACCTAATAAAAAACTAAGTTAAATCAAAGAAATTAATTGGGTATCAGGATCATTAAAAGTATGATTGTGGTAGAAAATAAGTTCAAAACTTCTGCATTGATTAGTCGCACTTACGGGAAGCAGATCCCGGAATAATCTTGAATCTCCAAATGGCAAACAAGAAACAGACATAACATGTTGTGCACCACCTCCTCCCCCAGGCCCAACTCCTGCACCACCGCCTACAGTGCCTAGACCAATGGAACCAGACCCTCCTAAGCCACCAGTGCCAAGTTGAGTGTTTCCAAGTAATGTGTTTCCTGATGATCCCTGTTACAATAAAATAGACATTTGTATTTTAAATCATTGATAACATAAAAACATTACTAGATTTGTTTACAAGGATATACCATAAACACCCACATTTAAATGCACACGTGTATAAGAAGGTGCAAGGATTTTTTGCCTGCAATTATGATACCATAGAAAATCTGTCCAAGATTCACCTTGCTTTTAAACAAACTTTTATGAAAGAATTCATCTTATACATGGGTGCACATGATATATGACAAACCCTTTAAAATATTTTGCAAAAATCTGTACTGCTATTCTCTTGAAATTCGTGATGCAATCATCATTATCATTAGAAAACCAATGACATAATAACAAAGTGGGATGAAGATTGAAAATGAGGAAGGAAAAAAGAAAGAAGAGTGCAGAGATTACAGATATTAGGAATGAAAGGTTTACACAGTAAGCAACGAAGACATAGGCAAACAAATGAGATGAAAGAGTGTATAGGAAGCAATTTGGTTGGACTGAGTGTAGGTATAAGGTACACTCTTCTGCATAAATTTAGAAATAAAACGCATTTACCAATGAGTAGCTAAATTTAATTTTCTTGTAAACTTCAAAAGATTCTGAAGTTGATTATCTCAATGTCTCACACAAACAGCCCTGGCTATGTAAATAAGCACTACAAAAAAATAGATAAATTATTACCATAAGACCTCCAGTTTGATTTCCTAGAGAAAGACCAAGTCCACCACTCCCAGAAGGCCATTGGAAATTGGTTCCTGTCCCAAGACTAGTGCCACCACCAAGCAAACTTGTACCAGGATTTGCACCCAACATGCCTTGACCTAACTGATTTCCAGCTCCTAAGGTGCCCAATCCACCCATGGTATTCCTAAAATAAAGAAAATTAAGACAAATTAGAGATAAAACATATAATATTACATCCTATTATATAAGGTTATTAATGTTATTTTAGGAGGAGGAGAAAGAAATCTCTAGGCATCTTCATGAAGAAGTAGAGCAAATATCAGAACTTTAATTTTTGAGTGTGCTTGCATCTTCAGGTACAGAAAAATGTAAGTTTAAGCAATTCTGAAGGGTGGAAAGGGTGAAGAACTAAAATTAATGAAATCAATTTGGAAATGAGTAGGAGAGACTAGGGAACGTAAATGCCCAGAAAAAATAAAAACAGATATAATTTTTTATGACGATCTACCACAAAGTCTTGCCTTCCATTATCAATTTCACTTAAATTCCAAGCCAACTCCTTAACTTGATAAAATGATGAACCAGTGGAGTACAGGTTCCATAAACTGAATTTATAATCATCAAGAATGAATTATAGAGAGGGATATTTAATGCTGACCCGGATCCAAAAATAGAAGATCCGCCAGTTCCAAGACCCAAAGAAGGGTTTCCTGCTCCAAAAGTATTTGCTCCTCCAAGACCTGTTGCAGTGCTTGTCCCTCCAAATAATGAACCAGTTGTGCCAGTAGCAGCACCCCCAAAAAGTCCAGTTCCAGCAGGTTTTGCAGCAGCATTCCCAAATAAAGATGGTTGTCCAAGATTTAGGCCTGTACCTGTAACATTCAAAATCTTCACTGAAATTTTCTACCTAAAGTCTTCTTCATATGCGAAGAATTTCAATTATTAAATGATCTGTAAGATAAGAAAGGTTTCATCAGTCACCCAACTTACCTAATCCAGTGTTGGTCTGTGTAGTTTGACCAAATGGGAAGGCGCTAGTGGTTGCAGGCTTGAATGGCTGACCAAATACTGAGGTGGTACCGCCACTTGTTCCAGTGGCTGATGTTCCAAAAGCATTACCAAAGGCAGGTGGTGCAGTTGATGTTGAAGTCCCAAAACCTGAGATCATAATTAAAATAAATTTTCATTAGTAATTGCACAAACAAAAGTAAAACTATAATTAAATAATGCAAATTGATTATTCACTGCTGAACGTGATTTTAAAACAATTCATTTTTGTCCTCTTAACATAAGGGGCTCTACACAAATTAGGTAACGCAATTATCACCGCTAATAATATGGTGGATTAAGATATCAAACAATGAAAGATTAAAATTGATATGCTGAAGCGTGACTTCGTGGAATGGAATAGAAATTTCAAAAAATGAAAAAACTTGGTAACTTCCACAGTGATTTATTCAAACATGACTGGTTTCGTCACCGTGATGACATCTTCTGGTGAAGAAATACTTAACAAATGGACTTATATAGGGAGCGGAGAGGGGAAAGGGAAGGAGGACATGGACATTTTTCCCAATGGACTCCTTAATGTCTCCTTCTCCTTCCCCTCTCCGCTCCCTATATAAGTCCACTTGTTAAGTATTCACTTCACCAGAAGATGTCATCACGATGACGAACCCGGTCATGTTTGAATAAATCACTGTGGAAGTTACCAATTTTTTTCAGTTTTTGAAATGAAAGATTATCTGAAGATGAAATGTTATAAGATATTAGTATATGCAGTTACAAATAATTTGAAACAATAAGCTGCAGGGACAAACATATTACCAATAAGGAATGTTAATTTTGCCAACAGGATCACAAAATAATGAAGCCACGAAATATACACCTTGACATGTAAATCTACATCATCATATATCAAACAAATAAAAACTTATTTTGGCAGGGGGTGATAGGGGCATCATGACTCTAATTCCCTAATCAGTTACTGTCATGTATTGTAATGCAAGTTGAGTATACTGTAAAATAGTTCAAGTCTGATTTATTACATGGCTATCTTTTGTTTTTAAGAGAGTTGTGTAAGCTGAAGTTAGTAAGATACAGTAGAAGTCCGTTACAACAAGATCTGACAAAAATTGGAAAGGAATAAGTTATAACATGTACTTGTTATGACTGATTTCTAATACTAAATGTCAGTCCTCTTGATCCATGGGCAGCGAGTACGGCAGAATGGAACAGTAGGGTTTTTAATCCTTACACAATTGCTTCATAATGAGTACATAAACACATAAAATATAGAAAACTATTGCGCAATTACCATATTTACTTGAAAAAAAAAAGTACCATGGAATGTAATGCACGTCCCAAAATTTGAGCATCGGAAATTGAAAAATCATTTGATCATGAATCTAAAGCACACCTTAAGATATGTGCTCATGCCTTTAGCAGCACCGTAAATATGTTTACTATACTCATAAACGCTGCTATATATGGATATTTATACAAGTACACACTATACAAGTCGTATGTAAGTGCCTACGTTAAACAATTCAAAATTGGTAATTTCAAAGTTTGATGGGCTAGCCAATTCCCTTTCAACTACTAACTATTGGCTGACAGTTTAGTCTGTAGTCTTCTGCGACTCTTACAATGAAAACATGGGTAGCGCATTGATGATTTTATGAGTTATATAGAACCGGGGCAAGCCGAGAATCCAGCCATCCCCATGCTACGGGGCATGTGAACTAGTCAAATTCTATCCAAATCTAGTGTGCCGTCAATTCTAGCGCACACTCCAATTGTTTAGCCAAAAAAAGACCCAAATGGGTGCACGTTATTTTTGAATAAATACGGTATATTATTAACCTATCCTAATTCATATCAAATTGCTTTCTCAATATATTATTAATTTACATGCATCATAAGCAATGACTCCGCCGCGAGTGCAGGGGAGAAGTTACACTGGAAACTTAAATCAGCACTGCTTTTATCTCTTTTAGAGACAGGGTTATAAGATGTACCGAAGGATCAAGGGGAGAGTGAAACCTGAAAGAAGTTTCTAATCAAAGCTCCCTGAAGCATTTTTACCGAGGAAAAGTGAGACGAGTCGTGGGAAACAGATACATAAATTAGGTGTTGATAATTTTTGCATTTAATATTTTTCCTCCACCATTGAACTTATCCAAGATGAAAAATGTTAATTATTTTTTGTGGATTAGATACTACTATACATAATCCAACTTCTATATTACTAGTTGAGAAACAATTTGCACTTTAACTAGTTCAATTTAAATTTTCCAAAGATTTCATAAACTCTTTAAAACAAGCCAGAGAATTTCCAACAATTGTTTTAGATTTATGTACCCATTAACAAATAAAATTCTCAGAGTAGGTGAGAGTTGGATAATGCAGGGTGGTCTGATAAAATGGGGCATCAAAGTTTTCTCGAATGGTATATACTGCCATGTTTCTGTCAACACTGTAACATCTTTTCGAGCTTCTCCCAACCATTCTAACAGGCGTTAAACAGGCTCTGAAAGGTGAGATTATATTTAGACAACATTCATTTGAAGATTTCAAAGTAAGTTTGGTTCAAATTAAACCTCGGTTTCTCCACGTAATGACGTATGTTTCATATTGAATATTCACTATTTTTCAGTTGAAGTCATCCGTTTCATAAATGGTATGGTTAGATAAAACAGGGTACTACTAAGTTGGACAGAACAGGGTAGCACCCATTTTAAGAAGAAGTCAAAGAAAACTACTGTGGCACAGAGCTATCGGTCATCGTACGAAGAGGAAGAAGACTGAAGCATCCTTTGCATTAACTGCAATGAACTTTTTTTGAATTCCAAATCGAAAGAAGTGTAGATATAAAAAGTTTAAGTGTAGTGAATGAGCTCATGAAGAGTGCGCTGGTATTAATGATGCATATGGCAAACCATATAAATGTGATTTTTGTGACTAGAGTAAAGATTGATTGTTTGAAAAAAGAATATTTAGGCCTCCAGATCTTCTTTGAAACCTAGTACCCCGTTTTATCAAACCAGTCTGATAAAATGGGGTACTTGACATAACGCAAGTAAATATTAATTATCTTTGTTTCTGTTCATTAAAATTTTCTTTTGCTGTCAACAACTTTAGGCAGAAAGATGAAGCACTTGTTCATTAAAAATAAAGAGAGAAATATTATCCAGTTTATGAGATATGGCGATTAATTTGTAAAGTACCCCATTTTGTCCAACTCTTCCCCATAAATATGTATTAAAAAAAAATAACAGTGAGAAGCTTAAATACAAACCACTAGGAGCCCCAAAGGTATTGGTGGCAGTTGCTGGCTTGGCTCCAAATATATTGGCGCTTTGTGCTGGTTGTGCTGCACCAGCTGGATTTGCTGATGTTCCCGCTCCAAAAGTCAAACCAGTAGTTCCAGCATTGCCAAATGGACTCTTATTTTGACCAAACAGTCCAATGCTCTGTAATCAGGTTAGTAGTGTAAAATTAACTACAGAGAAATACACGAGAATGCTGCTGGTACATCAGATTTATAATGGCACCATCACAAGACCAATGAAAGTTTAAGGAACAAGATTAGAAAACTCTAGTTCCAATTAGATCAAATCAATACACCAAAAAAAATTCAAAATGAGACTAAATATTAAATTCAATGGATAAGATGAATCAATAGACTGAATTTTTATGACGGAGTCATTTCTTCATCTCTTTCCCAAAATGTTAAGTAGAATAGCATAGTGAAGCCTTTCGAAATACACCTAAGAGGACAATAAGAGCCATAAACAATGAGTGATTTAAAACGTTCATTTTGAGTAATTTCTAGCTCCTTCTCTGAATGCTAATAAAACTACTTGGAGGAAAAATACAGCAAAATATTCTACTATTGATGAATTGTTTTGATAAGTATGTACAGAGTCTGATGTTCATCCACAAGGACTTTTTTTGTGAACATGGGTAAATAAGTGTGCAAAGGCAGTCAATATAGTCAAAAAGTAAATCAACTAAATAACATATTTTGACAAGTAATGCAAATAATGGTCAAATAATTAGAGTGAATTCCTAATAATTAGGCCTAATATGGAAGTAAGATGGGGAGTCCTGATTTTAATGGTAGCATCTACAAGCTTCTTCCACGTGCTTTTAAGTGGTCACAGAGACAATACTCATAATTTCATGATATGCAGTTTTCCAAACTTCTTCAATTGAATTTCTTATGGGTTTAAGTCATTACTGATTAAGGGCAAGGGTCCACACTTACGTAAGTGGCAGATACCCAACACACAGAGATGACCATGAATATGCAGACAGCCAAATTATTTCACTTCCAAAAGAGTAAAAATGAGTTTTGCAGCTGCCAACTCATATTTGCTGATATTAATGGTAGCTCAATTATGGTCTATGTCTTTAGAAACCTGCTATTTCTTCCAGTAGGTTTGATGGTTTGCAAAGGTTAACTGAAATAAAATTTTTCCTTCTCCAATGATAAATATAACACTTGGTTCATCAGGAATTTGAATGCCAATTCTTTATGTGAATCAGCAAAAGGACTGCTGAACAGTTTTCTGCTCTCTGAAAATTTCAAAATCATTATTATCACTCCCTAAATAACATTTGCTTCATAAGGAGTGATATTTAAATGACAGTAAATAGTAATGTGCTTAAGTTTAAAAATCGACATTCTTCACTGCATCATGTCAAAAAATTTGCAAAATTAAATTTCTTACTGAATAGAGGTAGCATGTTTAAAAGAAAGAAGATTCCTAATGATAAAGCAAAGATTCACAAGATGCAAAAAATTCTATCAAGAATTTGACTTTGTGAGATTTCAAGCTTGACCTACATATATAACATTTAAGATATTTTAAAATATTTTTTTCCATTTAAACAGGTTTCTATACAAATGAAGTAAAACATGGATCGTACTTATGTCTTACTTGTTAATCCAACTATCTTTCTCAGCACATATAGCCCATTTATGAGATGGGTAACAAGCTCTTAAAGCATTAAAGCCTAACCAAATCAAGGGGACAACTAATACACTGATGCATAAAAGCGGCTTTCAAAACACTGAATTTCTTGACTTTAACTGGGAGGAGAAAAGGCAACATTACAACAATAAGAAATTCTCATTATTCTACTAACATTATAGAGCCATTAAAAAGAAGCTCATGGATATCAATTAGTATGTTTAACACATCCACATGGTTTTCTTACACACAATGAAACACAGACAGCTACATAATGTTGACATTTAGTTGGTGTGAGATAGTATGAAAATGATTTCATGTGTAGTCATGTGATCTTTTAACCTTAAAAACAGATTTTAAATCAAAGCAAGTAATTGAGAAATATCATTGGAGTTAAGCGGGCAGAGATATTAGTTCAAACATAACACAAAAAATTTAGCTCAAATATAAAATATTGGAAGAGATATAGACAAATATACTATGAAAATTATCATTCGACACGTTGAGAAGCAAGCTAAAAATAGCAAGGACCTGATCTTTGATGAGCTATAGATGAAGATGTTTTAATTCTCAAGCCACATATGGAGGAATACTATCTGATAAGTCAACATGAGTAATTAATTAAGGGTCTGAAACAACAGAAACCAACTCTAACTGACATGCATACTCCCTGAATTCTAATCCCAAAATACACAACTGCTTACAATATGCTCATGTTAATAACACTTTCATATTGTAATTAGATTCTTCGGTTTTATAACTATTTGAGGTAAAATGTTAATAACAACACAAAAGAGACATAAAGCAGAATACAAATGAGCTGGCAGTTTTCTAATATTAGTAAACATGTTGGTTATTGCATACTTGAAGTTTGGAAAACATTGGTCGATGGGAATAACAAATAAGCAAGCACAGGAAAAATAGAATGGCCACCATTTATGCATTAACATTAACATAATAAGAAAGAATTAAAGAAATATTGTAGAAATGCAGCTAAAAGGTTTTGTATAGGGTACAGAGAAAAGGGAACCCATTAAAGATATGGTACGTCCCATCACTTTCCTCAAAAAAGAATCTCCATTATGGGTTCACTCAAGAAAGATTATTAAACGATTTGATAAAAACTCAACTAAATCATGTAAAGAGCTAGAAAATGAGTAGATCACAAGCTGGAATTAGGAATTTTTTCCAAGCACAATTAATAGATATCCTATTGTCTAAGAAAAATATGGTGACTTTCAGCAATGAGGAATTCTCTAATGGCCATAAAAAAGTGTACCAAAACACATATACAGCTAGAAAATGTGTAGATTAAGAACAGGAATTAGCAAATATCTCCCCCAGCAGAATTTTATCTTCTGATAAAAGTACAACAACTTTAAGAAATCTCTTTATGTTATTCCATCAAGAATTAATTAGGGAAAAAACACCCTGGTGAAAAAGGTTTTTCAAGCAGTTAACACACTGTAATTAAGGATGTTTCTATGAAAATTAAATTAAATTATTCATAGGTACTTATAAAAACAACAGAAATATTAATAATTCATGACAGATTTCACTTCCAAACAACAACCACCAGATTGAGTCTCACTCAAGATTTATTCCCTAATTATAGAATTCTCAAATAAAACAACTAAAAGAGCATGAGGTTTTCAACAATATGAATATTACAAGAGACATGTTTTATATTTAATAATCAATTTAAAGCTAACCCATAAAATAAAAAATAATTTCAATAACCAAAATATAGGGAAACATTAAACTTACTTGATTTTGTTGTCCAAATCCAGTGAAACCCGTTGACTGTGTTCCAAAGGCATTTGTGGTAGTGCCACTTCCAAACAAAGCACTGGGTTGAGGAGTAGCTGACAGATAACATGCATATGTAACATTATGTCAATACAAAATAAAACATTATAAAAGATCATAACAGATTAGACTAAGCTTTACAAGAGTATATTGAAATAATTTTGAGTTTATGCAATGAATTAAAATAGAAAAATAAGATGCTTAGTTAAACATGAAAACGTCAGAAATTGTTGCAAATTAATTTTCGAGCTGCTCAGATTATTTACCTAACTTGAATGACAAGCCATTTTATGACAATAACAGATTTATGTTTTTAATTTTCCATGTCTACAGCCACAGCAATCTTAAATGATCATTTCATTCAATACCACAACAAAATATTCCAACAAATTTTAAGTTTAATATCAATATAATAACAAATTTGTATATATTTAAAGGAAATACATTAAACACTTAAAGGAGGGCAATGTAAACCTTAGTCAAGATATCAACCTAGCATGAGTTACAGTAATGACATCAGCTTATTTTGCTATTCTCTACTTAGGATTAAAGCTGGCATAAGAATGTCAAAGATGGCACTTACCAACTACTTAGTACAGTAAGATACTATGTCATACGGAAACTTAGTATTTGACATAAATGGGCATAATACCTGCACCAAACCATTACTAAACAAAATAGGTTTGAGAATAATCTTGACTTTTAAGGGCAAGTTTTAGTCTAGAGACTTCTCTTGCACTTAACTCATAATCATCCCTCAAAAATAACCATGTCCTAAGCAGAATTAGAATCTAAAGATCCCCAGCAATGTATAGGTATCGAACTAACATGACAAAGTACCACCATACTGAAGGAAGGAAACAAAAGTACTTTTCCACACGATTTTAATTCCGATAATTCTTCAAAATGAAGGGAATTTGGAGTGCTGTTTGTCTAGAATATGATTAACAAAGTGGGACGACTTCCTCTCAAAATATTTTAAATTTTCATTACCTTGAATATAAATAATTCTATAAGTCGGGACAATGCAAATTGCATATAAATCGTGAAAATTAACAAGCTGCCTTTGTAACCTCCAATGATCCTTGGAACTGAATTCCTCCAACAATCCTTGGAACTGAATTCCTCCAACACTGTAACTACTCCTAGTTCTTGACCTTTAAATGTTGTTTGATGTTTTCAAATGTATTTGAGATCTGATGATGGCAGTTTATGGCATGGTATGTTTATTGCTTAAACTGACGGTCTCCAGAATCAAAATTGAGTGGATAAATAGATATCTTTCCTCCTTACAGAGCAAACTTACAGAATAACTCTATGAAAACGAGACTTTGCTTACCTCCAAAAGGCTTGGAAGCATTTGATGCCCCAAAAAGGTTTGACCCTGGAACAGAGAAAGAAAAACCAGAATTGGCAGGCGTTGTCGCAGAAGAGAACACTCCAGCAGTCGTACCAGTAGCAGGATTACCAAATAAACTGCCAGTAGTTGTGCTTCCAGTACTGGCTCCAAACACGTTACCAGCAGCCCCAAACCCTAAAACAAAATCATAAAATTAGACACACCCACTTAAAACACACAGAATTTTATTTAATAAATATTAGCTGACAATGGCATAATAACTGCATAACTTAATATTGTTTTATCAGTACATTATGCATATTATATAAAAATGCAAATACCAGGTGTGACCATGGAGTTAGTTGCCCCAGGAACAGCTGCTGCGGCTCCAGCCCCTCTCCTTCCAGCAGAGTAGTCTTCCATTCGTAGCTCTTCTAAGGACTTAGATTCATACTCTTTCATGCATGTGATACATTGATGGCGAGTATTTATTGTCTGTTGTACCCCATTCTTCACCATGTTATCAGTCCCAACCAATGGAGAGAATTTAACAGGTGTTCCATTGACAGCAGTTGCTGTAGGTGTAGCCCCAAAACCTTTAATCGAAAGACCAAAAAAGTGATATTAAAACCATTTCACATAAAACCAAGTGATTGTGTTACCATACTTTAAATGAGTAAATAGTACGCATTTCATCAGTTGAAAAAGTTAATGCAGTTGATTGATTTGAAATATTACATAATTAATATAAGTTAATTAAAGGTAATTTCCTCTTCATAAGTGTTACTCACATCTCAAATTAGGCAATGAAAAATAAATAATAGTAACTTCCCATGTTATACATTGAAAAATAATGGAAAATGAATCTATAACAAATTCATAGCAAGGCATACCATTAAAATTCTTCTACATATCACAAACACTAATTTATACTGATAAAACTGACTCCAGTATTTCTGATCTAACAATACTCTAGGAAATTTGCTTGTGGATTTTTATTTCTGTTCCTTAATATCAAACCATTTTAAGGCATTTAAATATAAAATATTCTTTAAGTCTTGTCACAAAAATGACTAATACAAAGTCTGAAATCTATTATAAATATTTATAAAAAGTAAGAAATATAGCAATTTGTACCATCATAAATTTTATTAAAAAGGGAAACAAATATGCAGAGATAGAATTTTGCACAAACTAGATCAACCAGGAATGTTATCAAACTAACCAAAATATCATATTTCACAATAAGATGACCCCGGCTGAACCAAGTGGCACTGAAAACTGAGAAAAAGGCTGCCCAAAAATGTACATTTGCAGACAAATGTGGGAGGTCAAATCTTACCTGTTGAAAACATTCCTCCAGATGGATTTCCAAATAATCCTCCAGCTTGCTGCTGGGTCGCTGTAGTTTGACCAAATGCACCTGGAGTTCCGAAGCCAGTGTTAGGCTTGGCTGGAGCCCCAAACGGAACAACAGCATTAGATGTTGAGACTTGAGTGGGGGCCGCTGAGGTGGAGGCTCCGAATAATCCACCTGCACCAGGTGCCCCAGCTCCTGGTGTTGCTCCAAATATGTTAGGTGTTGCTGTTGCAGATGAGAAGCCTGAAATTCAAAGGCAAAAAAGAATTATCAAATATCCTTAAGTAGTGAATGGATCAACATCAGTAAAATGCAAAATTTGCCAATTTTATTACATCAGAGTACGATAAAACTTAGCCATTACTGAACTAATCCAATTATTCCAAAAATTGCTTTTTTTCTTATCTTTTACAGTCAAGAAACTAATCATCTTTTGGCATAAGTTACATCAAATCAAATACAAATGTTCAACCAAAAGGAGACTAAATGTTAACTTTGCATTCAAATAAAACAGCAAATACAACAAATTAAAATGATGATTAGCAAATTCCTTAGTATAAACATGAGATTCAGTTACTACCAATAATTCACTCTATTACATGAAAATAAAAGTTACATTATGATACAACCCAAAAAATTAAGTAAGCTGATAAAGAGGAGAATGTTCTATTGAAACAATAATTATTGATTACCAAATGCATTACTGGATTACTAAATTCCCTGCTTGAAATATGAAGACATTTAAAGCTGCAAAGATGTCAAATTTCTATTTTCCATTTATTAAAAAATATAAAAACTGCAAAAACACATTTCATATTTGATATATATTGGTTATTATATTGTGTATATGTTTGGGTAGTTTGTTTATTTGTACTTAGTTACTAGGTTTTCTCTTTGTTGTTTCTTTATACATAGTTGTCAGCTGTCTATGTCAAAGTCAGATGTAGTAAAACGTCACTCCAGTTAATCAGCCTTTAATTTACGACATTACAATATTTAAGTCTAATGTATACATAGTGAACTTTCTAAGATCATCTGTAAGAGCCGAGTATTGATTTCGGACATATGAGATTGGGGAATCATCATCCACACAAATGTAGCCTTAAAATTTCGATGTAAGATGAAGGTAACAGTAAAAAATAAGCCAATGGAAAAAGAATTGCAGTAATTTTATACTTAGAAAGAGGGATTGAAGAAATTACTAATGGAAGGATGGGTAAAGGCAGAAGATGGCGTGCACCAAGGAAAAATCCCAAGGAAGAATGGTTCTTTGAGAAATAATTCACAACAAACCTCAGCCCATATATTCTCTAATTTGTCCAAATTCAAAATCTAAAATCTTTAATAATGTTCTAAGACAATTATAAATGACTAATTACCAAAGGAGGACTGTCCAGCTTGTCCTAGTCCAAAAGCAGTCCCTGCCCCAGTGCCTCCAAAAAGACTACCCCCCTGGGGACCAGTGGCTGCTCCTGGGGTCCCAGCAGCTGCACTTCCAAAGAGAGAGGCAGAGGGAGCAGCACCAAACACTTGTTGCCCAGGAGCAGCAGCAGGCTTCCCAAATGCTGTGGCTACACCAGCATTGGCCATCATTGTTCCAAAAGGTATAGCTCCTAGGTTACTAGAAGCAGTGCCTGCCATAGCAGCACCAAATGTGCCTAAGATACCAGTGAAGAAATTCAGCAATTGACTAACAGAAATAGACAAAATCTAATATAATTTCTCGATTTTTTTAGTGCTTTAACCTAAGAAAATGAAAACAAAAACTAGTTAACGAATGATTCCTAGAGATGGTACATCTGAGGTATCAGATTTATATTAGAGAATCTAAGTTGGAGCTTACAAAACAATAGACAGGAGAGAACACAATTTCCAGGCTGGACATAAAGAGGGTTTATCTTTTAAAGAAATTTTGCACCTTAAAACTAATGAAGTTACATTATTAATCCTTTTTCAGTATCTATATCGTAATTAGGTAGTTCCTAGGTCTCACCTAAAAGGAACCTGAACTAAGCAGTAATCCTAGGGTAATTAAAATATCAATCCTATAATTCATGTTAGGCAAATTAGACTAGTCTTAATAAACATTGTGGTATTTCCATGAATTTAGGTTGGGAGACAAAGTGATCGCCTTCTTAGGCAAAATAGATAAAAAGAAGATTCTGCTGATAAAATTAAGATGAACCAATACAGTGACAGGCAATGGATCAGCTTCACCAATAAATAATGTGCAAAAATACCCATAAGCTGCAACTTAAGTCTAATCTAAAACTCAAAAAATTACTGTTCTCTAATAAAATATAAAAAACACATCAATATTAATTAAAAAACTCAATTTTACAAAACAACTTCAAACAGTATAATGCCTGACGAAGCTTCTATGATTTTAAAAAAGAGTATATAACTAAAGTAGCTTATCTACTAAACTTGCATAGTTAACACCCCAATACAAAATAGATTAACCTTCAGATACCCTTTTGCAATTTCATATAAGAGCCTAACATTATCTCATTCTTATTGCACAAAATAATTCTAAGTAATGAAACTATAACAAGGTGAAAATAAATTCATTCCTAAGGATAATAAACTTAGCCACTAATGAGAACACACAGCTTCTTAAATAATTAAGAGAATCGTACAAAATCCACAAAACACTTTCACTTACATGGGAAGATATGTATAAGAAAGTTAAATGCTGTAATGATAGTGTCAAGTTTTAATGGCTAAACAATTAACAAAAAATATCAATTTACATAAATACCGCACACTTTAAGGCAGGATTATTCACTTATACTCAAACGATTAGAGTTTCTGTAGTTCAGAGAAGAATATAGGTAGTTTCTATAAATCTAAAGGTATGCTCCAACGCTCACAAAAAGAATTGTATAATTGCTATTCAATACATAGGGGTATCAAATATTGTGACCAAGTTAAAATTCCTACGAATCTTACACAAATAAAAACCCAAAAGCAATTAGATGATCCACGAAACAACTCGAGCAAGATTGAGCAATTTTCAACATAAATAATTTGGTACAAACACAAGCATAATTATGCAAATATTTGCTGTAAATGATAATTCTAAAATATCACAACTAACATTTATTACAGACAATATGATATCGTAGTACGCTAAGAGCATTTATGAATATAATGGCTGCATAACTAACTGATTAAAATGCATTTTCTATTGTTTAAATTGAAAATATAGAAGAAATTAAAGATTTCCGATCAAATTACATCTCTTGATTTATCTACAGCAAAAATAAATGCATTTACGCTAAATTAAAACTATAGCACCAAACATTCATTATTATGGAAAAATCGAGGAACAGAATTCAAGAAAACCTATCAGAGTACCATAGGTACTTTTCCTTTGACACCTTCACGTTGACATTTCAGCCTCGACTGATACTAAAACAATTTATAATATCTACACGTAAATAAAAACCTTAGAAAATGTTGCAAATTATGATCTTACCAAAGGTGGTGGTACTGGGCTGGCCAAATGCCGTCTTGTTATTCTGGAACATTGTGCTGTGTTACTGCTCCCTGAGGAAATTGATAATTTGACACATACATTAGATGAGTAAATATTTCATGCAGAACGACTGAAAACAAGAATAAAATTATTCTATTTAGTTACTTTAATACATATTCCATTTCTAAATTTTATGATGGATTTATACAACTGAAATCATGACAAAACAAAGATTTCGAATTACATGGAGCTCAGTGAGCTACCACTTTTCGGTTTGCCGTAGTCGTTCTCTGAAAATCCAAGCAACTAGAATAAGCACATTCTTTTTTCCGTTATAGGAAACTTACCGATCACAATAAATTAATTAATTATCCCTCCAGAGTTAAAAGTAATTAATACTAAAGAAGTATATCCCGCGCAAACATCAAGCATGGTTTGGATAGTTCCTGGAGAATAGACTGCGTAGGACAAGGCGCAACAACTGAAAATCGAATTTCAAAATGTCGGTGGTCTTCCCTCGTATTTGAATTAGAAGCAACCGTCCGCTATTAAATTTTCAACTTCCAGATTCTATATTCCCCTAGGACCAAAACTTTTTATATAGGTGTTTAATTTACTAAAGTGAGATCGCACCTTCAACATTGCTTTAACTTATTCCTGTAGAATATTCTTTTGGAGAAATTTGCATCACTATAGTTTTTTATCACTTTGTTTTATCATTATTATCAAATATCAACTCTTAATGGTCCGTAAAAATCACTTCTTTGTAATAGTTTTTATGACTATTGTGCTAGGTAGACAGCGTGAATGTTTGCAAGTTGATAAAATGTTTTATAAGCAAAATAATATTAGTAATCTACTATTTAAATAATAACTTCTTCAGTAACCTGATGTAACTATTATCGTTATCGATTTAGCAATTCTGTATCGTTCATTTTATTTCAAAGTAAGGTAAATTAGAAATTTACCCAAAGTAATATTCAATGAACTATTGAATATTTGAAATATCCATTTTCAATTATCGGTTTTAATATTCACGAATCATGATACTATATGATCTGCCAATGGCTATTCTGTACGAACAATTCCTCATTTAATTATACGTGAATCCAATTTTCCATAGTTGAATCTCAATTTATCAAAAATGATAATAAGAACAAAAATATCGTTTTTATTAAGCCGAATTTGAAGTACTCATCATGCTCGATTACTGCGACCCCCTACTGTTCGTGTTGGATTCGGAGGCTTTTTAAACATCCAGTACTTCTCTTTCATGTAAACTCAGTAAATCGACCAAAAATCTATCATAATAATTTATTTACAGGAAACAAAAAACTGGAATGTGTTTGAGTTAGGTCTCTTTACAAGATAGATATTGAAGATGTGATGGTGAAAAGGCCCTGCGGTAATATTAGTCACATTCATTTTATTACTTTATACTTTCGAACAGGAGTATCATTCAATCCACACATTTTGTTTTCTTTTGAATTCATCATCTAACTTAGATCAATATGACAAAAGTATGGTACCCATAAATCTAAGATTCCTTCAGCACAAATCAATTTCTTTATAACGATATACCACCTTTTTGCTTAATTGTTACAATAATATACTGATTATGCTATTTATAAAATACTATTTAAAGCCTCCAAAAAATTTTCCGAAGGTATGATAAATGAAATAAGAGTGTAATGACAAGAAAATAAATTACACAAAAATAAATACGACTAAAATCTGGGCCGATTTTCTAGCTAATTTCGTAAGCTTTTATCGCGATGTCACACAATAGCTTCAACTTGGTTCATAAATCACAATATATTCATATTTGGTCAGTGAGAGCTGAGTATTGGTTTCTCAAATAAGAGGTTTTTACAAAATATGAAAACAAAATTAAAATATTTGATAGAATCTAAAACGAAAGAAATCATCTATTTCATTAAAACATTGAGGCTGCTTTCAAACTCAAATTTTAATTGTTCTTAATAATCCTTACATTGATACATCATCAAATTCTTTACGGTGTGACAAAATTATTTTCCTCAAATGTAAGGTATACAGTGAAATGAATCCTATTGGGGAAAAAGTTATGTGAACCGAAATAAAAGATTTTGAATCAGATCATATTAAGACAGCTAAGTACAGGCAACTGTTATTTCTTAGCAGCTCAAAATTAGCAAAAAAATCATAAAAGGTTTTCAGAATTAACAATACCACAATTATTGAGACCAATAATGTTCTGCGGGTTGAATTTTAAAACAAATACATTAACCGAAACATTAAACTAGGATAATGTAACTTAATGTTGCAAGCATTACAACCAAAATTATTTAAGGCGGCAAAAAATTAACAGTATTTTCCTTGGATATCAAACTTTTATCCATATCCTAACAAGTATAAAATGAATTAATATACAGTAGGCATAATGTACGTTAATTCACCATTAATAAGTCACAGCCAATTACTATTAAATGGAATAAATACATTTATGTTAGCACTCTTATTTTATTCAGAATGCGGCAAAACATTTTATTAAATGAATCACATCACCTATGAAATTGTAAAGCATTAACAACAGTTGCTTTGTGACACGCAAAATATAAAGAAGTATAAAACATCATAAAATCCTTCAACGCAAAAAATAAACAAGATTCTTCATCTCAAATGAATGAGTTTATTTATCCATACTTTCATTCTGCTTCATTTGTGTGCTTATGTTCAGAGGACTTGGTTAGAAAACACCATTACAAACTTTGGTGAATTGGAAGCCAACAGTTAACTGCTGCATCATAAGTTTCAAATGATGCCAAAAAAAGAAAATGTAGTTTTCATTGGACCACCAAAATTCTTTTAGGTAGCCAAATTTCATAATATTTTCATATTTACTTCAAGTTAGTTTGAAACTGAGTTTTTAGTCTTCAAGGAAGAAGTACTGGCCAGCATGCTTCTGCTCCACATCCTACAAAAGAGATACAGAGAGCCATTAGTAATGACAAATGAGTTTCAGGAAATATAATCGTTCACTTTCATAAGTAACTACCTAAAATGAGAGAAATGATGAAAAAAATTCTAAAAGAGAGCAAAGGTCCACTGATTATAATATACCATTACACTCCAACTGAAAAACATAACTACTAACTCTTTGAGAACCTTGAGGAGCAATAAGATCCATAAATTAAGTTTCCAAATTATCCTTAACCATCTCACAAGCAAGAATACATAACATAATTTTATAGTTCCACCATTATCAGAAGGGTCTTACCTTGACAGAGTTAGACTTGTTAATTCGAGGTCTGTAGTTCTTAGGATCTCTTCTGAAAGTGATTCCCAAAAGTTGTAAAAATCGATTCATTCCTGCCAGCAAGGTCTGAGGTGTATTTGCTGACGTGTCCACAGATGGTTGACCCTCAAATACAATAACTCTATCAGCCAAGTAAGTCGCCATGATGAAATCGTGCTCCACCACAAAACCTGTCTTTTTGGCATGTAAGATGAACCTAATGAAATAACAGAAAAAGATAAAATAATTGACTCCCAATTAATTATATCAATACAGGTCCCTCGCCTTCAAAGAATACATTTGAAATACACAGAATATACTTTAAATTTCCAAATATTAATTTCTTGGAACAAAAGAATAATTATACATGCTGCTCTAACATCCTCCTTATTGAAAATTGATACAAACCTCTTTATGACTTTCGCTGCCACTAAACGCTGTTCAGAGTCTAGGTAGGCTGAAGGTTCGTCAACAAGGTATACATCTGCTGGTTTTCCCAAACAGAGAGTCATTGCCACTCTCTGCAACTCTCCTCCAGACAAATTTTGGACTTCCTGGTCCATTATTTCGTCAATCTTCAGAGGTTTCATTACGTCTGTAATAAACTGTTGGTATTATGGTTAACTATTTTGATTTGGAACAATAATTATAACTTGAACCTTACAATTGAGAAATAAAGCACCGAAGTTTACAGTATGAAAAATTACGTGACATTGATATTTACCTGCGGGTGAACATACGCATCACGAATTTTTTCATGGAGAAGTTGACGCACTACACCCTGAGATTTTGGGCTGATCTTCTGTGGTTTGTAGCTTATATTAAGCTGAGGAATATGACCTGGAAATAACAGAGAAACATTAAAGAAACACTCCATAAATCATGCAAAATATACTATCAACATGAGTTGGCTGGATATTATGGAAAGCCATGACAAAGATCAAAATAAACTAAACAGTTCTTTGCAACTTCCTAGTAATAAAAAGTATTAATTTGAAGACTGGTTTCAGCCAAAATACAGCCATCCTACTTCCTAATAGTGTCTAAGCGTCTATTAGCCAAAAGCAGTCATCAAATAATTACTTGGTTGAAATTACAGATAACAGTTTATTTAGTAAATTTTCATAAAAAATACCATTGCACTGTCTGCACAAATAAAACTTTTTCAAAGGGAAACAATGTTTTTATGCAAAAATCATTTAAAGAAATTCAATCCCTAGTATCATACCAACTTATGCAAAACATTCATCCCCTGTTCAAGTGAGTAGTGCATATTTTTGAAATATAATGTGAACATTTATGTTTTTAAGCATAAAAAGAGAAGTAAAGAAGTATAAGTGATCGCTACAGGACTTGCATAAATGCACATATTTTTTTCTGGAGATGTTTTCTATACAACCATACTTTCCCTACTTAAAGCAAATCCCACAATGCATGAGCAAACATCCAAACCTTACCTTCTTGGGTAAGGTATTTCTCGTATACACAACAACATTCTACATTTAAGATGTTTACTAATCTTTTCCTAATATGTTGAAAATCATGACTCAGCAATTCCCTTAACTTAAAGGGAGCTTTATTTGGCCTTCTTTTGACCTCATTTTCCTTTCATGTCACAAAGAGACACAAGAAGATGAAAGAGCTGGTCTACCTGTTACAGATTTCTCAGTCTTGATAGTTAATTTAGGGTTTCCTCCCTTTCCGAATACCTTTGGCATTTCCTACATTAATTTCATGCTAAATTCCCCTCCTTGGACATTTTGAGTAATAACTTACCACTGTAAACCTTTTGGAGTAACCATAGCTTATTTGCTCTCCAATCTTGCTGACATGGCAGATTCTTTTTTCTAAGCATTACTTTATTTCATTTTTCACTTAGTCTTGCTGACCATTCACTTTGCAGGTATGTAATTAAGTGTTATTTTCTGTCAATAAGTATAGTTTTGATATACTGAAAAGGATATCAAAACAAATGTATATGCCCGCATACAAGTCGACCTTTGAAGCTGAAAAAAATCACTCAAATACCAGGGGTCGACTTATAAGCCAAACATAAAATTTAACCCTTAACCACCAAGGAGTAAATCCTGGGTAATGCCTGCTTTACACAAACTCTCGCAACTCACCACAATTATATCTTACTGAAATTAATTTTTGACAAGTATAATTAACGTAGATGTCATATAAAACAAATTCCATCACTAAATACAATTGTGGCCGAAAGTATGTTATGTTTTCATAAAAAAAGGTCAATTAATGAACCATTTTCATATCTTTAAAATAAATTATATTAATTTCTTCACATGTATTTTATTATACAAAAATTTAATATATATATATCTATTATATATAGATGCTTCTCCGGATTCATTCATGGATATAGGTATATAGATAGGATACTAATTCAAAGGCTAAACCACAAGTGTCATTGACTTGAAATTTTTACGACGTATTGGCCATTACGTGTAACCGCCAGAAAAATTTTGAACCTCAGTGTCATGGGTTTGATTCCAGAGGGCCCCAAAGTCCCGATTTTTCCCCTTCAAAAGCATTGCTTTGTTTTCAGGATAAAAAAAATACTTTGCAGATAGGTAGAGAATCAAAACTCAAGGAGCCTATATATATATGGTCATGATCTATCAAAAACATAAATGACCTTCACAGAAAATGTCCTGGGTTCGATGCTAGGACGATGCATAAATCTGCCCTTTAAAATACATTGAGGTAGTTTTTCTTAATTTTTTTGATGCACTTATTGAAACAATAGGAGGTTCTCGCTCCGCTACAAGATGTATATTAAGAATCAGTTTAAGAAAAACATTTTGATAAGACTACACATTTCCTGGGTTCGATGCCAGAGCACATTAAAATTTCTCACATCAGGAATATAAGGGAAAAGTAGGACGTCGTTTGAGGCAGTTGCAGCCAATATTTCTGCTTAATTTTCACACATAGTTACAGATTACAGTTACAGATAATTTCATGTTGGCATCATATCGGGACAGTCCTCAAAAGAAAAAAAAAAGGATTGAAAATATTCTTAAAATTCGCTGCTATTTAATCGAACCCGGGTCTTCCTGGTGAACTTACTATGTAGTACAATAGAAGATCACCATCTCTAACTATATGTGAAAATTCAAGCAGGAATATTTTCTGCAACTGCCTAAACGTCGTCCTACTTTTTACATATATTCCTTATGTGAGAAATTGTAATGTGCTCTGGCATCAAACCTAGGAACAGCATGGTCTTATATACTTTTTATTCTTAACCTGTTAGCCGAGCGGGACGTATAAATTCATCAAACGTAAACTATATCATGTACGGGAAGGACATATGAATACGTCCTTGAAATACATGTTGCGCCCTGGAACGGGCGTGACGTAGATTTTCAAACGACAAAGGTATTAGTTATTAAAAAGGGAAGTCCCCGGTTAACAGGTTAAACAGATTCTTAATATACATCTTCTATCTAAGCAAGAAATTCCTATTATTTCGACAAGTGCATGAAGAAAATAATGAAAAACTATCCCAATATGTTTTAAATGGGAGATATATTTACCACCGGGCATTGAACCCGGGTCTTCCTATATTCTCAATACATCCTATGCAACACAATAGAAGATCACCATCTCTAACTATATGTGAAAATTCAAGCAAAAATATTTGCTGCAACTGCCTCAAACGACGTCCTACTTTTCACATATATTCCTTAAGTGAGAAATTGTAATGTTCTTTAGCATCGAACCCAGGAACAGCATGGTCTTATATTATTTTTTTTTTCTAAAACCGATTCTTAATATAAATCCTCTAGCAGAGCAAGAACTTCCTATCATTTCGATAAGTGCATCAAAAAGAAATAATAAAAAACTACCTCAATGTATTTTAAATGGCAGTTTTTTGCATCGTCCTAGCATCGAACCCAGGATTTTTTCCGTGAAAGTTATTTATGTTTTCGATAGATCATGATGATTTTTTTTGTGTAGCCTGAGTAATACCAATGAAAGAAACTTGTGTAATAGTTAAGTAGAGGCGAGAAGTTGACATGGTAGCTGAAAGAAACAATTCTAGCGTCTAAAACTTTTGTGGTAAATATTATTATATATTCCTTAAGCTATTGTACATTTATGGATACAGTAGTTGTTCTTCCCATGTAAAAGAGATGGGGAAGTGGTGCTGCATTATTTTATGGGTCGACTTATACGCTGAACATAGGCTAAAACCTATAATTCACCTCAACATTTTAATGGTCAACTTATACAGTATACTTATTGAGATACACATCTATTTTACCGTTACGGAGCTTTGTAACTAATTTTAGTGACTCTACTGTGGGGCTATTAAATTCGGTAATTGTAAAACTTTGGTGCTTGTTTTCCTTGATTTTCTAAGCAAAGAAAATCTTAAGGATATCCCTGGACACCTTCCTTAAGTATAACTTTCCCTCCTTAAAATATAGAAATACCTCCTATCATTCTGCTTTTGCCAGAAAATATTCACTGGAATATCTGTTCTAATTTATTCATGCCTGAAGGACCAAAAACAAGGGGGTTTAAAGGAAGTCTTAGGTTCAGGTAAAACAGCTTTACTTAAAGGCACCTATATTGGCTCACAACATGAGTTTCATTGAAAATTGATAAGGATTGGAATTTTTGATCACTGCTTAGGGATACAAGGCACATGATACTTAATAAAAATTACTACAGCATATAATTAAATTGTGATAAAATTAATGAGAACAAGGGTATTTATAACTTTACTTTCCATTAGGGCAAACATAAATCTTCAATACCTCAGAATGTATGACCGAAATTGTTGACCATAAAATTGGAGTAATTTCAAATAAATTCATAGATGTATTACATAACAATAAGGATGCTTAAAATAGGAAGAACTTTTACATTTTTTGGCAATGTATGAAAATACTTTGTCTTACCAGAATCCTCATCTGGTTCCAAGCGACCAGCAAGCATGCGAATAAATGTCGTTTTTCCTGTTCCATTTTCTCCCAGAAGCACCAAAATTTCAGAATCTGTAAACTGTCCAGGATGTACTTGAAGTCGAAATGAACCCATTGTCTTGTTCATCCTAGGAAAAATTATGAAATATTTTTGTCAACAACAAAATTTATGCCCAAACTCATATTTTTCTAATGGTCTAGAGGGAAATGACAATATGTATACAAACTCATGGAGAGTATTTCAGGACCTACATTCTGAATCTTTTACAACTTAAAATTAGACAAACTGTTGGAGAAAATGTTATAATAAGTAATCCAGTAAAACATGGAATTGATATAATATCTAAATTTAATATTTTGGCAATAAGAATTCGAAGTTCACTTCTATTAATTATTCTTACTCAGCAAGAAATTGACTGTCACCTGAATATACCAAACTTCAAACATACAAAGAATATAATACAATTAGCAAATGTTTCATCACTTTCTTGGCTAATTTGCATAAATATGTACCATGAACTGCTACTTTTAACTGCATTAATTCATGCTCATTACATATAAACCACAGAGTAATTCCTCAATTATTAAACCCAAATGCTGTTAGTTCCCCAACCTTTTTCATTTTTTTTAACTATTGAAAACGTACCTTGGGTATTCATAATGATGCATTCTCTTCACTTCTTCCTCAGTGGCGGATTCTGCAACCTTAAAAACTAAGGATTCCTCCCGGAAACGCAAATTTTCAGTTGGCACAAAGCCATCCAGGAAAATGTTGATACCTAAAATTTATGAACAAAGTACTCATCTTAATCATCCATAATATTTAAAAATGTCATTGAACACATGAATCAAGAGCAATGATGATCATGGTTATAATGTTTCACCAATGTATGATATTCTACCTTCTCGAACGGAAAAAGGCATCGTAACTACACCATAAGCACCAGGGACACCATAAAGGCAGCATATAAAATCAGACAAATAGTCCAACACCGACAAGTCGTGTTCAACCACAATAATGAACCTGGAAGGCAATTAAAAAACGTATATTACCATATGAAAAATAATCATTACTGACCAAAATTCAACAATTGTAAAGCAGTGACAAACAAATCAGTCATGTACAGTTACGAGCACTCAAAAGCAGAGCTTGGCCGATATTGTTCGCCTACACAAGCAACATCTTCCATACAAATTAACATGAATTCCTTATAAAAGACAATTAAAAAATAAAATTTATAGTAAAATTCTCGCTTGTAAAAAAATTAGTGAGGTAGTTATATGGAGATCAACGAAGTAATACTTAATACAATTAAGAAAATAGGAAAGGCGCTTACTTGTCAGGATGAATAAGGGATCTAATAGTGACGGCAGCCTTCAGACGCTGCTTTACATCCAGATATGAAGATGGCTCATCAAACATAAAAATATCACCTCTTTGAATGCATACCATGGCACATGCAAATCTTTGAAGCTCTCCTCCAGACAATGCTTCAACAGCTCTATCACGGATCTGTTGCAAGTCTGAAAAATTGAGATATCGGTTTAAAATTGTAGACATAAAATCTGATCTTATATGTGATTGGGGTTAATGAGCTAGGTGTTTGTTTACAATTCTCCTTTAATATCCTTATGAAATACCAGTGAACGAGTTTCATTACCGAGAGAGTTACATATTTCCTCCTGATTTCCACGTTCATCCTTCTTATCTAAAAGTTGTTGAACTGTTCCTTTCACAGCTTTGGGAATCTGATCGACATACTGAGGTTTGATGAGGGCTTTCAGGTCGTCTTCTAAAATTTTGGTGAAATAGTTTTGAAGTTCAGAACCTCGAAAATGGGACAAAATTTCAGTCCAGTCGGGTGGATCCTAAAGAGTACGATACCGAAAGAAGCGAGATTATCAGGATTGAATTTCAAAACAATTTAAGTATCCACCTCCTAGAAGCTTTCAAAGATATCTTACTGAATATCTTCCAAGATTAGGTTTTTGTTTTCCAGCAAGAATCTTGAGGGCTGTTGACTTTCCTATACCATTTGTTCCGACTAAACCAAGCACTTCCCCAGGTCTAGGAATGGGGAGTCGATGGAGCTTGAAAGAATTTTGCGAGTAACGGTGAGTGGTGTCCCTCTCCAAATTACTAGGTAAATTGATGATGGTGATCGCTTCGAAGGGACATTTCTAGAGAAAAAATATAAATCATGTTTACCGAAGGTAATTTAAATTGCCAAAATAATTGATATGGAAGAGATGTGCTAACCTTCACACAAATACCACAACCAATACACAATTCCTCAGATATGGTTGCAATTTTATCATTAAGGGTCACTTCAATGCAAAGTTTTCCCATTCGCACTACTGGGCAGGACTTCTTGCACTCTTGCCGACATCTTTTAGGCTTACATTTGTCAGCAGAGACAATAGCAATTCTTGTCAACTTATCTGTTTCTTCAGTTGCTTTACTGTTACGCGGCATGCTTGATTACAATAACTTACTTAGTGAAACTGGAAAAAAACACACACAATTAGATACGAACCCAATATAAAAATGCAAGGTACATGCAACAACAGAATAAGTAGGATCTTTAGGAGTGACTTCAATATATAATTTATACAATTACTATTAAATTACTCAAATACAGTGAAAGGTTACAACATATTTTCTATGAGAAAATTTAATCTAAACATTTTTTCCGTAGACTATTAATGAAAAACCTTTATAAATAAAACGGTATCACTAATGACAGGGAAAACATACATACAATCTGTTACGAAAATACTTGGGAATTAAACAGAATAAGGCAAGACTTAATCCATTTTAAAAAGCATAAAACTCAATAAAATGCTTTATCAACATTATTTTTTCATTGATATACAACCTTTCTAATTAATGAAGTTATAACTGTTGACGTCCCAGTTTCTCGTGGCCTACGGCCACACGTTTCAAGCGTAAAGGATCAATTGGTGGTGATGAAAATTTGATTAGAACATTTTTCATTTTTTGGAAATAAAATTTTCTTCTGTAAACAAATATTGATTAAAATATATTACACCGATATATTTAAAGGAATTTTAAAGTTACATTTAAAGCTACTGTAGGAATTTAAGATATATGTAAAGCGTATTCATATACTAAGATGTGATTCAAATAACATTCTCATAGTCTCGTTCATCATGACAAAAGAGTAACAATCAGCTCCTACTTCCTTCAGCCAGCAATTGTTCTAGAGAAGCGGTCGGGCACGTGTTCGTGTATGTGAAACGTGCCCCTTTTAGGGATTTTTTGACATATATTCCGACCAGAATAAGGTAATAATATTTTATAATCAGTTATTTACTGTCGGTATTTGTATCAACATCAATTATTTTATATTATTGGTTGTTTGAGTATTTAAGGTTACGTGTTAACTCTCCATCTTGAAACAGGCATAAACATGGTGCAAAGATTGGTGTATCGAAGGAGGTTGTCCTACAACACCAAAAGCAATAGGAGACGAATTGTTCGAACTCCGGGTGGACGGCTAGTATATCAGTACTTGAAAAAACCGAAAACCATCCCAAGATGCGGCCACTGCAAGGATAAGCTGAGAGGTATCCAGCCCGCGAGGTCCATGGAACGGTCTAGGATGAGTAGGCGAAAGAAGACTGTGAGAAGATCTTACGGAGGAGTTCTTTGCCACAAGTGTGTGAAGGAGAGGATCGTCCGTGCTTTTCTAATCGAAGAACAGAAAATTGTGGTCAAAGTGTTGAAAGCGCAGAAGGCCAAAGGCAAGGCCGAAAAATGATTTATCTGTTCCCAAAATTGTCTCTTAAATCCCATATTATAAAATAAATTTGAAATTTGAAGATCACTTGTTTCAATAATTATTATTTGACGACGCGTGTTACCCTATGTCAACTCAATTATCTCGGCGTTTGGGATAAAATGTTTCTGAAATAGAAATAATTTCAGTAATAAGCCGTGAGAGGCATGTAAGGTTTGTTTAGCAAAGTCTTTTGTAACATGCAACACCTGCAGCTAATGCAGAGCGTTTTAAGGCAAATTATCAATTCAGTAATTAGTTTTCCAGGATACCGATCGACTTCTTCTTATTAATTGGTGAGCTGTATAGTGGAGTTAAACGATTTCTTCTAATCAGATGTACATCCATGGATTCATTTAAACATTAAGAAGTTCCGTGGAATTAGCTCTGAGAAGATGGCGAAGACCTATGAACCTTAAATAACTCAGCAGTTGAAATAATTTGGTCTCCAACGTTTGTTACCAGGAATTTTTAGATATTTCTTTCAGGCTTCTGAATTAAGTAGAAATCAAGAGGTGCATCATTTTGCTTGAAGTCAAATGCTATAGAATACTGATTACATTAAATTTGTTCAACTACAAAGAATTTTTGGATCCTTAGATAATCAAATGAAATTTTTGTTAGGATAAATAATTTCATGAGAGATGATAGACATAATTTTATTGAAAAGTTAACACTATTTTACAAACAAAACTGAATTACAATAATGATGACATGCTCAGTACCGTGGGATCTTAAACTCAGGCTCACTGAAAGAAAAATATCAGATTAATAACTTCAATTTTAATGTGCTAAGTGATTGTTTCACCAGCATTTGGTAACAGCCTCACCTTATGCAAGATTAATGGTAAATTTCTTAAATAAACTCAAGTCAATGAACTAATCACTTAAGCACATAGTTTAGGCAGACAAAAAGAAAGAAACAACATATGCTTACCCATCCATCTTGTGTCCACCTCCAATCAGTGGAGTACCTGGGGTTAAATTGGAACCACCACCCCCTTTTCTTTTTTGAATAATGTTTTGAATTTTCTGCCATTCCCTGTCAAGCTCAGCCTTTTCATTCTTTTCTCTATGATACTTGCGAGTTCTACGTCCATCAGCCATCTTGACACCATACTGGAATGCAGCTTTCGGTAGAGCTTCTTTGCTGTTCATATACTCACTATACTCTTCTTGTGTATCAAAGTCCCACCTTCCAATTGGACCTTTTTTGTTACCCTGTAAAGACAATTAGAAGTTAATTTCATTCAACTTATTTTTCATGAAACTAAAGTAGAAGCAATATAAATAAGTACCAGATCCATTTTTGTGTAGTCCACCTCGTCATCAGAATCATCAATTGCATCCTGCATTTCCTCCAAACCTGGATAACATTCTGCATATCCTTGGGGCTCAGCTGCTAATCTTGAAAGCAACTGCTGTGCTTTGGTTTGTGGTGGCTGTCCTGCCTGACTTTGACTTCCAGCAGGCAAAGAAGCTCCCATTGCATTGCCCATGCGCTGTGCAGTCTTGATCAATGCTCCAAGTCTAAAATCAATGCAGAAATCATTAACCACACCAAATAAGTAACAAAGAAAAGTAATATTAAAACACCACTGACAGCAATGTTAATAATGTGAGTCACGATATACCTTATGCTGTCAAAGAATAACGAAGAGGGTCTTGACGAACGTTTCGCTACTACATGTAGCATCTTCAGAAGAGATCTTCTTATTCTTTGACAGCATAAGGTATATCGTGACTCACATTATTAAAGAAAAGTAAAAAAATGTAAGAATTAAAAGTGTTTGGTTATTAAAACTTAAGGTGGATTAAACTGAGTATCCAGTATCTGTCAAAGGTTAACCTAAAATTAAAAGCAATTCCTCCTACTTAACAGCAAATTTTATAATCAATATATACTAAGTGTTATAAGGAAGCATAAAAAACAACGGTAGTTCACCACAAGATTCTTAAAATGCCTTAGTCATTTCTATGAAAATGGAATCTTAATAATGACAATTATTCAAAGTATACATTTTTTATTCAGAGAGGTTCTACTAAATTGAATAGAGTACCTAACAAAATGTTACAATGGAGCAATTAATCAAACCTACCAAACCTATCAAATCAAACTATCAATAATAATTTTTGAGCAGATAATACTGAACACTTGTAAATGTCAGTAATACAAAGTATACCAGGAGGCCCAATATGGCAAAATGAAGGCAATTTTTAAATATAGAATACCAAAAGATTCCTAGGTTACAGTTAAAGATATCATAGTAGACTATAACTTAAAGGTTTGATATCAGAATGAAAACACTTTCTCTCAATAGGGTAACCAGATTTCGATTCCAAATGATCAGAAAAAAATAGATACCATTCCAATTAAACTTAGATATCTTAAAAAGAATTAGGAAAATATACATTTTTATAGTGGCCAAACACAAGGATACCAAAACATAGTAATAGTAGTCTAGACATCATTTGAACGTATTCTCCTGAAACTAAAGGGGGAAAAAGTGAATTATGGGACATTACTATGTATAGAATATCTGAATTACCTAACAGTCTAATTAGGGGCAACCAACCTATAGCATCAATTGAAATAAAAGCTGTGTATGATTCTAAAATGGCTAAAAATCAATTGTTCAAAAGACAAGAATAAAAAAAATGTATCAAGTTTGTCACTATTCTCAAGACTGGTGAGATATATAGTTTAGGTACATATATATATTAAAGGTGTTGATTAAAAGGAGATAAAATATTCAAGAGGGTAAGAAAATCAAGGCATGGGTTACATGGTTTTTAAGAATAGCAGGAAGCAGGTTTTTGAATTTGATAGTTTAGGAATCTATCAGATATCACAGGGAAATAAGGATTCTAATAAATGATTAGTCGAAAGAAGCCTGGTGAACTAAAGAAGAGGTGCCTGAAGGTGAACCTGAATGTACAGAAAAAGGCATGGAGAAAATGCAACCAGGGATAAATCCACAGCCATTAAGCTTACAAGGTTAGACCATAGAGCCAAAGGATTTCATTGTGGACAACCTAATTTTTTAGTTCAAAAGAAATTTTGGTTCTACATAAATAAAAAAAGTGAAAAGTTTGTGTGCATCCTAAGATTGAGTACTCTGACTTTCATGTAATTGACTATTCTTCATAAATTTTCTATCTACTGCAAATTTCTATTATAAATCATCATAATAGAATGAGAAATGAAATTATAGCAGCATCTTACGTTCTTTCATCGTCCTCCTCCTTAGATTTCTTATCAGAATCAGAAGCCCCCCAGCCTCCCTTGCCTCCCACAAGAGCTTCTTCAGCATCCTCAGGCTTCTCAAAGTAAGGAGGTCGCCTCTTATCATTCTTGTCCCTAGAGAAAATAAAATGCTGTCAGTGAAAATTCTTTTACAAAATGGGGTGAATTGAACGTCATACTTGCCTTTCTTTATCACCACTCCTTTTTGGCATACCAGGAGCGTAGTCACCAATCCCTTCGTAAATGCTATCATCAGCCTTGATCTAGAGATTGATCAGAAAACAAATTACTAACTTGATTCAGAAAAACAGGAAATTAAAATGGTGGCAGAATTTTAGGCTGTGTACTTACTCATGAAAATAGATTCTTACCCGAGGCGAAAAGAAGAATTGCCCTTACAAAACAAGTTTTTCAAAGCAAAAGAAATCTTTTAACATGTAAACATATAGATTTAGAGATAAGAAAGAGATTTGCAAAAGCCTTGCTTCGGAGCATTTTGCTCTATGGAAGTAAATGTCGGACTTTAAGGAAGATGGAGAGAGCCTGCCTGGAAACTGCAGAAGTATGGATATGCAGAAGAATGTTAAAAATTAGTTGGATGGGCAGGAAAATGAATGTTGAAGTGTTAAAAGAAGTGAAGGAAAAGAGGCAATTAATAAATGTAAAGGAGAAAAGGAAAGTAAAATTCTTTGGTAATCTACTGAGACATAACAGTATGATAGGGATGATGTTAGGAAGAAAAGTGTTGGAAAAGAAAGGAAGGGGAAGATGTAGGAAGAAATATATTGAAGATATCCATACAAGGATGGCAGCGGATGTATACTGCCAAATCAAGAGAATGGCGATAGACAGACGCTCATGGATGCAGAGACAAGCGTTAACTAATGTATTGATTCAGAAAAACAAATTTTGTGGAAGAGGAATTGAGAAGTGATTAATTTATCCCACATCTTACCTTGAGACCGTCATCACCTTTGGCACCCAATCCAACGATTCCTGCTTTGGCCTCCTTCTTCTTTCCCTTTCTCGAATGCCGAGTTCCTTGTCTCAAATAGGATAGAATCTGAGCCAACTTGTTGATTACTGCAAGATAATTAAAGACATAAATTGTGAAATTGAGTGATTGCAAAAAAAAATTATGCCTTATTATTAAGGCCAGAACAATTCATTCTCACCAATATCATTTGTTGTGAGAGTAGCAGCAGATTCAAGGGAGGGTACATCTACCCTACTTCTAATTAAGGTGGTTGGTATGTCACTTTCTATTGCCCCTGCAGCAACGCTTGCTGCTACACCTTCTTCATCCAATTCAATTACATATGCTGTACGACCAGGTGAAAACAGCTCATTTCTTTCGATTGGACCTCTGTTTTTAAAAGCAGCTCTATACCGCAAAAGAAAAACCAAATGTAATTTAACAACACCAAAAACTTGCAAAATGAAAGAATGGTGAAAATTCTTTTGACTTAGAAAAAGTAATAATAATGTTTGGGTAGACACTGCCTTCCGAGATTTAAACAAGACGCAAACTATAAAACAGGGATACTTGGGGTATAGGCAAATGCTTTACAAACAAACAAATTATTCGAAAGCAATTTATTTGAAAACGAATTCTACGAAAATAGAACACTTTAACCCTCGAGCGCCCACGGTTGCGTTTACGCCGGTTGCGTATACGCAACCGTGGGCGCTCAAGGGTTAACGAATCTGAAGCTATCCAAAATTAATATTAATGGAACCAAACCCAACATAAAATAAATAACAATATAAAAATTAATTAAAGTCCATGAACATAAGAAACAATGTTTGATAATATTATAATTTAAAAACATTTAACAATGGTTAATATAGTATGATCAACTTCAGATTCCCAACAACTTACTGAATAGATTTCAACTTTGAATCAGTTCCTTTGATGAACATTTTGTTTAACTTCAGATTAATTACAATGGTCTATTTTAGAAGAAAATGTATGCATGCAGATACTTGCACAACATTAAATTTTATATGAAGCAATTGCAGAGAACATTATACTTATTAAAGCATTAAGTTGCCTAAAATATTACCTGTAAATGTTGCGACCCATCACTGTTTTAAACTGCATTTCCTCCTCTTCGGCATCTTTTCTCTCACGCTTATTCCTTATCAAATTTTCCATTTCATCTTCTTCTTCTTGTTCCTTTACTTGAATCTCACTACGAACCTAAAATGAAATGATTGTAATTAGACGTAAAATTAATAAGGCATGCCAGGGAAACAGATTCTTTGATTGCTTGATTTTTTTTGGAAATGAACTGAAACTATCGCTTACTTGTATTAATATGATATTCAACAAAATTAAAAAATTTTCCGGAATAAATCTCAATTATGCAACTATCACTGAACAGATCTAGAAAATTAACAGATAAGTAATGACAACTAGATATGAGCATGGGATACTTATAAGAATTGCAAGAATTAAACATTGGATTTCCAAATACCATAAGATGATACAAGTTTGAATATACTTTAAATTTTAAATTAAAATTTTTAACAATTTTCACTTTGGTTGACTACTATTGTAGATCTCTTTCACTCATCCCAAAGAAAATTCAGAACAACTGCCCAATGGCTCGGATATTTATTTTTGTAATTACAATATTAAAAGAAATTCATCTTTTTTAAAAATTGATGGGCAAATTTGCATGGTGTAGTTAAATAAAAGTCATATTAAAAACAAATCAATGGGATAGTCACACATTAACTTGGAGACAATTGAAAAACCACAATCTGACTCAAACTAATTCGAGTCACTCATGACACTATGTCTACTGTACTTACTTTCTGAAGAAGAGCATAATCTAAACCTTTCACTAAATGAGTATGCTCCATGTCACCACCCAAGAATTTGGATTCTTGGATCATTTGCCTTCTCCTTTCAGCTGCATCCATTCCCCTAGAAATTTTAATTTTCATCAATTCTCCTTTAAGTTCTATAGCAAATACAGCATATCATAAGAATGAGCATTGAAAGAAAGATATTATATTTTCCAATCATGCAAGAAGATGTAATGCTCCCTGAATTAAAATTATCAGATTAAACTACACTGACAGATTGAAATATGATTATTAGAAATGCTTTTTCAATGGAAACAATATGAAAGTATGAAGAAAAACAATCTGAATCTTTCAGGATCATAATTGTTAAAGCTTAATTAAAACTTTACTAACGATTTGACATCTGGGGCAACTGCTCGATAACCTCCTGCTGCAGATAAAGGATCTTCACTCTGATAGTCAGGATTAGCTCCTTCTCTCCTTTCCCTTGCTCTGTCTCTGTACTTCTTTGCCAGTTCAGCCATCTTATCTTCTTCCTGTTTCTTAAGTTTTGCATAAAAACTGAAAAATTGATATTATTAATGAATGTAAATTGAGAAAATAGCACCAGAATCTTGAAATAGATAACATGGTAATTTTGATTGATAGCTGATATTTTGTTGTTAATTATTTGAAATAAAATAGGTTTAAACCAGCCAAAAACAAACATTACAACCAGAATGTAAATTGCCTTACCCTTGATGTAACATTACAGTTGAATGACATAAAAGGTTTCTAAAGAATGAAAAGTAATATCAATTTGCAACCTAAATATATAGTATACGAGATTCAACTCAGTTTTACAATTTAAATAATAATTTAGAATAGACCATAAAAATTGCACATGTAAACAAGGAAATGTAAGCCATGTAAATGAATAATTTGCAGAGTTATGAGAAAAGAAACAGCAAATCAGTGATATTGAAAAAGACTTTTTTCTCCAACATAATATAGCAAACAATAGTACAGCTATTGTATATTAAAGAAACATGCTGCAAGAAAAGATCTCACAACCCCATATAATTTGAAAATGTAATATAGAACGGGAAAAAAGAATGAGGAGTAACAATAAGCCATAGGTAGGCAGAGGTTGCGAAAATTGATGCTCAGTAGAAGATACGTTCGTAAAAGGTGTACAATTTGAACAACTGGGAAGGTAGAAATATCAGTGGACAGATGTAACCGAAGAAGGAAAGGGCTGAGAAATTGAAAGAAGTAAATATAGTCAGGATGTTGAAAATAATCCTGGAAATGATGTGATGAAAGAAGATACCATAATGGACAGATTGCTCTGTCAGATGTGACAAGTGGATATTCATGACAGTGAGTGAGGAAGTGAAGGAAAGATGAGTTCGTGGGTGAGAATTAACCGATGTAAACTAATTTCAATATCAAAGGATAGGGTAATGTGCTGAGAGTCAAAGAATCATGATGTGACATCATACAATGCGTACCAAACAAGGTTTGGTTAAATGATGCAAATGGGAAAATCAAACGATGAAGGAGACGAAAAAAATTACTGATAAAACAAAAGATGGTAAATGATTCGTTGGTTTAAAGAGAAGGAAGAGCAAAAGGAGAAACACCATAATCAAGCATTAGAAAAAACATTATGTTGACGATATTCTCGGAATTTTACCTTTTCTTCTTACGCCTTCTTTCGGCTCTATCCTCAGGGTCCCCTCCTTCTTCATCTCCATCTCCAAAAACGCTTGTTCTTTCACCAGGACTAATCGGAGTTTTGGAAAATGACGATGGTATAGATGTTGAAGAGGAGGAATGCTGCGAAGGCGCAGTAGTAGACGACGAAGTGTGCTGTATAGATGAAGACGATGGAACAGAGGCTCTGGGAGTCATCAAAAGGCGGCGAAAATCCTCATTTGTCAGCCGTTGGGATCTAAAGAATATGCAAATAAATGTCGACTACTTTTGATCTAATAATTATTTGGATAGGAAAATCAAAAACTTCCTTAATTTTCTTAAAATTCCCCCTTAATCCGTTTCATATCCTAAGGTACACATTTAAAGTAAGTGCAAAGCTTGGTGCTTATGTTAATCAACCTTAATATATATATACATATTTTATTACCTATCTCCGACATCATCTCTCCCTTCGACAGAAGTATTATAATCGTCTGAAAATAACAAAAATAAAAATAGAAGAAAACGACATAAATATGGCTATTAATAAGAGTTGATACCGATGATAATCCTACTACTTACTTTCGGGCATCTTTAGAAATATAACTTTCTACTGCATTATATCTAAACCGATAACTGAGGATCAGCAGGGTATTTATTTAACCCCTATACATATAAATGAGAAAAAACTATGGAAAATCAATAAATAGGCGTTAATTCCAGAAAGTTCGCTGTTGTAAACACCCAAACATAATATTTAGCTTGATTTAGCTCGATCGAATTTTTTCGATATCTTCTTTAGCTGCTCGCATGGAGTGCGACGAGCGCGACAAGTACGAGAGGTACGATAGTACGACCAATCGACATCGACTTTGGCAGACGAGATTATGGTTGTTCTTGTTGATTAAAGCATCTTTCCTACACTTATTATCAGGAATGCTGGTAAAGGCGATTCACAGGTTTATCATTGCATTGGGTTTATCAAAAATCGCTACTATATTATAGAAACGAGGAAGAAGGACGTAAACGGGAAAACCCATTGCATTAATGTTAGTAAACAAAATTACGCGCGAAGTTGTGAATTATCAGTCTGTATATATTTATATAAAATTAACTCATGTTGATCGGATTCTCTCTTATTTCTTAATGGACTAAAACGGATCTAAATATAATGTTTGTTTTACTAGTCGTAGAAAGAGGTAGTAACGATGTGAGCTTTAAATTTTACTACAAGTCCGATTTTCTGTTTTGACACAATCGTGGACTGATTTTTTCGGTAAAATTTCACTTTCCATTTTGGTAAAATAAGTGAAATTTTACCATTTTTTCATCGGAAATTTGGGTAATATCCATGTCAACTTTTCATTCATTTCCTTTTTCAGAAATGGCATCTAGAAGGTTTCTGTCGTTGCAAGAAAAGGTTGAAGTAATACGTTACCAAAGCCGCACTAAAGCCTCTGTGCGGGTACTTGCTGAACATTTCAGAGTTGGAAAAACTCAAATAGCGGAGATTTTAAAGAATAAAAACCAACTTTTAAGCTGTTACCGCGAAAACATCACCTCAGATGACACAAATAGATTTTTCCAAACCGGCAAAGGTGCTATTCTCGATGAAGAAGTGTTTGAATGGTTTCAAATTTCCCGATCACTACAGATACCTTTGACGGGCCCTATGGTGCAGGAAAAAGCTTTGGAATTAGCTGCTAAATTAAAAATGACAAATTTTAAGGCCTCCAACGGTTGGTTAAATCGTTTTAAAGTCCGCCACAAAATAGAATTTAAAACGGGTAATGATTCGCTATCAATCAGAAAAGAAACTGAGTGGACCTCAAAACTTGAAAAAATAGTGCAAGGATTTGCTGTAGGAGATGTTTTTAACGCTGTCAAAACCGTACTTTTCTATCGCGCTCTTCCAGAAAAAAAATTGATCTGCTGCGATGAAAGAAATCCTGATGATGGAAAAATGGCCGGAAAATGCTTGACTTTGTTTGTATGTGCTAGTATGACCGGAGAGAAACTTAACCCTCTGGTCGTATGGGAGGGTACTAATCCACAGTGCCTCAAAGGAGTGACCAAGCAATCTCTTGGAGTTTCTTGGAAGTGTGTTCCAAAACTTTGGATGACGACTGATATCGTGACTGCTTGGCTACGGGAATTGGACCAAGAAATGAAGTTTCAGAAAAGGAAGATACTGTTGTTCATCGATAATGCGACATCTCACCCTCACATTAATTTGGAAAACATACAGTTAGTTTTCTTTCCTTCCAATTTGAATGCCGCCTCGCAGCCACTAAATCAAGGGGTCATTCAAATTTTCAAAGTTAAATATCGCCTACTATTACTTAATCATTTGGTTGCTAACTTAGAGTACAATCCATCGGCTCCAGAGCTGTCAAAGTCTATCGACATTTTAAGGGCGATTGGATGGATTAAAAATGCTCTGAAGGCAGTGTTGCCTGAAGCTATAAAAAACTCTTTTACAGCTGCAGGATTTCCCAATGATGGTAATGGAGATTTAGGGAATTCTGAAACATTAGAAGAAGAAATTAAAAAACTCAACAATCTGATTGTACTATTAGAAATGGATATGGATGCTTGCGAGTATTCAAAAATAGATGAAACATTAAGTGGAATAAATTGCATTCATGAAAGAAATAATTTGGAGGCCGAAGAAGATGCCTTGGGTTTCGAAGTGAAAAGAAAAGGTGATTGCTTTAACTGATTTTATTCGTTATTACCACGTTACTTTAAATCCTAACAACGTTTCTATTTTAGTTGATTCGGGTGTTACAACTTATGCCGAAGGTCTTCAAGCTCTAAAGAAGTTAAAAGACTTTTATGAAAGAGAGAGAGACTTGGAAGGATCAAATTTGATTGGTGAAGTCTTAATACATCATGAAAAACAAATTGTCAGTTCAAAACAGAGATAATATAAATTATTTGCCAATTGCTTCACATGTTTATTTATCTTAGATGAATAGTATTTCACAATTCACTCAAAGAATTCTGTCAATGTACCTGAATGATACAATATATGGCTAAAATTGCATATCATAACATATTGTATTTATTATGACTATACAATATCATTATGTATTGATTTTGAACAGAGCTACCTACCGCTATGTTTTAATGAACATATAACTATCTCACTCATATGTTCAAAATATATTATTGTGTTTTATTAACTTATATAAAAGGAATAATGGTTGGATGTATTCATATAGAATAACTTTCGTGTTGTGTACATTAATTTCAGTCACATTTTTCATATATCCGCCTCTATTTATTATATATAATAGATATATATATATATATATATAAAGGTTTTTGATATAATGTACAATTAATGTATACGTATTGGATGTATAAGAGTTGATTATGTGTATGGATATACCTACATTATTGTTATTTCATAATCTCATTTTGTAACACTATTTATAATTCAAATGTTTAAAAAATTATTTATTTTAAGTTCGTAAGAATTCATTCACTACAAAATTACTATTACTCTGGTACATACTTGAACATGATTAACTTTTCAATCAATCAAATTAAATTAAAGATTCAGTTATACATCATGACATTTGATAAAGTTATTTCTTTGCTATGAACTGTAAGCAAGGTTGGCATAACACATTTAAGATTTAATTAGCTCTTTTTAGTCTATCAATTTTGAAAAATGTGTTGCAATGAAAAAGGATGATTTGCAAAAGCAGTTTATGCTAAGCCAAGTTCTTCTTTAAGTCAATGTTAAAGTTTTTACCAGAAATACAAATACAAGAGTTTGACAGAAGAATCAGTTTATTAAACTTCAATATCATTATAAAAAATAAGGATATACTACTCGTGTAAATGAAAGTATGACTACCACATAAAGCAGCTATAAGTAAAGGCATCAAAATGTGATAATTGTTATACATTTGCAATTGTCATCTTATGAAGATGTTTGAAAAAGTGCCTAGACATTGAAGCACATAAAAATAAAGGAAAAATCTTATCGTAACTCTAAAGAGTGGAAACATACACAATATATTAATAGGAGGTAAATCACTGGCTCCAAGAGGTTCACTTGAGCAGAGATTCAAATAAGAATCAAAAATATATCACAAAGTAACAATGACATGCTCATACGCATAACTTAATACTCAATTCATTTCCTTGGGGAAGTGATGTTATAAGAGAACAGTAGAGATCGTACTTCATAAATGTGCCTCTTGTGTCTTGATACCACATCAGTTTTTCAGCCAGATATAGTCAAAGCTCTGAGAAATCTCTCTTTCAAGTTTTCAACTTTGACAGGAGCAGAAAACAAGGCTTTGAATGCTTTTCTTGCATTGGCCTTCGTCTCCATTTCCTTAGCTGCTTTCCAAGCAGAGGTTACGACAGGCTTTGGAATTCCAGCCAATCTTGCTGCATGGAATCCATGGGATTTAGGACAAGCACCAGGAGTAAACTGGTACAGGAATGTCACTCTTTCTTGTCCACCTTCATCCTTCTCCTCTTCAAAGTCCTCAACTTCCTCGGTTTCCACCATGCAAGCCTAGAGGATAGTAATAGGTTTAATTTATTAATATCAGATCAAAAGACTAGGGCTAAAATTATTATAGGAGTTGGAAGTAACTTTTTCCATCATGAATCCTAAATATATAATACCCATTTCTCATCAACCACCTTAAAATTACACCTTTGTTTACCATGCTGTTTCACAATTAGCAGATCTATATTCATATTTGTAAATTACTATGTTATAAGGATGACAACATCCCAGCATATTGTTTAGATCAAAATTATTAAACTCAATTTTGAATACTAGATAGTAATTACAACCATTACGGGAAATTACTTTTGTCCCATTTGCATAATACTGTAGTGTAATCTAATTTTTCCTAGATTTAGAAAAGTAGCCATGAGTGGGAAAGTTAAGCTTTGGAAATGGTAGCATGGTACATTTAAATACATAGGAAAAAATTAATTCCTAGGGGTTGAGTAATCACGAAAATAATATTTAATGACTGAACATATTAATATTCATTATTGCCACTTAAACAATCTAACAATTAAACCCTTTCTTTACCAGCCATTACCTCCAATATTGAGGCAACTAGCTTAGAAATTCTCAATAAATTTCATTTCAACAGATCTTCACAATAAATGACATTTATGCAAGAATTAAAAATTTTCTTTCAATAAAATAAATGACTCAAATATAGTATTCAACCCATTCATACAGCAGTAGTAACCGTAGTATGATAATGTCACACAGCACAGTCAGCACTGAAGGAGTTAAATAATTTGGATGTATCTTAATTTATTACTTACCATATGTCCAAGTGAAACACCAGACCATTTAGCAAAGTCATTCACTAGACTGTGGTAGTGAGTTGAGAACAGCGTACGGCATCCAACTGCAACTAACTCTTTCACAACAGCAGCAGCAATGGCTGTCCCATCATATGTTGCAGTACCACGACCTACGTAAGTAAAATAGTAGTTGATAGGCTTTTGATGCCAGAAATTTTCAACTGAAGTAATCACAGCAATAATGTCATTGACAGCATTCACAGCTTTCAAAACACCATGATTGTTGTGAGCATTAATTTCCTTAGGCTATTAAAATTTAAATACTACACTACACTCCTATTGCTACTTATATTGCTTCTATTTTTTTATGAATAACAAATGAAAAGCTCACACAGAATTAAATAACATAAATATTTAGAGAAGAGGAAAGAGTTTAACAGTCAGTATAACTCATAAAATTGACAAATATTTTGCTCCACAGTTATTTTCCTGTGTATATCACCTCTCAGCCAATCCTCTAATTTAAAACTTAACAAGCAGAAGAATATATCCATTTTTGACTTCAAGAAATTTCCTAAAAAAAATAGGCGGTTACAAAGAGGACTGAGCAGATGACTAAAAATGAGGAAATATGAAAATGTACATATTATGCAATATAAACTGTAATAATAGCTTTCGTATATGGTCAGGCACAATTGATGATACATCAAGCTAAATGAAAGTGTTGCTCACAAGCCACTACTAATCTACAGCCTTCACATTGTGACTCAACCATTAGAAAAAGGAAGAATATCGCTAACCTTTCTTCAATAATAACTTTATGTAAATAATACTAATGTATTAAATTTATTTGTTTTAATGCCTAGCATGTTTAAAATAAGAATATTTAATTTTCTCAAATCATGAACTCAGGAACAAAAGTATAAAAAAGTCTTATGCGACTTCAAGAAGCATTAAGTTTGGCTACCTCAATAGTTTGCAATGACAATATCTTATTTGCAGCTTCTTCCTTCAAGGATTCCACGAAGGAATTCTCTGACTTTTTTCTAAAGCTTAAGTGACAAATAACATATAAGGAATGAAATAAAAGGTTTTTACAAACCTAACTCATCCATTAGGATAAGAGAGTGAGGTGTAGCATGGCGCAATATGGCTGCTGTTTCACTCATTTCCACACAAAATGTACTCTCTCCATGCTCTATGCGATCACTGGCACCCAGTCTGGTAAATATCCTGTCAACAGGAGTTAATGAACACGAAGATGCAGGTACATGGCATCCCTGAAAGTTGAACAGAAGAAAAATGTTTTTGGAGCTTATTTCCATGATTATAACAAAAAGTTATAGCATCATAAAAATAGTCTTATGAGAAAATAAGCATATCCTAACAAGAGCTAAGAACAAATTCTTACCATTTGAGCTAAGATTACTATTAGACCAACTTGACGCATCAATGTAGACTTTCCACCCATATTTGGACCGGTAACTAATATAAGACTTGCATCTTTCTGGTTATCTTTGTTTTCATTATCCTTGTCTTCATGCTTCTGTCCAATTGAAGTATCATTAGGAATGAAACCTCCTGTTATCAGTATACACGGATGTCTTCCTTCTTTTACATCAATGAAGGGCTGAATAAGTGAAAGTGGTATATATGATAGTATTAAAATATGTCATAAAATCACCACAACGTATTAGCTAATTTCAATTAATATTACTCAAAATTAAAACTAAGTGGATTTCTCAATTCTATGTTTGATTAAGCAATTATTACAAAAGCTATTCTACTTACAATAATAATGAATGCTCTTCTTTGAAAATAATAATATTAATTTTTGTATCTTTGGAAAATAATTTAAATTTCTATAACTTTATGATTACTATCAATTTGTTATAAAATAATTGAAGGCTTCCATAGCTCTCTTGAGATAACGCTGCACAGAGTTCACAGACAAAGAAGAATATGATCAACTGATCCTTAGAGAGATACACAGCTTCATTAAAAATAAACAGCCTACAATATATGATAAGAATTCGAAACACTTAAAATGCATGGCAGAATAAAATTCATGGAAAGCTGAGGGGCTAAAATTTTAATAATGTACTCTGATATAAATGTGAAATCAGCATATTTCTCTTCTATTTCAGTTCAAATTAACCAACAGATTTAAAACTGGAAAATCTTTTCAAAAATTATTTGAAAACAATTATTATTATTATTTCCTTCACTACATTACATTTGATGCAAAGAAATTTATGAATCATCAATTACTGCAAATGCATAAAAACAAATAATTGCACTCCAAGGAGTAGAAAATATTTTAAAATTACCTTTTGGAGGTCAGATGGCTGATAGAATTTAGGAACACAAACTTCCCCTTCCTGGCTACGAGAATATTCAGCTAATGAAAGTAGGACATCTAATAAAGAGGTGCATTCCACTGCAGCAACCCAATTTGCTTGGCTATAAGGAAGTTAAATTACAAATTAGGTAAATGGATAAAAAAAATGACAAAGGTTATAATTGCAATATATAAGCTAAAGATATTAAAATGCTTGATTTAATCTTCAGTTACTTACAATATGAAACAAAGAACTTACTAATTGCTGAACTGTGCAAAAATCCTTCTGTTGAGATCACGGAGAGCAGCAGCTTTTTTATCCTCTGCAGCCATCATACGAGCAAGAAGTTCCTATTGAATAATTGAGAGAATAATTGGGTCAGTGCATCTCATTTCAAAGCATGATTATCACAGATAAGTTAGGCCAACTTTTCATTCCATTCTAGAAATATATCTATTGTTTACCTTTCCTTCTGTAGAATAGTACCGCTTAAAACCTTTCCGCTGTGACTGAAGACTATGATCATCTGTGGCATGCTTGCAAGCATGATCTGGGACTTCAATTTGGTACCTCTTACGGTCTGATCCAAAATATGACACCTGTAAATTACCATATGTCATGAAATTTTCATTACAAAATCTTTTCGACAATGTCATAATAACTACTTTTCTCTGAAGAATAATAGGTTTTTCTATGAACATGCAGAATTAGAAATTTTGCCACCATTCTGGCTTGCATTTTCAGGACAAAGTCATGAGAATCAGCAGAGATTAACAGATCATCGTCATGTTGAAATGTAAAAGAAAAACAATATCAACTTCATTTTTGCATTAAAACGGACAAAAGAGAAAACAGGCATGTTCTTCATCATCAATTAAATTGTTAAATTTATTCTTTACTTATCTATTTGTACATATTTTCTTATTCCATTATCCGTCAGTAAATATGAAACTTTGTGTACATGTATTGACTTATCCCATATTATGGCCTCAAGGAACAAATATATTATTATTATAAAATAAATTTTTCTGGTGATTTTTAGAGATACACTAAATCAAAATTAATGCTAAGCTTTCCTCCAAAATTTATTAAACACCACTCAACAATATTTGAAGAAAAATTCCCAGAAAAAGATCACTCTCTGATATATTTCTTTTTTTGGACAACTAGTAACATAAACATAAATTATTTAAGAACAGTTGCATCAAACATAAATTAATTGATTGATAAAATATAGCATCTGATAACGAGTATTTCACCTTGGTACCAAAAACTTTCTTCTGGTCTTTAAGATGTTCAGCCAGTTCTTCTTCAACTCCTGCTATTTCCTCAAGAGAAGAATCGTATTCAAGATCCACTCCTTTCACTGGAATTATCTTTCCTTCTTGTTTGGCTACATTATGATCGAAAGCCTCCTGAAAGTTATAAAAATTCGATTCTATTAGAATATTATCAACTGCTTAGGTGAAAATAACCTCTCCAAAAAAGTTAATTAGGTAAAACATAATATACTTTTACCTATACTACTATTTGTAATGAGGTTAACAGGTGTCTTTCATTTAGTGTACAAAGAAATGATGCCAAACACTTACATCAAAAAAGTCCAAGGCTTCTTTCAATTCAGGGAACCGACCCTTGGGTGAGGCCTGTTTTGTATGAGTGGCTTGTGTTATAAGCTTGGACTGACAGTCGACTCCTGAAAGAGAGAAAATAAATTAATATCTAAAACCAAGAGAAAGCTTTCTTATGCATGAAGCTGAAATTGAAACAAGAAGATTTTTACCACTGAACCCTTTAGAACTAAAAATAAATTAGGAGGAGCAGAATCTTAAATGCAGTAGTCCTTTGGCATTACAATCTGACTCTCACCTTCAAATATTTCAGACACTTGAGCCAGAATTTTGAATCCATTGAGAGCAGCTAAGAATTCATTAATCCTCCTCTTGGAATACTGTTTATCTTCATAGAAGATAGCTCTACCATCAGGGTGTGTTTTACTTCTAACTTCATTTCCATTGGAGTGGATCCTGAAAACACCAATTGAATTCTTTCAATCCTATTCCATGAGAAGATGTAAGCAGATGGTTGAATTGGAAGGAATATCTCACAGAAATGCATAAAAGTTGGAAGTACTTCACTTACGCACTGAGCATCCTTTCCAAATCAGGAATACCAGCTAGCTTAGCTTTCACCGTCTTTGCAACTGTCTGCCCTTCTCCAGACAGAAGCCATGATATTGCTTCTTGTCTGGCATGAATTGCATTTATGTCACACAGAGGAGTAGAGATCCAATGACGAAGCAATCTCCTCCCAAATGGAGTACAACAATGGTTCAATCGAGTCAATAGAGAGCACTCTGAGTCGGAAAGCAAATCTAGGTTTTCAACAGTCACACCGTCGACAACCTGAAATGAAAAATACCATGAATAATTTAAAAATTAAGAATAGGAGTGGTAGTAATGATATTTAATATGCACGCAGAAATAAAATAATTTCAAACATTTATGATCTCATGCTTAATAATGGATTAGTTTACTTGTCTGTTCAAAAATGCTCTCATTTGATTTTAGAGGACGGACAAAGGATTGCTTTATCATAAATAAACCAAGCAAAAACTTAAACACTACCTTTAGGCTTGCTTTACTAGAAAACTACTTTTTGTACGCAAATAAGGATGTTGAGTTCAGTTGATTTTCCATAAGTTACATTTATAGTAATGAATTAATAAGGATATGTTCCTAAAGGCACCTTTTGTCTGTGTAAGGACAACATTCATTAAGGGGGAAAATATCAGATTCCAAAGAGAAATATGAAAAGTAATAATCATAAAAAATTGCCAACAGTCAAAGAGCCATTCTACATCTTTGCCAAGGCTTCACAATCTGAATGAGAAAAGAATGAAGAAGTGATGGAAATAGTTTGAAATACATAATCAAGTGCTGATAAATCAAAGGAAATGAATATATTAAAATGTAAAGTATGAAAATAATTGTTCAGGGAAATATGCCAAACTTAGGGTAGAAAGAAAATTGCTACAGGTAATTGGAACATGGAACAGAATCAAATTGCCATGAATGAATAGATACAGCGTGCTATATATTTTATGCCTAATGACATAATGAACTGTGCAATCCAGAACTGGAATTTGCAATGAGAAATAGATCAAAGAATACATGAAAACTAGACCTAAAAGCTTCAAAATATTTCTCAACTAATATATGGCACTGAAAAAATCAGTTTGGGGTTATATGAAAAAGATATTACCTAGGTGCCTTTCATAAAAAAAGTTCAATTAAGTATTTGAAATTAATGTGCATACCATATATTTTCCAAATTTATAAAATTTTTCCTTGGAATCTTCCTTGGGTTTACTGCTGTCTACAGGAATAAAAGGTTCAAATAATTTCATATCCAGCAATTGCTGTTCTAGACAGCATGTCTGAAGGTACCACACTAGGGCACCAAGACTGCGGAGAGCAAGTTCACCATCATTACTAGGAGTCATACCCAATTGATCACCTACAAAACAAAAGATAAAAGAACACAATAAAAAGTAAGACTGATATGGAATTGTTTTAAAGCTCCAAACTGTATATAACTTTGAACATACTATCACTGATGAATTTACGAAGTGGTTTAGGCCAATATTCTAATCCTGTAGCTGGTGCTTCCTTTTTATCATTTAAGTACTTTCCATCCATCAAATAGGATAAAGTCTTATGTGCTCCCCAAAATTCTGTCTCTGGAAACAAGGCTGAACGTAAAGAGGGTGGGACTCCACAAGATGGAGATGAAAGGAGCAGTAATGTCTTGGGAGAAAGAGCATCACGTTCATACAAAACCTATAAAAAGGAAAGAGAAAACCATTAATTCGGTACTAAGCAATCTTTAGCTGAAAATTGGCAATAAGCCTTTCTTGGTCCCTTAACAAAACAATATATGCAGATGAGATTTTTCTTTCTCCTTTACTCAATTTCTAATGCAGACTTAGACACATTATTGTGTCTAAATTAGAGATTTCAAGATAAATACGGCAACAATAAACTGGATAAATTACAAACAGCACAAAATCTAAATTTTTAATTTTCCTGAATGAATGACATTAAAAGAAGAATCAGGCTCCTACTTAAGTGTGATTCAAGCGTTAAATTAATTACAAATAAAGATCTAATTCATTAATTATCTCTAGTTTTGGTTGGATTAACTTCGAATATACCACATATTTTAGGTTATTAGCAATACCAGTGATCTTTCTAGGATCTAAGAATGAACAAACACAATTTTCACTTATCAATTTGGTAGTTAAAAAAGGCCTGCCATAGAATTTAAAAAAATAACCACAAGAAAAGACAATTAGATCCATCAGAAAATGAAATACATATAGATAAACATTAATTGCAAATCAGATCCTGCTTAGGTAATTAAAGTTCATGCAGTATTTTCAAGGTGTACATACAATCAAATCATTTATTCAACTAAAACAGGCAATTAAGATGATTTTTATGAAAATAATTACACTTGATACTCAAGTTACCTGAATTGGTGGATGATGGGCAAACATTGTTCTCAACCGCGAGCAATGGCGGTCATCTTCAAACTGACCTACATGAAACATTCCAATGGTTGTGTCGATGAAACTCACTCCATATGTAGTACAGCCGTTTAACCCTGTCTGAGCACAAGAAGAAAGAGAGAAAAGACAAATATAAAATTACACATTGGAGTCAAATACATCAGTTTTCATTAAATTATGAAAATAACACTTTTTAAAGAATACAGGGATGTAGTTATATTACAGTAATAAGAAACTGCCCTTTGGACAATGGATTAATATAATTTCTTGATTTTTTACTTAACTAAAAAAGCAATTTTCTAGCAGTTTGTAAATAATATACTTCCATTAGTTAAGAAATGTTAATGAATGAGATCAAAAAGAATAAAAGAGGTTAAGAGAACAAAAGATACTATTGCAAGGTTAACATAGCAGTTAGTGTAGCTGTTTAAGAGCTAAATGGGGCAATGAATACATACCCTTTCTGTAATGGCCAATAAAAACCGACTTTCTGCATCCCCACAAGCATCTCCATCAGAAATATTAGAGGTTCTAGTTCCTTTAGTAGTGACTTGGCAAAGCTCCCTTTTTACAACACGATCAAACTTTGTTGGCCTAGACACTGTAACAAGAAATTATTGACAATGTAGATCCCTTGTCACAACATTCTTTAAACAAAAGGCACAGGAATTGACACGAGACAGATAAATATGTGAAAATGATCACAATTAGTCAATTATGGGATTTTAAAAACATCTTGTTGAGCAACTAGTTTTGAGAGGCAACTTATTTCTTAATGCTAAACTAATTATTTCAAGATAAATTACTTCCTTTTTTGTTGATCATTAAGGCTCTATTCAAGCTTCAAATTACATGTGAGCGATCTTTCCTTAGAAGGATTTCTTTACACAAAAAAGTCAATCCTTAATTACAATTTTGAAAAACCGTATTCATCACTAGATGATCTGATTAATACTAACATTTTTTATACATTAATTATTTATAATCGTTGCTATTAATAAAAAAAATGAAAGAGAAAATTTCTGCCAAAAGTGCAGACCTGAATCTACACCTCTCTTTATTCAGGCACTTCTAACCAATTAAGCTGCTCAATTCTATCCTACAATTTCTATAGCTACTAATTATTGCTGATAGTGATTATCATTATGATATTTAATGGTAGAATAGGGTGCTAGGAAATATTTCCACCAAATTTCCATGCTCATGAAATGTAAAGTGCTTACAAATGAATTCGCTAAATATGTATTTCTTTTCCGTAAGAGATTTTACAGTAGAAATAAACCACTTCCTAAATTTTATAAACCGTCGTAAATATGGGATGTAAGAATAAGCAGCAGCAAATATGAAAAATTAAATGCTAATGAAAAATTGGAGCAAATGTTAGAAGGTTAAGCAGCTTAATGTAACCAATGTTTAAAAACTCCACCAGAATAATGATTCATGACAAAATCTATGATTGCTAAAGATTTCCCAAACATCTAAAATTCATTGTCAAGCAGACATGAATCAAAGGAAAATATTTTCTTTCATGAATGTGCAAATGGCATACCAGTTGGAGGATTACACTGTTATGGGTATATGAAGGAATAGCAATGATTCAAAATTGTTTTAACTTACATGTCTTGCAGCGGTCTTCCATCATATTAGGAGTTTCAGTCTGCTCGATACGAGCCACACGGTAACCTTTCTCCACCAGCAAAGGAGCAAAACGAGAATATGCTATTTCTGGGAATCCTGAGTGCGCAAAATCACCCTAAAGATTACAAAAAATGTAAAAAAATTTTTTAAAAATAACATGAGAGGAGGTAAAAATCTATAATGAATCCAATTTTTAATTTTAGAAATATCTATTGCAGATAAGTAACAAAAATTTTCGTAACAAACAAGGTATATAAAAAATATATAGTTCATAAGATTTTATGATATTTTTTCATATATAAAATATTTTACCTTCATGAAGGAAATATTCAGCTCATTGACTCCTATGACAGCGTCCATGTGGTAAAGTTCATAAAATTTACCAACTTTGAAGAATAGAACACAATCGAAATGATTTGTCTTAATTTCCCACCATTGACGCATGGCCTGAAAATGAGGAAAAAATTAACATTTCCTAAAATTTAAGAGATGCACTACCAGGAATAACAAATTAAATATGAAAGCTGATCAGATAACAGTGATTAATAATTAATGGAATCTTAAACCATCCAACTACTAAATAAATGTTATCACAATTCATAACAATAATCACCTTAATGTAGATATTTCTAGTACCAAAGTCAAACATATTCTATAAGCGTTATACTAAAGTACTATCTACAATTTAACTCACTGCACTTCCATAAGAGAGAGATAAATAAGAAAATCAAGGCAGCATGAGACTATCCTGTGGTTTAATAAACGTCATTATTACTTCAACAGAGTTAAGTTTAACTCTAGACAGCTAAATAAAACTCTCATAGAAAATATATGTAAAGTTCATTATAATGTTGGCAATTGAGATTTTAATTAAGGCACAGTGGCCATATAAAATTGATACAGGTACTATAAGAAAAAGAGATAGAAGTTCATGCTGTGATCAATGAATAGTATTTGTTATTATTAACTGCAAAAACATCACAAAAATTTAATGCAAATTTCAATCCTAATTGAAACCATTATTCTATTAAAGTTAAGGTACTAAATTCTCTTGAAAAAATATCTACTCAAATTTTAAATATATGATGCCGAGGAAGATGAAAATGATCAGATTGAAATGTTTTATTTGTTAGATCTATGTTACCTTAGGACATAAATTGCCACAATACTATGCTGCTTACAGTATATTTATTATAATTGTGATATTCAGACCAATTAATTAGTAACACCATCTGTGAAGTTAATTAGGTCAGGAAAACCATAAAGAATGTATTGCCTCAGGCAATATTAGTTTTCTAATGTGTTTTTAAAATGTAGAGGGAACATAGGTTTAAAAAATTATGACTGAGGCTGCTAGAGGCTTAAATAATCTCCTTGAAATGAGAGACGAATTTCTTCATAGCATTCAGTAAAAAGTTTCTTTGAGGTTTTAAGGAAAGCAACAGGAGACCAATGTTATCAAATGTAACATTTTTAGCACAATGAAATTTAATATAAAAATGAAAATCTTAATGTAAGCAAAAATTATTCTTAAAATAGTCACATTCCTGATTTCCTTTTAACATACCGGAGTAAGATTTCTTTTGAAGTCTTCAGGAACATAAATGGTTTTTGGGTCATAGTCTGGATGGCTTGGAGGCCTCTTCTTTGCATCCATTATTTTATCAGGTTTCAAAAACGAAAAAGTAAGATGTGTCCATGTTTTCCCTTCACTTAATTCACCGCTTGGAGGTGGTTTTGAAGGAGACTGAAATAAGGATTTAAAAAAGCAGAGTTGAATCACTGGTATAAAAATGATTTTAAATTTTAAATGCCACAAAGAGGAACATAATCATGTTAATATTTTCCGATTATTCTTAAGATCCCAAGGCAACAAAACAATGACTCACACCACGTTGAATTAGCCGAGAGGCATTTTAATCAGACTGTTGAGACGGAGGAGTGCATGGGTTCAAGACTGCAGAGGGCAGTTTTTTTTCTATCTTGATACCAACCAGAAGTGTATTCCAAAATTTCCATTGGTAGCATGTATAAATAGTAATGACCCAATGCACCAAGGTTCAGTTTTAATGCTGTGCTTATTGGAAATACAGCATGTGAACTAAACTACTAACTCTGTGTTCTCCATCCTATTCATCTCTACCGACTTATATAGTCAATATTAAATAAAATGAACATACTTCATTTTATTACAATTCCATTTTTCTTAGAATACCAGCATTTCATGAAACCAAAAAGACAAGAATACATGCTAACCATACCACGATAACCAAACAACCACTTAATTTTACTGTGCAGTTAAAAAAGCCAAATTCTTTCAATCCATTCATTTATTTTTCCTAAGTTAATATTTGGAGGCATAATTGTGCCACCACAGCAAGGGAAATCACTTAAAGAGGTATTTTATTAAGGTATATATAGGTATCTTTTCTCTACTGTTATAGTAATACTTGAAAATAAAAACTCCTTGAAACTAATACATATCCTTGAAAAATTCAACAATGCCAAATGTGGTATAAGTAAATTACCCACTGAAAAGTCTTGCTATTTTGTTAGGTAGCCACATGAATGACAAATGCAGTCAAGTCAACATATTTTTTCCATTGTAACTTAAAATTTGCAAACATGTCTTTGACTAATTCTAACACATAGGGTATACAAGTCTATGGAAGTAGATAATAATGTCAAAGTATGTTATTTATCATTTACATTATCATAGAATTTATATTATACTCTGATCACAAAATCACATTGATAATGTTAAGTAGACGAGAAAGATGTCATTCTTACTTTCATTATGAATACTTTAACTTTGATTTCACTTCCTAGCAAAGAATATAAAATGATATCAAAAGCAAAAGTCAAGACGAAACATGTAAACAAATTTTACATACATACATATACTATGAAGTAAATATTTTTGGCAATTTGAAGGCATAAATCCTTTCAAAGCAATTATAACATGAGAAATAAAAATACCTCTTTGTTAACAAATAGCGCTAATTTTGATTTAGCTCCTGCACTTATTGGAGTAGAAGGTGCACTACGTGGTGTGGTAGGGGAGCTGGCAATTTCACGAACAGATTTGACTTGGCCATTGACTTGGTTGAATCCATTTCTTGCCTTCTTTGCTGTACTGCCTCTTGCAGGTTTCTCTGGCTTCCTTTTCTACAGTAAATTGAAGATAATTCATCAGGACAATAAAATAATACTAATGCACAATAAATAACATTCAAAGACTATATATAGCATTCAAATATTTATGAGTTTGAACAGAGGTTACAAAAAGATTTTAGATTCATTTTCAAAAGGAGCAGCCAAAAATCCCACTTAACAGCTACATCGATACAGAATTAACATTATGCTACTTCAGAGTTTGAATCACCAGATATCTGGTCATTACAAGAGTAAATTCAACCTCCCAGCTTTTGTAGACAATATGAACAACTGTCAAAGATAGAGATCCCAGAAAGAAAATAATGGAAGCAAATGAAGAAACTGAAACATTCTCATGGCAACTCACTTTTGTATCATTTGTTATCACTCAGGATGAGCAGATTGAATAGTTACCAAGACTGTGTGTTTAGCATACCTATACAATATGAGTTTCAGAGAAGAAAATAAATTGTTTTCATACCTCAAACATTTCTAAAAGGATTTTTTTCTCTGAAGAATTCTTAAGAATCATTGATGATATCCAAGAAAATATTTTTACAGTAAACAACGGATGAACCCTAATATTTACTAGGGTAAGTCCTTAAGGTCAATAATAATAGGTATAGAAAAAATATCACGAATTTTATAGATAATACATGACAAGACTACACGTGCCATTAAAACAGCTTTGGGCTTAACAGTCTTCATAACTAGTAGCAATTAAGTAGAAACAAGGCGTAATATTTTAAGCACTTAGTACCATAGATATTATTTACCCTTTTAGGAGTTGAAACCTCGTCATCACTTGAAGCTTCATCTTCTGTAGTTGGTTCATGCTCAGATGCCCCACTGTGAGCAGAATCTGAATCTTCCTCTAATTCCTTCTTTCCTGTACATTAAGAGAAAATAAGCTATCTGAAATGTTGTGACATTACTGTTTTGACCTATATATTGGTTATCAAGAAATTACGGGTTATATGTAATGAAAACAACAGTATTAAATTGTCCAACCATGAAATGAAACTAATCGCAAAAAGAACTGGGACGCTGAAAGACAAGTACGTGGTAATACGTTAAGGTAGAATATTTGTTTTCGCAACTACAAATTATTCCAAAATGGATTTAATACATTAGATATTACAAAAAAAGCTATGAGCACGAAAAATTGAATGTTTTGAAATGCAGTATTTTTAAAGTTTGGTCCAAAATCACCTCTTATTAGAGGGAAAGAATATTTAAAAACAAAAGGTTACTAAGTCACCTCAAGAACAATTTCAGTTTTGATTCCATCTCAAATTTAATGTTATTCATTAATATCTCAAAACATACCGGGTTTGTATTCCTCTTCCGAATCTTCACTATCAGGCATCAATATTCTCTTTCTCTTCTTTATAGGGGATGCGAGATCTTCACTCTCATCAGTCAATTCATCATGATCATCTTCAATAATTGGTGCTAAACATTAGAACAAAACTAACGTAAGGCAGTGAAAATAACGAAGTAAAATATTTTAAATTATATAAAAAAGTTGTAAATCAATAAATCACAAGTTAATGTATAATTACTCTTTTTCGCGGGAGCTTTACTACTTTTGGGAGTTCCTTCCTGCTTTACATCTTTCTTTTTGGATTCCTCAGGAGATTTCTTCGAGATTCCAGGAGATTTTCCATTGACAGTAGGTGATTTTGTAAAGTAATTGAACAGTGTGTTTGCTTTAGACATTGCTTCAATGCCAGATTCTAGCGTGAATTTAAAGACCCAGTAATCAACACACGTGAAGAAGTATTTGGCGGGAGACAACCATAATGCTCTGAGGATCCAGTGTTGCCGAAACGGAGGTTGCGATATGTAAGATCACCGCAATGAAGTTAGGAGATTGTATGGTATGCGCTTAGGATGAATTTTTATGTTGCCAATTTTTACAAGAGTTTAAGAGCTTGGAATTACAGTTTGAATTGATTCTTGTGCTTTAAATAATATCGGAATGGTTGGAAGAGTTGAAAGGATATTCCCTAAACAGTCGAATTCCGATTGTTAAATCACAATTTCGCATACAATTAGATGAACGTTCACCATTAGGGATGATCGATTGAGCATGAAAAATGAAATTTTATTGAAATAAAGCATACATTTTAGGTATACTTTACATTAAAAATACAGCTCAGGTTATAAGAAACCCCGGAATGATCTCTATACAGTAGGAAGTCAATTTCCTGTTCTCTCTTTATGATTTTCACTGCCAGAAAGTGCTAATTTCAATTCGCTGTAATAGTTATCAGCATGAAACTTAAGTTTGTTAGGATACGGTGTTTCTATTGCTATAAACTGCAGCAAATCCAGTAAAAGCGTCCAATTCCTCGATCCATAAATGATAATATATCAAGTCTTTATTTGAACTAACTTCATTATTTCCATTCGGCAATCTACTTCTGTGTACAAGTTTCATTAAAGATTAGGAATACGTGGTGACATGAAAGTAGAAAGAGGTATTTATATTTTAACAATTTCCTTACTTTCTTATAAAAGCTCGTACTGGCTTTAGAACACTAAAATGTTGCTCAAGTCTAGGCTGTACATTTGCAGTCCACCTACGGTGTTTGTCATACCGAGTATGAACAAATTACTATGAGAATTCTTATAAAAGAAAATATAGGTTTGATAGGAGAGTATAATCCTTCCCTAAAGAAGGAGAAACCAAAGACATCGAATGACTTCCTCCAGTAAAAATAGGTGTTTAAATGAGCCCAAATTATGAAAATTCTTTTTATTTCATTTATAAGTTTTACACAGATCAACAAGAAAACATCCAAAATTCCATTCACAGCAAAACTGTACAAATAAAATTTCTCTGTAATCTGTACAACAATACTCAAGTATTAACTCAGTTAAATTTGTAATTTCATATTTACATATCTACAAACAAGGCTTTTTATTCAATAACGAAGAACAAACACCAACTAAAAGAAAGGAAAATCTTGAGCAAGATTATTACCATCAGAAAATGTTAACAAATTGATGCACAAAGTCTCCAGATAAATTTTCAAAGGCCAAGCAATTCGTTACTTCCATAAATTTTTGGAACTGGTAAAGATCAATGCCGTAATAATTGTAAAGAAAGCTATAATATAGAAAAGTGATTGGCTAAAATTTATATTTAGTGTGATTAAGAAGGAGACATAAACTACAGAAACAAAATTTTTAATTAATTACCATATTTGTAAATTTTTTAAAAGTTAGGCACGTAACATCTATTTTCGATCAAGGATAAGAGTAATTGGACCAGCAGACATGTATATGTCAAAATAAACAATGAAGCTCTCCGAGTAGTGAGAACCGCAAACTTTAATTCTTTTAAGGTTTCAAGATATTGATTCCAAACAATGATAAAGACAACACTATACTTATATTAATTTCTTGGTCCTCACAAAGGAATACATGGAAGCTGTAATTTGCATTCCATGGGCAAGATATCCACCAAATTGCTTCAATACCAATGAAATGGGTTTTCAATCAGTGAGGTTTTACAAAAATTGCAGCTCTTATAACACCATTCTCTGTGGATCTCTTAAGTATTCATCGGAGCTTTATCAAAATCTGCACATAAAACAGACTAGAAGTTAGATATTACAATTAAGCTGATTGTGAGATGGTTTTTACACAGAACCTGTGCACAGTCAGTCCTCAGCACACAAGGAACTACTGTTTGAAATAAAAGATAAACCTTGGTCATAAGAGGCAAGGGGGAAATAAAGGTATTTTAAAACTAATTTCAACTCAAAGAGAACTAGTCCACCCTAATCTAAATTGTATAAGGAACCTGAAACAATTCTGAAACTAAATGAGAAGCAAATGAAAACTTCAATTTAAAAATATAAAGAATTATATTAACAAGGAATACATACACAATAAACAAACAGAAGTATTAAATTATTCAACAAATTTAAGACAAGATCTTTCCTTGCGAAACAATGAATACCATATGAATTTTATAAAAGGTTGAATGTGTGCTAAATACTGAAAGAGGCAGAGGAGATTTTTTTGAATTTATGAAGTATCCTTATGAAAACAGACAAAAAATCATCATTAAAATCTTGTTATTCACATCTCCACAATTACATGTGTGACTCCCTCAAAATACATGACTTGATGATCACATTTGGTGACAAGTAAGCTAATGACAACCATTTTATAAATGAAATAACTAAGGTAATGAAACACTTGCTAAGGTATTCTTAAACTATTTGTACCAAAGTTTTCCCAAAAATAAACAAAACGAATGAATTCTTTAACAGCAAGCTCATTTGGCAAATTTTATTTCAAGTAATGAGCAATACATCACAGATTCTGAACATGAGTTTCAAATTAAAATCAAAAATATACCGATCGGATATAACTCAACAAGTCAAAATAAATAAAAAAGGAACACAGTCAATAGTGCAGTGGAGACTCCATCATGAGATTTCATTTGCCATGACACATAATTACCAGGCAATTTCTCTTTTTTCAACAATTAGAAGACTTTACAACGGCATTCCAACTTTATAGGATTAAGCTTTACAAATGAGACCATTTCAAAGGTAGTACAAACACACAATTTGATGGTGCAGCCCCTGAAAGTAGCATTAAATTATACTCTAGAAATTCTGGATAACAGAAGTTTCTAGCTTATAATGACAGGAACCATTCACACACGATTAATGTTGATACAATGGTTCGTTATTAAAATCTTCATGTTCCTGCAAGATACTTTATTGGCCAATCAACCATTTCCAAAGAGACATTTTTTCTTCAATTGACTTGCACCCTAACAAATGTTCCCACATAATCAATAGACTTAGTGAACCTAAGCCATTCACACCCATACTTATCGTGAACAAAAATCAACAAGAACACTTCCTTGCAGTCTCATTGTCGCTTTTTCCCTGTTTTGATGGCACGTGCATTGCTTCCACCACTTCCTTTTTGTTTCTCCCCTCCAGCAAAGAATGATGTTAATACTTCTGACATTTCAGGCATATCGTGGGTGAAATTGTTAATTTGCTCCATTTCCTGTAAAATCGATAGTTTATCACATGAAATAACGAATATCATACAGTTAATAATGGGAATTCAAATGAAAATAAGGTGAGAGAGGACTTGAAAAGTCTCTTTTTACATCAAACTCAACACAATAGGAATAGAGGACTTGGATACTATAATGATAAAAATGAGGTCAAATGTTTATAACACTTACCCTAGTAAAAAAATTATGATTTTTACATAAGGTGAAAGTAGTTACCAATTTGATATGCTGCTATACCAACGAAGTCTTGGTTGGACTTTTTGGACTAAGGTGACATTTGATTAACCTGAGTATGGAGACTATTTGCGTAATGCTGAAATATATGTAGGGGCAAATGGATGGTGAAAGCAAATAGGGTAAACAAGTGGAGTCCTTGGGGTTTCCTAAACTCATTTGACCACTCCTTTATGAATTTCTAGCCTTTGATCAATCCCTCTACAATTTTTAGTTAAAAGAGGAGATTTTCCAGTCTTAAGCAGAGCACAGGCGGTGCATCTCTGTTTTGGTGGCGCTAGGTAATGAGGTGAAATAGTGCAAATAGAAACACAGGGAGGAGTGCTATACCACATGTAGCCTGCCCTACATTCGTGGATATTGCACAGAAACTGCTGAAATCAGATCACACATCCCTTTTCATGTAACAATTGTTGTATTCAAAGTCCAAATTTTTTAAGAAAAACTAATTGAACTGGAGTGTAACCACCCAGTAAAATAAAACATCCTTCACTGCCAGTAAATGAAAATTTACCTACTAATTTGGGTGAAATTGCAAAAGAGCTCAATGTGACAAAGAATAAATTCAAAACCTATCAATATGTTTAGTTCTTATGTTATAAGTAACTTAAATGATTGCAGAAATAAAATTTAACCCAACACAGCCTATGAAATCTTTGAATTACCTCAAGAAACTGCTACACAATAGTGAAAGATAATCTTTTCCAATTTTAAGATAGACAAATTTTATCAAATGCCTTTTAATGATCATTAATGATGATCTAGTTAACGATAAAAAGATGTACTTTGCTCAATAAATGATGTTAATCACCATCACAAATGACACAGTTTTCCTTAGATGTAATGATAATCTGAATGGTAGTTCCCTGCTGATGAACAAATTCTGTTGATCGGTAATCATGAACATGTAAGTGTACCACTAACACATTTTGTATGACACTGAGACAATTTTCAAATTACACCTTATCTCAAAGCATATCACGTAATAGATCCACCAAAGCTCAGTATTGATGGATATGCATTGAGAAAACTTTTGGGGAAGAAAAAGACATAAAAAGACCAAACTACTACTACTACTACTTCAAATATACTTCTTTTTTTGTAAAAACTTACTGTCAAACTGAAAAATAAATTTGTATTTTCAACAATTAACTTTTTGAGACTTCTCTGAATTCGACCATTGCTAAACATTAACTTTAAGATAGCAAGATTAAAGAAAATGTGGCGATTGAAATGTAATAATAAAACTATTTCTCTCGTAGAGAACAGGGCCTCACCTTTCTAGTTTCAGGGTCATTCATCATCTTTGGCAGCACCATTATTAGTAGTAGTGGCAATACCATCATCAACACCTGAAAAATACACATTTTGTCAAGAAAAAAACAATCTACAACCACTTTGTATTTATTTAATTAATGCCATTATTCAGCAGAAACAGCAAAAACAGATTTCAAATTTTTTGGTAGTAGGTACTTGAACGAAATTGGTAGTAAAAACACACATCAATTGAACAGTAAAATAATAGAAGAATGAATTTCAAAGAATAAGGTAGTTTTAATGATTCCTGATGTGAGCTGCATGATAAGATGGACGCTTCATCCACAGCAAAACCGACAAAGATTAATTCATGAAATATCAATCAAGTTTGGATGCAAACAAAAAATTTATTTCCAGCATACAAAGTTCGGAAAACTAGGAGTAGTAAATTTAGGAGGAAGTTAACAAAGGAGAGACATCATCCATTCGATTTCAAAGAACTTCTATCATCAAACAGCATTCCTTTCATTAAAGGGTTGATACTCACCATAGGATTAAAGAGGAAATCTGTAACACGCCACTGCTCCCTCACTTGGAAATATCTGTGTCGCATGATGGGTCGCATTTTGAGAGGGTAAGGTACTTGTAGGACCTGAATTATAATTTTATATCAATTACAAGGAATGATGAGAGAAAAACAATCATATGCAGAATGGTATTTAGAGTGATTCAGCAATGGAAAATTTTCAACTGCCTTAGAATGAATGACAATAAATTTGAGTGGATTATAGATTCAACTAATTTAGGAGTATATTACCTGAGATGTTTGGACATAATTGACGCGGCGCGCTCTGAACTTTCCTTTAGAGTTAATTTCAACACGAACAGGCTCATATGCAAAGTCTGGATTGGATACTTCTACAACATAAGAGCCATAAGGTACTCCAGTAATCACAAAACTCCCATCCTCCCTAGAAAAAAGTTTAGAACATTAATTTCTACATATGACCTACTTATTAATAATGCGACTATCCTTAGTGAACATGTGAAACTACACCAAAATCGTTTCTTTGCAATAATAAATTCTAAGTTAAACAGAAAAAATAAAATATACATTCAGAATTGTATAATATAAATAAGAAACATAGGGCCACAAAGATAAATCATAAGAGTAAATTAACAAGTTATAAATGTGTAGCAAATGTATAAAGCCCGTGTTTTAAATTGGTTTTAGCCTTAGCATCTCATAAAATGTCTGCGATCACTACTGGGCTAAACCAAAAAACCAATATAGAATGCCATAAAAATGCTTTCTTTACACAGATAATACAATGTAAAACTTTATATTATCCCTGTAAAATAAAAAATACCGTAGATAGAATGGATTTTTAGATAAGTAGAAGTTTAAAGTAGAAAGTAGACAATAATGGCATCACGTTACAACCATTGGAATAACACTACTGTTATAAGCAAAAAATTATAATTACTTTAGATATCCTAAATAATCTCCACCATTCACTAAAACACGAGATAATGACTGCCAGTTGTTTGATATATAAGCATCTGGGAGAAACACTTTTCCTTCTATTATGTAAAGATCCCGAGAAGGTTCATCTTCTATTTCAGAAAACACAACTTCAACAACATTGAAAAGGAATATAAGTAACACTTTAGTGATAAAGCTGATGCTTAGACGAATTGTTTTGGCCATTATAATTTATACTTGTTCTTCGTAAGAACATCCGATAATTGTTTTATAATTCGATAAATAAGCAACTTCCTTTAGTTCACAGAATGATCGGCGGAACTAACCATTTTGGCGCTGGCAAGCGTAGAACAAATCACTGACGAAATTCAATGTTGGAATAATCATTTGGTGGTTTATTTGAAATATTAAAAGATATAAATGAGAGATATCTATCTTGATGCACGCATTTTATCTTAAATATTATGTTGATAAAATTATCGCATATGTTTCACATGTTTATTAGGATCCTGTATTATGAGTGTTCTAGAAGAAACAATCAAAAAACCACTGGTTTGTTTCAGCCATAAGTAGCTAATGCTTCAACTAACGTATGTTAATATTTCCTTTCTAGTGGCCGTTCATGCGTAAACACATATCAGAGACAATAAATCTTACTGTAAAATACCTTAACAGATTACATAGCTTCATTGATTTGAGAATTAACATTAATGTTTTCTAGGGAATAAGTGGCTTCATAAGAATCAATGCTCTTACTTCCCTTTCCTTTAGCCGTAAATCTTTGTACTTTGCTATGATACTAAATCAACGCGAATTTGTATCCCAAGTCTTATAGTTCCATTGAAATGTAATAGATGGCGGGTAGATTATGACTCTCTCAAAAGAAAGGAGGCCCAATGATAAGAGCGAGTCGAAGCATTAGGTTGTTTGCGAAATAATTTTTTTAAACCTCAGATAAGTGAGTACTTTCTTAGAATCAATAGCTAAAGCCAAATTGTTTCTCTACAAGACGTATTCTACAGCAAAAAAATGCATGCATCTATGGAGTACGTCAAAAGAAAAAAAATGGAATATTTTGTTATTTGGTTCACTCTAAGGAAAAACATAAGGCAGTCGGATCTAGTCAGAGATTTAGCGTCAGGACTATTTCTTCCAAATGATCTCCTTAAACATGGATCGCTGATTTCATTGTGAAATAAAGGAGGCGGATTCGTGAGAAAATAAAAAAATATTTTCGACATTTGGTGAGAGGGACTACTTTATGATTTGGATCTGGAAGTGTATTCTTTTACAGAACTACATTTTAGCTATAGCTATTATAAAGCTTTGTATAATTTTACGTGACAATATTACTGTGTGATGAGTGTATTTCGTGGAATGCCTCAACGGAGATGGTTAAAAATTGAAGAATAAGCCCATTCCTTCTGAATGAAAACGATAACTCCTTGAGCAAAAATGTAGCCAAATTACGCTACTAGATATTAAAGATTTTTAGAAAATCAATTCCCGATCGTCTCTCGCTTTTTGTTGTTTTTTTTTCGTATAATTTAGCTGAGATAAATTTGGTTATTGATTTAATTAATTGTTTGGAAAGTGAACTAATACTGGAAAAAGAGTTTTATTCCTAAAAACGACACAATATCTGTACTTCCATATTTTGTCTGGTGATAGAGGCGGTGTTATCCTGTCCAATGGATTCACATCCATACTCATCGTTGCTCTGAGCAAGCGTTAAAATGCTTCATGAAGAAGGGTTCTTACTCTATGCGAATGACAATTTAAATAGGGTAATTTTTATCCTATCAAAGGAAAAACCCGAAAGTCATAGGTGCTAAGGTATATGGCAAATGTAGATTGGAAATCCCGGCCCTCAGAAATCGACCGAAAGTGCCGGCTGCCGCTCGCTTGCTGGGGCGACCTGTTGGGCTTGCGCATGAACATAAATATTGACGATCAGATAAGGTAAAGATGTAAGAATGAACTAAATGAATTGGCCTCATTCATGTCATGTATCAATCAGGTCTATCTAGAGGAAATTATTTAAAAGCGTTGGAAATTCAGTCTTGATTCAAAGACAGTCACCAAGAAAAAGGGGCTCGTTCCTTGATGAGTAACCTTCGATCTCATTAATTAGTGCAAAGCAGCAAGGAATGAATAGTTCAACGGCATAACGCATCTCAGTCATCTCTACGAATAGCGGCAATTCGTCTGCTCATGACGCCACATCTTCATTTGTTACTCTACTAGTCACCTCTCTGCTTGCGGTAGGTGGTTCACTAACCAAGTGACCTACTTACTTGGTAGATTCCTACCTCGTACCGTTCGCCAATAAAAGGAGTTTTTCAAAACTACATGCCTTCGAAGGTATCTTACTTTACGCAAATTGTCAGATTAGCTGATATAGAAGGGGTTTGCATGATCTCTATTGATATTTTTTAAAAATTTAATAGTTACTCTCACCAAGCTTATCGTCCAAGCTTGTCATTCTTATTGAACCGGCTGTTACTTCATCGCAAAAATGCTTATTTGGATATCATAATCAATTCTTGAGCTAGAAATGAAAATAGTTGGGAGATCATTATCAATTCCTCAGCTAGAAAAAGTAGAGAAGGCCTTGGAAACAAGGACATTTATGTCAGAGGCATCTTAAACTCGGCAAATAATCCGAAAAACTTCAATTAAACATAGCTTTAATTCAGATTCATTTTATTACAGTACTACCTTGTAAGCTCGAAGAATTTTTAACGAGTTTATGAAAGTAATCGCATTGATATTAACTTTCCTCTTCTCACACTAACATTTTTATTTTCCGGGAAGTGTAACGTCCACAGAATGTCCCCATGATGGTTTTCACCAATATCTAAAAGCAGATCTTCATTCAATTCTAAATGGAATACGAAAGAGTCGTTCCCTTGCAAACTGTAAAGGAGGTTCAAATCATGAGAAGTAGCGACATCTTAAAGAAAATTGAAAGTGTACCTTTCTTCTTGTAAAGTTTAACGCACAGATAAAAGCAGCACTACACTGAATTATAAAAATAGAATTTTATAATTTCTATAATCCCGTATCCTTTAGCAATTTTTGACTTTAGTTAACTAATTGAATTTGGAATCACGTATTTCATTCAACGAACTTCCATACCTTTTTAGATTTGATTTAGATATATACCCCGCGAGCCGCCAGAGGCGTATGGCAGGGGGAAAAACTGAACTCTTAGACTCAATAATTTATACAAATCAAATTTTTGGATTATAGCATGTTCAATAATTCCACTTTTATTTGGTATTATTGAGTAAAAGAGTATTGAATATGGACTGGTATTTGAATTCGATATATCGAAAGCACTCACTCGAAAATAAAACATTTTGACGACATATGGGCGTGGTAATGTAACATAACAAACAATGAAAACAAAATGGAATATCACGTAATTCAAGGAATTTTTTGCGGAGCATCGGTTGGAGAACTGCAATGGAGTTACTCATTCGACCGTCTAGAATTGATTTTTTTCATTCCTCCGGTAATCTTTTGAGTATTTGATGACGAGATAATTGGTCCACCGAGCGTTGTAATTTAATTAGGATCACTTGCCATAAATTTTATTCATTTGAGCCGCAATTTTGTTGGTCATTGATAGATTTGTTTTAAAATGTCTGATATTCGCGCAATACAGCACTCGAAATGAAGTAGAATATTTGAGAAATATTTTTCGCTAACATTTGAGAGAACTGGGAGTCTATAATTATCCTTACGCTAACTTACTTACTGTGATGCTGAATTATCGCTTTTATTACTAAAGTGAATTAATTGATTATTCCCTCAACTAAACCTTAACGTAGAAGAGAATAATATGCATTAAAAATCTAAGATTTTCTATGACTACACTTGGATCAACAAGACCTCAAATATGAATAAGAGGGATCTATTTTTCATTAAAACGTAATGACATTTCTCCACAAGGAAATCACAGCCTTAGCATTAATATCTCCATGTAAATTATTCCAAAAGGAGAAGGGAAAGGCCGTAAGCAATCACGCATTCTCAAATGATTTAAAAACTTAGAAGCCAACGTTTTAAATTGAGATTACTTTATATAGATTTAACAGAGCACCATTATTCTCAATAAAATGATATTTGCCAACTCTCAGTAGATGAATTAAAGTTTCCCTCTTAAGTAGAATGCTTATTTAACGGAGAAATGCTACATTCACCTACTTGGCCACTACTTAAAGTGCATTCTCGTAAGAAATTTTCCAATCACATATTAGCTTCAAACGAATAAGGGGGAGCTTCTAGTATTAGGGTCTTACTACGTTGCATTTACAGAAGTAAATTTCGGTGTATGGCTGAAAACGAGTTTCAGAGAGAATCATTCGATATCATGCTTTGGTAATTTCCAATTGTTTATATCTGAATGGCATTCATCGAGTAAATTACTGGTGATACAAAGCTAAATTACATCTTTTCGGGGAGTGGATATCTTCACATCTTCGTAATTCTTACGACTTTTAAAGCAAAAGTCATAGTTTTAGGCGATATCGTTCGAGAGATACTTTATTGATACTGATAATAGTTGATGAAATTTTCTAAGTTGTTACGTTAGACAATTTACACTGTGCATGTACATCGTCGAAATGAAGATTTAAAGATGGGCTCCCATCATTGTAAAACCAAAAAAAAAAATTTTTAACATTATTTCATTTGAACTACAATCGGAAGAATTTTTATCTGACAAACCACATAATATTATGGCCACTATCCTATGGTACTGTAAAGTAAATTTATTTCTCTACTAAATTTGAATGAAATATCAAAACGTGAAGGTCTCTAGGATAAAGTTTATTATGCAGTGATTTTTATCATACTAATGAGAAACGTGCAATTGTAACAATAATATCTGAAAAGAAAGCTAGAAATTGAATTCAATATGGTATTACGTTCTGAAACCTTTTTGGCTCTACCCATTCCACTTTAGGTTAAGGCTAAACCTGAGAATTACTTTCTTTTTACATAATTAGAATAACACTGAGATTCTTAATGAAAATGGCGATTTTTCGTGCATTCATTGCTTCTAAAACATTTTTATCGCTTTTCTCTTAATCAATAAAACAATAATGAATCATACAATAATAAGATTTTCGTTTCCTTGAAAAGAAAAATGCCAATAAAATTCAATATTTGGAATAATGAGAGCGATTTTCGTTTCACAAGGAAAATCGTCTATAGAAAAGGTTTTAATTGAGAGTTCTCAGATTGATTGGGCCACCTTAATTCCGAAAGAATAGCATTACGAAATATCGTAGTTCCACATTATAAAATGACAAATAATAATTAAATTTATGTACTGACCCTTTATTATACATACTGCCAATATTTGACGTTAAGAGATAGAAACTGAGTATATGCGTGTAAAATATTCAACGAAGGAAATTCTACAACAGTTTATTTATTTCTCTCTTATGAAGAGTAAATATATCGAGATGAATCATTTCTAGAGTTCTTTAGAATGAACTAAAATGGGTTATTAGCATTGCTCTTTCGTATATGGATATCTTTTTTAGTACTAAAAGAATTAAATTTAAAACTAGAATCGCAGACAGGATAGAGATAGCATCTGCCATTTTCGGATTCCACTGGGAAATACAATAATTCCAATAATAACATTTTTTGTTTAGGCGAAAGCAGTTATTTCACTAGTGTTTATCTTCGAATCAGCTAAATGATGTAGATTCGTAAATATTTGTCTTCGTTACTATGAAGAGAAATATTGAAGATAATATCTATGAAATCATTTAAATTACACCATCATTCTGTTTGCGTATTCAGGTTAAGAGTGGTTGCTAAAGTGAACAAGTGAAATGGTCACAAAATGAAGGAATCCGAATTTACTACTTAATTAGCCCATGTAAAGGCAAAGACTAAGATATGAAAAGAGGAAATGGATGCAAGTATACCCCTTACCCATGCATGCATCATATACCTGTATTTTATAACCCCTCGTTGCCGAAAATGACGGCAATTCCCACTCATGTACCGCATTCCCAAAATTATTGATCACGGGCCGGCGTAGTTGTTTCTGCCCCACTACCCCAAAACCCGACTCTCATTCTTCCGACGTCGCGAAGACGGGCCACTCGATTAACGTGAGGGTTTTGACTACCTCAATTAAGATCCATGAGCAAACCCTTCGGAGGGGACGAATTTTTCGCGCGAGGTGCTTCAAGCTGCGGCCAGGAAATTCAATTGTTTTCAATCATCCCGTTCCGCGGATCGATCGGGAAGCATCCTCGGCGAAGAATCACTTCTTTCCTTGGGAATGGGAACGTCGAGACGAGAAGTACCCTCCGAATCGTGCCTCGCCGATTCTTCTCCCCCATCGGCCGACATTCTTTTCCGTTCCGCTCCCCGGAATTGATTCGGGAAGGAGTTTTAACGTTTGAATTGGAAAGAGAAAATGGCGTCCGAGGAAGGACCGTCGGATAAGTGGTCATTGGGAAGGGGACGGGACGAGGGGTTTGGGAAGCGTGGGGGTGGATAAAGCGGTTTCTAGGGCAATATTTGCTGTGGAAACGCACTCGCGGCGGTTCGCCCGCCCTTCCCATTTTCCCACACTTCCGCCCGCCACGTTTTTCAGCCGCCATCGATCTCCCCCTGGTGGACAAATAGCGAGCCACCATCTTTTATTTTTCTCTCCAGTTCCTCGGAATGATTATTCTATCCCGACCACGGGGAGCACCTGATATATTTTCTATCTCCACCGAGATGTTTAGAAGATGACCTCGGTCTCGGGAAAAGCACGCGGTCCGCGGATGCAACAGATAAAGCGGTTTATCTCTTATCGCATCGCCGACACTCTTTCCTCGAGTTTATTATCCCATTGACGGTTTTGCCCTCACGAGAGGGTCGAAGGTTTGACTGTGGAGGAAAAAGTGCGGAATTATCGCTTGATGGAATCCGATAGGTAAGAGGGGATTAACTAATCTTCGGGGGCAACGGACCGAAAGCGTCTTGATTCGTAGGAGGAGATAGGGGGTAATAATAACGTCAGGATTCTGAAAGTGTTAATTAATTCGCGAATTCAGTTAATGAATGGCTATTGATTCAATGATGTGGATGCTATGTCTTCCTTGTCATTCATAATAAGTTTCCGGAAAGTAATGAGTTTATAATTTATGATCCAATCTCATTCGATACGTTCGAGCACTCTGAATAATTAATGACCTAATACTGAGGTATCTTTAGACAGAATGACTTGTCAATTTAAACCAAATTAGAACGCTAAATGAATTACTCCGTTATTGTACTACATCCTAACCCCTTAACTTCAACTATAATGTGGGAAAATTACGTATGTCTTCGCTCCATTCCAAACTTCAGCACTTTGAGCAGGAAATTCATCATTTGTTTGCTCTATTCTTTGATTAAATTAGGATGTAAAGAATAATGAGTTATAATTCTAACCTTAACGGGAATCCTTCTCAGATCAAACCAGAGTAATCTTCGAATTTGTTCCGATAGTTTCGCACCGCAGCACGCATAGCGCTGCAAATATTATCCCAATAATTCCCGTCTAAATACGTCGTCAAGAAATGTATGGAAGATAAATCTACGAATGCGATTTTGATCTATTAATTTATCGTTGGAGCCGAAGATTCAAGACGTACTAAAGAACGAATAATATCGAATCAGGCTAAAGCCATTTTTCGAAATGATCGAACTTCATAAAGTGTATGACATACGACAAATATATTACTTAGACGCCAACGGAAATTAAAAAAAAAATAACAAAAAATGGTTTCTCATAATATTCTGGGCCCTCAATTTACAATTAGAGTAAAAGAAAGGAAACAATAATGTAAATTAACATTTTTTAAGGCATTCCACCAATAGGCGTAAAGAAGACCAGATCCAATATTTACGATATGATTTTTAAAGGAAACCCTGATTACATACATCAATCCTAATTTTTTCATAGAAAAACTTCTCATGGATGAAAATAGAGCTTCTGAAATGGATATAGCGAACAAAATATTTCTTTATTTTTTTTAAACAAATTTCAACTTTAGGATTCCTGCAAATGATAAAATATCGATGAAAATATTAATAAAAAATCACATATTGATGGGAGATAATTATCGGTGATGGTCTCGGAATTTACTTGGTGGCAATCTATAATAACGGGAAAAGTAGACAAGATACTTTAATTTATACTAAACCACGAAAAATAATTAATTAGTTATTTTAAGGGAAAACGAAAATAATTAATTATTATTTTATTAAAATTAAAATAAGAAAGATAATTAATTGGTTATTTTTTGTTTTAAAGTTTCTTAAGTTACAAATGTATTTAAACGTCAAGCGTAATATCCAGATCTAACCACGCTTAAAAATGTTCATTCTCAAGAGAATGCCTACATCTTTTTCGGAGACATAAAAGATTAGTAGTATTAAATACAAGTATTTTTCTCCTGGGCGAAGATAATGTACCTGAATTTTTCCAATAATTACTTCTAAAATGTTTTAAATCGATTCATATACTGGCGATTTTAAATCATTTCTGACGGAATGCGAATCTCCTAGTGACGTAAATTCCAGTAGCGAACGCGGTGGGCGACGCTGATGTGTTAAAAAAACATTAATAAAATTGAATCGTAGAGGAGGAATTTTAGGAAAATAAAAAGTGAAGGGGAATTATTTTCGAGGCCGAAATAACGATGGATCAATTTTTTAAAGAATACTCTTCATAAGTGTCACGTGTTTAAGATTTAAATCGGAAATGAGGTTAGTCTATAGAAATAATCATGGCAATTCCATTTCCTTTGATCGAGGGAAACTATTTGCCCGCAATATTATTTCTCTTACAGTTTCACGTTTGTAACATAAAAAAATCTGATGTGGCCAGCACATGACTTTCTCCATATATAAAATGTAAATACTTATCTACGACAGTAATTTCGAACTCTAAACATTATAAATAATGTTGTTCGGGACATGCTGGATGAAAAACGATGAAACTGGCTTTTCGCCCATAGAGCCCAGAGCGCCCACAAAGTACATAATCAGCAACTTCCGGTTTATTAGTATTTCAGGAATAACTCCTAAACAATCAGTGATACTAAAATATGTTTCATACAAAAGTTATAGTAAATTACATTTTCTAAAACATTTATAAATAATAGTATATACCTAAATATCATATTTATGGAGATATTTTGAAAACCGGAAATGAGCTTTGAAGAATGAAGCTCAACTTTCGGTTAACCGATCTACTCCAAAAACTAATCAACTCTAAAAACTGTAATACAAGTACTACATATGAAATTTGGTGTTGATCCGCCAAATAGTTTTTATGTTAGAGCGCCCACAAAGTACATAATCATCTTCTTCCGGTTTATCAGTGTTTCACGAATAACTCCTAATCAACCGGTGATACAAAAATATGTTAAATACAAAAGTTATAGTAAATTACATTATCTAAAACTTTTATAAGTAATACAATATACGTATATATCATATTTATGGAGATATTTTGAAAACCGGAAATGAGCTTTAATGAATAAAGCTAGACTTCCGGTTAAGCGATTTACTCCAAAAACCAATCAACTCTGACAGCACACACCACAGTACTATATATGAAGTTTGGTGTTGATAGGACCAATATTTTTCACGTTAGAGCGTCCACTATCACACACACACACACACACACACACACACACACACACACACACACAGACATCATTCCGAAAATGGTCAAAACGTGTTCTAGGGACCCCAAAACATGTATTTCCGTTGAAATCTCGAAGTCGAATTTTTTTATGAAAACAATACTTTCTCTATACTTCGTATATGGAGAAAGTAAAAATACTCATTTATTACAAGGTTGATCGAATGCTGTCATTATAATGACGAAACTGAAGCGAAATGTTGCAAGATGTTCTAGTACGATTAATCAGTTCACAAAAGAATCGGATGCAAGCATTCTAATCCGCTCTCTTGTTACTATCTGCCCCGAAGAACCGTTTCTAAAGTGCCAGTCATGCAATAAGAAGCCCTCAAGTACAAACGCGATTTATGTAGTAAATAGATGAAGGTATTACAGAGAGGACAAGGCTGTGAGTCTAAGATTTCGCCTATTATTTATTAATAATATTCAGAGATATCTAGAAAAAGGTATTTTAAACGATACAATTTCTTCTTTCGGAGAAAATTCGTTCGATGGGCTCAATCGATGCATGATTTTAGTTATGATTACAGATCCAATGAATAAACTTCGATATCGAATTATAGCACAGAAATTTTTTCTACAAATTTTAATCATGTCCTTTTACTAATTCTGGTGGAGGAAGTATTCGAATAAAGCGTTTAGAGGGGAATGAGTTACAAGATTCCAATAAAAATTTGAATGGAGGATTTATCGGAAAACTCTCATTATATCAAAAGGGTTTTCTGTTAGAATCCATGCCCTTGTAGCTTAAATATCCTCAAATTCACAAATTATTCTGATATAAATAAAGATGGCATCATTATGGTTACAATGACGCCTCTATCTGCATTTTATCACATATAACGTGAGGTGGAGGTTGAGAATATATAGTTTTCTCACTTTTTTTATCTTTATTGAGAGAAATGCTCCCGTCACATAATATTGTTTTGTTATGTTCTTTACATAATGATAATAACAACGAAAACAGCAATGATTATGATAAAGATAATTTCAGCGACGGGTGTAATACTAAAAACCTTAGCCAAGGGCAATAGGAATAGAAAACTATATGCATATTCAACTAAAAACAATACAATAATTAAAATTTGATCCATGGTGAGAAGAGTTTTTGAATGACTATCAAAAAAAGCCATAGATTAGCCTAATCTTCTGTGCCTTGGATCCGGGATAAGTGAATGTTTCCAGCCTCCATTGAGAATTCTGTAAGTAGCTGTAATACGCCAAGGAGTAAAATCAAAGCTTATTCCAATTCCAAGACAGCCGTGTTTTTTTAAGATTTAGATTTTTAGACTCATATTAGATTTGTTTTTAGATTTCCTTCTTTATTTTAGTATGAATATAGTAGTGCTATGATTCTATAACTTTGTAAAATCAGAATAAATGAATAAATTGATCACGGAGTGGTTAGCTAAATAATAACAATTTTTTATCGTTTCAAAATATTTAACCAAAGGTCGTAGCAGTGGTAAATCAACACCATATTTTAACTAGTTGATTCCTACATACGTCGCTAATAAAGTCGAAAATACATTGCTATAGCCAGAATGAGGGGGCGTATGAGAGTATAGAATCTGAAAAAGAAAATATTCCCCGCGAGGAGATCAGTTCTGAGCAAACTTTGATTCTATAGGAATCGGACCCATACTTAATCGCGAGCAGTTACGCAAATGATTCCCTTGTATTTCCATCTCGGCTGTAGCCCGCGGCGCGTCTCTTAAAAAGAGCTTTCGCTATACGACCTATGTTTGCAAGAGGAGCCATGTGCGAGATGGTGACACAAGGAGCCTTCGCAAACTGGACCCTATATCTTTCCACGAGCCCCGAAAATAGCCAACCCTTTCTTTTCCGCTCGATTTGGTTTTCGGATAAGAAATCTACTTCTTATGTCCATCGAGATGAACTCTAGTATATTCAATACAATTTCAACGATACTGGTTTCCCATTAGGACAACATTCAATTTACCTTGAAGCTAGACACCGTCAGAGATTTTTACATTTACATTAGTATCCCACCGCACTAAGGCGTATGGCAGGGAGTGCGAAACACCAAACAACCTAAATAACTTTCATGTTAGTTCACCTTGTACATACTATCCGGAAAAAGAGACCAATAAAGGCCATCTGTTCTCTCTATAATCTCGAGAAATCTTTTTGCCGTCTGGCTGCGAAAATCGTGTTCTCTGAGAGTTGGAATTCTGCAGATATTCCCAATATCTTTACTTGGATACAGAAATTCAGAGTTCATCAATCGAGAAATGAAGACTCATCCGGTTATTATATTTTAATAAGACTTATCGCTCTGTAGTAATTTAATCCTCGAGATCTTTTTATCGACCAAATACCTGCTTTAACTTTCAGAAACTTGAATACCTGAGATTTGTGGTACGAGAAAATTATTTATTATTTACCCATGGGATTATGGAAAAGTGTGTAGAACCCTAAGAAAACCGATCTAAAGTCGGTATTTTCCATTAGAACACCCATTTATAAGATATTGGATTATTAGGAATGGATAAAAAGACTCCATTCTTCAACGCTTGCCTCCTAAGAACACGGAGAACAAGCCGGATGAAAACACAAAGGCAAAAAGAAGGAAGATCGAAGAGAACATGGAAATTGTTGGGTAACTATAATTTAGATTTAGATTTAGATATATACCCCGCGAGCCGCCAGAGGCGTATGGCAGGGGGTGTAATACACCACCATTATTCATTCCTACCTATTAGCATCTCTAATAGCTTGGGGAAAAACGACCAAAAGTAATTATCCGTCCTTGCGATTACTTCCCTATAACGCTTCGTCGATGCCTCTCGGAGATCGCGTTCGCTCCTTACTGGCACTAACATTTCACTTACTTCGTCTATAAATTCTGAACGATTGAACTTTTCGAAAAGTTTCCGTCGATATTCAGATCTTCTCATCTGTAGTGAATTCCAACTGAGGGACTCTATCATTGCCGTAACGCTGCTATCAAACCTGAAATCCCCGCAAACGAATCGGGCTGCTCTACGCTGGACCATCTCTAAATCTGAGACTAAACCTACTTCGTGTGGGTCCCAAACCGCACAGCAGTATTCAAGACTCGGACGAATAAGAGAAAAGTAAGCTATTTCTTTGACTCTCGATGAGCATCCTCTCAACGTTCTACCAGTTAATCTTTGCATTCTATTCGCTTTTCCTATCGCATCTCGAATATGTTCTTTAAAAGATAAGTTACTGCTAAACGTGACTCCTAGGTATTTGTTGTCGTGAACTAACTCTAATGGATGACCTGAGATTTGGTACTGCGTGGGAATTATGTTTGTGGAGCGCGTAAAACTCATGGCAACGCATTTATTTATATTTAAATCCAACTGCCAATCTTTACACCATCCTGATATTACGTCCAGGTCGTCTTGAAGCACATTACAATCGTTTTCTGACAAAATCTCTTTGTATATCAGGGTATCATCGGCAAATAATCTAACCTTACTCTTTACGTTATCTACGAGGTCGTTAATGTAAATTAGAAATAAGATTGGACCAAGAACACTTCCCTGTGGAACTCCTGATGAGATACTTATTTCTTCGGATAAAACTCCATCTAACGCAACTCGCTGAGATCTGTTTTCTAGAAAAGATTCGGTCCATCTGATAACTTTTTCGTCGATCGCGTAGGCACTCAGCTTTTGGATAAGCTTTTCGTGAGAAACTGTGTCGAAAGCTTTCCTGAAATCTAGGAAAACTGCGTCTGATCTAACACCGCCGTCTGCTGCTTTAGATACGTCATTCATAAAAAGCGCTAACTGGGCCTCACAAGACCTACCTTTACGGAATCCGTGCTGGCTCTGACTGATTGCTCCCTTTTCGGAAAGAAAGCGCATGATAGAGCTCGCTATAATATGCTCCATTATTTTGCAAAAAATTGAAGTTAATGAAATAGGCCTATAATCATCTGGTTTTGACGCGCGCCCTTTCTTAGGCACCGGAGTGACATTAGCTTTTTTCCACGACATTGGGACGGTTCCCTCATCCAATGATTTCTGATAGAAAATCTGTAGAAGCGGAGCAATTTCATCGGCTAAAGTTTTTATTACAACAGCGGGAATACCTTCGGGTCCTGGCGCCTTTTTCCTATCAATATCTCGTAATAATTTTCCAATTCCATCAACCGATATCTCGATGGGACACATCTCTGAATCAATGCGCGAGGTAAAATCCTTAACTTGACCATTGTCTACAGTGAAGAATTTCTGGTAGTGCCTGTTAAGTAAGTTAGCTTTATCTTCTGATTTATTTACGGTAATTCCCTCTGCGCTTATGAGGCTAGGCACAGAAAACTGACCTCCACGGGTCTCACGCACGTATGACCAAAATTCTTTCTGATCGCCACCTAATGATTCTAATAGGGTTCGAGATCTATATTCCTGGTATTCTTTTCGCGCTTCTTCCTTAACTAACTTTCGCACTTCTCTATAGTTTTGTTCTTCGAGCTCATGGTTCGTTCCGCATGCTTTGAGTTTTCTCCATCGCGAGTGAATGACTCTTTGCTTCCTATGTAATGCTCGTAATTTAGGTTTCGTCCACCGTGGCTCTTTACGCTCACGCACGCTCTTAGTAGGAACAAATTTAATTAAACCCTCTTTGATTATCCGAAGAAACTCTATCCAACTATCATTTACTGTATTTGCACCCAAGAAGCGGAAAAAATCATCCTTGCACTCGTTAATATAAACCCTAAACTCCGAAAAATTAGCTTTGCGAATTACATATACTTGCCTCGGTGGCTTAAGAGATTTAACCGCTACTGCTTTCATCTCCGCCATTATGACATCATGGTCTGAAATACCGTCAACTATATCGAGATTAGCTATCAATTGTGGGTGGGTGGTGGCTAGTAAATCTAGGATGTTACCTTCACCCGTACGAGTCATTCGAGTCTTCGTCATGTTTACCTGTTCTATCGCATACGACGAGAAAGTATCGATTAATTTTTAAGAAACTTTTCTCTCTCTACTAGAGTTGGAGCATGTTAAATTCGGCCAATTAATATGTGGTAGATTAAAATCTCCTCCTACAACTATGATGGGATCTTTTACTTTTTCACCGATTATCTGTAACGTCCCGGATAAATCGTCAATACAATCAATTTCGCCATCGGGAGGACGATACAATGAACAAACATAAATCTTACTACCGTTAGGTCTTAAAATCGAGCACCACATCATTTCGCTCCTGCTATTTTCTACAAACTCATCTCGCTGACTAATCAAATGGTTCTTTACAGCGATAAAAACTCCACCGCCTACTCTACCCTGTCAGATCCTAGTATGATATCCGCGCAAGTGCTCCTTGTAAGGTTTAGAAATTCCACCTGCTTATTACGTATGCTTCTGCAATTCACGACTATTATTTTTAGATCTCTGAGTTCGCGCTTTAAAGTTGGATTTCTGTTTGGAATAACCGTAACGATTTTTGAATTGAATTTCTCTTTATTGTCAATGCTACTGTTTCTATTTCGGGGACTAAGATCATGCGTTTCTACTTGCCTATTTACGTGGGTGTTATCTATAATTCCTACCGCTGAATGTACTTTCTTAATATTATTATTTCCCCTTAGATTTAAATTTTTCTCTCGCAAATCTATCTGCGTTATATCGCTCTCATTTAAACCGGAAGAATTGGACTCTAAAACTACCTGGGGTGGCGAACTCTGATAATAGTCTAACCTAAAAAAACCCTATTTACCTCGTAAATCCTACGTGCCACCAGCTCCGCCGCCCGGGCAGTATAATGAACGCCAGAACGATTAAGAGGTAGCCGACATGAATCAAGAACCGGCCTCAAATCGACAAAATATCTACAAAATATCGACAAAATATATAATATATAATAATATACTGAGTTATCATGTTTAACGGTGACTCAATAAATAAAATTCATATAACTGAAGGGAAAAAAGGAAAGCGGCTGTGTTATTAAGATTAGGAATCAAAATTCATTTGTTGATGGTATTCTTTGAATTTTTTCCTTATTACCACGAGTTTAAATAAATTCAATCGAACGTATTGCTAGTAAGAACACCATATGAAAAGTTGCATACGATGAAAATATTTCATTAGAATCATTACTTTTCGTGTTCAGAGCAAAATAAAAGCGAAACCGGAACTAAACCGAAATTTACCATTTCAATAGAATAGGTGTACAAAACCAGACATAAAAATGATGGTCCGAATCCCTGCTGAAGACTTAAAAGCTTTCTAAAATCGTCACCTTTCAGTACTTTCCCATGGATAAGTGATGGCTTGCGGTACAACGGCACTTGGGGATTAGTTGAATAGAATTTTATGCGAGAATAGAAAATGCCTAATTCCAACATCAGCCTTAAACCTTGAAGCTAAAGCTCGCTTCCAGGTACCTTCTCAGCGGTAGGTAAAATTCCAAGGATGTGCCCAACCCAACTTACGGGACCAACCTGACAGGATAAAAGACCTTTCAAGAGAGTCAACTCACAGGTACAGATAAAAGAAATAGTTGTCCCTTCTCTTTCAACCGAAAAAAAATTTCCATGTCTCCAAACCGTAGAAATACTTTCAGTAATAACTCTACAAAGAGTCATGGTGAAGAGGGGCACATGCATATTTAAGAAATACAGCGAACAAGAATAAAAAACGATTTTCGATTACAAGAGAATATCCGCTTCTCAATCTCTTGGTCACCCGTGAAAAAGTCCTCAATATTTTTCCATACTTCTCCAGATAATTGTAGAAATTTCATTATTATTTAGAATTCAAACTACAGGGATTTTACTGAACTAAGGAAAACAAATAAAAATAATTTGAGTAAAATGTAATGATGTATACAATTAGTAAAATGAGAACATTCTGTGAAACTCGAGATATGAAAGAGCGTGTAAGGCTTATGATTTAAAATAGCTTTACAACACTCAAGATCTATTTTAGTATCATGTTAAAGGCCAAGATATCAAGTACCAGATATACCAGAGAAAATGTAAAGAGAATTCCACTCAGAGGAAAGAAAAATCTTCTTTGCTATAAAGTTGGAAACTAAAACTATTTCAATTGTCACCTTGCCAATTTGTGAAAATGTATTTTCCGTAACATTTCGAATAACTAGAAGCGATATTAAGGTAAACTAGGTAAATAGGGTTTTTTTAGGTTAGACTATTATCAGAGTACGCCACCCCAGGTAGTTTTAGAGTCCAATTCTTCCGGTTTAAATGAGAGCGATATAACGCAGATAGAGTTGCGAGGGAAAATTTAAATCTAAAGGGAAATAATAATATTAAGAAAGTACATTCAGCGGTAGGAATTATAGACAACACCCACGTAAATAGGCAAGTAGAAACGCATGATCCTAGTCCCCGAAATAGAAACAGTAGCATTGACAATAAAGAGAAATTCAATTCAAAAATCGTTACGGTTATTTCAAACAGAAATCCAACTTTAAAGCGCGAACTCAGAGATACAAAAATAATAGTCGTGAATTGCAGAAGCATACGTAATAAGCAGGTGGAATTTCTTAACCTTACAAGGAGCACTTGCGCGGATATCATACTAGGATCTGAGAGTTGGTTAAGCGAAGACATTAATTCAAGCGAGATATTTCCTCCAGATTATGTGATATATCGCAAAGATAGACAGGGTAGAGTAGGCGGTGGAGTTTTTATCGCTGTAAAGAACCATTTGATTAGTCAGCGAGATGAGTTTGTAGAAAATAGCAGGAGCGAAATGATGTGGTGCTCGATTTTAAGACCTAACGGTAGTAAGATTTATGTTTGTTCATTGTATTGTCCTCCCGATGGCGAAATTGATTGTATTGACGATTTATCCGGGACGTTACAGATAATCGGTGAAAAAGTAAAAGATCCCATCATAGTTGTAGGAGGAGATTTTAATCTACCACATATTAATTGGCGGAATTTAACATGCTCCAATTCTAGTAGAGAGAGAAAAGTTTCTCAAAAATTAATCGATACTTTCTCGTCGCATGCGATAGAACAGGTAAACATGACGAAGACTCGAACGACTCGTGCGGGTGAAGGTAACATCCTAGATTTACTAGCCACCACCCACCCACAATTGATAGCTAATCTCGATATAGTTGACGGTATTTCAGACCATGATGTCATAATGGCGGAGATGAAAGCAGTAGCGGTTAAATCTCTTAAGCCACCGAGGCAAGTATATGTAATTCGCAAAGCTAATTTTTCGGAGTTTAGGGTTTATATTAACGAGTGCAAGGATGATTTTTTCCGCTTCTTGGGTGCAAATACAGTAAATGATAGTTGGATAGAGTTTCTCCGGATAATCAAAGAAGGTATAATTAAATTTGTTCCCACTAAGAGCGTGCGTGAGCGTAAAGAGCCACGGTGGACGTAACCTAAATTACGAGCATTACATAGGAAGCAAAGAGTCATTCACTCGCGATGGAGAAAACTCAAAGCATGCGGAACGAACCATGAGCTCGAAGAACAAAACTATAGAGAAGTGCGAAAGTTAGTTAAGGAAGAAGCGCGAAAAGAATACCAGGAATATCTAAATCTAAACTAGATTTTGATGAGCTGAATGTATACGATAGATTTAAGATTTAGATATATACCCCATGAGCCGCCAGAGGCGTATGGCAGAGGGTGTAATACACCACCATTATTCATTCATCCCTATTAGCATCTCTAATAGCCTGGGGAAAAAACGACCAAAAGTAATTATCCGTCCTTGCGATTACTTCCCTATAACGCTTCGTCGATGCCTCTCGGAGATCGCGTTGGCTCCTTACTGGCACTAAAATTTCACTTACTTCGGCTATAAATTCTGAACGAATGAACTTTTCGAAAAGTTTCTGACGATATTCAGGTCATTCGACGATTATGTCAGACGACATTCAGGTTTTAGGACATCGATAGACAATCGATGTCCTAAAACATGTTCCGAATTAAATTACCAATATTATCATAATATCAGTAAATACTATTGATATAATTCCTAAATGAAATATCACCATCAGATAGAATGGAAAGCACCTAAGTTGAAAAATAGCATAACCTAATATTGCTTCAGTAATAGTGACGTTACATACAAGCTCCAGTGGCGCAATTGGTTAGCGCACGGTACTTATATGACAGTGTCCGAGCTATGCCGGGGTTGTGAGTTCGAGCCTCACCTGGAGCAATTTTTTGGTGAAATATTCTTTTATCAATAGAAGTATAAGGGAATAGAACGCATTACCAGGAGAATCTCTCATTTAAATGGCGGAGAGTGTTAAAAAAGTAAGATTAGAAGATTACAATATATAAATTGTTATATGTATGATTCTTAGTTTTAAATCACCTATCTATACGGATAAATCTTTAGTATATGATAATGTCTATGTAAAAACCCTGCAAGCCGCCTTTCGGCGTGTGGTAGGGGGTGCAAGCACCTTGACTCTATTTTCCTAAACGGTTGCTTTCGCGTATACTTCGCGGAAAAAATGAATTTTTGAAACGATTCGTTCTAGCATCTATTTCCCTAATATTTCTGGCAGTATCAGAACGGACCATATAACAGGGGGGTCGCATTATATTGGTTACATCATCTGAGGACGTAATTTCTCTGAACTTATTTCATAAATTTATCCTTTGAATTTTTCTTCTATCTTCTAATGATTCCCATCCCATCTAGGTTATATAAATGTAATATTTTATGCAATATGAATTATTTAGTATGTGTTTCATGGAGGTGTTAGTATATTTGAACGTTAGTTGACTTGATGTATTTAATGAACTTATTGTAAAGACGAGCATTATCCACGGGAGGTTTATGGAGGGGCTTCCTTCTTGTACTTGAACAAATGCCGAACGCATATTATTGCTCTCTTGCTACCTCCACCTCGAACGCTACCAACTAACCAAACTGCGGAGATACATAAATAAATGAATAAGATTGAAATTCTGCGATTTGCAGTAACTGCAAACGAGTATATTAAAATATTAATTAAAATTTTTAAGTTACTTAGTTTCGAAAAAGTTCTATAGAAACCTTTAAATAAATAATTGAAACGAACACCTTACCTTACCTTACCAAAAAAATTGAATGCAAAGGTATACATTTTGTCTGTATTTCTGTAAGTTTACCTAATGATGGCTGCAAGGTTGAAATCGGTCGATTATTAAAAAGAAATGTGAAAAATACTAAGTTCGTTTCATTTGTTTATTTAATGTTATTCAACGAAGTACGGTCTAATCACATTGATTATACCTTTTCATAGTTTCTTCGAAATTCTTCCCTCTAAAATTTTCCCAAATGAATGCCTAAATTCTGCTACTTCGATTTTTTCTTCCATTTTACTCCCGCCACCATTGGCATGGTTTTACTGGAATATTGTGGCCTAAAAGCAGGTTTGCAGTGAAGGAGATGTTACGACCAAATGCTATGTTACGTTCGAGTTAGAACGAGCACTAGGGAATAGAGCGGTGTTACTGAATACTGCAAGAAATCTTTATGGATACCGCTCAACACAACGACTGGATCGGTTTGCCGGCTGAGCAGATAAGTAAGTCAGGAATATGCCCCAATAACGTATTCAGTCCTATAAAAAATAGTGGAATCGTTAAATTTTCTTGGAGCCGCTGAATTGATGCTGACACGTTTAATATTAACAAGGATGTAATCTAAAATAAATAATAATAGCATAGTTAAGATTTGCATTTCCAATCCATGTACAATTTACATTGTAAATAGTAGTGAGTATATATGAATTTAGATTTTCCCATTTGACCGATATGAGATATGTGAAAGGGTGAAATTAATTTTTTTCTCTCAATCATCAATGAATGTTGAGATCTGTACAGCTTCCGAGCAATCTTGGAAAATTTTACGTGGAGGAAATCAAACTAATTATGAATATTGTTTTAATATTAATGTTTGTAAAGGTGATATTCTAAAATGTAGTCTTATTTTATGACGTATCTTTATGACACAATTTTATGACTTATTTTAATGACTAATTGTTATAATCTACATTTATGTTATTTCTTTTCTTTTTATTATAGTTTTTTACTTTACTTTATGTAAAGGTATGCAACACCGAAACAAAACAAATCGATCTTTTCGTTCAATTCTACCTTAAATAATATTTGTTTGTAAAATGCAAGAGTGCATATGCTCGTACATACATAAAATTTATTATTATTATTTTTTCTTAAATCTTTAAGGTTCAGTGTATAGACATCAGTAATTTCTTTAAACGTGGATCTATCTATTATGAACATTTTAAGGACATGATTCAGGAAAATATCCTATAAAATATAAATATACGCCAAAAAAAGGAGAACAGAAGGAAATATTACAACCAACGGTTCATGTTTGATGTCACAAGCACTGCAATTGTTATAGTGATTTTAGGATGCAAACAAATTGAAAGTCATGACATTATCTACCTATGATGGGGCCGAAATCCATATTCAAATGTGGCGTAAGCAATTATTAGACCCATGCTCCTGTACCATGAGTAACGATTATACTGTTATCTCGGATAGCGAATGACCAGATGACAAATTTTACACTTAACGAATATTTTTGCGTTTTTTCAGCCTCGATAATAGAATTTTTTATTGTACATGTGCGTTTCCGCGTAAACAAGAATCAAAAATAACAATAAAAATTATGAAGTTGGCCCAATTTTACTCTCCACTGAAAGAGTAAAGTAAATTCAATCATCTCAGTCCGTGTAACGACATTTTTTCTTGCTATACAGAGTAGAGTATTTGGGCTGACTTTAGATTTTAACGACTTTTGTTTCCTCAGCAACACAAAAAATTTATTATTACATTATTTTATTTTACTGATCCACACTATTTTATAAGCTTACGTAAGTCAACCTAACACATTAAGAAAATTGATCACCGTCTGGTAGTAGTAGAGTAAGTCTGGTCTTGATCATTAAGCATATAATGATGCTGAAAACTATCTGTGTAATATAGCAGGGTGTGAAAGAAAACCAATTTAACTCTAATTTCTGTTAGTTTCCCTAATAATCCAGGGGAAGAACGACCAGAAATAGCTATCCGTCCTTGTTATTTTTTCCTCGAAACGTCTCCTAGTTTACTCTCGGTTGATGTCATATTGGAAGAGTACAGATCACATTGCATTACTATTCTTTTTTCGGAAGCAGTAAAAAAGCAACTACGAATTAATTTTCAAGAAATCCACTTCGTAGAATGGAATAAGTAAGTTGATTTGATAGGGAAATAAATAGAGAGGTACTGGAGATGGTTGGGGAGGAGAGGGCTTTAACTGAAATGATGAAGAATCAGCAGAGGAAATAGGTGGGTATTGGGAGGAGAGGGGCTACCGAAGAAAGTAATTGAAGTTAGAATATAAGGGAAAGAACAGAGGAGGAGGTAAACGCAGAAGATGTTAAGTGACATAAAGGGAGAAGTGAGTTATCAAGATACGAAAAATGGCATCAAATAGGGATTTTTAAGGGACATAAACTCACCAAGTATCTTCCATGATTTGGTCGACATGGACACCATGCATAATTTTAACTCGCAGGATTTAATGTAAATAACCTATGTAGGCGTAAGTAAAATTTATTCAAGAGTGAGTGAGTTCAAAAACCATTTTCTAAATTTGAGTAATTCGTATTTTTAGTCATATTTTCTTATTTTTTCTTAAGTTTTCCTACGTATTAGTCGTTATCTTTAGCGTATATCCAATAATTAAAGCATACTTGGACTGTATAGCTATTTATTACCACGATGATATAATATAATCAACAACTTACTCTAAATATATTTTTAGAGCTTGAAAAAACATTTTATTCAAAATTTGTCAAACAGTAGGCCCTTTGGTCTCTATATGTATTCGCTAAAAATATCTGTGGTGAAAGCAAGAATTTAGGACATTCGTAGGGAGTAAAAGGTTGAATTTTCGCCGGATAAATAAAATAAAACGTGTCGAATCCGTTCTTCGGAAGGAAATATTCAATGAAGGGGTAGCGAGAGCTCCGATTCGTCTTTTTCCGGGAAACCTCTCAATGATTTTCTATGATGTGAAAAGTATCAGGTGTAAAGAGCAATTCGGAAGAAACGCTTCTTCTTGATGCCTGGGATCTGGAGGCAGATGGGTTATTTATTCGGATGGATTCGCCTCGAAGTGTGGCTCCACACCCACCCTTGTCGATGCGAGGAAATGTCAAATCTTATTCTTGCGCCGAGATCGCATCCAATCAAACGGAAAGGGTACAAATTCTCACGCGGGATGCTGAGATCATAATGGATAAGTGCCCGCTATATATACGCAAATATTTAACTGTGATCATTAACATTATAAAGGATAAAGAAAAATTATAAGTTGACATTATGTTTACCTGAAGATTTTTGTTTTAAGGGTTCAGAATTCGCTTGATGGTGGAGAATTCCGGGAATTTTTGCATGATTTGGTCGACATGGACACCCTGCATAATTTTAACTAACAGGATTTAATATAAATAACCTGTGTAGGCGTAAGTAAAATTTATTCAAGAGTGACCATACAAATTTTCAAAGGCAGCGTTCAAAAAACCATTTTCGTATTTGTGTCCACCTTTTTTGATTCTAGCCCACTGTCCGACGGAGTGAATAAAATTTATCAGAGATTAGTCTAACTTACCTTATCCTCTCTTCGCCTATTTCAAAGGAAAAATTTTAGACCCGGAAAATTTTTCTGTATAAAACTATCCATAAAAAGTAATTGCCCAGAATAAAAGCCAAAGGACAAATTTCTAAATTTGAGTAATTCGTATTTTTAGTCATATTTTCTTATTTTTTTCTTAAGTTTTCCTACGTATTAGTCGTTATCTTTAGCGTCTATCCAATAATCAAAGCATACTTGGACTGTATAGCTATTTATTACCACGATGATATCATATAATTAACAACTCACTCTAATTATATTCGTATCCTTTTTAGAGCTTGAAAAAACATTTATTCAAAATTTGTCAAACAGTAAAACAGCCCTTTGGTCTGCTCAAGTTATCATGTCTCTTATTCGACCACCAATTATAAAAATATTTCAGAAACAGGTACGTAAGACAAGTTCAGCACTCAACCTCTACATACAACCTCTTCATCAGACGCCTTCGCCCAAAGAAAATCATCAGTTGATACTAGGAGAGATGTTTTCTATCAACCAAATACAGTGATTGGAAAATACTTTTTCTATTTATAATATATGAAATCTATACATGTATTTCATGAATACATTACTTTTGTGTTGTTTCTCCCGTCTACTCTTTTTTCAGGTATAAGACGAGTCACGTAAGGACTAATCTCATCCCAAAAGAACTACAAAGATAAAATACTTCAAACCGATTTTAATTCCTCTAATTTATATAAATTTACTTAAATCTCGGGGCGGAATGGGCGTTTTTTCAGTTAGAAAGTTACCATTTGTTTCATTTGTTTCGAAAAAATTGACCCAGAAATCAGTAAGGCAAGACGCATTTGTCTTTGCGGAAAGAAAGCGAAGAAATGAAGACCTTTTTCAATGATGTGGGAACATTTTTAGGTCATTAGGACACCGTGGTGCGCCATGATAAGTCATCGCCCGCAACGACAAATCGCAACCACCGAGTCACAGAATTTTTTAAAAAGAGATTTGAGAATGAGTCCTTCTGTTATTTGCCATTGATGAAGAGGTATTTCCTCCATTGATTTACACAATTCAAGGAACAATGCATATTATCTACACTGTTCGGGGTGATATAAAGGCAAAAGTCAAATATGAAGGAATCTAATTAGAGCACTTTGACTTCATGAGTTCGAAAACTATCAGAACGTAGTGATTATCTTTTATATTAATTATTATGAGTATTTTATTCTCTGTAAATAGGTTAACGATTAGGTGAAAGTTTGTCGACATGAGTACCCTCAGTAAAGCAAAGGTTAGATATAACAATAACAATTTACTTATAATTTAATATAAATTAACATAGAAGGAATTTAAAAACCATACAAAGTTACAAGGAATGATATCCCTACTACTATATTTTATACGCAAAACGGTTTTTCATGTAAGGCACAATGATAGTATAAAGAAAAGTTAAATAATAACATTACACAAAATTTCTAAATAAATAAACTCAGATAAATTCATGTAGAGTTTCGCTAACTCTCGCGAGAATCTCAACACCAAGTTTCCTTTCGAATGAGATTTTGTTAGGTAAGACAAATTAAATATGATATATCCACTACTGACCAGGAAAGTATCATCATACCTGAAACTAGTCAAATGCATTTTCCGTTTGCGTGAATGTGGACAACTGGTCAGGATGGAAAAACGTATGCATGTAATAACTGTGAGTAGTCTTCGGGTTATGGCACAGAATTGTATGTGCTTGAGTTGTCGAATAGGTTAAATAAACTATGAAATATTGATTAATCTGACCCTCGAATAAAAATTAAGAAGGAGAGCTATAGGATGATCACCAAGAAAAGTACTCTCAATAATCATGAGGTACGACTTTGCACATATATTTAGAATTCTCTCCTGAACCAAGCGAGAGATTGCAACGAGTTAAGAAATCCCTGAGTTTGACAGCGTCACTGATACGCATTACTATTGCATGTATACTGACGTACGCGCAGCGCGCGAACATTGAAAATCTGTGTTGCAGAGAGGAGTTTCCAGGCCTGCTTTATAACACCGTCAACGTCGAGATACGCTCAATTTGAATCTTTACAGACCCTGCACTATATATTTACGTGTATAAATATTTTTTAGAATATCTCGTTAAACTCTAACTTTTTTTATATTACCGATCAATTCTTGGTTTTGTTCATGCGCTGATATTATTTGGGCAATATTAACCATGTAATAAGCAATTGCATGAATTATCAAATAATATCATGATTCAATGTATGTTTCAGCAACAGCAAGAAACTGTGAAACTGATAGCAGTCAATATGTTGGATTGATTCATACATTAGTGTTAACCTATCAGAAGGCTCTTTTGCCTTAAAATTCCAATTTCAACGCCATTTCCTTCGTTTCTTGAAGGCGTACCCCACCCTTTGTGTCACCTAACATCTTTTGCCATTACCTTCCACTCTGTTCCTTTCCTTGTATTCTATCCTCAATTGCTTTCCTTAGCAGTCCCTTTCCTCTCAATATTTGACCCACCCATTTCCTCTGTCGATGCTTAATTACTTGAATTAAAGCCCTCTCCTCTCCAAGTATCTCCAGCACCTCCGTATTTATTTTCCTATCAACTCTACTTCCTTATCCCATTGTACGTCATACCCTCAACTCAAAGGGCTTCAACTTTTGATTTCATCTTTTCTTAAGATCCACGTTTCACTTCCTTCAGAAAAACACTCTCCACTTAAGATTTTACCAATCAATTCTTGATTCCGTATGAAGACCTCTCGTCATCTTTTCGTTGGGTTGATTCATGACCAAATAATTAACGTGAGACTTTGTTAATATATACAAGCTACAGAAAGAGACTACGATACTAACGCGTAAATGAAAAGCTGTCCTTATATAACCAATAAGAGTTAGCCGGATATCGGCGAAAACCATGACAGTATCAGTCTGACAGGTGATCAGACCTAATGATGGCCATGCTTAGGCCGAAACCGGTCGTGAAAAAAAGTAATTTTTGGAAGTTACGAAGTAAAGTGTGCTTCTTAGTATTAGCTGTTAGTATTAGTAGTTATTAGTCTTAGCTGTCCCTACGTTAGCAATATTTTGTGGAATGACACTTTTAAGCAGTAACGAAAAAAACTTCGCGATATTCACAGTAATCTCTAGCCTTCTGTTATGGTTCACAGTACCATAATCCAGATTTCTCGACAACACCAGAGAGATATGGTCTACCAATCGGCTCTATGAATAGAGTGAAAATTAAACGTTTAATTTCCCCCACAAATAGGTCAAATTTCGCTTCGCGCGATCGTTATGAGGCGCTGTTAAATCGTCCGCTCTAACTCCCGTCATTTTTCTGCTCAACCTCATTTTTCTGCAGCGTGTTGACCGAACATTCACCATCATTTTGCGACATCGTCGCTCGATGAGTACGGAACGATTAATTTGTCCGCTGGAGGCAATAAATTCCTACGGTTGGATTTATATATAAACCTAGGAGAGCATCTTTTAATATGGATCATGTGGGCGTGCACAGTTTATGTGGCAAGACCCTTATGCGTCAGTAACCAATGAAGGCTCTTTTTTTGCGCAATCGTCATTTCGGAACGGGGATCCAATCTCGAGGGGGAATCCGGGACGTAGGTCGCCCGGAAAGAGTGGGAGTCCCCGACAAATGAATCATGGTTGACGGGTATGAAGCGTTTTTTCATTCTTCATTTCCGCAGTGATTTACAAAAGGGTTAGTTTAGATTGCCCTTAAGAATCACAACACCGACACTTTTTTGGTTACAACGAATCTCGATCTTTCAAAAATGTTTAAAAGAGTATGAGTATGACAATGTAATCTACATTTCAAAACCGAGTAGAATTACGATCGTATTCGCTTACTTTTGCTTGTTTTTATCAACTCATTGTCACTCATCAGCTCTCACTGCGGAATTAACTCACCTCACCTTAGTTTATTTATAGGTTATATGGAGCTCATCAAATAACTTGCTTCCACTCGCTGTATATTTAAAATTGAATGGAAAGTGAGAATTTGGTTAATTGACAAGTAACGCCCTCATTATTCCAATTATGATAGTAGAAAACAAAAGAAAAATGAAACTTAAAAGTTCTGGTGTAATGATGAGAAATATTTGTCCCAGTGTGATCTCTAATGTTGAATGATTATATTTCTACTCAAAATCGCAAGCAAAACGTAATAAGATAATAGGATGGCAAATCGGTGATACACGATCAGAATCAAAGTAGGTAATAATCAATAATAATGATTCATATTATTATTTAGTACCTTTTAGGAATCGTGTCCTAGCTTGTAGATTGCAATCGATACCTAACGTCAACGATAAATGTATTACCTACATATTGCTTATTATTATTTACGAGTATATATAAAAATTATAATTATGAATATAAAATATATCATAAAATAATATGCATAAATATATTCAACCTATGATAACGAGCTAATCTCAGGCTACTTTCATAAATTATACGGAAAAAATATGGAATATACATAGAGTAAAAACTTGATAAACAAAACATAATGCAATTTCCAAATCATACTCAATCACAGCTTTAGAATCTCCACTATGTTTTAAATTTATTCTCATAATTATGTTTTACGACGTGATCTCGCCGAAAGCTTACGTATTGGAGTATCCATACCAAAATGAATTCTGGAAGAATCATTCGCGGAAATACGTGGAATGATCACCAGAATTTCCTCCTCAAAGTCGCTCTTTCCTCGTCGCCGATCCTCCAGATGGCTTATACTTGGTCGGATCCTCCATTCCGACCCAGTGACTCCATCGATTAATCCAAGCGTCGAGCTTGACGAGGTGTTTGGAGGGCGTTTACTTTGGCAAGAGGAAAGGGCTCGTTATGCCATCGTAGCGACATCAATAGGAGACCCTTAGTGAAGCCGCTTTTCGACAATAGTTCTTCCCGCCTCTTCATGTACTACATCAACCGTACGCTCACGGAACATCCCGATGATGGAAGTATGACTCCGTGGCTGAGTAGATTCCACATCGGAACACTTTCCTTTTTATTCGACTCGGATTCTATGCATTCCGTGGCGCGTGAAGTTTTGCTACCTCTGAAAATTCGCAGACGAAACGGAAAATGATAAGTGTACGTCGTTATTTACGGAGGATAGGTCTTGCGCTCGATGAAACTTTACAACCTTAGTTCTACGTTCCTCCTAATTTTGTTTTTATTCATACACCTCTCTTTTTCTGTATCTCTTTAGGTTCCAAGAAGAAGAAAGAATGTTCAGAATTATCCTAAACTTCTGAAGGAGACGATAATCTGAAATAGTAGAACAAAGATGTGCTCTATCGACCATATCATTATTCTACCACTCTACATTAAACATTAATTTCACAATGATTAAAATTTCCTTTTTGTATAAGTATTATTAATTAATGAAGTGGAATCTTTATCAGTGCTACTCCCAGATGATCTCAAACTACGGATAAAAGAGAACGATTAAAATATTTTGGCTATTTTTCTACTATGTTATGACGTAATATATTATTTAAATAAATAGGCCGACGACCATCCCCCATTGATAATTTCGTGTAACTAGCGAAAGCCTGAGGGCTTGACGAAGAGGTAAGAACTATAAACTGCAAAGAGCAAAGAGTCTTTACCATAGATTTACTTCTATTGAATGTTTCACTACAAAATAAGATATTGGTGCTTCATGAAGAGAATGAAATCGCTGATATATGTATTAATTCAAGATTTTTCTGTTAATTAATACTAGTGTGCGATTGAAAGGATTAAGGGGATATTTCCTCAGTAATTCTTAATATCTCTTTGTAATTAATACTTAATTACAAATGGTATATCCGAAGTGGTATGCTAGATTTGGGACTTTTGACAGAATTATTATAATAATAGTGTATTTGAAAATACAGGAAAGGCCAAAGAAGATTCTTTTGGAAAGTTTGAAGAAACTACTAAGAAAGAAGCTAAAGGGTAATTTATAGCTATTTTGCTATCAACAGCACAGACTATTAAACTTTATTTTAAACTTTGCTCGTCCCAGTATTTTTCGAACGTATGCTCAATTATCTCGGGGTTCCTCTTATATTTTCAGCTTTTCTATAAAATACATAATATATTGGAGATAAATAATAGTTCCTATCATTGTTTCCTCATGATTTTCAATAGAATTACAACGTTTCTTTATAAGTAAAGATATTTCACATCACTAATATACTGCATGAAATTCAAAAAAATGTGTTCCAGCTAAACTTCTACAGGAATCTCTTGCGATTCATCCATAAATAACGATTTATTTTTTCACAAGTAACTTAAGACTTCCTAGTCGATTTTTTGTTACTACTTGTCGCGCCGTGACTCATTGGGGAGTTGGACTATCCTATGTAAAATTTGCTAAGAATATGTGAGATTTCGTGTTAACTTTGTTACCAAACCTCGGAGGAAAAGCTCTACCACCATCGCTGGCATCTACCATCATTCGTGTTTAATTAAATGTTAAGGATGCATACTTTAAATTACGATGGTATGGTTAAGGTTAGCGCAACGCTTGACTTAACGTCTGCGAGTCAGCGCGTGGGAGGAAAATCTGAAAGACGCTGCTTCAGACAACGCGCGCTGGCCGGCCATTCAGTCTGAGCGCAACGTTGCAAAGAATGTTAAAAACTTAAGAAATAAATTGTTTATAAGAGTGCACGTGGTACCGATTTGAATTTTAAGGACCATCCGCATCCGTGGGAACGGAGGAAAAAAAATGCTCCAGGTGAGGCTCGAACTCACAACCCCGGCATAGCTCGTATACTGTCATATAAGTACCGTGCGCTAACCAATTGCGCCACTGGAGCTCGATCCTCCGGGCGCGCTGATAGCCAAGGCCAACCCACTATCAACGACAGACAGCCATAACAGCATAGACCATGGACTGAAAGCGAGTTCTAAGCTACGGATATAAGTCATTGCTCATTCTTCAGAAGTTGTTTGAGAGCACGTGGTCGATTTCTTTCGGGACATCCGCCAGGAACTTCAAAAATTCAAATTAAGAGCCTTCGAAACAACGAATTATAGAAGGATTAGCGATCATATTTTTCAATCTGTCCACTAATGTTTCAGAAAAATTCACGACACATCTGACTTTTAGCTATGTTTGCTACATTATTACAACAAGGTCTCAACTATATATATAAAGATCTTGATCCGGCAACTGAAAAAATCAGTCTCCATGAAAATTGAACATATTTCGTGTTTATTACAGTACAGAATAGTATGTGGTATTCGATAAATTTTTTTATAACAATAAATAAAGACAAAGGTTTTGTGAAGACCTGTTGATAGTGGCGGACTATTTTTTTATCGGCGGTTCTCTATTTTTTTACATGAAAGCATCATCTTTTACGCCAATATATTTATATGTTTCTCTGCATTTATGTTGCGTTAAATGGTGTTTAGATACTGATTTTTTATTATATATTTCGTATATTTATTTTATAAATACGTTGGATAAGACAAAGTTGTCTTATCCTCACCTTAAGTTAACGAAGGTGATTCAGAAACGGATTGTTATTATAAACGGATTCCACAACGTGTCTATTTTTGAATAATAGAATACTTAAACCTTTTAGTAGATAGCTGTCTGCTGACCATAAATGAATGCTAACATAAACACATATTAGATATATTATTTCCGACAATGATAGAATTTAGAGGTAATTTTAACCTATCATCTTGGGTTCTTAAACGTGATTATTATTAAACCTGCGAGGCATTCATCAGAAATTCTCAATCTTTGAATGACAGCAAGTTACAACGGCTTTTTAAAATAACCCGAAAAAAAAAATATTCAATGCAAACACGCAGTCAACCGGTAAAATGAGAATGACTTGAGCGCTAAAGCGAATGGAAATTGCAGTGTTTTCTGCTATCCGGGTAAAAAATATAACGTTCAACAAAAATAGTTCTGGAAAATTAAGTTTAAACTATAAAAATTTATATACTGAACGCACTCCAATGTAACCCTGGAAACTTTACGACAAGGAAAGAAGTAATTTTTTATAATCTTTTCCGGGTGAATGGCTTGAAATTGTATACGACACTGTAGAAATAAAAAGATCGGCTCGATGTTTAATTCATAAAGTAGGCTTTTAAAAGCGGAGAGTTTTGTGATTTTAGCAAACAATAAGGAGAAATATGATTATTCATATGTAAAGTAATTACCCAATCTTTACAGCTTTATCTTAACAGCTGGATCCCTTTTTGAAAGAGAATAATGTATTTTTCAACAGAAAATATCTTCACGAACGTATTCCGTTGCGTAAATATTTAATTTTCCTCGAAGCAGATTTTTCATTCCGTATCAGCGCATGATATTTGCTTAGTAGTACGTTCTTTCTAGACTGAAAAACGTCATTCCTCACTGCCCCTGAATTAACCTTCGCCGCTGATATCTGGTCGTCGGATAGTGGTCACAAAACAAAGTGTGTACTCTTGAGTTTTCCACGGATAAGACGAAAAGATACAGGAGTTGCGCCACGCTCTTTTAATATTTGATGATCGGTTCCCTTCAAAAGAAAAGAGATAAGGCGGTCGCGGGATTTCCGAAGTTTCACTTGGCCGGCGATCCCGAACTATCGCAAGGGAACAGTCATTACATAGACCTCACCATCTGTCCGATTCTTCTCATCCATTGACTTCAATCACTCTATCTCACGTCACTCTTCCTCGGTACCTATTGTCACAACGAGTCTCAGAATCGGTGGAGTCGTATCATCAAAGCGGCGTTCTTTTAACGAAATGAGGAGTGAATTAAGAAATTCTTAAGTCCAAGTTACTATAGATAATATAATGGGATATCTTAGAAAGTATATAGATCTATAACATTAAAATTTAGATGATACTAAAGCCCATGGAAAGTCTAAGTGTTTCGCATGAATTTATTCCCCAAAAATATTCATAAAATGCGCATATTTCTCCTTAAAGCCAGCACTATTGTCTGTTAAATATGTAATCCAAAAGTGACTCACTTCTCCGCTGTATTTTTATGCTCTCTTGTCAACCAAAGATCAGCTGATATTGGAGTATTTTGCAACTTCCAAAAAGTCCCAAAAAATGCTTTTAAAAATTATCAGAGCAGTGCATCACTGAGTCCCAAAACGAATCAACTTGCTCTTATTTTTATTAATTCAGATTTGTACCCCAAAAAAGTGACTGAGAACTGCCATTCGAGAAATTATTTTGGAGCTCTAAGCAAAAGTGTAAGAATTTGATTACTTTATAAATTTCAGATTGAAATCTACAGATCAGAAGTAAGTAGTTTTGCTTTCGATACTTGCTGTTTAGAGCATAAAAATTTTTTCTTAGCTTGAAACCATGGATTTTCTGGAATAGTATGTTTGTACCTCCAGTGCGATAATTAGGATATTTCATTAGTTATTTCATTAATCATATTATCCATACCCGATACGGGATTATACGTTGGTACTCGAATAACAAAATGAGCGTATTGTAGCTAAGAAAAGTATCGGTTGCGATTAGAAATGTTGGCAACAATATATTTCAGGCCATCTTAGAAATTCACTGTCAACAAGTGTTCACGCACTCATAATAGCTGCTGAATGAACGAACCGAAAAACAGGATAACATTTTCATTTGCCTAAAAATTCCACATCGGGGTTACTTACTAACCGAGATATCGCAGTTCTCGCATACGGAAATTCAAGGTAGGATTGGATTTTGGATGGTGCCTCGACAGCTAAGGTCATTTGCAATGGAAGTTCAACCATACCTACGTTGTCAAGAACTCTCACGTAATGGATTAGAAATCAGGCGAAGGAGAACTACATGGTTAAAGAGTAGTTTTTCTTGTATAATATCAGATTAGGTAATTAATTAACATATGAGGCAATGAAATATGTATTTGAGCATCCTTTCTTAAATATGCTTTTCGTTAAGCGATCAAAGTAAGGCCGAGTTCCGTTTTTCCGATAAGAAGGGTCTCTCTTCGCAGTTTCTCACCGCGCAATGACGGGGTCAACACCGCTTGACGCATATAGTACGGATAACGAGAGAAGGCACTCCAAACTCATGGCTGCAAGTAGGTCTAGATGTCGCCAAATTAATTAACTAGGTCTTTCTCGTTCTAGACATAAAGCATGCTCTTTTTAAAGATGATAACACCGTTGCAAAATTTGTAACTCTTGTTGCATTAGTGGCTATATATTGTACGTTATGGGAGTACCACAACTTTACCAATACAGCAACACCCTTACGAGTTAATTAGTTCCAAACAGTAGTTTCTAAAGCGAAGGTTCATAGTAATGTGTAGCTATGAATAGAAAGCTAGATGTTCAATGGATTTACGTTCTTTCCTCCGTAAAATTTCCTCCAAGAAAATCTTTAGAGATAAGATTTTTAAAATCATACTCAATGATAGCCTTCATCATTATAAGAAAAGAATAGCCGAATGCCCTATCTCGTGGTGTTTTTATTTCACTTCCTTTATGTTGAAGGAAGTGTCTGCGAGAGAGGATTATAGTTCGGTTTGGCAGAGCTGCGAATGAATAAAGAAATCAAACTAAACAATTTCGTTAGTCTGGTATCACCAAATAAAAAGTTACAGCTCTATTTTAATGTTTCAATCCGTTGACAAGTGCAAATTTTATTCCTAAAGGCGGATTTTTTAAGTGAAAGAAATTTGTACATTTTTTATGAGATTAATTCACAAATCCGAAGTTATGCAAAATGGTTCGTAAGTTCTTACTGTGGCAGTGCTTTAATTTTATATAAATGAGCTGAATACAAAAAGCAATTTAATAGCTCAGCAATAACCAAAAATTATTTACGAAGCCTTTTTTGCTTAATAATATGCACTCAATAAGCAATTGGATTGTTTTCTACGTTTCTGTTGAATTACTTCATAAAAATAATGTTAAAAATCCAAAGAAATTTTTTCACGAATGAAAATGAACTAAAAACAAAATGCGATAATAATGTTTTTACTCAATTAATGAATTTTTAGACTAACCTGTACAATTGTATAATAAATTTACTGTCATCTTATTGTAAATAAGTGAGTGCTTTTATATATGTATGCATAATTGTAATATTAATAATGTGACATTGGTATATGAAATTAGTAATGTATTTTACTACTGTAATGCTTTTGTATCTGACGAGACATCTATTCACTTCAGCGCAATATCTGAATTAATTTTGAATATTACATGTCAATAAATATACTAAATTAAACTAAACTACTTTTTAAAGCTCCTAAAATATAAAAAAATGAAGGAGTGATGTTGTTCTTATGTTAGATGTTTTTCTCCACATTGTCAAGAAAATTTTAAGGAAGCCATTTTAAACACTAATATTGCTACATAATATGTCACCATGGTAAATGTAAATCCAGTCCCAAGAAACCCAAGAAACTGATTGATTTAATCAACAAACTTACTTACTGACATTTGCCGTCAAGAGGCATGAACTGGTCTCAGAAACTAGAAAAAGAAAAGTGAATCAGTAAGTCGTCGAAAGTTTCCTGCTTCTTGACGCGTTCATTTTTGTCGAAAGCGGATTTTATTTTGTGTTGAATATGTTGGCTCGACTTTCTAAAATATCTTCCATGAAGAGTAGGTTTACCTAGGAGTAGTTAAAACAAATTGAAAACATTTATTACACAAAATATTGCTTGAAATTTCACTGATTAAGTAGTAAATACTTCTTAAGAAAGAAAAGAACTTGGTAATTTCCATAAGAATATATTTAGCTGATGTACACATGTAGACGGTGCTAGTCGCGCCAAATACTATATTACTGTATAAATCACTAACTTCTTTTATTTCATAAGTATTCCACCCCTCCACAGAGTCAATTTTGAGTTTGAAAGTATTAGATTTATTGCTGAATTCGAAAATTTTCGACACGTGTTTGTAGTGTAGCTGAAGACAAAAAATAAATTTCCAAGTTTTAGTTTTCGAAATACATTAAGATTGAAGGAGCCTTTCGTCTCATATGACAACTAAATTATAAATGTAAATTTGAGCTTCCTGCTAATTTGTTTTTTCAAAACTGGATTTTCCTTTCACATGAATTCTATCTTATGCATAGAGAAAATATTAACAACATTGTGTATCCTGCACGTGTCCCTTCTGGCAGAGTGCTAATTTTACACCAAAGAATTTCGTATGTAAAAACTATCGCCTCCTTTGAGTCAGGCTCAATGCAAAATGAAACGGTTCTTGAACGGAATTGGAAAGGTCTGTAATTGAAATTTCCTACGTGTGCTTAGGTATTTTTTCGAAAATTGTAATGCTTTCCATACGTTGATTCGCTTGAAATTCTCCGGCCATTGTTTGCGGGGAAATAAAGGCGAGCGTTCGAAAAAGCTGGGAAATCGGAAAGGCTTTCCGGAGATCGGAAAAAAATATACATGCGAGGAATTTTTAGCCTCGCATTATTCCAACAGCATACACATTTGGATTCTGTTTTTAACTCAATTTAAAAATAGTACATTTCCCTTTGTTCGAGGCAACGGATCAATTGCGATGGAAAACTTTTAAAACGTCATAACTCCAAAAATATTGATCGCAATGAATTTTGAAGGAGATCATAAAAGATCAACGAGTTTTAACGAGATTAACGACCAAGGCGAATTAACATGAGATAAATCCGAGTTTGTACTTAAACAAATTTAAGAATAATGGTTGTGTGCGGTTGGATTTTGGTTATAGTTGTCCTAAACTTTATGCTATATGAGTTAATAATTCATGATTAATCAGTTTTTACGTTTTATAATCAAATTTTGGAAACGTAGCCCGTCTATTTATCAGTGCCTTAACAATATTTTAGATAACAGTAACTATTGTTGTATTTAATTATATTTACAGTTTATTATAATTATTTATTTTCAGAATAATTATTTATTCGTATTATAATTTATTTCATCATGAAAAGTATTTTCAACACAATTTAATAACACATTGTTACAATGACTTATGGTATAAGTACATACGTAATATTTATAGCAGTAAATCAAATTTCAGGGGGAGATTGAAACTAATTACATTTAACCCAAACTGGAGCCATGTGTAATAACCAATATGCATATATCAGAACCCATATATCCCACATCCCATAAGTATACATCTAGCGTGAAATTGTAACCTGTTGGCATTCGCATATGCTGAATGTCATATGGAGATAATAAAAGTAGTAATGATTTTGAAGGTGCGTCGACAGCCTCAGTTCATTTTTCAACAAGATAAACACTAGTTAGTATGAATAGTTGGCTTTTACCAGACATTCGTCGATAGAAACTGATATATTAACTGATAGATCAGTTAATATATCGTGTTATTCTACAGCATGGACTGAAAATTTACGTCGAAGACGAGAGACATTAAAAGATAGCTGGATCAGGGTTTTTCCTAAACTAATCGCATGGACAAAGGATTTTATAAACACATTCGGTTTCTTGAGAAATATCAAGCCATCTTAGATAATGAATAAAAACACTGTAATTTTCCACACTTATTTATACATATATATCTATTATATATAGATGCTTCTCCGGATTCATTCATGATATACCCAGATACCCAGATACCCAGATACCCAGATAGGATACTAATTCACAGGCTAAACTACTGGCGTCATTGACTCGAAATTTTTACCACGTATTGGCCATAACGTGAAACCCCCAGGAAAAAAGCGACTTTGATCCTCAGTGTCATAGGTTCGATTCCAGAGGGGCCCAAAGTCCCGATTTTTCCCGTTTCAATGCATTACCGTGATTTTCGGGAGTAAAAAAAAAATACTTTCCGGATAAGTAGAGAAATAAAACTCAAGGAGCCTATATATATGGTAATGATCTATCGAAATCATTAATGAGTTTTACGGAAAATATCCTAAGTTCGATGCTAGGTCGAGGCAAAAATCGGCCGTTTAAAAAGCATTGTGGCGATTTTTATGATTTTTTTTGGACCCTTTCCCGATGGCATGGATACTTGAAATTCGGCATGAGTTTGGAGATCATAAATTTATTTCATAATCAAATTTTTTGATTTCGCTGATGGTCCTTGGTTCGATCCCAGAGGGCCATTTACATTCCTCAATGCATTTCTTATGGAGATAACGGAGACAAATTTTAGGTACTTCCCGGCATGATATCAATTTCAAACTTTGCACAAAATAAGATCAAGTCCTTTAAAATCATACTGTGCATTCACAGCGTAAATATATTTCCTGGGTTCGACACCAGGCGTCTCTTATATCAGTAGTTGATCCGATTTTTAATAATTATTTTGAGCCCTATCCCAATAATATAGAAACTTGAAATTCGGCAAATAGATAGATATCATAAATAACTTTCATGAACATGTTTTAGATTTCCAAGATCGTCCTTGGTTCGAATCCAGAGCACCATTTACATTCCTGAAAAGTAGAACGTCGTTTGAGGCAGTTGTAGCCAATATTTCTGCTTGAATTTTCACACATAGTAAGAGATGGTGATTTTCTGTTGTGCGACATAGTAAGCTTACCAGGAAGACCCGGGTTCGATGCCAGACAATTAGATTGCAGCGAATTTTAAGAATATTTTCAATACCTTTTTTTTTCTTTTGAGGGCATTCCCGATATGATGCCGACATGAAATTATTGTTGTCGATCTGCTTGCAGTATGCAAGCTACATTTTACTCGTAAATATATAAAAGTGTGGAAAATTACAGTGTTTTTATTCATTATCTTAAATGGCTTTCCACAAAGTAACGCCTGAACATCTAGATTTCATCAAGCCATCATCTAGAGTTCCCATAATTACCCATTCTCGTAATAAATCACTCATTTTGAATAGTACAATTAGGTAAAATAAATTTTTAGTCCCTAAATTAAAAAACTCTTAAATTTACGAACTATTTCGTAGTATGGAGTAGCTCCCTTTTTTGGCAACCATATTTTTTTTCCCAAATCCCGTTCCGCCCTTTTAAGAAAAAAGATGATATTACGTTCATGAGTTTGATATAATAAGTAAATATGTGTTTAAACTTAATAAATGCGGGAATTAAAAGCACTCGGAAGTGTTTCCACGGTAGAATAGCAGCAGTTCGAACGATCCTTGTTCAATCTCGGTCGAATCTTGGGTCTGGGAACTTCTGCACAAAGGAAAGGTCTTAGAGAGAGAATTTCCGTACTTTATTAAAATGAAAGTATGACGTCTATCCCTTATTGTGGTTCGGTGGATAAATCGAAAAGAAGAAAGTTTTTGGGCCTCAGATAAGAAGGGTTTGAGCTACTTGAACTTGGATGAAAGTTGGCGTTGACTCGGGCGCAATCAGCTAATTAAAGGAAATGAATCGCGAAATTAAAGTCGACATTTGATGTTATTCATACTCACCGTATAGTAAACTTTTAATCGTCGAATTACAAGTAGTTTCGTCTCAGAAGAAGTGACAATTATTGATCAACTTTGGGAAGTAATGCCTTAAGTAGGTCGCCTGCTTTCTTGAATTCGCTCCAATAGATATCACCAGCTAAGATGCTGGGTTAATATGGTTAATGTTCGCAGAAACTATTTATGAACTTTCAGGTAATTAAGTTGGTAGGTGGAACCAGGCAAACATGCGATCGAGTAATTGAACTGCATTTACGTTTTTGAAGCGTCTCAACAATTGTATTTAAATGTCAATGAAATTAAAACTTTCGGCGGTTGACTATTTTCCCAAACTCGAGCCAATTATCAAACATTATCGTGAAACCTCATTATAATTCGATGATACGAAAATGCGCAGTATGTCCATGTGCTTCGTGTCGAAAAGGTCGTGAAAATTATGCGATGATAAGTTAGTAATGTGATTTCTTGCAGACAAAAAAACGTGCTTTACAACTTTTTTTCCTTTACTCAATGATAATCTGTTAATATTTATGTTGAAGGTAAAGAATAACGTATTTCTCACGCCAATTTTTGAAATGATTTGTGGAAAGTAGCTGAATTGTCAAAGATCACGTAAATTTCACTACTGATGAGGTAATTATTAAGTGATCGACATAAAAATAATGGGAGGCTAAATGAGATAGCCTGGGGTTCGAATAAAAGGAAAAGGGGGAATTCCACGCCCAGCCAGAGTATTTCAATGAATAAAATATTTATTATAATGAATGATTGCATGCCGTTATTACCTGAGGGTCTTCGCAGAGTATCGATCCGGAACCGAAGCACCGAAACTGAAAAAAAAACCGTAATCATTCCTGAGTGAAAACTGAAACCGAATCGAAATATTAAAATTTTCGAACCTCACGAGGAGCTTTCATTTATACTGATCCGATTTTCGGTTCACATTTTCATAAAGTAATACTAGTTTTTTTGACTTATAATTAGAAACGGCGATTTTCAACTCGCTCTTTTACATTTATATTTAAAAAATGACGACTTAATTCGATTATTTTATAATATAGTACTCCAAAATTTATCAAATATAGTGCAATGAAGTGGTCATAAGTAATGTAAACTTTGCTTGTGGCGATGATTGCGTTATTCTTCGAAAGCGAATCCTTGGTCGTGTACTTCAGGGAAGCATCAAAAGGATTTCGGCAAAGAGTGAGACCTTATCATTATGTGGAATTTTTACATAAAATTCCAGCAAGGACTGTTTCGATAAAGGAGATCGTTGAGACACACTCATAATTTCCGAGCAAGAATCGGCAACGTTCGTCAAATTTCACGAAATATCCGCAGTTTGATTCGAGTCATCCCCAACAAATTAGCCAAACATTGAGACGCTAAAGTTTCCACGCGTCAATTGATTACGTGGAAAACGAGGAATACCCACACGAAGGATAACTTACGAGCCACAGACGGATTTAAAGCAGAGTTTCGAAGTCAGAAGTGTCTTAAGTGCACGGCTCGAGATAACTTCAAAGGACATTCAAATGCACGTTACCTGCAAGTGATTTCGGAAAGGATGAGCAATATACATTTACACGCGGCGTGGCTTACATTTTTCGTGACCACACTGGTTATCTCCGATATGTGTATAATCAGTCTTTGTTGGCCAGGCTTCGTGGAAAGACGTAATAAAGGTAAAGACATAATAAAGGTAAAGACACACTTTGTTAATTCCACAATTTATTTCCATGTTATCATTTGATCTTTTTGTTTTTATTTTATATTTTTAAATTACATCCTGTAGAAATTACTTTTAATTAATTAAGTTTAATCTCCTTAATCTGCCAAGGTGCATGTTCTACCCGTTCACAGGTACTCTGTTACACTCAAGTAGTAGTTTTGTTGTAAGTGCTTCGACAGTTTTGGTAATTTCGCACAAGGGCTTCCACCGGGAACGGAACTCGGGACTAATTTCACAAAAACCGAGTGCGCTGCCCTCATGGCTAAGCAGAAGCCCTGTTACGCTCATAAAACACCATTTCCTTAGAGCACTATTTTCCTCAATCCACCAACGATTAAGATGATTGAGCAACGAAGTATGATGTGTAAATGGTGTGAAATAGGTATAAAACATTTTATCAAGCGAATTCCTCTTAAATTGTATGCAAGACAAACATTACTACGACCCCTGAGGAGGAAGACATTGTCTTTGAAAGGCGGTTCATGTATCATAAAAGTGCGGCATTCCTTTCTTGCTTTCTCGGACCACCGGGAAGTAAGACTCGGAGCGCCGACAAAGACGGCTTTTGGAGATTTCAAACCTCTAATTACTTTTTAGGACGCGATAAACTAATCAAAGTGAAAAAGGAGTGAATTCTGGCAAAAACATTGCACTTATGTTAGAAAATGTAGACCCCATTAACGATTCATACAACGATAATTGCTTTCATATTGTAATATAGATTAATAGATTTGTATTTTGTATAATTTATACATTTTTATTTTGTTTCGTTATGTTATTTAAATTTTTAATATTTTTTATGAAAATGTATTGGTTAAATGGAAGATGGGACTTTAAAGTCCCATTTTCGCCAAATAAAGTTCCATAACAATAATAATAATGCACACACAATTACGTAATACGGTTTGGAATTCGAATACTTTTCCTACGATTCGGAAAAAAATTATCCTCCGGGGTTCCATGAGGATCCCGGACCTCACTTTTGGAAACACTACACTAATGTATTCACGTGGCTAAATTGCTACATTCCCCTATCGGAGATAAAATTTTAAACAACCACAACTTTACTCTTCCCGCCTAACCTATGATACCTCGTTCTGACAACGATATTTGCTCTTTCAGACATCCTTCCACAGATCGATCCTCAGGTGGGGGAAGGTCAAAGGAACCACCCGAAGTGCGAAGATTGGGAAAACTGCGGCCTGTGTCGGAATCCGTTAGCCGGGCACGTGACAGCCGGCAAAATATCGATCACCTGTAGCGTGGGCGAGAAGGATAATGCTAATGAAATGATGGGGATCAACCCAAAGTCTGGGAAGATGTCCTTTTGAGGAGGGAGAAGAAAGAGATCACCGCTGCATCGCCACGGGGATAAAGAAAGGAAAACGTGATCGAGTGGCTCCCATCAAAGGATTTCTCTGGACCGCGAAGGAGGGCATTTTGTATTGGAAATGAGAGCGTGCTCCCGGTGAGCAATATGTGACAGACCCCTCATTCCCTCCTTCCTTCTCCCAAAGATTTCCCAGAGGGAATACGTTTTCTCCTGGACCAGTTGCTGGACTTAAAGAATACCTATGGAGATGCTTTAAGGTTGGTGTCTTCCGACTGACTCTTGTTCAAAGGGATGGAACTTAATTCGTTCTTCCTTTTGTTCATCGCGGCGTTATTTAAAAAAATAAGTTTCGTTCATTTTGATAATTTGGCTCGAGCCGTATAGCCAGAAGTAGGTCGAAGACACCGCGTTTTGGAGCGGATAGAATAATCTACGAAAAAAACAAGGGACTTTAATTAAACTAATGGCTTAACAAGTTGGGTATAATGAAAAATATCGATCATTAAGGAATAAAATTGGAGTTGGTCATGTGATAATTTCGTTAATTTCATTCGCCTTGACGATGACGACGAGACTTGGTCTCAAGCTACTGTAACTAATTACCAGCACGAATGACGACCAAAGCTACAATATTATGGACTTAGAAAAATTTTGGAATGAATTAAATACTAAAGATACGCAAAATTATCTTATTTTTGGGGATTTCAGTTCGGTTACTGGTAGAAGAGGAATCGATATAAATCCTTATTACTCCCAGTAACACCTGTAGTTCTCCAACATAGCATAGTATAACTTACTTTCTCTTTTAAGAGTAACCCTGACTTTCGAATATGACTTCAGGATTTTTATTACTTCTATGCCTCGAAAACCTTTCATTTTGAAAAAAAATGTCCCAAGAACTGAGTAGTAGGATTTGAGAGAACTTAGAATAAATTTGGCGTCATATATATTTTCAATTTTATAGTCTTTAGTCATAGCTAATGTGCCCTTGAGTAACATACGAGTATTCCCATATACATATGTTCGAACGTGTATGGAGCATGGATTACGGTTAGTAAAATACTTTCTCATTTAAAAAAGAAAGGCTAATTATACTTTAATATAATTAATAAAATTAAACTATTATTATAAATGCAGTCTGTTAAATAAGATCAAAAATTTTCACTGGTTTTGACGCCAAATATAACTAAAAACTCGGGTGTTGGTTCTGGTTATCTGCAATTAGCCCTAACCCTCCACCATTAGCAGCAAGAAGCAACAAGAAGGCGAATAAGATGAGTAGTGAGGTAGTTGTTTAATGCACTGAACCAGAACGATATAAGCAGAAAATGTCTACTGGAACATAGCCAATTAACCCTATGACTAACAATAAGCCATCACCATCACTTTAGCACAATGAATTGAAAGTAAGTAAAGTGAATGTTCTCATAATTCTTCATATTATCTCGGTAGGACTGGGAAATAGTACATGAACGCTGTATTTTTTATCCAACCCAGTGGCAAATGTCATAAGTCATCATAAATACGTTCAAGTACTCTCAGCTAGATACATTACAATCAGAATAAGCAATCATTCACAGTGAGCAAATAATTGAAATACAGAAAATACTCTTAAATAGGAGGAATATATACTGGCAAATAAATATATACCCCTTTAGATTCCGATTTAAGCTCGTCAAATTCAAGTCAAAGTCAAAAATAGTCAAAATCAAATTCAAGCAGAATGGTAATAAAGTGGGTGAACTAGATACATACTAATTATGGGTATAATATAAGATTTATAAGCAATAAAAACGTTTGACCTAGGATAAACGTCTCGTAGAAGTCCTAATACTCTTTAAATGGGAGGAGAATTTCCGAGGAATGCAACGAAGTAGCAATAAGATCGTCTGTGACGTTTGACGTCAGAAAGGACAAATTTAAGGGTTATCGCGGTGGAATCGTTTGCCGACATTAGAACTCGTTCTCTTTAATCGACGCATCGTATCCTTTCTTCTGGGATCCTTAGCGCTACATCCTTGCCTGCACTGGATACGAGCATTGCATTGAAGTATCTTCCTATGGTTTCTAAATGCATAAATGTCAGAGTTATTAAAGATTACGCATGAAATGGCTGATTCTAATTTAAAAAATTGAAAAATATTTTCTTGATGATTTTAATATTTTAGAGTTAAAACGGATGGATCGTTATCACTTTACGTATAGTTTGTATTATATAATAATAATAACGTCTTTATTGGGCAAAATTGGGACTAAAAAGTCCCATCTTCAACTTAACCCTTGACATAATAGTAAAGGAAAAGAGGAAAAGAATGACTGATTTTGTGGAGGAAAAAAGAGAAAAACAGGTTTTAACACAGAAAAAAAAGTCTCCACTGCAGGAAAACACCCGCGAAGAAAAGGGGAGTGTGAAAAACCTGCAAACGTTATAGGAAATAATCAAAAAGATAAATAACAGCAAAATAATGAGTAGTGTTACAGATTAGAATACAGTCATAGTCATGTAGTTATAGATTTACAATAACAGCAGAGAATAATCCTTGTCAAATAATACAATGAGGCAGAGAGTAATCCTTGTCAAAGTAAGTAAATATGAAAAAAAAACAAAACAGTGAAATATACGAAGTAGGTATTAAATTATATACATAGAAAACTTTAAATTATAGTGAACATCTCATAAAATAATCTTTGTCGGTAACATGAGAATGGACAGCATATCATAAAATTACAGAAATAACAGAAGTTCAACATTTGAGTATTACATAAGATATATACAGAAATATAGATGGGTATGTACAGGAAAATGTCGGATGAGGAATAAAAGAATAGGAAAAAAAAGTGGAATATAAAGAAGAAGGGAATGAAAAGTGAAATCTAAGCAATTAAACTTTTTACACAGTATCGTGATCAAGAAATACACTTTTTTTGGAGGATTATATTTTTTCCCTCATTAGTAATTCATGGGATCAATAATTTCAAACCGATGTACAATCCCTTATATCTTTTTAAATTATTTCTAGATCTTAGGTAAATGAAATACTTAATATCTCTCGCACGCCAACACATGCTGCAAAACTACCTGAATGATGATAAGCAGACAATATTTGTGATCGATAAGCAACGAGGCTCGGTAAAGTCGGGAAAGATGCAATTTTTAAATTACTTAAGGGCACAGTAGTTTTTATGTTGCATCCATTGAGGATGGCATTATTACCTTTGGTAAATATATTTATGTTAATATAATTTAGTTAGAGTGGGGGTACAGTAATTGAGCAATTTTTCCTCTCGCCTGTAGATTCGTTTAAAAAAACTGTTTTATTACAGCCATCATTGAGTAATTTACTAGAGAAAGAGGCACATTAAATTAAAAAACAGAAAAATGTGACCTGAAACGAAGGGTAATGACAATTCGACCAATTTGGTGAACCTCACTTATAAATTAGCCAAATAAGTTGCACGCCTCAATGTGGGAAGCAACAAAGGGTATTTATAAGACCATTTGCATCTTCAACATAGTCTACATCAAGTCCTTCTATATTTTATGTGAAGATCCTGTTTCCGCTTCAAAAATAACTTCCCCTAGAAGTGCAGATAACCATTTTTTAGATTGTGTTTACCGTGAAGCTGTAAAGCCTTTGATTTGGCAACGGACCGAACTCTCTGAGAAAAATTTCTCTAAGAGAAGATCTTTGGAACTAAAGAGGTTCATTACTTCCACATTGAAAGACTTCTCTCTAGCATTTGTTATTCCATAAATGTGATAGTGATGTGCGCTGTCTCACCAGGAATAATTCAAAACTTCAACATCGTCGAGGCTAACGAATATCGTGACCACCATTCCGAACCCAATATCTCGGCATCATTATTCCTTTCCTTGAATTTATCTCGCTCCGTGCATTTCTTCTCCTTGTTAATGAAATCTACTTTCAAATCGATGAACTAGTGAAAGAATTCCTAAGGAAGCTTTCGGCACATGTTTATTAAGATAAAACGCTTGGAAACTTGATTTTCTGATAAAAAAATTGTTAATATTTGATAAAATCCATTTTACATTTATAATAGTGATAAAATTTTTAATATATTTTCTTGCATACATAGAAAAACTCATCGTATACATAATTCCCTATAGGAGTTTTCATCCAGAAGAAAGTCGACAATTTTTTTAAATCAATGAAGATAAAAATGAGTTAGTATTTGGTAGCATACATTTATAATTGTAATAAAAATTGTTGATGAATTTTCTTGCATACGTAGGAAAACCCATCATATACGTCATTCTCTTTAAGAATTTTCATCCAAAATAAAGTCAACAACTGGAATTCCCGGATAGAGGTTATTCAATGGGATAAAATAAGAAAGATATCTTCCGATCATGTAATTAAAATTGATAAATATAAGAATAGGAAACATCACCGTGGATGAATGCTACCATGAATGGGATACATAAATCGCCGTGTACAGTTCCCTATACTACATCTATAGCGATCTAAGAAGTTCTCTTGTTTATTAGTTATTTAATATTTAAAGACGAAAACCTTTAGTTACATTTCTACTCAGTTGTAGTTGCTGACGATTTTATGTGACTCACGCCATATCGTATGATCTGCGAGGTGGAAAGAGAAACAAATATTGATAACAGTTTTTGTAGATCAATACATATAGTACTAGTCCCACGTAACGCACGCCGTTTAACTGTTCCAAATTAATTTTTTTTAGACTGGCTAGATGGAACATCCATCATCTCACCTCAAGGCTAAATGAGCGAGCCATTAAATTAAGCAGCTGTCTCCTAATACCAAATGACATCTAAAATTTTAAGCGTCTCGTTAAAGCTGGAGTTGATCTACATAGTTTAACCGAATGTTTACCGAGGCCGTCGCGAAGGGAATACAAAAAGATAATGTTATGCTGTCCCGAGAGGGCTAATTAAAGTTCTGCTTCGAATTTCATTGAAGCTGAGAATCGCGATATTTCGATCACATAGGATTAATTTAAGAGCACTCAAACAAGCAAATATACTAATCCTGAATCTAAATAAGTAAAATGAGCAATGTATGAGCATTACCTCGCCTATGAGTTTCCTCCAAAGGAGAAATAAAATTTGAACAAAATATTTTCAATGTAACACTCATATTTAATTGAGTACATTTTTGGAATATTTTATTTATATTCTATATTCATATAGTAAGCTCACAGCTTAAAATATCCTACAGAGTATTTAACAATATAATCCTCAGGTTCTGCAATGGATATGTACCGTCTATATTATTTATTTGAATTAAGATAACGCAATATTTATTTTAGGGTAATTAATATGTTTTGGAGATTTGAGCCCAAGTTTTCATACCGCATCTTAGTTGAAACTTCGATGCGACTTGGCAACATTTAAAATTTACTCATAACATAAATATTCTCAGCGGTATTTGGTGGTAATCCATTCTAAACTTTACTAGAACAAGCAATAGGGAATTAGTATCATTGTAAGAACTGGTCAACATCCATTATTTATTTTATTAAACTTTAGTCCAAACATGTCAGAAGTGGTTGAGAGGTGAGATTGAATGTTTTCTAGTAAGGAATTTTTATTACGACAGGTTTCTGATATCGACAGCCATCATCAAGAGCTTAACCATTTCTATTATGTAATGGAAGCACACGAAGTACAGCCATCGAATACTCTTTTATTTTTTACTCCTAACTTTTTGAAAGATAATGGTTTCCAAGCATTCTCATTTTGGATCTTACAGCTGGACGGCCAACATCATGCAGAGAGAAATGTAGTGAAAGAAAATCCATCGATGTTGCAAAAATCTTCCCGGAATTCTTAACAACCCTGAACTCCCCCATCGCCGGAAGATTGATATCTCCACCAGAGCAAAAACTCCGGAGAGTTTCTCCCCTTTATTCCACGCCACTGGAATTGGAAAACGTCCCCTCGGAAACTAATGGGGAATCGGGGGATCCTCATCACCCGATAATAAATGGAAATCACGCGAAAGACAACGCGGACCGAAAGATGGACAGTTTCCCCACGAAGACCCGCGCTCCTTTATTTTTATTTAATTTTCCCCGCGACTTACGTGCTCAGCGTCCCTCCCGCTCCGGCCGACGGCCAGCTGTCAAGAGGAACGATACCCGCTGGATTAATACATCGCGCCCGGCTCAAATTGTGTTGTTCACCTGTCAACACCCGCAACGCCCCCCGACTTGTCGGAGGATCCTCAAACTTCTTTCCCTCTCTATCAAACGTATCCCCATCATCATCGCTTCTTTTTTTGCCCGGATCAAGGCTCGCTTTTTTGACGCCGCATATTCGATTCACAAAGAGAGAGTCGGAAAAACTATTTCTGCGTGCGGCCGCCATGGAGTGCACGGAAAGCGAAATGGACAGGCGGGATTCGGCATTGGGTTGGGTTCGGTGGGTCTCGCTTATGCGATGGTTCCCTATACAGAAATACAGCTTCCATTCTGAGGGAGCACTGTGCTATACTGAGATTGATGCCGAAGCCCGGATGGTTTTCGAAGAGCCATGCAGGAGAAGGATTTTTAAACGTGATCTAAATTAGGTGATTTTCCGAGGGTCGAGGTTTGGTATATGCAGAAAAAATGCAATACACTCAATCTTGGTGTATTTATTGAGGCAATGAACTGATTCAAAGAGTTGTGTGATAAAAATCGGTTCAAGTTATCCGTACCGTGGCCGAAAAAGCGTCGAAGATTAACTGAATTGTCCATCGTAAAACAAAAATTACCTTCTGGGGCTGGTCCATACGTCCATATTTGAATAATTCAATGATATTTTTGGTGGATGACTTGAGGTCCTGATTTAATTTAAGCCTCTGATATACGTACTCTTTGCTCGAAGAAGAAATTGATAATGATTTAATATCAGAGAATAACGCCCAGGTTATCGTCACGATAGCGTAAGAGAGTCACTCCTAATCGAGGGCGTGATTTTCTAAACACTCCCCGACAGAATGGAGCAAATTCGTGATTTCTGACGTTAAGTATTTCAAACCTCGATCAACAACACTATCGCCTGTCACCAGCGTTCACGAGGCATCCGACTTCGCCAACACTGCAGGTGTCAACTTGTGGCTCTGCATCCGAAACTTTCCTACCTCCAGAAATTCAATTCCGTCGAATGTCACCCACAGGAACGTTTATGATGCAAACCGAGCGAATGACATTCCCCGCAACGCGGCCGATCCAGCGAATGCGACAGATACTTAGGCGCAAGATGTCGAGGACAAAAAAGACGTCAACGCGCGACCCTCCGGAGTCCGCGAAGACCCGCATTAGTACCTGTTGACGGGGCAAAGGAGTTTTTTTTTGCAAATTCCCACCAAAGGCGAGGCGAGTTGCCTCCATGGAACCTCGAGGAGATGCGAAGGCCTTTGACGGATGGAGTTGGCGCAAGAAAGTCTCATCACCCCCCGTGAAGAGCCCTCGGAAAGGGGGCGCAGGGGCGATCTGCACGAGGAGGGAAGGGCGTGGCCGGAGGACAAAGTCACTCACCGACCGCTTCCATTGGGTATAGACGGGCCAATAGGAGGCGATGAAGACCTCGTGACGCACTATATTTATTTGTCGCGCGCACACAAACATGCATAATATAAAACGTGGGATATTCCCCCTTCCACGCGCCCCCTTGGAGAAATTCTCATAGCTCCTTCGTAGGCAAACTCTTTTTTCGGCCTTCCCCACCCTTATGGGGGTCCCCCCTCCAGCTACGGCCCTTTGGATTACCCTTTACCCGCCTCCCTCTGCCGCCCTCTCCGGCCTACGCCTCTCCCACCCACGTTCGTACCCTGTATAAAAGAAGAGGAGAGTCAGGAGCATCTCGCCACACTGCAACAGGTTCCGCCGGCATTCTATCCACTCCTGCTGCCGAAGCAACACGCAACTCACGTGAGTACCAAGAGAGATTTGCCCTCTGCCATCCGTGGCAATTTCTCCAAAAGTTGGACCATTTACAGAGAAAATTTTTTTCCCCCATGGTGTATATTAATTATTCAATTAGTTTATGATTACCAAGTGTGATCATTCAGTAATTTTCTCTTGTAAGTTTCGTAAATCTCCAAGAATTAGTCCATTTTGTCGCGGAAATGTTTCTTCCTCCAATCGTAAATCAATAATTTAATTGGATTATGATTACCAGAGTGATAATTTAGCAACCTCTCTCGTAATTTTCGCAAATCTCTAAGGGTTGGTCCATTTTACCGTGAAATATTTTCTTCATCCAATTGTAAGTTTCCTTTCGTAAGTTACGCAAATCTCCAAGAGTTGCTCCGTTTAACGCGGAAACTTTTCTTCCTCCTATTGTAAATTATTAACTGGATTGGATTATGATAACCAGAGTGATAATTTAGTAATATCTCTCGTAAGTTTTGCAAAGAAGTGAGGATTATAGTCTCAAGCGGGATTACATTCATCATTCATTTTTTTCCCTTTGAACATCATAATTTTATTCATTTTACAAACAAAATGAGTTTTTCCTTCCAGAAAAAAATTCTCGGATTCCGCGAGCTTTGTGCGAACTCTCAGAGTTTGTGCGAACCACTTTTCAAAGATTCCGTTACTAGGAAGTAAGACAGATCCTACCGGAAGTAAAATCCTTGCTGTCAATGATTTCTCGATCTTATTAAACCGTTTTCATGGTGGATTTATTGAGTTACCAAATTCAAGCACTAAGTCGCAATGAATAAAAATTCCGTCTATTTCAGCACTAAAGTAGTTTTCGTTCCTCTTACGAAACGAGGTTCCTCGAAACCATTTCGACCGTCCCCTTCCTTTCTTTAATGCTTTAAAATTCTCGTGCAATATCTGTTTTTCGTAACACTACGCGTCTGGATCCCATTACCCGTGCCTCTCCAATCCCTCTCTAAGCTCGTGGATCCTTTTCGCGGGAAGTTGTCGTGCAAATTAAATGGGATGCCTTCCGAAATAAAATTACGAATCGATAATTCGGGGAATGCGTGGATACCAGTTTTCTTTATGCCGCCGAATATTTCCGTCATTCTTAATCAAGGCGAGTGGAGCAAACGGAAACTTTACAATCGTCAATCCCCAAAAAATTTTTCATGTCGATTTCTCCGGTTTTGTACGCAGATTTGAGAAAAATCTTTAATCTATTTTTCTGTGGTCGGTATTCTTTAAATTTCTCTCTAGAAAGCTCCAGGAAAGTCAAGTATGCAATATGTTCGGCTTTGGTGAAAGCGATCTCAGGTTCGATTCCCGGTGGAAACACGTGCGAAATAACCTAAGATGCAGAAGCACTTTTAACAATGCTATGTTCTCCCCACAAATCCCTTTAGGTTGCCATTGATAACGGGCCCTTTAAGATTGTATCCTACGTGATTCGGCAACCGCCCGAACATAATGATATTTTTTTGCAACCTAGTATACCTTCAGAAAAAAGCATTGAGGAAACTTCTCCAACAAATACGATGGTTCTAGCCCACCAACAGCCACGTCAATGCATTTGGGATTTGGAACGGTTTTGGGCCGAAACTTTGAGTGTTCAAGTTGTTTGACATTTAACGTCCAAGTAACAAAATTATGGGAGCCATTGTTCCGCTTCAGAAGCTGTTCGGAATGAGGGAACCGCGAGACAATTGCGAAATATCGAAGTTTTCCGAATGGTTCCTCGGCCGCTTGGGAGGGAAAGGGGGACTTAATTATCCAAATGTACGGTTCGGAACGTTAAAATGGCTTCGAATCGGTGTGAAAACTCCTCAAACTAACCGAAGCTGGAACGAGGCGGTAAGTTTTTTGAAGACGCTCCTGAAAAGGATTGAGGGTAGAAGGAAGGAAACACAGAAGGGAAACAGTTCTCACTTAGCGAGTTCTCTCTTGAGACCCTTGGAAAAGGATTCGGGTGATTTCAAAGAGAGATTCCACAGTCAAATCAAAAGAATTAAGTGATTCGGAGAGCTTTGTTTGTGTTTTACGCAAGTAGTCGCGTCGTATAAATACGACCAGTCTTATTTTAAAATTATAAATGAAAGTAGTACATCTTGATAAATAATTTCAATTGAATATCATACATTTATATCCCTTAAGATAAAAATGGCTGAAATGACGATTTAAATTTAGAGTTAAGGGTAACTATAATAATAATAACAACAATAAAGAGCCTTTTATTAGGGCGAGATTGAGACTACTAATTCTTTCCTTACATCCAATCCTTCGTCGTGCAAGTTTTAAGGAAAGAGATAGCTTGAAAAAAAAGATAAGACTAAATGCATAGCTATAGTTCATTCAACTATTTTAAGGTGAATGCCACATAGTATGTTTTAATATGGTGACTACTAAAAATTAATATCCACGCGTCTCTTCCAAGGAAAAAAAGTTTGTGTTACAACTTGCGTGAAGTTAATTAGCGAAAATATAATTTATAAAAGGACAATTTACTTTTATGTTACGTGTACCAAATATTTGAGTTTGCTTTTGCATCCCTAGTTCTCAGACGAATCGAATTATAATATGATAATGTAGACAATATAATAGGATCTAAGGCACAATAAAAGTGGCGAAAAAGTTCAAAAGTAGATCGTAAAAATTGAACGCGAAGGATTCATGGCAAAACGAAGGCATCGATTCCTCGGCGTGATAAAAATCTTTATGGCAGGTTATTACAACTATGCAATTCGGCTACCTTTCTCCGGGAACCTTTGGTCTCTCATCTCTTGGCAAGGATGGAGGGAACCCCAAATCCCATCACAAATACGGTTTGGTAAAGAAAGTATTTCGGTCGTGAGTGTTTTTTCCACCAGAATGTATTACTTTTGAATGCCATTGGAAATGAAAACGTGAATGAACAAACATAAAGAGCAGGGTTTGAATAAAGGAGCCGATTGCCTTATCTTCTCTTTGCTTTTGTCTAAAGTTTAAAGATCGAATAAACTTTAACCTCGGTTTTCTCCTAGGATTTTGAAAACGTTAAAGGAGGAGCATAAAAGAAGCTACGGATCAACAGAAAATTGTTTTTAATTTTTAAGTAGTATTGATTTTATGTACTTTATTTTACCTATAATAACGACCTTTTCAAATTACTCGATGTTGCTTACATCCACACATATGTGGATGTAAGTATCATTAAGTAATAGGATGTGTATTTGTAATACTAACATAACTTTCACATCCATTATTCACATAGACCGTATATAGTTGCGTGGGTTACTTTTCTACATTTATCATTCAAACTTAATGTCCATTCAAAACACAAAAGGTCAATGGCATGTTTAAAAAACATAGTAGCGATCACATAAGGGGGCTTGTTTTTACATATCATTTATAGAGATTTTCTTTTTTTATGTTGTCGTTCTACTTTAATAAGTATGATGCAAAAGTAGAGTTTTCAGACTTAGAAATCGTATTTTTCCAAGTCTATAATTTCCCTTAAAAGTTTCTTGAACCCGAATCGGACTCTCTCAAATATTGTGGAAATCTTCATTGCGTGAAAATTGGATTGCATGATATAGCTGTATTGATCATTTTCAACATGTTTTCTTTGTTTTTACAGCATTGCTCATGGAAGAATAAAGAAAATATTAGAGAGTGAAGCTATTATTATTATAAGAGCAGGATATTAGCATTATATATAATAAGAAACTATCTCAAATTACGAAGTAACAAGAATAAGTCGAACTTTTACCACGAAAGCATGGCCGAAGAAGTAGGTTCTATCATGTCATATTGCTTTGAGAGCTGATTAATTCGATCTCTTCCATTTAATAGAGCAAATAATTTTTAAAAACAATTCCCACAAGAATCATAAAATACCTTCGGAAGATTTTAACTCGTTTCTCTAGCATATTACACAATATTTCTGCAATATGGCACAATGTAGCGAGGTCAGTAATATCGGTGAGAAATGGAGATTATTTCATGAAAGGAATTCCCAATCGTCCTTTTGTTTTGTTGTCTACTATGGTAATATTTTTCTCTAGCTACGTTTTCATAATCTAATTTCACAAAATCAGGGGAGAAATGAAACACCACTCTCAATAAATCACGATATAAAAACTAGAAGCGGTATATTTGAAGATATGGTAATCACCTGTTAAAATTTATTTACCAGACCAATTTCGTCTGACATGATGCATGCTCCCCTTTCTTACCGAATATCTATTAAGCGTCAGATTATTAAAATCTAAAGCAAACTGAAGCAGAAGGGACAGACTCTTCCGGGAGATAAAGAAGATAAGTGTAATATACCGATTTACCCTCAAGAGATTCCTCGCAACATGTATTTCGCCACTTATAATCCTGTGACGGGATCCGCAAACTCAATTTTTCGACTGACGATACAGTCAAATTCGAACATAAAACAAACATTTCCGTTCTCGCTAAAAATTTCATGATGACATTTCCCCTGTCACAACTGGAGGTCCCATCGAAATCTGGCGCACAATTCGGTATTCTGTGTGGTTTCCACAAGCATTTTTCTTTTTATAACCGCTGGTATATTAAAAGTTTCAAATACAGACAAATCAAAATAAAACACGTTTATAATCAAAATAAAACGTATATAAATAAACGTTTTTCACGCCGCTCCCTACCAATAATTACTTTGAAAATACATATGGGATCTTAAGGGGATAAAAGCGAGGAATGAATTCAATTTGTTCCTTAAATATCAAGATGAGATCAATTTGCAGTAAATGTCGACCAAATAAAAATACAGATGTGGCTGTGATATTGCGGAAACTCATAATACAAAGTTGATGTATACCTTAAATATGTGGACAAGTATATCGTACATCATCTTTATTTGTCAACCAAAGCTATAATGAATGTTTTCCAATATAAGATAAAATGTATATATAAAATATTTAAAAAAATGAAATGCAATTAAACCCAATATTTTCATATAATTATCATGTTTAGGTCACCTATTGGGCTGACATAGACTTTATATAGTCATATGCTGACATGTACTTTATGAATGGTTTAGCTCGAAACCGGTCGTAGATTAAAAACGTTTTAGTGGAATTTTGCTTAGTAATTTAAACATGATCTTGATTATGGAATTCCGCCAAACCAAGGCAACTTCAATTAAATTTATTGAAATAAAATCATCCTTGGAATGCCTTATGAGTCTTATGAGAATGGTTATGAGCAACGAAGAATATTTTTGAAACTCTTTAACTCCAATGTTTATGTAGTTAAACGTGATATCTCGGTATGAGTTTTCGCTACATAAATACTCTCATTAAATTAACCGCGATAACTTCGTAAATACCCCTTCCGCACGGTAATAACTGATCGAAACCCGGGGAATTACTCGGAGAGCCGAGGATTACCTTAATTCACAAAATTATCTAAATTCTCCCCTCCTTCCGCGAACCTTCCAGATTCCCGCCCGCTCTCGATTCTAAATTGCGCGGATTCTCTTTCATCTCCGAAGAGGTCACGATGGTCTCTCATTTCGCTTTTGGCTGTCCAAATTCCCCGAACGTGGATCACACAACTGCGCGAAAGAGTCGGCTCCTGTGAGTGATCAAGCGTGGAATAGGATTTTGACAACCGTTCTCCCGAGGGATAAACTAGACTCAGCGGGATCCGCGACAAATGCGTTGATCCCCGTCATTCGTTACCGAAAACGTCGCAGATAGGGAAACGGCGTTTAATCCCCAATTTCGGGCGAGATTTAAATCGCGCCGCTGGCTTTCGACGGCCCGATTAATAAGGTGAAATTAATGCGGACGATAAAAAATACGCCCACTTACTTTCGCTCGGTCCATTTGCTAGGTCGTCTCCCAAGTTGTTTTCGATGATCGACAAGCTGCTTCCAGCCATCAATATGAGAGTTGTTGCCCTCGCTGGCTCTCGCGAGACAAAATTCATCAACTTGGGCGGGTTTATTGGAGATCTCCGATTAGACTAGGATGTATGAAAAGTGCTCCATGAGACTCAACAGTTAAAACGGAAAAACGGGATTAATAAATTTCATTTGTAATAGCTGAAATCGATCTGCAGTCATGTGTTAGAGGCATAAATTAACCTAGAGCGATAATAAGATACATCAATAGGAAGAGGAGCTTAATCGGGGTGAAGCGAAAGGGTTGTATTCCTCCGTAAGAAAACGTCAGAGAGACAGCTTTTCATGTTCTATTAAGCCTAATGCTATCTTATTAGTTGGGTACAAGAAGGCATTTCATTCTAAATTTTATGATAAGAAAAATTAATTGAGTCTATTTAATGTTAGTATAAGTCTTCTGTAGTCTATATAATAATTGTCCAACCTCTCTTGCATTCAAGGTGGCCATTCGCCTTAAATTAGACTACTGCTAGTACCTTCTAGTGTCAGCGAGTGCTTTCTATGGTAAATCTTTCCGCATAATTATTTCTGTCTTTGCTTTTACTTGTAATCTGATATCTAATCATGTCGTTATAGACTAGTGAGCTCACTTTACAAATCAAGTTAAATTTTGCTTGGATAGGAAAATTTTATATAAAAGATCGTACATGGCTTTCAACATATTATGTTTATTTTACTTAAAGAGGTAAGCTTCTAAGCTCAAACTTTATTTAGAGAATTCGGAGAGGTTTGACGGGCAGGTTAAATCCCTCAGCGTATGCTTTATTTAATTTTTGATCCACAAACATTAATGTAATTAACAGGGCCGTATGTTTTACGATGTACATCCCTAGTCTTTACACAGGATTTCTTTCCTAAAAACTAAAAGCCTTCTATAAGGAGGCTTCTTAATACACCACTGATTTTCTATAGAAGAGTGCACTAATAAATTTTAAAGAATACGCATTCTATCACTGCATCATTGAGCATATATCTCCATCCTTCAGACTCGATCACTTCCCGCTTGTAAACCGCCGATAAAAAACAATCAACTCCCTTCCGCGCATAAATCTAAGCTCCTCTCTCCTCACCCTACTTCTTCTCCTCCGTAGCCAAACAAGAAACTATATAGATTGCACGCGCGCTTGCGGGAATACCTACGACCTCTTTAAAAACTCCCAAACTAATGCGTTTAAAAATCACGTCGATCCCCAACCGCGCTTTTTATCCAAGTTGGAAAGAGTCGAAGCAATCACGGCACCAATTACACCACCGCCACGTAAAACTCATAATCCTTTATACTCCATCAGGTTATGGAACCGCCCTCATCTACCGAATGCATCAAATCCCATAACGTTAAGATTAAGCTTCTCGTTTGGAACCCTTTAATCCGGCCTCTCCTTTCGTATAGATTAGCCGGAGAAAACCATACCGCCGCGGTGGGCGTGAAGCGAGTGGATCCCCTTCTCCTAACCCTTTTTTCTTTTCTCCGAGGATAACACCCTTTCGCGGGAGACAATTCTTTAATCCGCTGTACCCCGAGACAGCCTTCTTGCTGTCACATTTCCACTGCGCTTATTGTTTCCTGCAGCCTCCTTGTTCTGCCGCGGTGCAGGTAACAGATGTCTTCCTCGCCCGCTTCGTCCTCTCCCCCCCGCGCTGATTCTGCGACCCCCGGCGACCCCTCGATGCGGAGGAGCTATTTCAGCGAGGGCAAACACATCGGGGGTTATTATTATTTACTCGCGGTGAGGGTCTCTCTACGAGATGGAATTACATTCTATCGGTTATTCCCTAATTGCGAAGGGACCATGGGCTGAGAAAGCTTCATCTACATAGGACCACTGTTGTCTATAGCGAAAATACGGTATCCCTAAATTATTTCATGGAAAATATTAATTTTAATAATTAATGCTTAGGGAGACAAATATTTTGAATTTTTATGGATAGTAATAAAAATAAATATGAATAAATCTCTAAAAAACAGTTCCTAGAAATATATTTTATTTGCATTTATTTAATGTATTAATAAGAACCAAGTTTCAACATCTCAGTGTAGTAATCCAAGTAAAACTCGACGCTAACATATCACGGGAATAACCATAAAAATAATTCAGTGTATTTTTTCGTTGCTTGTGTGTCTGCTGTGAAAAACTGTAAGTTCAACCATGAAAGACTTTACTAAGTGGAAATGAATGACGTTCACAAAAGTCAAAAGGAAATACATTGACTATCTCAGACTCACGGAGATGTCTGTCATTAAATTATCTATCTGTTTAGGCGACATTCGGTCGTAAGAGCCTGAATTATTTCATTTTTATTTTGGTGAATATAAAGCTAAAATCCATCCATGTATTTCTAGTAAATAATCACTTCCATCCCAGAAACAGCTCACAAGTCGGAGTTTGGGAAAACTAAATTGTGCGTACGAAATTCTAAAATTTCAAAAGGAGAAATTCCATCAATTATAGCAGATATATTAACGGCAAAAGGTCGTCAAAATTCTTAGCATTCTAACATCGCTAAGTTCCATTCCCTTGGATAACATCATCCTCAATCTTATGCAACCAGCGCAACGAATTTCGTAGATGGAAAAGCATCAGCGCTGTTTTAGAACTCCTTACAAGTGAGATACAAATTTATTCACCTTTGATAAGGGGCGGATCTAGAACCTTAGTAAGGGAGATTGGCGGCTTGAGGTAATACCTAACATTCCTAAATTGAAAGAAGTAAACGATATTATGCCCTTAATCATCGTCGATTAAAAGCTAAAATACTCGCCTACTCATGAAAAATGCCACATATGTGAAGTTGTAGGAGAATAACTACCTTTAGTTTTGAGTTTGAGCTCATCCTTCCCTAAAAAAATTGCTTTTTTTGTAAAGCCATCAAAGGAATCACCCCCATCGCCTCGCATTCTTTGCATCAGCCAGTGCCTTCGACTATATTCTTTAATTTAATACAAAAATACTTGGAAGATTGAAGAGTTTGCAAAATCAGAATCAATCCGTTGAAAATCGATTATCAGATATTCTTAAAATATTTCAAAAAAATTTTAATTATAATATATACCTGAGGAGACTAATTTATATGAAAAAATATAATAAAAGATATGAATAAATTCTACAAAGATGAATAATTCGAAACATTTTGCCTTTACATCCACTTCAAGGAATGTTTACAAAAACCAAGTCTCAGAACCTCAGGTGTTGTGATAGAAGAGAAAACTGACGCTAAAATTAAATAAATTATACATATGTTTATGACCAATTATAACACAAATTAATTCTCGATTAAGACTCAAAATAGTCCTGTCAAAGACATTGACCGCGACTCGTGAACTAACTCGATTCCGATTTAAAGGATGTCGAAGTTTTGTACTGAACACCGAACTATTAGCTTACGCCACCTGTTACTTAATCCGTGCGAAAAGTAACTCCTGGAAAGAATGGGCGAAGTTCTAATGCATCCGACCTGCAAACCTCCTAATTTAAACGTGGTCTTAAAATAGACCAAACGGACAAAATGGTTAGTGAACGGCAGTCCAGAGAGAGGGCGTTCGATCAACACCTCAAAATCCACACTAAACCCACGCCGTGGAAGCAAGGTCCTCATATTTTCTTTAGCCTAAGCTCGCAGAGGTCAACGCTTATTAAGAGGAAGAGATAAATAGAGGGGGGTATCAAAACAAGGATTTGCTTTCTCCTTTCTTCCCCCCTCCACCAGACTAATATCCCTCCATTAGCCCCCTCTCCCTTTCTCCCATAACATTCCGAAGAGCGAGGGAGGAGCCCGGGGGAAGACACGCAGCCTCGTTAAAAGGAATCGGACAGAGTGGGTGCGAAGACACCGGTGGCGGAGAAAGTGGTGCGGGAGACAAACGACTTTATTATGGAAGAGAATGTGAGAGGAAGAGAGAAAAACAAGAGGAAAAGAACTGAGGAGGAGGTGATGGAAGAAAGCGAGGGATATCGGAGAAACATCGGATAGAACGATAAATTACTGTAAGAAAGAGGAATGATAGAAAAAGGAGGCTGGATAGAGATGAACGTAAGATATCATATAAGAATCGGAAGAGATATAAGATATAACTATAAAGTCGATAAAGAAGGAAATTATGCATATGGAGACCACCAAAAGGAAAGTTAAGCAACCGTTACTTAGTTTTCCGTGTATTAAAACCATCTTAAAAGAATAAGGGCAGATCAATTGAAATCCAACAGTTTTCAGACCGTTCCTTCTCCAAAGCTTTCAGTAGTTAACAATACACGAAAGTCAAATTAATATGTTCAATCTTCACTTCGTGGAAAGGTGAAAAAAACCATCTTAAAAGAAATACACTTGTTAGTTTCCACAATAAATATATAATCTTGCGACCGGTTTCGTTGAAGTATTAACATCATCTGGCAGATGATGATGATGATGTTAATACTTTAACGAAACCAGTCGCAAGATTATATATTTATTGTGGAAGCTACCAAGTGTATTTCTTTTAAGATGGTTTTTTTCACCTTTCCACGAAGTGAAGATTGAACATATTAATTTGACTTTCGTGTATTGTTAACTACTGAAAGCTTTGAAGAAGGAACGGTCTGAAAACTGTTGGATTTCAATTGATCTGCCCTTAGACTTGACGAATTTACTGCGGGTTTCATGTGAAACGTATGTTTGTTGCCTTTATATGAAATTAAATACATTCTGATGTTTTTTCTATGGAAATTCTTCATCTAGTAAAGAGTATCAACTAAGGAGAAACATTTAAATGAAGGCACCCCGGAATCGTTTCCGGTAGTTCAGTTCTAGAACTGAGATTTAGGTTAAAATCCTACTGTACTTATACTATAAAATTATTGATATTTAACAGAATTATACACGAGGAGCTTAATTATAAGAAATCTTACTGTAGAAAACTTTTAAAGATATTCATTGCTACTCTCGACTACGCTAGCTAATCATGGAGAGCCGGCTGGCAATCTTTTGTATTTGGTTGGGGCAACAAATCTTTTGATGTGGGAGAGAGTGACAAAAGGAAAGGAAGTAAAGAGCGCAAAAAGGGATATGGATAACTTAGATAAATACGGAGGAGAAAAGAGAATGTAGTGAGAAGGAAGAGCAAAATGGAAACAAGAAAAATGGGAGGGAGTCGTCTTGCGCCGGAAAAGATTTGCATATAAAATCGAATGCATTTAAACGGATATTAAATCTTGAGGAACAATCTAACGGGAAAATGAATTAAAAGGAAAAATGACTATCGCAAACGAAAATATGAGATAAGTACCGAACTGCAACTACTAATAGGGTTAGGTTACATATCGTAGCCTAGTCTAAATATTTGTGAATAAGCCGGAAGAATTTTAAAGAACAACGATAATATTAATAAAAAAATAGGATTTAAAATTTACAATTTACTGATTTGATATGAAACGAAGCATACTTCGTAATTTCCTCAGTAATTTACTTAAACGACTGGTTTGAGTGCTCACTTTTACATCATGCTTTTCTACAACGTTACGCCTTTCTACATCGATTTCATAACTAATTTGAGGCAACGCAAGTAAAAATATTTGCAGTAACCACGGTATAAAACTAAGTAAAATAATTTTAGTATAAAACGGTGCAAAAATTTATTTGAGACCCCTCAATTATTTGGACTCTGAAAGCGTTTTAATTGTGCCTTTTTCAAGTTAAATTTATATATATTCATAAACAGTTTAATTTTCAACGTTTCTGTAAAAGTAATACATTCCGGGAAGAGATTTTGTCCACCTCTTTTCCTTCAGCCTGCGCTCCTCCCATGGCAGGCACCTCATTTTACGGACAAATTATGAAAGAAATCTAGAAATTAAGGACCAATCGCAACTGGATAAAACAGATACCAACTTAAAAACAATACGACGAACTTTAACTCGAATCTGAAAATTGGGCATACGGAGAAGAGACATCCGAAACCTGCAAGCATCGTTTGAGAATTCATGCTATCAGATCAGAAGTAGCAAATACACACAAAAAAGAGATCCGGATGAATGTATCGGATAAACAAACGAAAAAAGGAAAGGAAAGTAATAGGAAATGGAGGGATTTAGAAAGGGAAAGATGGAGAGAAAAATCTTAATGTTGCGGGGATTAGCAGAAAGGGGAGAGATCGGAAAGGAAGGGACGCACAAAAGAAAGAAAAAATTCTCTCTTCGGGGTGATGAAAAGGAAACGAATTCCGCGGGAGGGGATAACGGAAGAGAGAAAGAGAAAAGAGACCGAAAGGAAGGGGATATAAGCGGGTTATGGAGAAGGGAGGAGGAACCGTGTTTTTTCTCACAGCGTCATAAAAATTTGACCATCCGTAAAAGTGTTTTCGAGCCGCTACGAATTTTCCTATAAATCCCGACCGAATACAGCCTCTAAATAAAGGACGGCTGTAATTTTATTTCCAATTAGTCTCGTCCACACCAAAACAGCGGAGAAAATCTTTCATTGATCTCGTGCTAATAAGACGGAGGGTATGAACCTGAGCATGTATCGTCGATATTAATTGATGGTCTGCGATGCAATCAATGTTTGATTGCTCAATAAATGGAGGGAGCGGAAACCAATGACCTTGAGCCCTGATTTACTCGAGTTTTAGGATCGATGGTATCGTTATCGCGGAGACTCTAGCCGACCGTAAATAATTGGACGGCACTAAAAAGTTGTCATCGCGGACGAGCGATGTTAATTGCTAATTTGTGGCTGATCTCTCCGGCGATGAAATTAAGAAATCTTCGCAGGATCTCCGTCCATCAATAAATTGATTAATTTCTATACAGCACCGAGAGACATTCACTCATCTTACATTTTAAATTTTTTTTCAAAGTTACTCAAGCACTACAACCAATTACAGGACGCGTTTTAATGGAATTTTTATTACATCGACGATCAGAAAAACTTTCTGAAACATGTGCTGATTTAAGTCTGGACCGATATTTCAATTATTTAAACTCATATCCCTTGAAGTATTAATACGAATAATTCTTTTTAATTTATTACACACGGTACCTAAAGTTTAAATTCTTTCTAGCCTTTTGGCTAATTTTAATGGTCGCACGTTGAAGTAGTGAGGGCATTTAACTGAATCACGAATGTATAAATGAATCATAAAGAAAACTGAAAAAAGGTATTTCAACTAAATCATATTACTAATACATGTAATGCGGTTTAAGGAATGAATTTTACTATAAATATTATCTCTATTATTTACGTTTTATGACAAAAATCACCACTTGATAATGAGGTTTATCATAATTATGCATTAAATAAAACTCTAACAAACAATCCGAACCGTGTAATAATAGTCAGAGAGATGAATCAAAGACCAGGAAACTGAAGATCAACATAAATTCATGGATATAAAAATATATGAGTATCAATAAATACAGATTTAAATCGGAAATCTGTATCAAGAAAACAGCCTTCTGAAAGTCCAACAGAAACAAACGGTAAAAGGTAAAAACTAATGATCAATTTTCACGTCTTCCGGGGCTCAATTTTCAGGAGAGAGGGACGGATTTTTGTTTTCTTTTGTCTTGTGCTCGTAAGGGAAGACGAGTACCCTTGTCTCGTAAAAAAGGGAGAGTTTGAGAAGATCAGAGACCGCATCGAGGAAGCTCATGAAAGTCACATCGGTCAGAGGTGTCTCTCCCATCCCCTCCCGTTCTGTCCCTCAGCCATCAAGGGAATGTTAATTTTCGACGTAAAGGAATATAATAAACCTTATTCTTGGTTTTAAGGGAGACTTAATGCCAAGGGGTGTGCCTCAAGGCGTAGATGAATCAGTAGTAAATCGGCGTACTTAATCCAGCCTCATTAATTTTCTCAGGTAACTGCTCAACTTGATAGGAACAAAATTACTTCACTCAAATATTTAAAGTTTTCCGAAATTTTCTACGTCTCCTATGTACTTCTTTTACGCCGGAATCACTCTTTGGAAATTGCTATAATTTGGTTAATGTCTCACATGTTACTGATTACAAATCTTAAGCAAAAGATCATTTATTTTTTGGCACAAGACAGAAGAAATGATACGCTTTATTTCCTTTTGAATATGTTTTGTTCATGGCTTGAAAAATATGAAAACTTCAGAACTAAAAATGATGTTGAATATCATTTATTTTGTCCAGACCTCATTGCATGCAATTTTTTGTTTTTGTTTTATTCAAATAGTCGTCGTCCATTATTTATGTGGACTTGTGCCTTTAATGGCATTGAGACTCATCAAGGGTAAAGCAAAGATAATATTCCACACTCCTCATCTTACTTAATTCGCCTCATTCCCCTCAAAAGTATTTGATAGATTACGGTGAGTCGAGGGCCCAACCTCTTATGGTGTCCAAAGTCTTATGGATAAATAGATGGAGAAATGGAAAGTAGAAGTTCTAGGTTCGAGGCCCCTTATCGTCCATTCTTTTCAAATCCGTTTATCCGTGGGTGTTGCAGACGGACGCCTCAACGTGCTCCGTAGGCTAAACATCCAATCCCTCATAGTTTCAAATGGCTAAATTTCCGGGGCAAATTGCCCTTTGAATCCGTCCACGTAGTGGAAGAGAATAGGTGCGAAGGTGAAAAATGGAAGAACGACGAATATAAGAGACGCTCTGTTTTGTAGCCGCCTGAGGACTGAGGACGGCCAGGGCACGTTCGTCCCTTGTGGAAGTGCTTTGCAGGATTCGCTGAATGAAGCGACCTTTTTTGTATTTAGGTATAAACCAGGGACTTCCTTACAGCGCTCCAGTCTTCGAAGCTTTTAGATAACGTTTCCTGAATACATAACGAGCTCGCATTAAAATGCGTAAAAGATGCGAGGCTCGCTGTCAATGGGGAGTTTTTTTTACGGACACCTGAAAAGAGTTTGGAATGGTGTTGTGGCGAAAATAAGGAAAGTGGACAATAGGAGAAACTGAATGAATTTTATTCGGCGTTTGATGTCGGCATAATTATATCTCGGTGAATAAGACGGACATTTTGCGGAGGCGGAGCTTTCACAAAAGCCATAAGGCGGGGCCCACTAGATAATTTTACTATGAATTTTAATGCTCTTCGGGGCAAGAGAAGACGAAAAAGGGGCTCGTTCAAACTTTAACTGCAGCATTAGTTATTCAATTTATTTAATCCCTTTCAAAGAACGGTTATCTTAGACTCGGGGAATATTGCAAGAACTTAAAAAAAGAATCATGGTTCTTTCATTGCTATGTGGATGTAAATTTGTCATTTTCGGGCCCTTCCTGTCTCACCAGTAAAACATTGATGATTATAAAACATCGAAAAAAAGATTGAAATTAACCTTCCCTGTGCTGCCTGTTGCAACTTTAGTTGGGACGAAATAATATTTACTAAATTAATAATATTTATAATTTACTAATATTAATAATTTACCGATATTTATAATAATTTAAAAATTAATTGAACTATTTGGGTTGATCATGAGTCAATATTTATCTAATTAAATACATTTTGACTTGCGTCTTGTAGAAAGATCAGAGCTTGATCTCCTACATGCCAATATTAGAATTATACTGTTTAAAACTGATATTCTGAAGTGAAATCTGCTAAACTCCATCTCCACAAAAATGTATAAAATTAATTAGTAATTTTCCACAATCGGCCAGAAAAAAATTCAAATGTGTTATCTGACGAAATGACGATGGTGTAATTACACCGAAAACCGGTCATGAAAATAAAACCTTTTTGGAAAAGTACAAACCATCTTTATTGATTTTAATTGCAACTATACAGTTTATCGATTAATATGAGAATAAGACATTACTGAAAAATTAACACTACATTTCTTTACACCTACTGTGGTTATTGCAATTCTTCAAATTCTCATGATTAAAAATCCATAATTTATGGAGATGTCTTAAGCCATGTGAATCCTGCCGTCTCATATTAAAAATAATCTGTAAATCATTCCCATCATCAATAATTTTAGTGCCGCATTCCAAGCCATGAATGACTTGAGGTATTTCCGAATCCAACTAGATGACGGTCTTCCAATACGAATTAATTTCGAATCATTACATCTTCGATCTTCTTAGTTGACTAGAAAATAACCCATCCTACATAGAACAACATTCGATATTTCGATGATTATTAGAATTTAAAACTCCGTAAAAACTTTCCCCTTAAATGAAAAAAAAATTGTATTCGAATGCAATACTCAATATTGTTCGAGAAAATAAAGGGGGTGGCAGTCCTGTTGAAATCGACTCGGCTTTCCGCGTTTCATTTCCACGATCGCTTAATGAAGTCGATCAGCCAAAAGCTCGCTCGACCGTGAGCTAACGATATGCACGTGCGATCGTTAATCCCCGAATTTTGAAGAACGCAAAAATTTCGCAACACACAAACTTCCTACGAGATTAAAATATATACACAAGAGCGCTTTTCTGTCTCCATCGCGGAAAACGTAGTCATCGCTTACACCTGTGGGCCATCCCGAAACAGTCAGAGAACATAGGACGCTAAAAGGGCCGAGTTTCGGTCTTTCTGTCCGCAAATGGGAGTGCTGCGCTTTTTTCGTCTATCGCACGTGCACATGAATGCGAATTAACTCGGAATCTGGAGAAACGACTCCTCATCCAAATTCTCGCAGTTATACGAGGAGCTCGCCTGTCCGTTTACTGATAAGGAAATACTTCGCTGGACTCCTCGCTTGAAGCACTCGCTCACTCGCCGGGCTTTTTTAATAACCGTTACTGCTGCTGCTAAAGATAAGGAGGAATATTAATCCTCGGACTGCGTTTGCTCGCCCAACACGTGGCCCCAAAGTCAACGTGTTTCTCCTAATGTTCCCCCGCGAGTTTTGGGGTTTCCCACCTTGGCAGACCGTTCGACCCAAATATCTCCTCGTGAGGTAGATTTGGATCCAGACAGATCAATTCCTCATTCGAATGGAATCGAGGATAAAAATACATGTTATAGATTGTCAAGAAAATAAGTTAATACATATTTTTAATGTGAATGATTTTGTTTTTATTTCCGTATAACTTTTTCCATAAATATATTAATATTGCGAATGAACAGCATAAAACACGAATCGTCATCCGTTGAATTGCTTCCTTGAATTCAATGTTATTATTTTCGCTAACGAAAAACATACAACCAATTCAGTGCTCCGTCATTCTCACTTGGTAAAAAAGAACAGAAATCTATCGTTAGATAAATATCTGCATGAATTTAATCAAATTTCCGGTACGCCTTATTTTTGGCGAATCTCTGAGTTGGGTTCATAAACTCATTTCGGAAAAAATGGCATTAAACATGAAAAAATTCAACAATGATAAAATGGAATTCCCTAAATATTTATAAGCATTCCAAGCAAGGTTACCCAACCATGAAATATAAATAAGTACCACCTTATAAATTGAAACGATGTAATAAAAATCGAGCTGAAATACAATCATTTGAAGTATCCGAGAATGGGAGAATAATCCACAATTTAATTGAGATAAGTGCAGCTACTGTTACTAGGAATTTCAATGAGCATCGTGTGCGAAAATGAATGACGAAATGATTAAACAAGCAGTCAGTACTATTATTTCGTATTTCAAAAAATGTTCCTCTGCCTTTCTGACTAGGTTTTTATTGAATTTCGATTAGGGAATATGAGGTCGAACCTTTGTGAAGTATCCTTCACTTTAAAGCATGCGCAAATTACTCTATAAATCAAATTACATTCTATCTGCTCTAAAATAATCCCATTGAGTGCCACTTGATAGAGCTCTATGAGATAGTTTTTGCACCATCTGTAACGAAAAAAGTGGCTGAAAGGTGTAGGCAGTAATATTAATATTTACTTACCCAACGGATCCTCTAATATCCTCTCGACCTCTACATCGGGACTGTCACAGGATGAATTAGAGCATAGAAGGTAAATATGACTCCACTTCTATCTGAAATTCAGAAAGAAAAGGTTCGTGTATAAAGAGCTTAATACTCACTGAAATAGTAAAATGCAATTACATCTGAATCTGAACAGATCTAAAAGCATAAAACTTTCCAACATATAATATGAAGAAAACTTAAATTACTAATTTGAAGTATATTTCGCTAGATAAACATAATTCTTTGCTGATATTCACGGAACTTTAAACTATATATTTTCAATAAATAAAAAATGAGAATAATTTACGATTATAAAGTACATTCGAAGTTTGGATCGTATTCCAAGGACGCTGAAACCGATAATAATGGAGCAAGAACGCAAACATTATCCTTTTAAATGTCGGAAGAGCAACCTTTCCCGAATACCATACTTTCCTTATAGGAATATATTCCCATAAGGAAAAGACAAGCCCAAAAAAAGCAACCGGCATAAGATATTCCTTCTTCGGAGAAGAGCGCATTTCGGAAACAAGGCGTCTTAGATGGGATCTCTGGCAAATTCGCGTATTAGAGATAAGAGCAGGGGTCTCTTCCCTTTCCCCCTCACTCCATACATTTATCCCTTTGCTCATTAATCATGCAAAGTACGCGTACCTGAGAAGGATGACGCGGGATGGATTCCCGTCCGGGAGACGGCGAATGACATTGCCACTTGCTCTTTTCGGTGCTCTTAGAAGAAGCCGGAATTACGGATAAGAACGCTTCACATTTCGGGAGGAAACGAAACTCATAAATGGCGAGTGATTTCCTATCGACGAGCATAGTCATAGTTCCATCTAGGGATTACACCATGGCTCTCGGGAAATTAATGTAATTAATTTGGAAATGTAATGAGGGTGGTTTCTATTTTATTTTCACCGGTTCATCAAAGGTTCCTAACTAACGTTTCCACAAGCAGGATTCATTAGGGTCCATGCATGCGGGCTGGTTGTTTTAAGTGCCGCCCGACTATTTCTTGGCGCGTTCAATGATTTTAACCCTTACACTGTCGAAAAATTTCCAATTTCAAGTGCTCTCTATTTCAAATAGTAACATGAAAATTGCCCCGTTTCCCTAAGTGTAGTTTATTTTATTCTGCACAAAGGATGTTGTTATAAATTCAAATAAAAATAACATTAAACTCTTATTAAACTCTTGCTCATACGTTTCTGAACTCATGCATAGAAGTTACGAATTCTAAATTTAATTAAGTCTTAAGACATACATAGTTATTAAAATAGTATTATTACAGAATGCTTTCGTTAATCAATCTCACAATAAACATAACCACTAATTATGAACTGGTAGGTAGAAGGGACTTAATTAGAATGGTCCAGTTTTCGAAATAATGAGCAAGCAATTTAAATTTAACTTTGTATGTTTCATTGGCGGGCGTAGTTCAAGCCTCATTATGGTATTATTTCCTCCTAAAGATGTAAATATTAGAGGGAAATATGAGCGTAAGAGGGTACCGTGAGCCCTATAATTGGAGGAACGAGAATCGGTAGCTGCCGAATTCTTCATATCGAAATTCAAAATTATTGGTAATAAAATGAAAATCATGGAGGGCGTTCGTACCGGTTATAAAAATTTTTAGCACAGTAAATATCTTGGTAAGTTTGGTAAGAATTGGAGCGTTTAAGTTTTCCCAATTTTGATTAGTAACCGAACAGAAGGATTTCTCGGGCTTGGAATCACTTCCATTCTTCCTTATAGATATGTGGTACCTCCGTACGGTAAATTCTAGTAATATTAAATACTCACCAATTTTCGAATACGGTGACAATCAGTATAACTGTTGCGGACGCGTTCCACAAAAGTAAGCATCATTACATGAGATTAGTCACGTATCAAGAATTAGAGCGAAATTTTTCCGTCATAGAAGAGAAGTCGCCGATGGTATACCCTCTACTTAGGCTAAAGAAATAGGAAGGCAAACATAAGCTCTGACCGGAGTAATACTCAATTTCCGAGAGAGCGCGTAAGTTAAAAGTTCACGTAAAATCTTTTTTGACATACTTTCAATGCTCCTTCTATCTAAGCGGGTCATGGACCATCCAAAGACGAGCATTATAGGAATAGAGTCAGTGTAGGAGGTATATGCATCTTCCTATAAGAGAAGATATAGTGAAGAAATATTTACAGAGAGGATGTCTAGGAAATAATGAAAGATGTTCCTAAATATCCGGAATATAATGCCGAAATGAATTTCATAATGAACGGCACTCCCTACTGCACTGTGTAATCACAGCATGCAAACCCGGATATGAAGTAGATAAGCCGCTTATCAACTTCTTCCGCTTCAGAATTTAATTAATCGGCTCATAAATCACTTTTCCGCATGACAGATGTAATGGATGTTGAATAGCTAAATTATATTAAATTAAATGTTTACCGTGTTTCGGCCCAAATTATTAGGAAAGGTGCCCTTCTCTAGAACATCAAATTAACTTCATACTTTCTGAATGGTATTTCCTTTGACACTCAGATAAGAGAGTTGGAGTAGACAATACCGGTACGGGGCTTCAGAGGTCTTTAGATCGTAATATTCTACCCGAAAGTTTATTTCGTGATTTTTGTCATCGAACATTTCTTGTACGGAAATGAGCTGTTTTCCAAACTCTAAAGTTTATATTATATTTGGTATACCATAAATGAGTGCTCAGCCCAGTATTCTAATCGAATGATCCATTCGTTTTAGTTCTATGAAAATTTTCCAGCATACATTAATTAGATCCTAATGAGTAAATGAAGAATAAAATAAAACCACTTTCCTTGAGAAACTGGTAAAGTTATATTCAATTTTCACTTTGCACAATACCAATTACGGTGATCTTAACCCTAATGAGTTATGTGGACGATTATTCATTGATGGTTAACATAAAATCTTAATTATCTATTGGGTAATTAACTTACATGCTCTAAAGTGCAACAGAAAAAGATGTTTCATTATTTATGATAAGGTATAGTTTATTGCGAAGTTACTTCACAAAGAAATTTTCTCCTAACTTGATAATATGGTCCCGTAATGACAGGGTCTAATAATTCTTTCTGAGCTTAGAAGGGGTCAATAGACTCATCTGAAAGGGAGGCCGCAAACGTTGTTCAAAACATTTAGAGAAAAATCTGAATTTAAATAATTAATTTACGCGAGGATTTTGAACCGTTATAAAAATAGATTTCTTTATTATTTATCGATATAACGGATACCCTGTTACCCGGAGAGCTCTTTGAAGTAGTTAAAATATTTTAATCATCAATAGCCCTCCCGTTCGCAGAGATGAAAACCCAAATCAGTCTTGTTTATCTCCCCTCTTGTAAATGTCCTCTTGTGCAAACAGTCTAAAATAGGGGCAGAGGGAGACAGAGAGATTGGAGTTAGGCAAGAAAAATATAAATACGCGGGAGGCGAAAAAAGGGAATGGAAATGCTAGGGAAGTTCATTTGGAGATTAAGGAGAAAGTACACGCATCTTTCGATTCGGAGGTAAATTAATGAGCGTTCTTTTTTCTCGTTGCCGAGAGATGGAGCTGCTTGACCACTGAAGTGTCTCCTTTTTAACGAAATATTCTTCTCGAGCGTCCAATTACACGAGAGCGTGAAAAGATCGGAAAGTGATTCATTTAAGCGCTACAACTACGCTTAAAACGACTTGAAATCTTCAAATTGGAGTACAGCTCTTTGTAAACGTCCAACAAAGAATTAGGTTCGTTTGCAATGGTCGATCCCATCCTGAGATTTAGTAGCATGATGAATTTGTTATGAGTGGATACTAGTTAGATGAATCTTTCTAACTATGAATTTACGAATGAATATAAATCTTGAAATGGAGTTATTTTAGTAAGCTATTCGGTTACACATGAGAAGTTTCCCTGAACTAGTTACGCAATAGATTAAGTGAAATGTAACAGTTTATCACACCCATGATTTCTTATCTCAGTAACCAAACCTCAGTGGAACTCTTAGCCAAAAATACACCTTCATCATGAATAATATGGATTTTAGCAAGTATTGATAGAACATAATGGATAGCCGGCATAATAATATAGAATTCCTTTCAAACGGTGTGGGTATCCTTGCCAATCAGTTTCACACATATTCGCTTGACAGCTGCAATCGCAATCCCATTTCAGTATTACGCCGAGTAATTCCATCACGGTACAAGATTTCCTCGTCATGGACTACATTGCAAGCGAGGAATTCATTACTCGCATTCCACTACTAGGAAATGCACGCAGCGAAATGATTCACTCAAAATGCACATTCGAAGGGGAAGTCATCCTATTCAAATGGTATCGGTTAAAGGCGGCCACTTAGGGGGATAAGAATTTTTAACCCGAATATCTCGCTTAAATTCCGCAGAAAAAGCAGGTAGCATTCTTTAAAACCTAAGGAATAATATATCTCACATTTTATATTAATATCTTTATTTTGAATTAAACTGAAAGAATCAACATTTCGTACAATTTGTGTTGGTGGTATTAGCTATATTTGATAAGAACTAGAATTTTCGGCATAAAATTGGATACTTTTACAAGTCTCGCTTTTGCAATATGAAAGATGGTATTTCGAATGAAGGAGAAGTCCTTGAAAATAACGTGACCTCATCAGGCAACACTGAAAACCCAACCTATATGTTAACAAAAATCCCTTAGAGGACTCGGAAAGGAAAAGCTATGGAAATAATAATTCATCTTGTTCTATAATATCACCGAAACAAACATCAAATCAGGTAATAATTAAATTTCATACTGAGGATTTTGAAATTCACCAATTTGAATGATGGAATCATTCGTGATATCTATCATAAAAATTTTCATTGGATTTTAGATTCCGCAACTAAATAAATTAACGAAACCTCGCATCGCAGCAGCAAAGCTCTCAATTATATGAACATTTTCGAATTAATTGAATCATTCTTAATGAGGTTATTCTACTTTTCCGGTGAACTTTTGCACCGCATGTAATAGCATTAAAACGATATTACCTCGATGGAATACGTAAAAAACCTGTATTTTTACATTCATTAATTAAAATTGTAGCTAAAATCCATTGATATTCATTGATGATGGCCGCACTTCTAGGAATGAGTGGCGATAAAATTGTCTTAAAAAAGTTCCAATGACATTTTGATAGCGAGCCTGACAATGATAACTAGCTTACGACGCATCACATGGTGCCATTTTACGAAGCATAAAAAGTCAGTTGTTTCAATTTTCACAGAAAACTTCAAATCTTTTCCTTTACAAGAATGTATCTTAAATTCTTAGCTACAACTAAAATGAAATGAGTTACATCATATCGACGTAAAAAAGCGGTTCAGACCGGGTTCAATATGCATTTTGAGAATTTGATTGCTCTAAAAATATATAAATATACAACCTTCAAGGGCTAATACACCACGAGTAGACTACACTCTTCGTAGACAAAGAATAGACCGAATCAGAATCCTTCAATACAGAATCCAATCACAATACAATCTTCACATTTCATGTAGGTACTCATCCACTGACAATAAGTAAAAAGATCCTTAAAAAACTGTTTCACCTTTCTCTTAAACAGTGTGGTTAATGGTAGCTATGCGGGGGTTATACGATTACTTTATACAAGCGTCTTTTGATCGACGTTCTACTATGAAAAATAAGAATTTTCGTGATTTTGCAAGAGATTACCCGTTTACACACGGTAAAATTGCCGTTGGGTTAAGGTAGGGGGGAGGGATTTCTAGCAAAAATCTAGTAATCTAGAAATCCTCCCCCAACCCAACCCCCGTTGAGATATTTAAAACACTCGCCTATCTGACTGAGCAACGTTGCCGTGTGTGAACGGGTAATTTCTTGCCAAATCGCGAAAAATCTTAATTTTCATCGTAGAACGTCGATCAAAAGACGCTTGTATATCTCTTAGGACAAGTGAGACGACGAAGATAATAAATTGTTGCTCATTTGAATTGTTTATAACGTTTAAATCGTATTCCACGCGGTCAGTTTATTTATGGTCCCCCCTGCTATGGCGGCCGAGCGCTGCCGAGCTGGGAAGCTGAGGTAAGGGTCCGGATTAGGACAGCGACCCTCGAAATTTCTACCTGAAAAAAAGTAAAGGTTTAACCCCCGCATAACCACCATTAACCAAAAATGTTTTACCCAGTAATTATATTATAAAATATGTGGAAGTATGGAGAGATAAAATATGCACAATGAAAATTCTTCCCTTGTATATTGAGAAAAACCAAAAGACCGATCCCCTTTGCGACACTTCCAAACATTCTCCTTCGCAGAAAGTCCGAATTTTCCCATTTTTGCCAATACATTTTCCTTCCTTAATCAAAAGTCGCTACAAATTTTCCCATTGTTTCTCCTAAAAGTTAGGGAGAGCCCTCCCCAGGGTGAGTAACGGACGAAGGGAATTACCGACCGCCTCACGACGACGTGCTTTCATTTTGTTTTTCCCTGAATTTCAAATTGTTCCCAAAACTCTACCCTCGAGACAAACCATTGCCGTTACCTCGTAATCAAAGATCTGAAAGCCAATTTTCTCCGGCGAAACATTCATGAAAATTTGATAATGTGACATAATAGTTCGTTAAAAGTTTCGCTGCACATAATTACAATTGAATTGGCCTTTAATTGTAAGATTTGTACCTTGGGATTCGGTTGGAAGAAGTGCGAGAATTATGCTGAATATCAAAAGAGAGGTAGAAAAGCAAAGGGACACAGGAAAGAGCATAACGAAAAATATTGTGAATTTAAAACGGAGAGGACAAACCGTTTGGAGAAGAAATCTTCAGTACGTACTTTTAACACGTTTCGTGCGGAGAGCGGCATATGCCGCTAACGTTGGTCCTACCAAATGGCTGAGAGCGGCATATCACGCCATAAATATTTAAAAAAAACGACAAATGTTAGCATAAATTTTTATTAAACTTATTGCAGCATATAGTACATAATTATGTATGAGAGTTCTTATTAATGATTTTAGATAATTCTTTTTGTACTTGTAATATATGTATGTATTATAGTTTAATTGTACAGCCTACGGGAGGTTTTTGGAGGGGTTTCCCTCCCGTCTTTGGGCGAATGCCAGGCTTAAAATCATTTTTATGTTCCCTCTAACGTTGCCACCTGGCCTGAAGGCCAACTTGCAACATGAACTTAAATAAATATAGCATTCTATGTATAATTGAAATATTATTTATATATTTTTATTATTACATTATATTATTATTTTATTATATTTATAAATATACTATACAAAAAGTATTCAGCCATAGGATAGCAACCAATGAAATCGAAACCGCTCGGAACGTGTTAAACTGCGGATTAACTTCAACTCATTTTCCTTAAAGCTATCAATTAAAACTGAGAATAAAGATATTTTTGAGCCACGATTTCAGCCTAGAATAGAATATGATGACCACTTTGAAGTCAGAAGGCACGGCTGAGAGTTGATAAAGTGCCAATTAAACACGAGTTAGTTAGAAGTTGGAATATAGTAAAATGATATTATTATTATATACATATCACTACCTGTAGATGCAGGACCTGCTGGCAGTGGTTACAATACGATATACGTTATACTAACAGTCTAAGTTACATAAAATTAGAAAGAGATTAGTCACTTGTATTGACATTTTGTAAAATAATAATAATATGAAATAAAGCTTGAAATATATGACGAATAAATAACACCAAGTTTATGAATAATAGATAGATTTCAATAATGATGAAGTCGAGCTTGAAATTATGTGCTCACCCCGATGTTTGGAGTTTTGGATAAATTAAGTTTTATGTTAGATTGATTTTTGAAAATTTACTACGGTATCCCTTCCATTTGGCACTATGCATTGATTACTTTAGAAAGAAATGCTGGGATAGGAGTGATGAACAAGCGTTTAGGTGCTCAAACAAAATATCTCAAATTACCGATATTTATTTTTAATTTTCTATATATATCCTAAATTAAATTTTAATTGGATTAATATATTGAAATTCCAGCGAGCTCCAATTTATTATATAAAAATTCAATGTGAGCGATATTTCGTTTTTATACAAAACGGGAACTTTGCTCTTTAAGCCCATATGTACCGGAGTCGGGAAATCACATATGAAATGCTTGGGCTTTTTGAGTTCTTCAAGATATACCTAATTTTTTTGGTTCAACACCTTCTTTTAGAAATTATGAATTTATTTACGCTATACAAGGGATAAAATAAATTGTATTATTTTAAACATTTTATTAATGAGATAAAAGTTTGAAAATACGAGACCATTTAGCTAGATCGTGGCTTTCTAATTATTTTAATAGAACAAATAGAACTGCCAAGCACTAATGAAGTAGTTCAATTATAATATGTAAAACAATCCTGGATTTTTGAACTTTTAAGAGTGAACTAAAACAATACTTTCATCATTATCTCTCTGACGAAGTAAACATTTCGTTCTGCTCCAACTCCTACGTAATGCTTTCATTCAATTGTTGAATAACCAAAGGATAAAAAAACGAAGACAAAATTAGAAAGGTGGAGGAAAGCAAGAATACTGACACCTATGAATAACACTGCTAGAGCTCATCAACTCCACTCAGGGTGAAGGATTTTTCACCAAAGAATATGCATCTCTGTTTTCGTTACTCAATCAAATTCGACCAGAATTCGATTAATCTAAAAATTACGCTAAATTTCGAATAGCTGAGTACTTCATACTCAAATTGGATTCCATTGTATTATAAATTATTCTCTTTTTATGCCTCCAAAATACGACAAATACGCTGCGGAAAAGTACCTCGGCAAGAAACGAATCACAAAGAAATCCATCTTGCTTCTTCAACAAGAGACATTCTTCGAGAAAATAATATTTCTATATTTTACGTTACTCAAGACATATTTCTTTATGAAAACGGGTCCCGAATGGATGTAATCCAGATCATCCTTATTTCCTTTCTTTGCGAGGAAAGGTCACGGAAAGAATGGGTTGCAACAGTCCCTAAGGCACACGCACGCGAATGCAAACGGTCATTGTCTCTCTTCTCAATGAGGTATCGCTGTGTGATTCATATTCTCGGAGGAACTTTATTCAATTCTTGGTTTCAAAATACCGGAAATCCAAGTGACAAGTCATCCAAGTCGTAAAATGTCGCCCACTTGGGAAATAGCTCAAATGACACGAACAAAGAGACCGAGAACTTTTCATTGCTGTAAGAAATCTGTCTTGGAATACGTTATAGAACTGGTCTCTTCATACAAAAATGTATCGTCATCTTAACTTCAGCTATCCATTTCAATTAATGATCACTTTCACTTAATAGATACTGAAAAAAATATCCGGATGGATAGATAATGGATAGGTGGATGGGTTTATTTTAAAAGATGAGACATGTACATTCAAATCATTTTGATTTCTTAGACTTGCTTAGGCACTAGTTGACAGATATATTTTTCTCCAAAAAACATTTATTCTCTAGCCATGAAAAACTCGGTTAGCTGGGACTCGAACCCGGGACCTATTGCATAACCATTCCGCCAACAAGTTTGGCAAACTTTTCAGGCATAAAAATTGCTAGGAAAATACTGTAAATTATCTAAAAACTACAAATAACGCGGTAAATAATTCATAGAGGATACAAATCACGGATAAGGGCTATGCTTTGTGGAATTCCATCTTAACAGCAACAACAAAACAGAAGGAATAGTACTATTTCCATACTAATTTTCCAAAAATAAATGTTGTGGAAATAGTATTATTCCTTCCCTTTTCTGTTTTTGTAAATTTATAGAGGATTATCGACATTTTTGTGGAGAATATTTGTCGATAAACATACTTTGAATGTATAGCCTCATTATAGTTACACTTGACGATAAACTTTTAGTGCAACACCAAAATAAATAGAAATTGGAATCGATCAGTAAATAGGAACTGTTGATTTTCTTCTAATATTTCAATCCGATTAACGTTTTCGATAAAGATAAGTGAGGGCGGGAGCGACAGAGAGCAAGAAAGCGCGACGGCGGAAAGAGTTAATATAATGTTGAGGGAGGACAGACGGTGGTTGGCCTTAGCGTCTGAACAGGTGGCTCCGAAGGACAACAAGAAGGCCCGGAGACCACTAATTATGGGCAACTATTAGTAGGTGAGGGAAATACCTGAGACAAAGATTGCACTCCTCGATTTCGTCCGAAGTGAGCTTAACTAAGCAAATCTCGCGTTATCTACTCCGACTTCCTCGCCTACTTCATTATAACACGTAAACTTACGACTAGAATTCTATGCTCCTAGTTTCCGGCGACTCCTCGATTTGATACTAATTACTGCATTGATTCTGCAGAGGATAATTCACTCGACTGACACGAGATCCACCAAGTTATCGGTACCTTGCATTTTAGACGCCAAAGAGAGGAAGGGGAAATGGATTCAAACTGAAATCATTATACAACTTATGAAAAACAATATTAGTATTCGTGAGAAATTCCTACTCTGCCACTGGATAACAAAACTATTCATCTCTTACTTCCCGTGGCATATTTACAATTACAATGACGGAAATTTAAGGATCCATAACGTTAGACAAGTTGTGGAAACTTTCCTTTTCAGAGGTAGCTGCTGAATGGGTAACCTCGAGGAAGTTAGGATCCAAAGGTACCGAATCCCTACAAACAAACAATTAAATTGGGATATTAATTCGAAACAGCTGCTACATAATTTTCCATGTCATTCTATAGAGATCGCTCATAAAATCTGTCAGCTGTGATTTTTCGATGACTTTACTGAAAAAGGAAAAGATTCGAAGTATTCTTGTGCGACTGTCCGCGACCTTGACGGTTTGCGCGAAGAATTCTTCTAGGACAACGAACGCCAGAAGGTAGTTCAGCTTTATTTTGGGCCACGCAAGTCAGGTGCCAATGAAATAACTTGAAACAATCCCCCCACAAAAGGACTTAACTTTAATACAAGCGAGTATTTGGTATCCGCTAAAATGATTAATCTTTATAGTAGCGAAAATTTGATTACCGTCATTATGCAGCGGCGAGTGATTTTCTTGCAAGGAAAGAAACATTAGACTTTTAGACTTTCCTACGATACATTTAAAAGATGATATTTGGAACCGTGTTCGTTTGTTTTAAAATCCTCAAATGTTCGAATCAATGCTTACTTATTGTTAATTTCGACAGCCCGTTCAACCAGAGGACAATTAACGTTGAGATCTCATGTTTGGGTTCAGTCGACCTTGAATGAAGTAATTCAGCTAATGCCCATACAAATAGAATGGATAAAATTTGAATGATGAGATAATCACACGAAAATGTAGTTGTCGATTATACGTAATTTTATCTTTTGTGTTGTGACCTTAGGATGGGAGGCAGAGAGTAAATTCACAAAGTTAATATGGCAATTATCATTTATTACTCATATAATATGTCTGTTTTGGTATAATATCATTGTGCCAAGAATTTTATCGGATTATCTCTGAATGAGCGAACTAACCAATAATTGAATCTACTTCACCACGAAATATCTTTTCCCCATTTCCTAAAATCTTTCATTAAATTACTCCACTCAAAGTTCATCCAAGGCCATCAAGTTTGAATGAGATATCAAATTAAGAGTTTTGCATTTTAACTGAGGAACCGACGCTCTTCTCAGGGAGAAACTGCATATCCTCTCCCCTCTTCTTCAGTCCCAAAGGATTAACGACGTCTTCTCGGCGAATATTCTATCGAGTTGAGCACACGCTTGCAGCACAACACCGCAGCGCAATATCTTATTATGCACCATCCGAAGTTTATGACAGACGGTGGATCCCACCACACTAATTACTTCAGTCGGAGAGGGCGTCCGCAACTACGGCTTATTCGGGTACTGAGGCATAACCCACGCAAGTAACATCTTCAGAGACAAATGAGTCGTATAGGTAACTGTGACGAACATTTCATTAAGAAAACTAAGAGAGGAAGCCATGTTAATAAGCACCTTGTTTGTTTTTAACAGGCATATGCATGATTGTGATCTATTTTGGATAAAGATGACGGTTATTCCAGAAAACAGAGAGGATTATCTCTACGAATTAACATAAAAAATAAGAAGTTGCATGAAGTCACCTGTTTAAGAGCAATATTCAAACACTTTTACTAATATTTTCTCCAAAATCCCAACCTCTGATTTCTCAAGCGAACTTGTATTTATGAATAGAAATAGTATATACTAAATTGACGTATTGAGCTTAACTTTCCAAACGATTCGACTTCAAATGTTACAGACACTTTGGCAAACCTTTTCTCCTGGCCAATGGCTTTTTTGAACCCGGAGTAACAAAATGGATTAACCGTACAAGTTTACGAATAACTCCCTCACGGAGTTTGGTAGAAATTAAATAGGCGTAAAATAGGTTTTCCTTTAGTGAAAATGTTTCTTAAAAAGTTTACATCGACAGAGATTGTAGATTATTTACATTTTAATTCCGCCGTATAAACTAAGGAAAGTAGCTAAAAAGTCGATAAAACTGTAAACATCGCTGAAAGTAGTTAAGAAATATGATAGCTTGAATACGCTACTATAAATATGATGCCAGTTCAGAAATACGCCAATTAAATGTATAACATGACTGTTAAGTTAACTGATTGTAACGCTATTTTAATTTTAAATAAAATCAAACATGTCAAGTTAAAGGAGGGTATATAGGAGGAGTATAGGAGGGTCGATATAAATTAATATGTTCTTTAAAGTGCGAGAAGACACTAAAACAGAAAAAGAATAAAAATTCAGCCCTTCTAATGTCAAAATCGCTAAATTGGCAAATGTGAAGATTGTTTAATTACTCTTGCAAGTAATCAAGTAATATATTCTGTGGAATTCTGCTAAGTTATTTCCCTCCTCACCTAATCAAGTCTCAACCTGTCAGAATATGATATTAAAAATTCAGACTAATTTTCATGTGTTAATTCAGTAGTATTATAAGTATTAGTATTTAGTAGTATTTTCAAAAAATAGTATTTAGTAGTATTTTCAAAGATTAGTATTTAAAATGCTGATCGAACAAATATCCGAACAATTTGTGAATTTTTTTGCGGCTGAAGATTTTATGATTTAATGTCAACGTGTAAGGGTAACGTTAACATTTACGAATTCCGTCCCATTGATGATGGATTCCCTCGCACAAAAGTTCAGAAACAGTTTAGCTCCTCTTACAAACTATTTCAGAAAATTCTAAATTTAGAAAGCAAATCATTTTCATGGCAAAATTTGAAGGACATTCTTTCATAACTACGCCTCAGTGAAACTTTTGATCGGTAAAATCACTCGATTGCCTAATTTCATCAGAATCACTTTTAAAATTAGTTTCAGAAACATGCTAGAAAGCAATCACGACGGATTTATTTGTCTCTCACTTCCGAGTAGTTGAACTCGAACTCTCGCGTTCAGTTGATTACCTCTTCGATTCAACTCTCGTTATCTCCATCGTGCGTGGCACCTAAATTTAGGCTCCTCATAACATAACTCTCTCTACTCCTGCGCTCTAATCACCTCGAACGCTATGGAAACTGCACCGCTAATTTCAAACCTAATGACCCTAAATCGCTACCACGACCATATTAACTCAATCCTCTCATTCGGAAACAAAAGTTTCCCGCAAAACAAACCGACTCGCGGCCGGTAAAATGTTCGCAAAAGATGAGAATGAGCACTAGGGAGGAGCGTTGGATCCTTTCAACCAGTATTGTTATCCCTCCCTTCCTTCCTACCAAGAACAACAATCTCATCACCTTTAAGTTGAGTCACGATGTACTCAGAAATATAATAATAATATTCGTACAATAAATAAGATATTAAATGTAATATAATATTAATCTTATCACGTTTAAGTTGGGTCATTACATATTAAGAATTATTAATAATAATAACATTTATACAACAAATAAGATATTAAATGTAATAAATAGGTGCGTAACAGCAAAGTATTTTTCTCCTTTTCTGGTCGCATAAGAGGCATCTCAGCCACCTCCAGAGGCATATAAGTGGCATATTGACAAAATCAGTGTTCATTGCAAGCTACACCTTTTTAAGTACGAATATGGTCGTTTTAATCAAAAAGCAGTTATGAAAATTTTGTTGTTTTTGTCGAAATTTCGAAACTTCGTGGCAAATATTCTCGCAGAAGATATTTACTGAATTCGAATAAAATTATATCTGTAATTTCCATGAGGGTGGGCTACTTGTCGGGTATTACATTTCGATCAGAAAATAGCGGCAAAACGCTCCACCCTAGTGAGCAGCGAGATCAGAGAGAAACTAAAAATGTGACAAATTGAGAGGAATGAAGAAACATTAGGGAGTATATGTAAGGTCTTTATCAAGGTGAGATTGAGACTGAAAAGTCTATTTTTCCGTCTAACCTTTCGTCAATAATATAATACCCATAAGTTCTGTAGGTGAATAGAGATAGATAGAAAACTTTAGAAGGAATAGATGTAAAAAAACCTAAGGTGAAATCTTAGGAAAACAATCCATTTAAGGAAAACACCCACAAATAAGGGAGGTGGGAAAAACCAGCGCAAACCTACTGACAGTACAAGCTAAAAGATGCAAAAGAAAGCTAAACATAAGACAAAACATGTAAACGAAATTACAAAAAAAGAAATAAAATAAAATAAAAAATAGGAAAAATTGCTATGAGAAAATAATAAGTATCAAAAAAAACGTAACATAACATATTAAAAGAGATGAATAAATAAAATTATTTAGGAAATAAATCAAACTTAAAATCACGTGAAAATTTTTAACAGTTAATTCTTCTCCTCTTTCTAATCCCCTTATGCTGTTAGGCGCCGGGGTTTAACAGTTAATTTCACAGTATGTATTTGATGGAAATGGAACCGGAACGAGGAGAGGCTTAAGGATCTGGACAAAGGCATGAGTTTGAAAGAGAGAAGTAGAGGTGGAAGGACATTGATTCCCTGAGTCCATCCCTTAGGAATAAACCTTCTCGCATCCTTCCAGCGAGAAAGGAAGACTTGGAAGGAGGGGATATCCGCCAGAGGTCCTCCCCGAAGCACTTTTCACTCACATTCCCTTCCCACTTTTGCTCTCCGGCGCTTCGGATAATGGAGGTAAAAACGCGCTGATTCCTCGACATGCCCTCGCAGCGACTGAGAAGAAAACGTTCTAAAAACATCATAAACGGTTGATGAATAAATACCCGCGGGGGGACCCCTTGCTCCGATTTTCAACGCTGCTGCGAAAAAATGACCCGACCTTAAAACGATGCGTTTCCATTTCCTTTTTAACTTCGCAAAACAATTGACGGCGAGATCGCGTTAATCTGCAGAGTGCCTCTACGGTCTAAGCGAGTTTCGTTAAAAAAAGTATTTCATTGAAACCGTGCTTATTTCACTTAGGGGTACAATCTTCTTTTGCCTCAACGAAATCTTAAATGCTTCTGGTGGTAGAGAAATTCATACCGATATTCCCGTGATGTATACTGACGAAAGAAACCTGAAAAAAAAAACTTGATACCCAAATTATTCGTTAAAGCATTGCGCCTTAAAAATACATGTTTTTCTGTTGGAATATCTCGCAGTTAGGAATGGAGTATCAACACAAAAACCCCGGGGATTTTCACGATTAACAGCTAATTGTTTTCCATGGGGAGACTACAAAATTACGAGCGCCTGAAAAAGGAGGTCGTCAATTTTCAAAGATTCAAAACAATGCGATGGGTTTCCCCCAATTTTGATATAAATATCCGTGGCAGTTTCGAGGTTGGTTTTCAATTAGCAAATCCTTTGATTCAGAATTTCGAGTGGAAAGGGATAACCAGCTTTTACGCGGCGTGTTATTATCGGGATTGATTCTAAATCCAATACGCACAAAAATGTGTACAAAGGCATTCAATAAAAAAAATCCTCCCACATCTCATCCACCGTGATTCTGCACCTTTGAACTTGAAACAATCAACGAATCTACCGATAGATCCAATTCTCTCTGCCCCAAAAATTCAAGGGCCTGACCCCGTGCCTTGAGGGACTCCTTCCACGAACACTACCAACGTAACATAGAAATTAAAGTTTTCTTTGTCGGGCGAAAAAGAAATTACTCCGAGAAAATGGATTACGGTAGTAAGGTAGATAGAATTAAAATTTTAAGCGAATTTCGCTGAAATAATAACTATTACGACGTTCCTCCAGCGCCACCCGAAAAAGTTCCGTGAGACTTGGGAGATTCACCCTGAGCTAACCGAAAGAGTCAACAGCGGGAGTCGCACTCTCCTGAAATGTTGATGTCACTGAAAGCCTGGGACGACATTGAGGGAACGTCTTGAAAGGTTCCACGCCCATGTCCCGCGTTCCTCCTCTGTACGCGTGAGCCGCAAGGCACCCGGACGAACTTTTTTCACTTCCATTCTATTTCTAATTCTCGTCCATTTTGGAGTGGATCTACTTCCAAGGCGCCCTTTTCTTCGGGTATTTTCCGCTCCAGAGAAGAAAGGCGTCGAAAATATTTGCCTTTATTCTCTGTCCTCGACGACTCGCTACTCTTCTAGGGAAACTCAGGCCATGGGGTGAACCTTCGCTCGGAAACATGGAGGCATAATGCCAATTCTTTAATTTTGTCTCTACATCTAGCAGCTTTTTACTTCTTTTAACGACTCTTTTTCTATTTTAGCGACATCTCACTTTCCATCCTACATGTTCGATTGCGTAGAAACTCCCCTATGTTCTCGTATCAGTAAATTACTTACTCATACATAATTCAACATGTAATTACATTTGCTTGATGACAATCTTATAGTTAATATCATCTCATTCTTTAGTAAACTATTGTAATTTTTTAAAGCAAATACTACGCAATTCAATCTTTTAACTAAATTTTATAGGCATATTTTTAAGAGTTTAGTAAATATATAGCTACTATTTAGGGTTCATCTAGCGACATTTAAAAAAATTAATTCTCATCTCATAAAGGAAAATACAATAACCCTTTTAACGAATAAATCTTGTGCAGTTAAAATTAAAGAGCAGGGGTTTGCAAGTTTTTACCTCTTATGGTCATGTTCTAAAAGGATCTCCATGCATTGCATGCATGTACGTGGTGTTTCTTATTTAAGGAATTTATTAACCAATATTTGCTTTTACCCTCTTTGGCAATAGCTTTAGGAAAGAAATTTATAAGGATACTACAAGGCCGTGCAAACATTCTCTAAAAAGCCGTTTGCAATCCGTCAGACTGGGCTAGTACATCAAAGAATTTATTATCTACAAACATGCTTTATTTTCACAGCAATAGGCCAGTTCTTGTCATAATTCATCATTTAAAATTAATAAAATATCTAGTTCTACATTTACGCAACGTCGTTTTCTGCTGAGGCTGAACTGTCGATGTCGTGGAAAAAGTACCAGGTCCTTTCTTCATTCTACTGGTTTCATTTCTTTTTATGGACTAATGGAACAATTTGCAATTACGTAATTACCTAATTATTTTACTGAGTCAAACTACATGTGAACGTTATCGAAGTACCCTACGAGCATCATTTGACGGTATCAGAATAATATTTCTCAGAACAGCTACCCTCCCGTTTTATTTCGAGTGCAAATCAATATAACCACAGGCTGGAAAATTGGAGTTTGTAAATTAAAGTAATTAATTTGAATGTTAAATTTCGATGGCAAGCCACAGGCAAATTATTAATCAGCAGTTAATATGATTCGTTTCCTATAATTATGTAAACCTCAACTGACCTGCGCCGAATATAATATTCTTTTATACTGTTTGCCGTCACTGAGTATTTGATGGAAACAGGGGGTATATTAAATGTAAAATTTCCACTGCATACGATAGATTTGATTCAGAAAGAAAATTATTAGTAAATATTTGCGAGGATATTTTAAAACGGAGCATACGATAAGTGCGAGAGTAAGTGTGCAAATTTTCTTTCGGGCTCTCATCATTTAAAGCCTTTACATGACTAATATATTATTAAGCAAATATCTAATACATCCTAAACTAAACCACAAACTAAAGGTAATATGTGAGCGATTGTCATTTTGCTGAAATATCAATTGCCATCCATTATTTTAGGTGCCTCCCGTTTCCAATTACCAAAGAGTGGCTTTATTCAGTGACGATATTTATTATTCTATTGCTTTTTCTAAGTGAATGATTGCAATGCGAGCAGTTACTGATTTCATTCGATGTCATTTCAGTTATAGAACTATTTTTGTGATTTCCATGTTATACACTTCTTTTCTTGACATCCTTTAACATATATGCATGTACATACTATCAATACATTTGCGCAGGGATTTTTACACCCCCTTCTTTGTGGGCCTTTTCCTGCAATTTCCTGTTACTAAAGTGCGGTGTCCTTTCTTGTTTTCTCCGAATACCGATGAATGAGACGAGGAACGCCGACAAAGACAGCTTATTGGAGAACTTCTAGCTAACCGTTATTGTTCGTATTTTAAAGTCAAATCGATTCCTTATCTATTTTTGCGAGTGAAAACTCTCAGAATATCATGTATATGTCTTCTCTGTAAAACAGGAGAGAACGAAATCACTTATGATAAAGAATGCATGACGTCACGCGTTGGGAAAAAATGGTTACCAGCACATGAGGCTTCATCAACCTGCCATAAAATCTCCGCGGAATTAACTATGAAAACTGTACATAAACGAGAGAAACTTCAGTGATCTTCCTCACCTTTTGTTGCATTATGAATTAACCGCGCGAGCGGGGCCATTTGACCGCGAAATTACCTCCGCTGTGGCAGAGTGGAGAAATTCATGGCCCGAAAATGGGTTCTAAATATAACGCCGTAATATAACAAAAATTTTGAGGGCGTAAATACCATTTCCGTTACTTCCCCATTAACGCAAGAGTAATGGAATTAGCGCCCCACGAAATTGACAATTTAATTTCGACTTCTCCATCGATACTCACGAAGAAACGGAGAATGATTCCTAGCTATCTCCAAACCTTTTTCCCTCCGGTTAACCGAAAATTGAGCAATTAGTCTCATGAGATTGACAGGATGACCACATGCCTTTGGTCCACGGAGTCAGCTTCCAAAACTCTGATCCTTTTCGAGGGAAATTTATCGTGAAATTTTCCAGCAAAATTAATCTCAGATATTACCGCGGTTCCCGCTTCAGTTCCAGTGAAACGAGTAGAACATCGAGCTAAGATGACACAATTATTTTAGAACCTCTACTGACGCCCAATTAACCTGAACTCTATCGAAAAGCGAAATTTGAGAGATACTAAGATTCCTCATTGATGGACTTCCAACTTTAAATAGGATTTAAAGGATTGTATACTTTTTCTCTTCGCCATTAGATGGATTAGTCAACCTTAAATTAAAATCTGAATGAAACCTCTGATATTTAGACACCATAAAATATTTGTATTTGAATTCTTATAGATGCCAATCAATCAGTCTTATAATTGTCTAGAAAACTATTTTGTTTTCAATGACGGTTTTGATTCATTAATTTCTACTTTAGAGGATAACTTAAAAAGCAACTGAATCTTTCATTCCTTGGATTTTCTCTTTAAACCCACTGGTCAAATATGGAATATTTCGCTATATTTTGAAAATATTTGTTACTGTCGCAAATAACCTAGCATACCGTGTATGCGAATTGATCTGTGAATTTGTGATACTCCATGAAGTTATCATAACATTTTTTGAAGCTAATTAATCTGTTATATTTAAACCGCGTACTTTATTTTTCTTACCATATATTCATACCAGGCTTCGCTTTTATAATATTACATGAAGATTAGATTGACTTTTAACATACTCCCGGCAAATTCAGAGAAAATGAAACATAGAGAGGTATTAAAGGTATGATCAGGAACAAAATAACATTTAGGGTGAGAATGTAATTCCTAATTTGAATAAAGGATTAATAAAACATATTTATGTGTGCCCTAAATTTTCACCAAGCATTTTAGGTCTTCTTTGTTTGATGAGTTAACCTCTTGATAATATTTTAACGGTAATATAGCCTCAACGTGTTGATTTATATTCCAATAATTTTTTATCGCACAATTTTTATTATTTTTATTTCTCTTTACACTATTCAATATTACAATTTAAATTTAATATTAATAAATAATATTTCAATACATCTTTAAATCTCTTGTCTCTTTGAGGTATTCTATTGGATAAAGTAAACGGAAAGAAAATGTAAAATTCGAGCCTATTTTCACGTGATCCTCTTCAAGAAGCTAGAGCGCTTCGAAAACAATTCAGCTCCGAAGTTTCTATCGATGCCTTTTCTGTTCAATTTGGAAAAAGCCAGAGAGAAACATTCCTAAAGGAAAACAATAGAGGCGCTCCGTAGGAAGTAAGATGAATATATTTAATTCGATTTTGGAGAGAACGAGGTAAATGTTGGAAACGGATAAAACTCATTCTACTATGGTAATATTTCTCGGTGCAAATGTTAAAAATAGTTCGGTTTGATAGTACTTTAGCTGAGTATCCGTATTTTCTGATTGTCCTCTCGATAAATGTTTCCGTCTATTGCGTGCATCTTGAATACGTTTATTAAAATGTGTTTGAAGCGAAGATGAGGCACTTTATGAATAGCTATTCCCCCGTGATGCAACGTATATTTCTTTCTCCGGAATTTTCTCGAGGAATCACTTCACTGTATTGATAGAAATAATCCGAACTATCAATCAACAACAGAAAAACTAGTGATGAAATAGCTATTTATCTCTCTGAAGGTCAGAAAATAAGTTGATCTTTCCATTTTAAATTAATCTTTAAATTCGAAAAAGTACATTTAAACATAACTAGAAAAATTAACCTTAAATAAGTGCTTTATATTCCCATGCGTAATCTTTAACAGTGATTTATTTCTAAATTAAATCTATTCTATTATTCTACTAAATACAGAAAATGTTCCTCATTTTACAGAAGCCTAAAATAATCTTAAAATCTTTAATGATCTAATAGATAAAGATAGTACTGAGAGAACTTTTTTAAAGCATTTTTCGAGTAAAACTTATTTATATTAATGTTGTATTATTATGCAAAGAACTTACGGTGAAAGGTATTCATCAATATGCATTTCTACATCCTTCCTTATTTTGCGTTTAAATTCTAATTAATATCCCTTGAGAAGACTTCAATCAATTGAACATTTTGTGTTCAATTTAAATTTTCTTTTTTCTATGCCCATAAAGTCTTATTGTCCTAATACGATTTCTGAATACGCTGACGTACATATTTAACGATACACTAATATAGAAAACTATGATTCCAGAGTTTCTGCGCACACAGTTAAAACCAGCCTTCTAGAATTAACCAGGCAGATAGCTCTACCCCAAACAACTTTAACTAACAAGTCTATTTAGCAGGTGTCATTAAAGCCCATATCGATCTACATTATGTAAACCATTAAACACATCGATCTCTTTATACAGCAATTACTGAATTGCAATCTCAGAGCTTTGATCGTCCCCTGCCGCTGCAAATATGAACAGCTCCAATCCAAATAAAGGCCCACGGAAACAGAGCTCGAAATCCACAGTCGAACCAGGATCAGTTGGCGAGGTTTTCCGGTAGAATCAACTCGGGGTGCAATCTAAACCCCTCTTCCAACCCTCCTCTGCCAACCTGCAGGTGAAGTTCGGCGGGAATTTTCACAACCCTTTGTGTGTGCCCCCTACTTATTTTTTCAGCACCAAGGTACCCATCCGGAAGCACTTTCGGCACCAGCAGAAAAGGGAGTCCCAAGACTAATTTTCCTTCCTACGAGTTTAGGAGGCTTGGCTAGCTAAGTTGTAATTGAATTTTCAAGTCGGGCGGCGGAGGACTAGCGTTTTGTCGTCGGCCGAGGAAGCAAACACCGCGCTCTGCGACACCACATGCGTTATTGCGGCGCTGCGGTCGTAACCCCATGCCGGAGACGATACTTGCGTCTTTCTACTACGTACCCCTTCCGTTTGGATCGCCAATGACGTTTTGTTCCACCACATTCAGTTTCGAGCCTATCTTTAGCTCTGGTAAAATTGGTCCGAGAATTTGAAATCCATTGGGACAAATGTGTTTTCTCATTTTTTTAGGTCGAATTTTGTGACATCTTTGACTATTCGGCTATTACGTAACAATTATTATCAAAATATTATTAATACCATATTATTAGATTATTAAATTGGCGATCATAAAGAAATCGATAGTAAGAGAAGAATTATCAATTAACATTAAAATTCGATAGCAAAATAGTATATTTTTAATCCATTAATTTATATCCCTGACTAATTGACCAATGACTTTTTTGTGACTCTCTATTGGAGATAGGAAGAGACTTCACCAATCGCTAAACCTTATATAATTTTTGCACCTTCGCTGTAGTTCTGAGCCTTATTATATTTATGACTTAGTCCTTATGTTGTCCTTACTTATTATAATTATTTGATCTTTCTTTTATTCTCAAAAGCTATTATCAAAATGTAATGCGGGATTTTCCTGCATGTGTTAAATACAGCATTATCACACTTATCGACATACTAGGCTTATCTAAGCTATTCCTCATGCTACAGGTATTGATTCATTGAATAAAACATTCAAGAAACTTATACAATGCAAAACTGAAGAGACCTAAATTTTTCAAAATAAAATATCAGAAATGAAATTCACGAAGCGATAAACTAGCTGTCGAAGAGTACGAAAAGGATGTAATCATTACTATACCAACTTACGTAAGCATTCTTTGACCTCACATATAGCAACTACACCCGGGTACGCATAATGTCGGTAATAGTTTACTACGAACCTTTTATAGTTTCGACAAAGCTAAAGGAGAGTTACGATGGTTGCAAGGGAAGGCGGTCGATTCCGATGCTCGAAGGAAATACTCAAATGTTATCAACATTCCGTCTGACCTCAAAATCCGACGGACGCCAGTTGAATTCACCGCATTACGATACCGAGAATTCCACTCCCATGGAAATGAGTCTACAACCGAGTCGCATAGCTTACTCCATGAATGTGTTTAAAAGCGATTGTTATTAGTGATGATAAATTACAATTTTTAACTACCTTATATCCCAATGTATAAAGTATCACCAGTGACTTTCTTAAATCCCTAACTCTTCCCCCTAAGGTATTTACGACAGAAATGGGTGATATCAGAATATCATTAAGTTCGAAATTGTTCCTTTGCAAGAATAAAATCTACTACTTCGGCCTTGACTTTGGAATACTTTGGAATTGCAGTTTTCAGCGATCAAAATTAAATAACCATACTTAGGAGCAAGGTAAAATGCCGAACTTATCCTAATTCAAATTACGATGCAATTAAATCCACCAATTGGTCCATGAATTCATGGTTCGAATCAATAAGGAACCAAGAAAGAAAACATATATCTATCTATGACTCTAGGATTTTAAACCATAGTCGTTTGCTTTTAAATATTGTTCTATGTAAAAGTTTAATTTGTCTTGATTTCTTAGTTCTTGGATTTTCTAAGTTAATTACGATGCAATTATTAATATCCGACTTTAATGAAAATATTCTTGTGAAGATTTGATGGAAATCGCATTTTCCCTCATTTTCGTTTAGGTTAGGTACGTAATTTTATGGTTACGACAATATAAAAAATCAAACTCCATTTCTCGGGCGGAAAGAAATACTTGACTCTTAGTTATTTTTGTAATTATTGCTTAATCTGCTTGAGATAAAATCACTTTGAAAAGGAACTTTTGATCACCCGCTCGAACAAAAACATGCAAAGTCAATGACGCGAAATTCCTTTGAGAAAAATGTTCTAGCCAAGTGACCCAACAAAAACTCGTTGCTTGCAAAATGATCATAGAGCATGAATGCATCTGAAAGACATAATAAAACCTTAGTAATCCTTTGCGAAAAAAAAGTTGAACATTTAGAATTTTATGAAAGAAACTCATAACGTTATACGTTGAGCTAAAATCAGTATCATTTAACTGTATTCAGGGAGCTTTTCTGAGTGTTCCTGAATCCAAGTAAGAAAAACTGCCGATGAAAGTTTATGATTTTCTATATACATTTTCTATATGAGTTTATTTGATTCATAAAACACTGAGTTCTCGATAAGAATTCCACACTGTGATTAAGCAAAACGTGCGGTAGATCTTCGACAGAGATAAGCACGTGGAGGTTTTAAAGATCTTCATATTTTTATAAATTTTATAAATGTGTTTACTGTACCCAGAGTTCTCTTTACTACAGAGTTAAATAGTTAAGTTGATGCCAAACTAAAATGGATCATAATTTTTGAACATAAAGTTTTCATATCGATAAATATATAATTAATCACTTGTTTAGAGAATTTCCTTGGTATCTTAAACTATTTAAGCAAGTATAAATATATCCTATGATCTCAATCTCGCCTAGATAAAAACCTTATAATATCGGATCTCAGAAGAACCCGTTTCACGTTTTAGAGTATCCAAAAATCGAGTATACCTTATATTCGCGATTCAACTGCAATATCATGAAGCAGTTATTACAAAGAAACGAAGAAAAGTTGCGTTAACTATAACGTTTGCCGGCTGAAATCCTTTTCGTAAGCAACCATTAACGCTCGCCATTTCCTTCATCGGTTTTCCGGTAGGTCACAATACATATAGAGAACAAGTTCCTTGTGACACCAAGCATTATTAAAGGATTATCAAAACGTATACGTAATATCAAGTAATTAATAACTTTAGTTTCAGCGCAAAAAATTATTATCGCGTCATCATTTTTCCCCTCAATATGACTTATAAAACTAGACTACGACTTATATCTGAGAATAAGCAGTGGAAGGATAATGAAAATTTTTAACAAATTAGATAGAATTCATCTACAAATAATTGATTTAATTTGAAAATACTATGGAAAAATGGATTTAATTTCAAATTAAAAGCAACCGAATGTCATATTCTATATAGTAGTTTTTAATATTTTACTTAGCATTCGACATTCATTATTCTGCGATCCAGAATAAGAAAGTGAGCCCGTTCTTTTACAAAACTAATTATCAAATCAATCAAAACTTTGTCCTGAATTCATAAGCAATGAACTAGAAAGCAATTGACTTGGTGGATTGCGATAAGCGATATCTTATCCTATAAGAGTTTAAATTTAAACTTATCTAATTTTCAACAGATCAACAGCTCTGACCACACGTGTATTAACGAACATCAAAGGATTACTTTTTTCATTACCAGCCATTACGCGATATCTAAGAGAGCAATTGAAGTTATCTCACCTAATTCCAACGATTGAGCACTAGGAGCTGATAACTGTAAATTTAAACACATGGGATAAGAGTAGGTGACATCGTATTCTTCCCAAATACCTTAAGACGATCTCTAAGTTCTTCAGGAATTAATGAATTCTACTGTTCTCCACCGTTCCAACTTTAATTGCTTAAATGACTTTTATTGGAAAATTTTGCGTTCTCTTGTTTAAGAGTAGGATTCACTCTTCCCCATGGCTTAAACGCTTTGAAATCAAGCCGATGATTTAAATTGCCCTGAAATCGTCTGCTCTAGATTGCGAGAATTCCGAAATGTAATCGATTTGAAGGAATTGCATCTTATGACCCGAATTGCTGATAACAGAAATAAGAACCGCTTCACCTCCATTGCGGTCCAATGCAAACTCATTCCAAGTTCATCCTCTGCCATAATAAGGTTTACCTAGAATTGGATGCACGTTTTTAAACACTAATATTTGCTCTGTTTTACCCATCAATGCCTTGGCCTCTTTCGATTTCATAAAGATTAAAGTGTCCAAGGGGAAAAATTGTCTGATATACAACATTCGATGGTCCAAAATTCTATAGATAAACGTATTGCAACAGTAAAATTTGAGGTTAATGAGGAAAAAAATCATAATTTCCATTCGTCGAGAAGGTTTTCAGGTACAAAATAACAAAAAATATGAACTTCTTCTTCCTCGATTGAACTTTTTTGGCTCTAAACATGTTTCGAAACTGCCATTTATAGGTGCACTCCATCCAAAAATCAATTTAAGTTATTCCGATGCCATTCCATCATTTAACAATCCCCTTCCCAAGGAGGACCTGAAAAAAATGCTAACTGCACCAATTGAATAGGGCCGATATATCCCAATGATGGGAAATAGCGTGATCTTAGATTCGAAAAAAATACATATCTCTATTGCATGCGAAGCTCGAGATGTGATCTGTCTGATGCGATACATTTTTACATGACTGGTTGAATTTACTCGAGTTTCATTATGTTCGATACTTTCTACATAAAAGAAAACTCCTTTGCTTGTATCGAATAAGGTTTTCATCGGGTTTTATTCGTCAAAGTAGAACTCATCGTTCATTTTTTTTAGAATTGCTGTATTCCGAATATTGAAACAAAAGGAAGACATTATCCAGATATAGAACGTACACTATTTAAGGACTAGCAACTTTTAAAAACTATCAAACTAGGATTACCTAATACTTTTACACACAAACGACTTAGGATAGCACTCATAAAGATAGAAGTTAATTTAATAATAAAGAAACATATAATTATTATAGATCCAAGTACCAAAGTCATTCTTCACCGAATAAATTTCTCCTAAGGTAAAATTTGATTAAATTTCAACGTGTGTGAGCAACAAATTTAAAATCGTGGGGTCTGCAAACCGCACGTTTTTCACATTATCGAGTGTCACCTCTTTAAATATTGATCACTCATTTTCTCGTTCGCAGGAAATGAAACCAACTGCGCTGCTTATTCTTTCCATCGCCCTCGTCTTCCTTTGCATAAGCTGCGTGAGTGCCAGCCCAGTTTTAAGGTGCGTCTCCAAAATTACCCACATTACCAATTCTACTGCCATCAAATGTAAATATAACCATGTTAAATTTAACCTCTTAATGTTTCCTTCCCATTCTCAACTGCGTACCTTCCCATTTTTATTCCTAATAAATCCCTCACTAGCCTTACTGAAATCTCATATTGATATAACGAGGAAGTTTATAAATATACTATATTTAGGGAAATAAAAATAATTAATAAAATTTGAAAATCTCGTAAAATATAGAAGCGAGATAATGTAATAATTAAAATAATATAAAATAAACAAAAAAGTAATAATTACGCATTTTTGTTTTTTACGCATAATTAATAATTAATATTTTGTATTTTTATTTTAGAGTTTCTCTTGGCAGTCCCTCCACTTAATGTTAATTGTCTTCACTTTTATATAAATCGCATCCCTTTATAATAATGAATACAAAGTCATGATATATATTACAGAATATTAGTTATAAAATATTAAAATTTTAAATATTGGTTTAATTATATTATAATGTTGTTAAATATTATCTTAATATGGTAGTAAGAATGGCTTAATATATTTTAATTAATTATTATTGGTATTACATATTATTGAAGGGTCTTTTTTTTACTCATTAATTGAGTCTCTCAAATATTTGGATAGTAATAAGAATTGATTAATAATATTCTATGCCTTTTCTCGTCAATGAAATTGTGTGCTCTTTACCTGCATCCTTTTTTTGTAATATATTCTGTAATATTGTGTAATTTCATGTAAAATATATAGCACACCAAATAGTTTTAAATATCTTTTAGATTTTTACGTAATGGTAGAGGTATTAAAAGTTTAATTTTAATAGGACGAATCCACGTAATAGGTTCTTTGCTTATAGATGGTAGAAATATTCTATTCTAATATCCTTTCTTTGATTTATCCGCAGTCAACGCATGGGGCCAGGAGGAGTGAGGGGATACGTGGACCTTGACGATCCTGATCCAGAATACGTGTTGGAAATGTTGGCACGACTTGGACAATCCATACTTAATAACGAACAGGCAAAGTAAGTGTTTAACCGTCGCAAGATATCTGCTCTTACAAAATCAAACACAGCTGTTTGTAAATACAGATGAGCCTCCATCAAAGGACGGATACGAACCTTTTCAACGAAAGTTTCTTTTTAGAGAATCCGATTTCTTTCTTGAGAATATTTCCCCAACCGAAGTGTAAAATCGAACCTTAAATTACTATGATAGAATGAATTATCAGCCGATATCTTTATATAATTTATATTGCCGTGAAAAACCGATATCTTGGTCGCAAAACACCGAGATATGGATTCATTAGGCCACCGAATGTAAATAAATAACATAATTTCATCATTTGTAGTCGCCATTGATAAGTAGAACGATGAACGACACCGCTATTTTAGCCTGATTTTCGCGTCTATTCAATCAGAAAGTTAATGGAACGCACGTTAACTGGATGATGAAAAATCGATGAACTTCATCGATTACACGTGACAGCTGTGGGATTTACCACATATCTAAGAGGATCTAAGATTCCTATCACTGTAATTTCAATATCTGTGCTTTCCGAGCTTCTTGTAGCATAGTAACTAATAAATCTTCTTCGGTAGACTTCGCCTCATCTCATTAGGAGAGTGTACTGATGACGATATTGTGATAGGATAGAGAATTTTTGCTCTGTCAATTTTTTTCAAGGCCGGGATACCTTTCTGCAATCAACTTCTATAAAAATATTAGACTTTCATCGGAAATTATCCCATGAGCTACCGAAGCTTTCTAAATGTGCTACTACGGAACTCTTAACATAGTAGCTAACGCAAATTATTTAGTTTCAGTATCTTAAATATCGTAATTAAACGATCGACTATAATATCCCGAACTTTCGCAAATATCTCATTTGATAATTTTTTCGTCAATTTCGTCCTTTGTCACAGGTTTTCCTTACAGTTTTTCCTCAGTCATGCTTAAATAAACTGTAGGAAGAAGTGGATGAATTTATTATCACGGAAAAAACGGGTGGATTAAAAGATTAAGTTGGAATAAGACGTAGGAAAGACTCAATCATTTTTTATCAATGGATCTCATATTTATTAGTCCTCTTTCATCATGCTTAGAGTTATACCCCTATTTATCAAGATAGGAAAATTTTTGGAAGCCTATAGAAAGACGAAGTTGAAATTATCTAAACTTCTGGAGGACATAAACATCGATGAATGATATTTTACAGAGTTGCGGTCATAACATTCCCTTCTCTTCATTTTGAGATACACAGCTACATTGCTAAAGAAAACATTATCAAGGTTCAATAATACCTGTACATCGTTTTGTGATGCAGAGCTGAAACTAAATGCATTTGTATCGTTGACGGTTAAGATACTCTTTTGGTTATCCGGGCTCGTTGCCCTCTTTCGAAAATAAATCAAAGTTGGCCTTCTAAGAGAGTCAGATTTACAATAAGACTAGCTTATGACCATTCTATGGGATTCTTAAATGTAAATTATGTAGAAGCACTTTCAGTAAGGTTTTTTTCGGTTTTAAATAGATTCCTGGCACATGAAGGGTGAAATGGGATCCGGCGGATGAAACGTGTACTCGCGAACTCGAGAAAGTGCAGCGTAAAGCGGTTCGTTTTGTTAAGAAATGCTACGATAAAAAAGCAAGCGTTACAAAAATGCTCTCAGACGTAGGTTGGGAATCCTTGAAAGAAAGGAGATTGGAAGCTAGGCTGCGATTGCTTAATAAATTCAGGGAAACTACATTTTCCAAAGATACAATCGGTATCATGCAACCCCCCTGCTACGTCGGTCGATCCGATAATGACCGTAAGTTAAGAGAAATAGATGCTAGGACGAATCGTTTCAGAGATTCATTCTTTCCGCGAACAATACGTGACAATAATCGAATAAGGAAGTAATTTAGATTCAACTGGTGTTTACACCCCCTGCCACACGCCGAAAGGCGGCTTGTAGGGTATTAATGTAGATGTAGATGTAGAACATAATTTTATCAATGTATTTATCAAGTATAAATCTCGGAAACAACATTTTACTCCTTCTACATGGACTACTGTTAAATAAAATATCTTCATCATTCGATGCAAATAAAACTAAGTAAAGATATAGTTAGTAATAAAATTAATTAAAACTTTCTGCGAATATAAAATCATCCAGATGAGTTGGTGTCTGGCATGTGTTTGGTTTAGTAGATACCTCAAGCAAACTTTTTCTTTCTCTTTCGTTAACTTAATGTAATAGATAGAATTACCATATAGTTCCGTGTATTATAATTGATATGCCTATTTAAATGCATTATATTTTTCGTTTATTTAGTGCGGTCAATTTATTTTCTGTGAATAAATTTCCACACATTTTGGAACGTGTATTTCTCGATAATCGAGATACTTCGAAAATTTTAAATGAGTCATCGCTTTGTTGTTTGTGCCTTGGACCTCTGATAATGTAAACTCATCCTTGCTTGTCCGAGCATTTTTGATATCATACATATTTCCCTTGGTTCGCCTATGTAATGCTTATGCTTTTGTTCACTCCATCAGCTCAAAACGTGGACTCGATTTGGGAATGAGCCGAGGCTTCTCCGGTTCTCAGGCTGCCAAGCACCTCATGGGACTCGCGGCGGCCAACTTCGCAGGAGGACCAGGAAGGAGGCGCCGGGAAGCCCTGCTCGACAAATAGCGTCATCAAATGCTAACTTATGAATAATTGCTGTATCTGTGTTCTCCTTCCCCGTTAACGTGGATCTGTTTCTATTCAAGTCTGTTTATGAGTCATGGAACACTTCCTTAGATTCTTTTCCCCCGAGACATGCATGAGAAAGCCCCACACCAACCTACCAGAATGTCCTCTACCTTTACTATGCCCTCTCTTGGTCTTCCTTGGTGATGTTGTAACGACCCTCCCTCGAGATATATCACTAAATTAAAAACCGAAGTTAGTTTTCCTCGGAAAATAATGGCTGTGTTCTTTTTGCCCGTTAAACCTGAAGCTCGGATTAGACTTGGTATGGGAAATCAAAGAAAAATTCTTTGGGAAATAGTATGTCTCCACTATTAAGATGAATGAATATTTTCATTCACTATTCCCTCTATATTTTTGACTGAATTAACTGTTTCTGTATCGACTGGATTATATTTTAAACATGCTGAGAAATGTCTTCTTTGATCCCACGTCTTTGACTTATTTCTTCGTTTCTCTACTTCTGCCAAATGCATTCATGGAGTAAATTACGAGGAAAATATTTTTAAGAAAATAATAGATTTCAATCATCAAATGTAGAAATTACACCTGATGTAGTAATAAATTTTCTGAGAATTACTGAGTTCAGCCTTTAATGAAATCCTTCACCAACCATGAATAAATTCCTAACCGTAAGAAGAAAAAAAAATCTAACCTGATCAGCGAAATCAAACCGATTTGGACTTGTAAATTATTTACACTTTAAGATCTTTCTAGAAACGTTTAGTCAAATTCAGTGTACTCCTAAATAATTGTTGATGCAGATTTAAGTGTACCTTTTCCTGTAGAACCCTTGTCTGTGATCGCAATATAAAAGCGATTTGTGTGTGTGAGCAAACGAAAAAGGTTTTCATTTCACCGACGCTTTTCCTCATTCCCACGTCCAAGATAAATTACGAATCAAAACTTTGTTTCTGTGTAATAAAAACAAAATTTAGAATTTGCGGAAGAGGTGAAGGTATGAAAATATCGCCCAAGTTGATGCAGTTTCTAGCCCTAGTTTCACTCTTCGTAGTTTCCATTCGCAACACGTAATTTTGCTGTCGAGCTTTCTTAGAGTTATTTAAATGCCATACATTCAGTAATAATTAGTAATTGTAAAATAATTTAACTGGTGTGTATGCACTGAAAGATCAGAAAATGAAGGGGCGGCATAGATATTAAATGCATGATGAATGAAATACATCCCGGAATCGTATCCGGGAAATGATTTAATCATAAGTGACTAAAGCGACTGACTCATACTAAAGAATTAAACTGCAAGTGAGAAATTCAATCGTCAGGACACCAAAAAGAAATAGTGAGATATCTTTGTAGTAGTTATTTGTTCTACTATGTAAATCCAAAATTGAAGCGGGTTTTACTTCCTAAGTTATAGCTTTGCTCTGAAGCTTGCAGAATCACCTGTGAGATAACGCCAATTCAGTACTAACAACTAAAATTAGTGAATATGGCAAAAAAGAATTATATTGAAATAAAGAAGGATATTAGTCTTAAGATAAATTAAATAAGATTTATCTAAGAAAGAAATTATGAAAAAAATGCTTACGATCACCAATTAATAAACATGCCATTAAATAAAATATCCTCGCGTTAATTTCATTCTATAATGTTACCCGTGACTAGATTATTTTCTACAGACGTAATAGCGCTATTTAAACTTTTTTCAGCTACCATATTTTGGACGGAATATTTTATGAAAATGGATATTTAGTCGTGATAATGTCTTTTATCTTGAGGTGTACCTTTCTAAATGATGTACAATTCACTTTCTGGAATTTCTAATAATTTTTAATTCGTCATTTAAACTAATATCGTTCTAAAATATCTACCTCCGTAGCACAAAAGTATCCACACGTATCTAAATCAAAATCATATGGCTGACAAGATTGTCAAAATAAAAATGCACTCAGTGCAAGGAAAAACTTATGATCTTATCTTGTATAAGGAAAACAAAGATAAGATCAATATACCTTTCGAAAAGCAAAGAGTTACTTCTACAGATTTTGGTCGATAGTGAGAACAATAAACATCGATAAGCTATTTATAAAATATCGCATATCTTCATCGCGGTCGCTAAGCGAGATAAAGGCAAGATGGTTTTCTACTCCAATCTTGTTATTCAAGTTTGAAATGATATAACCAAATTGAAGGACAACAGAGAAGAATGCAATAAAAATAGGAACTTGCATCATTAAAAATATGTCGAAAAATTCAACGCAAAATTATTAGAATGTAAATTCAGAATCACGGGTTAAAGTTTGATACTTATGTAGTGGAAAAACGGAAGTAATGTTGAATGCTCGTTTACTTATGAAAATTTAAACATGAAAATAAAAAAAATCCGTAACTGAGAGCGCAAAAGTCACATTGAAACTTAAAAGAAGGAAAAATGTAAATACAATGAATTTTACAATACATTTTATTTCAAATTAAATAAACTTAATTAAATACTATCAGAGCCATAGGAAAGGGAGAAATATCACAATGAATGTGACAGAGGCTAGAAATCTTAAAAGAAATGAACACGTTAAGAATTAAATTTCATCGATATTTCCATTAAAACTTATTTCGTGGCACTTTCATAAAAGGTAAAACATTTCCTCATAAATATCCCACAAAAATTGCCTTTCGAGGTTAATTTTATAGAGAATTTTCTGTGATTATGCTAACTGCTTTACTCTAATTACTTTTGCTGTCTCTTTAAAATACCTATGCCGGGGTGAAATAAGAACGATCTTGCAAAATATTTATTACGCTCTTTCTTACATTTTATATAATTCTAAAAGCTTTCTAAAATAGGATAAAGACATTATGCAGAGAGAAGTAGTCTTCTAGAAGATGAAGAATCGGAGTGAGCAATCTTCTGACATAAAATTTTCAATTAATCATAGTGGTCACAATGTCAATTAAAAATAATCATTCTAAGAATATTTTTTTTTAGTATCATTAGTTAACCATAGCTATTTTTAGAATTCTCAATTAGATAATTTTTTTTGTATTATCCAAATCAATCTTGAGATGAAATTACTCAATAAATTGAAATAAAGATTAAACGATTATGAATTCTGAAATGTTAAATTTTTATTCGGCTATATGTTTGTTATGTAATATTCATTGTCTTGAAGATAGTCAACGAAAGTGTCATTATTCCGTAAATTTATTTCACTGACCAATCAAAAGTATTTCGTACCATATGACAAAGAAATCCACAGATAAACTCACAACTCACATCTCATAAAATAAAATAGTCTTTATATTATTTATCGAAATTCAAGACTTCAAGAACAGCTCAGACGGGAAGACACAAGACGAATCGAAATGATCATCAGGTCGTGCAGAATACAGAAACGTTGTTTGGATTTGAGGCAGTATTGCAAGTGGAACTTTTCCTTTGGTTTCATGGTGCACCCGGTGTGCATTGTGGACAATCGTGATTTTTTTGGCTGGTATGGGACGCGTGGTGATCAGCCTGAGACACTCTCGGATGGCATGATGGATGGTGAGACACCGCAGGGGCACTGGTCACCATGCTTCCGTATACATCAATTGACAATTGCCAATTTTCTTTCCAAGATAATTTGCCAATGTAATCTCAACTCATTCTCAGTATCTGCGGCGCTTAGTATTCACCGAGGAATAATAATTGCGATTAGATAAATTGAATATAAACGAGCGTCAGTCATTCGTTATCATAATCATAAACAGGATACATTGCGTGAGATAAAGATGAGACGATCAGCTGAAGATGCCCATTGGAGTAAATGACAGGATTTGACGCATAATTTAGAACGTTTGTTCGCAACAAGCTGAAAAATCTTTGAAGTTTCTCGCCGCCAAAAAGGGATTGTAGTTCAAATAATCCCTAACAGATGGCATGGTGACCCACGAAGCACAACTACCATACGAATTTTGGTCAAGTTTTATAGCTATTCAAATATATCAGCAATCGATAGATATGTGACAAGTATATAAAAGGACAAATATTAGACATTATAGATAACATAACATTAGTATTTTACGGGATAAAATGAATAATGAATAACTATGACGTATTTGCAAACAATATGCAATGAGCTCATGTTAAATATTCTTTCCATTTTGATAAAAGAAATACCAGAAAAAATTCATTAAAATTCATATAATTGTGTTTGGGATAAATAAACAATATTACAAAGATGAGTTTATAGATCCAACTAGAAGTGATACAGAGTTGCTTGACCTGCTGAGTGAGCATTACGAGTGATAATTAGAATTGAGAACTTATAAGTATTCTAATCTATTATGGGTGAGTTATACAATTTGAAATGCAATTCCGCAATATTCTGAGAAGTGAAATGAGTAAAAAAACAAACGGGATTATACATCGTTGAAGAATAACGATGAATCATTACCGCATTTCTAAAGACGATGTTATTCCCGAAAATCAGCAATTTCAACATTTTTGTATCAAAGAAAACTATATGATATACTTTAAGACAATTAAATGCAATTTAAGTAATTTATGACTTATTTTTCCATCCACCGGTGCTACCTGGCGCCAAAAATCTACTTCGCAGGTAAAGGTATTTTCGTAGAAGTATCTCTCATTAATAAAAACATATTTCTTTGTTTTTTAGTCGCAAAAATTAATTGACTGGAATTTTGCTTTATATGCAACTTAAATAAATAACTTCTAGAATACAAAAGTTTCTGGAATGCTAAAAATCAATTCTATCGGAAAGTTAGTTGAGAAAGTCTACAACAGAGAGCAGTACCAGCGCCTCCAGATCTCTTATGATATGAGCCATCTGACGTCCAAACTAGAAACTACTTCCACATCAAACCAGCGTTTGGCGGAAAGCGTAGTGGAAACATAACTAGGCTTCATCCCCGACGACCGGCTTTCATTTATTTATTATGAGTACATAAACTTTCGAGGAGATAAAAGGAAGGAAACTTTTTATTTCAAGACTTCCGATAAACGGATTCCGTTCCAAATGAACGTTTTACTTCTTTAATCATTTTTAGTGGAACTAAGTTATTGACAGACGAGGTCAGCTAAAGGCCAAACGGAGGAAGAAAGATTCCACGACCGAACAACGGTAGATACGCGTGGGCTTTTATTCCGTCCTGGCCACCCACTATTCAATTCCACCGCATCGTGGGACCGTGTGCGAGAGTATGAGCGTGAAACAGCCCTCTTTGTGAGAGAAGGCGAAGGACAAAGGGCAGGCTGAAGGTGAAGAAACGGATAAGCAACAAGAAATGGTGAACTCACCCTACACTCCTCGCACAGACCGAGTTTACTTCTATTGTTTCAAAACTGGAGCGGAAAATATGCTACTTGAGGCTTTCCTTATGAAGGAGATACTAGCAGTCAAAATGCAGAGATTGCGTTTATTCAAACTCCATGAATAAATATAATGGTATTATAATCATGACTCAATGTCGATTGGTCCTGTTTTAATTTATGGTAAAATAACTACTTTTCCCTGGAAATCCATTCTCTCACACTGGTCATGAGAACGCATTAAAAAGAGGCACCGAGCAGTGAACTGCTTGAAAAACTTTTGAGGCTTGCAACTTGTATGGTTAGGCTCATTGAACGAGTAATCAAGTTGCATAGAAAAAGCATAGAGAGTTGTAAGATGTCCGTTTAACCTTTCAATAGCAGTTCAAAAGATACATTGTGGAGTAGAAAGACGGCAATTCTATTCTATGACCTTTTAAGTTAACTCATTTCAATGTATACTTTTTCTTCTCATACGAAGTTAATAGAGATTTCCACGCACTAAATTTAAAGAATGAAACCCTGTACTCCTTGAAAGTTGAGTGTTTGATACTTAAGTTTATTAGTTTCTACTCTTGGGTTCAATTCTAAGTTAGTTCTCGGAAGATGTCATCTTGTTGAATTCCTCTGAAAGTATCTAATCATGAAAAACCATCCATAGCAAAGAAGACGCGTTAGCCACTTGCCTCTGTAAGCTCTGTACTGTTACCTTACCTACTACCTGTTGGGACTCATACAAATTAGATATAAGTATTTAATTCGATCCTGATAGAAGCTCCCTCTGGACATGTACTGGATGCACATTAAAACGGCTTATCATTCTCCGGAATTCGATGTACCTGTGCACCACCCATTTAAACTACGCGGTTGCAACAAGTACACGTCCGCTCCAAAAGTTCATTCCCCGCTGTTTCCGGAAATTCGGAAGAAGTCAACGAACTTGGAGGCTGCTCCCATAACAACCATTGTTTAAAATCATGAACCGCGTCGAAGTTTCTAAATCGCGAGATATTTGACCGTCACGTTTTCCTGCCGCCGAACGATATGATATTCACAAGGTATTGCGAGAGCGTTCCTAATCCGCGATTGCCAATGAATCACGCGTGCAGATCCATTTTGATCGTGTGGGACACGCTCAGCTACCTTTCTGCCATCCAGAGGTGTCCCGCAAGTTATTCCACGGCATCTGGAGATTATCGATTCCCATACTATTTCCCGCTCTCGCGTGTTGACATTAAATATTCTACGATGCGATAGATAGTCTTTCTTCGCAGAAATTGGGAGAGACAATTCATCCGCGAATCGCCTCAGTGTTTTATTATCTAACGGTCGTTTAGAAATAAGAGTTTTAAATAACTGCGGCTGTATCTTTATGACTTCTCCACCCCTCTTCAGCGTGGATACGAGCCTTCCTCGTGAATAGCGCGGGATGCTAAAATGGTGGACTATATTGTCAACCAGTAATTTCTATAATTATTTAGAGTTGAATTATGAATTGCTGTTGACAATGAGAGATCGAAAGCTAAGTTTTAATGTCCGGCAAGGTCGAATATAATTTGGCAATTAAGACCTTTATCCCCCATTAATCTAACAACTCAATCGCAAGTCAAAAATAAGTCCATCCAGCTTTTATTGGCGTTCCTCTCTTCATAAAACCAAAAAGAAAGTGATATTTGGCGATTTATAGATAGAAAGAAGCCAGTCGGCATGGTTCTGTGCGAATAAATAAGACCATAAACAGACTTTTTAAGCGACTCAGCGCTGACTCTCAACTTTTGGCGTATGCATGTTTGAATATTTTTCCCATTATTTGCGAATCTGGAATACGTTACACTGCTAGTATTACTCCATAGAAATTGAATTATGTTACAAATAGTAATGTGTGAACCGTCTTAATCAAGTTTTCATTTGGCAAAAGAAAATATAGCGATAATTCTTTTATATGGACCGAAATCATGTCGTGCCTCAAAAAATAAGAGGTGTGAAATATCATAAAACTAATTTAATTTATGGCTAAGGATTTTCGGATGATTTTTTGAGATTAAAATGGTGGTAGCAATATTATACTCTTTAATTTTTTAAACTTCTCTTAAATCAATTGATGTTCCCGTAAATTATTCTATTTATCAATGTGAATTTTCCTCTTCGCAATGCGCGATTTTTTTTTCTGAGGGTTGGCTCTGCACAGGCTTTCCTAAGAAGCAGCCTAAAGCTTTCATGTAAACTATTAACTTTTGCTAAGTTTTGACTGTGAAAGCTAATGCATTTCTTAACCCAACAATTAATAACTTAACAAGAAGAGAAGTATAAACACAAATTTCATATGGAATATATTGATTCTGTTTAAGCGAGCGTTTGACAAACAAATCTATCTTGCAAAGCCCTTTATAACGTAATGCATTGTATTGCAATATTCAGTATCAGAGAACAGTACTATTCATCGATTCATATCCTTAGGTTATTAATATCCTTCTAATGCTTTCTCATAACAAAACTGTAAATCAACCACTGATTTATGGACGACGATTGGTTAGATGGAAGATGAGATAGCTTCGATCTCGCACAAATAAATACGTTTCATATTTAGTATGTGCTCCGGTTTCCATCTTAATGAGGTCCATAGAATACTTTTTAGCGTCTACGACACAGGAAGACGGAATCTGTGAAGCAAAACATCTAAATAATTGATAAATCGTTTTTCGAGTACAGCTTAACGTGCTTGTTTACTTTTGATTAAATCGGGAAAGAGGCAGTGGTCCAGGCTTTAAGTTGAGGATAGGCGAACGTAATCCAAAACTCGTTTGACCATTCGCATTGTATTAGCAACGCTTGGGCTATCCCAAGGTTCCCCTAGTTGTTATCTCCGAATGGCATCTTATCTGCGTTGACATAGACGTGGAGAACATCGGAACTAAGGAAAGTTTCGATTTTTTTCTCTAAAGGGCGATTTAGCGAAAGGAAAGCTCTTGCTCTAAATATGACGTAAATTGAAGGCAGCGCCAACTCGGAGCATTTTGAGCTAACAAGTTCAAGCATCTTTTTCTCTTTAATAAAGATGCCTCGTTGAAGTATGCTGACCTATGGGTGCTCCAGCAACATTCAAACTCCCTGACAATATGAAAGGTGTCGACAGCGTCGCAGATCGTTAAAAATGTCATGACGCAATGTCGAACCGAGACTTGTTAAACAAAAAGGAGAGACAGCACAATTGTTCTGAAAGCGGACATTCATTCTCCTGCCAGAGATGGCGTAATTTCCTTTAACATCATTTAGTTTAAAGAAATGCATGAATATTAGTGATGAGGTCTTTATTGAAAATAGAGTATTCTTTCGCAAGAGTTATATTATATCTTATAGAGTTATTCTTCCGCAACTCAGTGCTAATACCTAAAATAAATACGATCACTGAAATGCGCGATATCATCAGTCGAATTCCATGCTTATAATTGAAATGCATTTCTTCCGCATCATCTCTCATGATAATGTATTTAAGTTTTAATTTCGAGAAATTAAATAAGAACAGCACGAAGGGTAAGGGTGAGATGTTTCCCGAAGAGGTACAAAATCTTTATTCATATTTATTTATTCACTTAATCTCTGTTATAGCCCTACTGATAATCTAAGTTTAATAGCCCGTCTGATAATAATTAATTCTTAAGAATCTGATGTTTAATTTTATTTCTTAAAAGTTAGCCGATGTTTATTTATTTAATTACGAATGTATCAGCAAAACTTAACTGTATAATTAATCAAAGCTAAGTTTCCTCAGAGTGTTTGAGGCCACAAACTACGTGAAACTGTTTTTAATAAAAAGAGAACTTTGAAGCCGAAAGGGATTAATACCTTTCGAGACCTGAACTGGTTCTTAGCATCGCGCGATATCATTCTCCGAAACTTGGCCAAGGTTACGATAAATCACCACTAGCTTTAAAAGGTAATAAATTGACCATTGGGTCAAATGAATACGTCATCAGCGGTGAAGGATGTCTTTGGCAGATTACCGAGATGTTTACTGTTTACTTCGCTCGAGGGTGTTCTAGTTTAAACAGATCAAATTAACTGAGTTTGAATCTAATTGAAATAAATAAATTATACTCTAGATAAAATACGGGAATGACGCTAAATTTTACATTACGATACACTAAATAGAAGAACGAAAAATACCAAAGAATAATAGAATCCAATAAGTCAGCCTTCACCTGATGATGATCCAACGGGTTGAAACCATGGTCGATAAATAAAAAACTCTGTGGTATAGCATATACGTGTGTTTTCTAATTATTTTCATCAAAGAATAATATTATTTGTTGGATAATTAACGGGAGATAAAATCAAAAGAGATAGAATACTCGCAAGAGGAGTCGGTTCACATTTCAATGATAATTTCCACAATCATCCTTAACGAACAATATCTCAGTTAACGGAATCGCTGCGTAAATCGCGACGTCCAAAACGCAATCAAAGATGAAACAAAAACGAGTTCCTTCCGTTTAGGCTGCGAACCACATCTCGGCGCGACAAACCAGCGTAATTAGCCATAACGAACCGGTCGGCAAGTAAAAGAACTTTCAACGGGAAGAAACATCGGGAACCGCGTGTATCTCTGAATACTCCGCGAAGCGGAAAGCCGCAACGTTAACTTCCTCCGGCAAAGAATAGATACAGAGCACTTCCTGCGCGGCCCTAGTTCCCGCGCTCTAGTGCTTCACCAGCATCCTCCGAAACAGGTACTCCTCGGTTCGAGACCCGCACGCTCAACGTTCAAAAACACCGGGGGAAAAAAAGACGATCGATGGAGCGCAACTCCCGCGTTCACCGGCCAATTTCCACTTTCACCCGAAACACGTCGAGAGGTAAACATGCCGCCATCGTCCCGTCTAAAGTCTGCGGGAGATAAGTGATGGATCGATCCTCTTCATACGCTTTACGCACCACCATCTTCTTCTCCTGCCGCTCGCACGCTTTGGGGATATGGATTTTCTATGAAAGGGAGTCACTCTTTGAGGGCGCAATTCTATCGATCCCGCGACACCGGGGGGACCATCTGCCCCATCCCCCCTTACGCACAACCAGACGTAGCCCCCACTCGAGAGGATGTGGGACAGGGTTGAGCAGCCAAGGTCCGACTGAACGAAAGGGATAGCGGGGCCCGCGGGGCGATTCGGTTATTTTTTTCCCTCCGAAGACGTCCAATGAACAATTCTCCCGCCCTACTGGAGAACTGGAGGGCGTGCCGAGAGTGGTCCTCCGTGGGAAGATTTTTTGCCGGATCCGAAGATCTATTTTGCGGTTTCCTCCCGTCGCACGGCTATAAAGTTATAGAGTTATGTGGTTTCTTGGATTTTTTGTCCGCCTAGGTCGTTATGTCCTCAAGCTAGGGATGGTGGTTTTACGCCTCTTTTGTAGCGAATGAATGTTATTAGTGTACAAAAAGGAAGACCGCGGCTGAGCATCATCGTAGATAAATTGAGTCATTGTAGAGCCCCAACGCTTTAATTTTGTTTGATCAATAAAGGGAGGCTATTTATTTAAGGCTCTCAAAGCAGTTCCTCGCCGGCTGCTCTTGACGTAAATGATTCTTGCTGCGTAAAATTGCTCATATAGGGATGAAACGCTGATGGCTAATTTTGCTAACGTATGATTCCTCCATGATGCGAGTACATAATTTCAGCGGCTCATAAAAGGGGAAGAAGGAAGCAATTAGGGAGATGTTGGCGAAAAAGGAATGTTCGAGTATTTTTGGCGGGGAAACCCAAGCAAGCTGAGTGACGACCCGTTCGCGGGAAACTCCAAAAGGAGTGAGAATGGGCGACAAAAGATCGGCGAATCTTTCACCATCGGAAACTATTTCAGTATAATATGATAATACAAACATCTGGAATTGTTTACAGAGGTGAAGTACCTCGTAAAAATATCGTATAAATCTTTCGTACTTCGATGGAATAAATCGACTCCTCCCCCTAAGAAAGGGCGATGAAACCGCAGTGAAGTTGTTTTCCATTATTAAAAAGATAATTGAGAAGGAAACTTTAGAAAGTCTCTCGCCGAGTTTATTGACCATAAATTTTCCAAGAGATAAATATTAGCGTCATAACGTTTCAGTAAGTTTACGCAATTTATGTTTTCTACTTCCATTTTGCTCATTAGAAAATTTCCTCCGGCATTGCTCTCTTGTTTATTCATCTCGCGCAGTTCATTTTTCTAAGTCTTCATTAAAAATGGATTTTGAGTAATGACTAATTAGAAGAAGCGGAAATTGGATTCGTTCTGTTAACAAAAAGAGACAATTAAACTATCACTTTAGTTTACGCACTACTAGGTATCTCATAGTGAGAGGAATTATAAGCATAATTTGTTTTTAGAATACTAGCATAGCTTCCTCGTCTTTTCGATATCTGTGGTTACATGTTGAATCGATTTGTAATAAAGGGAGCTCACAGAACGTTATGATGCGATTACTTTCAATTAAATGATAAACTGTACTCGTGAGGTTTCCGACAATTCCCAAATAGGAACATATTACGTATATACTTACGCACGTTATTCACATCCGAGATAAACTTGAAATTGTCCTCAATTAATCACAATGCTCCTGAATAATAATATTCATATATATATATATATATATATATATATATCCCCTCCTCATCACCGCCACAGTTCATTGCCTCATCGGGGCGGAGGGGTGTTAACGGAGGTTGGAGGCGATGCATAGCCCAGGTTCAACCATGCTAAGAAGGCTTCAACAATATCTCCGGCCAAATAATGAAAGTGGCATTCACCAACCGGCAGTAGGACAGTCTGGTGAATTATTGTCCTAACCCCCCCAAATATAAGTACAATTTTCATGATGAGCTTCTTTAATGGAAATTTATCCGGACGTAAAAGCACCACCCATTCGGATGTCCGGGAGGTGGTGGCATTGAAGAGGTCCATCATGAAGAAAAGAATTACTACCCTGCAATTCACAACCTACAACTGCCGCAGCTTGAAGAGTGAAGAACGACTGCTGGAACTACTCAATGAAGCAGAGAAGATAAAATGGGATATCATCGGTCTCAGCGAAGTCAGAAGAAAATCAGAGGAGCTACTTACACTGAAGGAAGGACACTTATTCTTTTACAGGGGTACCAAGGATGGAAGAAATGGAGGCGTTGGATTTTTGATCAACAAGAGATGGAAGGATAATGTGGTGAAAATCGAAGGTGTATCAGATAGAATTTGTAAACTCATACTGAAGATCAATGAGCGTTACTCAGTACAGGTCATCCAAGTCTACGCACCAACAGCGGCAAGCAGCGAAGAGGAAATTGAAAACTTCTACCAAACTCTCGGCACTGAACATGACAAGGAGGCCCACTACTATAAAGTCATTATGGGAGATTTTAATGCTCGTGTAGGGCAGCGGGAAACTGATGACACTGTCGCAGGACAATATGGACTGGGCCAGAGAAATGAGCGAGGTCACCGCTTAGTAGAGTTTGCAGAATGCACCAATATGTATATAACAAATACATACTTTAAGAAAAATCCTACAAGGAAATGGACGTGGAGAGGTCCCAATGGAACAAAAAATGAAATAGACTACATATTGGTAAACAGACTCTACACTGTAACTAACTGTGAAGTTTTGAATAATTTCAACACTGGAAGTGACCACAGAATTGTTAGATGCAGAATCAATATTAACCCCCGAATGGAACGAAAGAAGTTGGTTTCTTGCAAGAAGGAGGAGATAAATATTGATAAACTATCAGATAACGAGAAAAAGTTTCAGCTGGAACTTAGAAATAGATTCTCAGCACTTCAGGAGGGAGAACTCGAAACCAAAGTTATGGAAATTGTAAAGAAAGCGGCAGAGGAAGTAGCAAGCATGCCAAGAAAACCTAAGGATAAGAAATTTAGTGATAGAACCCGGAAAATGATGAAACGACGGAAGGAAATGAAGAATTTAAACACTCCAAGAGATAATATCGAATATGCCGAGCTTTGCAAAGCCATCAGAGTAGCAATCAAGGAAGACGTGAGGAATTTCAATGAAAAGATTGTGCAAGAGGCCATAGAAAATAACAAAAGCATAAAGAGGGCTAGAAGACGCCTAGCAATTGGTAGGAAACAGATTTTAGCCTTACAGAAAGGAGATGGCACCACAACATATAACAGACCAGCAATATTAAGGATTGTAGCAGAATACTTTGGCAACCTATACAAGAAGGTAGGAAACGCCGAAGAGGAGAACCAAGATGAAAGCCAAAGCTCACAAAATCTCCTCTCAATCCTCCCAGAAGAAGTAATGGCGGCGATTAAGCAGATGAAGAATGGGAAAGCAGGAGGAGCAGATGGGGTGCTGGCGGAATATCTGAAAGCTGGTGGAACAGAGATTGCTAATGTTTTAGCACAATTATTCAGTAATTGTCTAAAACAAGGAATGATTCCCAAGGAATGGAACCACGCAAGGATTGCCCTTCTGCACAAGAAAGGAAGCAAAGAAGATTTGAAGAACTATCGCCCCATTAGCCTCCTTCCAGTTGTCTACAAAACATTCATGAGGATAATAGCGGAACGTCTTAAGATGACCCTGTCTTCAGCCCAGCCTCGAGAACAAGCGGGATTCCGGAAAGGCTTCAGCACTATGGACCACATCCACACATTACAGGAAATTATAAACAGAACGAATGAATACGAGATGCCACTCGTCCTTTGCTTTGTAGATTATGAACAGGCCTTCGACTCGGTAAGTACCTCCTCCACTCTGAAAGCTCTGAAGAATCAAGGGATAGATTCTGAGTACATCCGCCTCTTGCGCAGTGTCTACGAGAATGCCACAGCTTCTGTAATGCTTCATGAAGAGACCGATGAATTCAAGATTGAGAAGGGAGTTCGACAAGGTGACGGTCTATCTCCCATCTTGTTCACAGCCATTTTAGAAGAAGTTTTTAAAACCCTTGATTGGGGAGAGAAGGGGTTAAGAGTAAATGGGGAGTACATCAGTCACCTCCGTTTTGCAGATGATATAGTTCTCTTTGCAGCTAACGCAGAAGATCTAACTTCAAGACTTGAAGAGCTAAACACAGCAGGACAGAAGATAGGACTCAGGATAAACCTAACAAAAACAAAGGTTATGTATAATTCTTTTACAGTGCAAGAGCCAGTCAAACTTCAAGGAAAACCTCTGGATGTTTGCTTGGAATACACATACCTGGGACAACTTGTAACAACAGGAGAGAAAAACAGGATTAATGAAGTAAACAGAAGAATGAAACTTGGCTGGAGCGCATTTGGAAGGAACTCACACATTCTGAAGTCAGGAATGCCAATGGTTTTGAAGAGGAAGGTCTTCAACCAATGCATTTTACCTGTCTTGACCTATGGAAGTGAAACTTGGGTGTTAAATGCTGCAACAACCCAGAGACTTCAGACAACACAAAGGAGCATGGAGCGCTGCATGCTGGGAATCACAAGAAGAGACAGGAAACGAAACACTTGGGTGAGAATGATGACTGGAGTTACAGACATAATAGATAAGGTAAGATCACTGAAATGGAGGTGGGCCGGCCATATTGCAAGAAGAAACGACAACCGTTGGACATCTGCAGTTCTCAACTGGATACCAAGAGATGTGAAGAGACCAAGAAGACGACCTATGGACAGGTGGAACAGAGACATCATCAAGTACTTAGGTGTAACGTGGCAACGAGAAGCTCAGGACAGAGAAAATTGGAAAGTACTTGGGGAGGCCTACATCCGACGTCGGATTGAAAATGGCTGATGATGATGATGATGATATACACATAACTACTTTCCTACCCATGTGTATAGCCCACGATTAGGATACATACATACATCGTTTCATTCTTGAATACACACCCGTCATTTTTCTTTACCATGTCATAATTAACATTCAAATAGCTTCCTCTTGGTCGTCTTCCTTTAATACCAACCAGGTCATACTCATTCATCATTTGGAAAGTTTTGTTTCCATCCGTCCTCTCCCCATATACAAACCAATGCAGGTTTGCATGTATCATACGCAATTTTCTTTCTGGTATATCGAATTGTTCCTGTTATTATATCTTGGTGAATGAAATATTCTTCATTTTTCATTTGGAACAGGGTGGAAATATTTTATCTTTCGTCTACTTTGGTCTCTTCTTTTTTCAGGACAGAAATGACATCACTGTTGCTCCCGTACGGAGGAAGATGAATAACAGAAATTTATCTTGGCCACTCCTAACTGAATGCTTTGTTTTTTATTGGGTCTGGTGATGCACTTGCGCGAAAATGTCTCCCTCATACCAATACCTCACTCTTAAGCTTATAAAATTCTGGTATAGTGTGGAAAACTACCTCACTCCTCACCTGGCTTAGTACCCCTTATTACCTTTCCAAATCTTTTGACAGATAATCGTGGTGGGTTTTAGGTTCAAACCGGTATCCGGGCAGAACACTCACAGACCGATATCATGCGTCAGTCACGCTCTTTAATGGAGGTCGCATTATTTCCGCCATCTTAAATCGCGATTCACCCGCCAATACATATCGAAAGATTAGTCGATTGTAGCGCGGGAAGAAAGCGATACAAATTAACGCACGAAACCGTGGTGCGGGTCGGTCGCGATCGCGGTGAAAGTAGAAAATGAGGGAGATTGCGGGAGGATTGGGAAAAAAGAGGGCTCTCAGTGCCGAGGGAGAGAAAGCTGGCGCCTGGAAACAAAAGAATGGAGGAATATATAGCAGGAGTTGTGAAAGTGCGTCCGTGTAGGAGGTATAGGGGACGGTTTCGAGATATGGGCAAGTGACCGTTGGGGAGATAAAAGGCCGCGTGGATAGATTGGTCGGCTGAGATGCTTTTCATTCATTTGAGAGGTTAGCGTCACGCGGGCCCTTGCCTTTTTCAATCGAAGGGGAGGAGGGTGTCCCGGAGGCTGCGAGGGGGGAAGGTCGCTCGTCCTTTGATGTCTCCTCCCTTTATTGGGATACACACGAGTTTCGACCCTGACGAGAGATGAAAACTCTTGGGCCCGTTCCTGAAAGGAATTCCCTCTTTCACGAGCCCCCGAATAATCGCTCGGAGGCAGGCATTTAAGCTGCTCAAAATATATAAACGTGTCGCGTTTTCCCCGAGACGAATGGATTTTTCCGACTTGTGTCTCCTCCCTTTGTTGGCAAAGTGGGCGGAATTTGCGTTTAATAATCGAGGATTTTCGAAAAGCAGCGCTTTTCGCTTTAATTCTCGCAGAGAGTTATTCAATTGTTTGCTTTTATCGTCGATATCGGTTTACGAAAATTTAGCACGTTTGATTAAACTCCAAGATCAAGACATTTTATCATGCATGTCAACGAAATTCAGGATCCTTATTGAAGTGTGTCTCGCATTCCTTTTTCCTTCGTGGCACACATACGTCATAACCCAACGTTCATGTCGTTCTTAACTATAAGTTTGTCTGTTTTGGACCTAATTGAAGAACAATAAAATACAACGTCTGCAAAATTCTAACCTCTTCGGAACGGAATCCTATTATATACTCATGTATAATAATTACAATAAAGTATACAAATAAGGTGATGCTAGAACATATTAAAATAAGAATGAATAATGAAGAATATTATTATTACTTCGCATACATGCATGGGACAAGCGGTATGCCGAATGGGAAGTTTTGCCTGGGTATACTTTCGAAAGGATATGAAATCTACATGTGATTTCTATTTCCCCTTCAATTACAGACTGATTGTCGTAGGATGCAGAGATTATAGCGCTGATATCGATAATAATGGATTATCGGCAATAGCGGATTATCGAAAAATGTGTCCGATGATCTGAGATTTGGTTAATTTCGTACAGTTAGTTTTGATACAGAAATATTAATATTTCGCTAGGAAAGCACAATATGAAAATAACAACAGAATCACTAGATCATTGGTGCCTTAGAAGTACATAAAATATCAGGAGATTTTGATTCCTTATTTAACCGTATATTCCAATATCCTCGTTCCACAACGATTACAATGATATGCTAGCAGGCTTACCACGCGTCCCGGTTTCACAGAGTCCCTCCCGGTTTCAACGCATGGTCCTTATCAGATTATCCGCTTCCCCGGTTTGATAGAAAAACTCGAATAAATTAAATATTGAGATACGAAGATTTTATTGATGGAAGTAATTTAAGGGCAGACTTTCTCAAAATACAGAGACTACAGACACTTGGAGTGTATTAAAAGCATAGGACATTAACGCAGAATAGGTTCAATAGAGAATTTGGTCTCTTTTTCTTTCTATCAAAATTAATCGAGCAAACATAGTTTGAAAATACGTTTATGTAGAAAAAGTTCACTTTTCATAAAAGGCCAAAAAGTATACCATAAAAACAATTTGAAGGGGCTCATCTTTTCGCGGTCTTCTCAAATGCAGCGGATATGGGTGATTGACCGCTCAAAGCGATGGCGTTATGGCATGAAAATAGACTGACCTTACTTAATGGACGCGTTACGTAATAAAGCGGTCGAGTCGTTAATATGGAAGTATTATGTATTCAAAGCGGAAGCCGCCGATTCCAAAAAATCGGAGAACGAAGCTAACCATTTCCGGTGTAGGATAGCTAGCGATGGGAATCGGTTTTCATTTTTAATTGGGGAAAAGAAAGTGTTTCGCGTGAGAGATCCAAAGATATGCACTGGACACGAAGTGGACAAACGACGAGCAGGATGACCATTCAAAAATTAAGAGGATGGAAACAAGATGATATCATTGCCCAGAAATACAAAAGAGCGCATAAGTAAGAGTTTTTGTCATCAAAATGTGGAAGGATGTATATTTTGTGCTCTGTAAAGGAAAAAAGATATCCAAGAACAGCAACAAGGATAGAAGAATAAACTATTAACACAACTGTGTATAAAATTGGCTATGGAAGATGATTATAACCCCTTTTACTCCTTTCCTTAACCCTTTCCAATATGATAATAATGACTGACCGTGAGAATAAGCAAAAGAACAGTGAGTAAAATTGGTATAAATATAAGTTATACTGATCAGGAGTAACCGAAAAGTGAACTGACAAATTGAAACATTGTTCGTGATATAAATTCGAGAAATACTATCGCGAATAATATTTTGCTAAAGCCCAAGTAATGGTATTCCTTGATAAGAAGAGAATAACGATTGCAAATTAAACGGGAACAAAGGAGGAATTTGGTGAAACACCATAGAGAGATTTCCCTTGAGCTAGGAAACATATGAAAGGGATATATTAATTATGCAGAGCATCCAAGACCAGGACAATAATTAATAATATTTGACAGAAAATAAAGGCAAGAAATAATAACAGTAATCTCGACTTTGTTAGCGCCATTAAAATTGAGATGATAATACGAACGAAAGAAAAGAACGGAAGATCGGTGGAAAGGGAAATCCAACAGAATACGTCATCAAATTATGAACAGCCGGAAGATCAATGATATGATCCCGGAAAGTAAGAGAGCATTGTTAAGGAAAAGATTCCGCTGAGCAGTTGGGCTTCAGAATAATAAGCAATTTCAGTAGCGATAAAAAGAATGAGAACACTAATTTAAGTTGAATGTATTTCAAATTAGTCTCAATCACACAGATAGCTGATATTTGTCTTGCGGAATGAAAGTAGATATCATAAACGTGGTATTGCAGGTCAATAGAATAAAAAGGAGTAGATGAAGATTAATGATAAAAGAATACACATGGTCTTACCAAAGTCCTACGTAATTGTTACTAGAGCATAAGTGGTCTGATTAGTAGTAAATTATGATAAATGGTTAGACCCCACCGGACGGGCAAGATATGTTCATTGGCTTACTGATGAAATTTCGTAAATCTTAAAAAACACATGTTTCAATTAAAGATAATTAGTACCAAAAAGAGACCGTAAAGACAATCAGAAGATATTTTAAACATATTATCATAAACTGTTACGAAGATTCGTATAGACTTTTCATAAAATTAATACATCTAAAAAAGTTTTCTTTTCGGATAGCGTGATATTTATTACATACTTAATTAATAATATTTTCGTACCTTATGATGACGGTGTTCATTCGTTCATTCCCGTTCAATAGACGGAAACAACAGTCTCTCATGCTATGAACAATCCATTACCATCACTGTGCTGTTAAATGTTTTGCACCCGTAACATTCAGGCCAAAGAGGTCAGCAAATGACCTCAATCCTCATCTTCCCCAATAAGCCTCATTCCCTCTGCAGGGCTTTTGGTAATTACATTTTGATTCCGGAATGAAACAGTACAGACGGACGTTATATTACCACAATCTGTTTCACTAGAAACTTCCCATTCTGTTATTTCCCTAATTAGCGCTTCCTTTTAATAAATTAACGCTTTAATCATTTTCCTTTTACATCATATCCGCAGTAACGAGTTCTTTTCAACCAGGAATCACCACTAAGATAGCACCTCTTGAGACGTTGGGTACGGGATTCTTTTCATAGCAGAATTCAAAGAATGAGGCAAAGGGAGGCGTTGCGAATTTTCATTAATTCCCACGGCGCTGTGTATTCGACAGAGGTATTTCGCGGGGGCAGTATTTCGTTCACCCAATTTCCACCTTTTACAACGAATTACGTGAGCAAAATGCATTCCTCTTTCGCCGACGCCCGCGCGCGATTGAAATTCTCTCTCCAAAATAGCAGCGCATGAATCCCTTTTGAATGATGCCGTTATATCATTGCCGTGGGACCATTAATAATGCAGCGGGCGTCTTCGGATTAGTTTTGCCACTCTTTTGTCGTACGTTTTCTCATTTTCTCGCGAGGCAAGTTTACGGGTTTTAATATAAAAAGGCGAGGTAAACCGTGGAGCAGACAGTCTCGAGAGATATAATAACTCCATTATTTCTCGCTCTGAAGAGATGGCTGGATGCGAAATTTGAGAAAATTGGCGTATTCTTGCTAAAATGTGAGAAACTCGTCAACTTGAGAGTTATTTTAATATTTTTTAACTTACAAGGCGAAATCTATTCAAGAATTTACTGCTAATTTCGCTAAACAGAAATGCGTCCATAGGTATCTTCAATCAAACTAATATCATCGATTAATTCCTGTAAATGGAAATAATTACTTATGAAATAGCGTGGGTAGTTTCGGCCTTCACTTGGTGGAAGATCATTATAATTATAAAAATAATAATATATCAAAAATTTTAAATTTTTAAATGAATAATGTCAAATTAAAATATTAGATCTATTATTCTTTTTATAATTATTACTTATGACCTCCGAATGATCCCTCCAATTCAAACCTCCATTACATATATTGAAAACGTTTTCGCAATTATCATTGGGATTTGCTTCGGAAATAAAAATAAATATACTCCTCCCAAAAGCAAATTTAAACGTAAATGTAATGTATTTAAATTGAATTTAATATATAATTTCGCTATAAATTCTTTCAGAGAAACTAATTTGACTCATCACAAGAGGTGGAGTTAATGTAAATATTCAAATGTAATATGTAATTAGTTTTCTATTAAATTGCGTTTTAACTTCGATAATTACATTTGTATGTATTGCTTCACGTGGCGTTGTCGATGAGGTCTAGGTTCCATGAATGTCTGCTGATCAATTCAGATTCAGAATCTAATTGGAAACCAAATACTCGGAATGTTTTGGAATACTTTAATTGTTCTGGACATATCTTTAGCCATCGATGCGATTTATCGGTTAAGGCCATAATCTCTTTTAATCCATAGAAAAGGGTTAAAATGAATTTTGAGATTTCATTTCAATTTCTTAGATATTTGTCGACCTATGCATTTTTAGGTGCTGAACAAACATTTCCAACTGTTTATTTTCCATAAATACCATGAAAATGTGTTTCTTTGAATATGAAAATACCACTCAAGTTGAAATTTTGACACATGTAAAGATGAAAATATAATTCTCAACTTATAATTCCTTCATGAGCAAATGAGGAGTAGTTATAAATAGTAGTGGTAAAATTACACACCCTTTGAAACAGCTACCATGATAAGATGTGGCGAAGGATGTAATTTTCAAACATTGCTACCAATCATTGTAAGATGCTCGTTAGCAACTTGGTCAACCAAAGATAGTCGCAATTCAAAAGAAAACATATTGCTGCCTATCAAGAACCTGAAAGAAAAATGAACACTTCAGAAAACATATAAGATGTTAAATACTTAGGGAATTTATTTGCAAAATCAAATTTTTTAACAGTGAGGGAAAAGACAGAATCAATGTTTTGTTTTATTAAAGACGTAATTGCCCCCTCCATCATCCCCTTAACGTATTTTTCTCAGCAGATGTGGTATCTTTTAGAAATCCTGGTTCTTTCCGGTTTTGCTTCCCCAAAGGTTCAAAACGATGTGTAGTGAATGACGGCATAGATGATGCAAATCTTCCCGTTTCGTTAATTAACAGGTTCCCTATAATAAACAGAGGTTTATTTTAAAAATTTTTCTCTTTCGTTATCGATCGTTCTCTAACCCACCTCGCTACCTTTCAATGCCGAACAACAACCGGAACTAAAATGGAACTCTTCGCAAATTTAAACCATTTCTAATGTTAGATTAATCTACCATTGTAATAGTGTTTCTCCTTAATGGTAATGATAATGAGTAATGTACTTTTTTTACTGTTACATTGCTATCAATTAACTATTTTATTGATTATTTCAATGATATCTGTATTATTATTTCACCTATTGTTTAATATATTTGTCAATGTAAAATACTTATTATTATTTTAAAATTAACTATATTATGCACTTAGCTGCCATTAGGCTTTTGTCTAACTGCGGCGAACTTTGTAAATAAATAAATCTAGATATTTGAGAATCAGGAGTCGACTGAGGTTTGGGAATTTACATCGAAAGAGACTAATTTTGCTATGTTTCCGTTTTTACTGCTTGATTACTTACGTAATTAAATTAGTAAGTTAATCAGTGGGACGAATCAGATAATTAGTCAATTAGTAGGATCGAGATATTCATTTTAAAACTGAAGTAGAAAATCTGCTAACAAAAAAATAATCGTTGAAATGAAAATTTCATTCAAAGAAGCATATTTGCGTAGATGCGTATTTATGTAATTGCTGACAGTGATTCAATTGCTAGGTAGGTTTTATATCAATGCCATCAAGTTTTATAATATATAGTTTTTCATAAAATACAATGCAGTACAAGAATCAAGCTACCGAAACTAGTAAACGTTGCTAAGTCAGAGAAAATGTAATAAAGCATTACGTTTTTTACGTGGTTTCGAATCCTTTCTAACTATTGATTGTTAAAATTAGAGGAGAAATTGAAAGATTCCCTTCTCTCCGCTCACTTAAGTTTGCGAAGAAGGAAGCGCTCGGAATGTTGGCGATTATACAACTCCATATCCTTGGTTAACCATATCAGGGGCTTTCGTGGTTTTGTGCAGATACGCATCCAGGAATAGCGTCATCGAGGAAAGCTCTTCCATGCATTGAGATGTCGATTTGCATTCCGTTTATCTGGGGCGGAACGCTTTCCTCCTTGAATGCAACATGCTTGTAAATTTCCTACCAATAAGGAGTTGCACTCACTCGGAAGAAGTCACTCTAATAGAAGAAAATCGCTTCTAATCGCACAGTGATATGGAAATTTCAATTCAAAGGGCTAGGAAACGTCTCGTGATTTTTATTACAAATTTACAGCAATTAAAGGATATTTCAAGGTCATCACGAAAGACTATAGCATTAGATAAGGAAAAGATTACCGGTTGAATCGCAGTTTAATTATATATAGATTCTAAAAATGTTCTATTTAATTGATTTTTTTCTTCAAAAGAATGAACAACTCATAAGCATTCCGTAATGAACTATAGTATCGATGGAGTTAGACTGTTGGATCATAAGCATGTATTTGCTCCAATAATTTAATAATATTAAAAAAACTCATAATTTAAAAATTATACCTTTTTACTTGAATTCTGTGGCTACCAAGCCATTCATTGAAATTAAACAAAAATCCTTCAAGCAGGGAAAATTCCAACGACCGGAACTCGAACCCGACACCTTGAGGTTGTTACTCCATTCTAACCATTCTGACATGGTCAAGTTTTGAACTTTTTGGGTCGAGTGTTGGAACTTACAAGTCATATTGAAGTTAATCATATTTAAAATTATATTAATTAGTAAAAAATACCTATTACTCGCATTAAAAGATAAATTATATTAATATACGTATCTGAGGATTACATTATACTTAAGGCATTAAGATACGAAACGCCACATTTATTGATATGGTGTGATAGTTCATATCAAAGTAGGGACGTCAGCTTAAGGTCTGCTTTAGAAAGCGACCTACCCGCTTTTCCTGTTGCAATCCGGAAGTAAAAACTGAGCGAGAACGTTATCCAATATTACAATAATGTATCCGCTTTGAGAAAAAAAGGTTACAAAATGTGACAATGGAGTAATTATTCAAGTGTGGGTTCCATTATTTCAAAGAAAAATAGGTCATGAAAATCCCTTGATTTCGTCCGCATGTACCAATCAGAGAATCTGATTTCTTACTTTCTCTACTCGCGCTGCAGTAACATCTTCTTACAAATGAACGCACAACAGAATGCTGTATTTGTCACCGTTTAAAACGAGTACAACAGTACTAGTAACGGTATGGATTCACGGTACTCTCGTTCCTTTGGAATTCTTTCTCTCGTTGAATTTCTCTCGAAATGTTAATTTCACAGAAAGATTTTTTTTGCTACAATTCTAAAGTATCCAGTGCTTGTATAGGGACAGTGACAGATCGATTAATAATAATAATAATAAAACTTCTTTTATTAGGGCAAGCGTAAGACTGCTAAGTCTTCTTTCATCTAACTCTTCGTCATATAAATTTTAAAGAAAAAAATAGCTTGAAAAAAGCGCACTGAAGAAAACTTCATAGCGGGTTTAAAAACCTAAGGTTTCGGTTAGAAAAAAATATACACCGCAACAGGAAAACATCCGCAAGAAAGGGGCGTGAAAAACTTGCGAAAACCATGGATAGTAAAGTAAATTGTCTATGTAAGAACCCTGCAAGCCGCCTTTCGGCGTGTGGGTGGGGGTTCAAGCACCTTGACTCTATTTTCCTAAACGGTTGCTTTCGCGTATACTTCGCGGAAAAAATGAATTTTTGAAACGATTCGTTCCAGCATCTATTTCCCTAATCTTTCTGGCAGTATCAGAACGGCCCATATAACAGGGGGGTTGCATTATATCGGTTACATCATCTGAGAACGTAATTTCTCTGAACTTATTTAATAAATTTATCCTTTGAATTTTTCTTCTATCTTCTAATGATTCCCATCCCGCGTCCTGTAACATCTGAGTGACACTCGCTGTTTTATCGTAGCAATTCTTTACAAATCGTATCGCCTTTCGTTGTACTTTTTCAAAATCCCGAATATGACATTTCTCGGCGGGGTCCCATACACTACAAGCATATTGAAGGTGAGGCCTAACTAATGCTAAGTAACATCGCTCTCGAACTTTTTCTTCGCTCCTACCGACTATTCTTTTAACGAAGCCGAGTTTCTTAAGTGCTTTTCCACATATATTTCGGATGTGGGCACTCCATGATAGATTATTCGTGAGAGTTACTCCAAGATACTTTACCGATTCTACTGTCATTAGGTTTACCCCTCGGAGGCTATAAGAATAATCATTTATTATAGATTTTCTTTAGAAGAAGTTAACTACCGAACACTTTTCTACATTAAGCACTAATTGCCAATCATCGCACCAGTTCATAATTCTTCCTAAGTCGTTCGAAAGGGTTAATATATCCTCGGAACTAACTATTTCCCTGCAAATGACTGCGAAATACCGTAAATTCTTACGGAAAAGAAGGTTAAGGGAGTTCTGAAAGGCAAACAATACGGATAATTATTCACATATATAAATCAATATGAATGTTTCCATAACAGTGAGTAACATGGTGGAAAGCACTTAAAGAGGTTATTTATGCGCAATTGATGCTGTGTTAAAAGTTTTTCTTAGCACGAGGAAGCGTGTGCAATGATACTCAAAGATAAAGAGAAGTTGAAAATATCGACATGACCGGGACTCGAACCCGTGTCTCCCACTTTCCGGGCTGTTATTATAATGAGTATGTTGTAGTATTGTTAAAAGTGCTTCGACAGCTTAGGTCATTTCGCACATTGGCTCCCACCGGGATTCGAACCCGGGACCGCTTTCACCAAAGGCAAACGCGCTGTCCACATGACTATCAGGAAGCCGTTATTATAATGAGTAATTCCCAGGCGAATTTTCCAGCTACCGAAAATGATTTTAGCGATTTTTGTTGGAAACTTGCGTTTGAGTATTCGGCTTAAATTTTTTCGAGTAATGCTCGTGTACTCTACGAATGCACGTTTCAAAGTCGGAACTGGACTGAGCAATAGTGCTGATTTATTGCTTATAAAAATAAATGAGAGTATAAGCCGACAGCTTCGTACATTGGTTCAGGACTGGAACACGTGGGAAATTTCGTTTCGGCTATCGAATGCGATTCTTTCAGAACAAATCGTCTTCATTAGGTCTGTATTTTCATGCATTTCACAACATCCCTCCGATCTCGTCCTTCTGCATCTTCCTTCCGTCACCTCATTTCGAAATTCGTATTCCCATCCATTGCTCTTATCTGCCCTCCTTTCTACTCTGATCTGCACGATTTTCCATCCTTACAAATTTATTTCTTCCGCCTATCTTCACCGAAGATAAATCTATTCCCCCACTCAAAGATGGGAAAGAAAAATCCACGACCGTATACCTCAATTAAGGGTAAAAACTTCTTAATTTATTGGAGGAGTTTCCCGGAGGCTAATGGAAACACGTTTCTCCTGAATGTGAATAAAAGTATTGTCCATGGCACGGCATCCTTTTGATGAATTAACCAGGCGTTGTTCACCGTGCTTGACACGTGGTCAACGTATCGTCTCCCACACCGTCGTATTGACTTTTCCAGACCGGACCCTGCCATTCAGATTGATACATATATTATTCACGATGCGGGCTTGATATCGATAAATGTTGATTCCCTCCGAGAATCGAACCTAGAATCGTTTTAATCGAAGGCGAACCCATTACCCATTTGATTATTCAGGGACTTGTGAATGCAATGTACAAGATGGAAACCATTATCTAAAGCACACAGTAAGAATCCTGTTTGTAATTTATGTATTTACTTACCTACATATACACTCGTAAAAATTTTCTCAATAACCTGATATTTTGAGACAAAAATGCTTGATGAAAGTGACTTGGGTACGCTATGGAATGACTGACAAGAAAAATAGCTCATCATGTATTTCACTTGGGATAAAATGCTTGGATTCACATAAATAAAATGATATCAAGACATTTTCCCAATTTTATCTCAAATTTAATTGAAAAATATCGCCCTCCTCAATGGAGAACGCAAAAGCATATTTTCTAATAGAAGTCAAGCATCTTTGATTCGAGTTATACTTTTAAGTTTCCTCTTGAATTCAATCATTCTTTTAAGAATCTGAAATCATTCAAGTTATAGAATTCTGAAGTATCCGTTAAATATATCACATTTTATCGTACAATATGAAGATCGGTTTCAGATTAATTAAATTTCCTCACACCGGAAGCCATTAAAAGGCGTTGATATTTTAATGATACATCATTCAGATCTAATTCCTACAACCAGAACAATTTCTTATTCAGCTACATATATTGTGACTGAATAAATTTTTAAGCATACACCTTTGAAGTGAATGACGAAGCCTTGAGAAGCTGCAAGTATATCATTTATCAGAGAATGTATCGTTTGAAATCAATAGTTACGCGTTATAGCAATCCTGAGTAAATTAGTACATAGGAAGAGACTTCTTTTGCTCTCTGGGTCGCATAGTATTCCGTTTGCAACCTTTAGATCGGCCCTATTCAGTTTTTGTCTTCCGTGAGAGCGTTTCACTATTTAAAAGAGGACACCGCCTTCCCTTTCACTCACAGCGCCGTAAAATCGGATTGTGACCCAAATTGCCAAACAGAGCGTTCAGAGGACAGCAGAGTTAATTCTGCTTTTTAAATTCTTCCAGTTTCTATCGCATTTTACCTGTCATTCAGCCAGCGCATTTACCTCTAAGAAAAAGCAAATGACATAAAAGGTAAAATTAGTAAGAAATGATTGATGAATATAAAAAAGTGTCAACCATCGATAAATCTCTTGTAAACGTTTGTATTTTTTAAGTTAAACAAGCGTCACTATTTTTTAAATTAATTTATAAATAAATTGGAATACTGTCATTAGAACACGAGAAAAAATAGTAGCTAAGGATTCATGTAAAATGTCAATCCCATAAGATATGTATAGAAAAACGACGGTTTGATAAACCTTGGCGTTTCTTCTAAACTAACAAATGATAGGAATTCATCACGCTATAAAGAAATTCTTTTGATATCAAAAGCAGTAGAACGAGGTGGATTCTTCTTCATTTTAAAGACGTGGTAGGTAAGTTTCGGACCAAGTAAATTCTTTATCATAAAATAGTTTATATACTAATACCAAAATCCTTTCTTCTAGTAAGACATAAGAAATATAACACAATACAGAATTCCCTGTTGTAGCAAAAATTTAAGGAAAAATGTTATGGATAGAACGACAATACAACTTATATGTACTGTAAAGATTTTAAACTCCACCAATTAATTGCTAGAAGCAAATTTCTATACTCTGAATCTAACAATAATATCAATGATGAGTAAAATTTAAGTAATTTATTTTCATTCTCTTAATTTAATTTGAAATCTTGATTTGATTTTATTTTCTTCCAGTTCGCTGCACAAGAATTAAAGCCCTCAAAAGATTATGTATCCCTTCGTCAGAATTGTTCTTTAAAGCTTTTGAAGGAACAATTCATCTAGCACTAGAATGCAGGAGAACAGAGTCGTGATTTAGAGTCACAATTCACTTCTAAGGAAATCAATTGGCAGAAAATGGGTCGAGCCCAAGGAGCAATCTCGGTCGCGCAGCTATTCGTTTTGCCGATAAACCCGCGACTATGACTGAAATACCAAAAATACCAGCACCAAAAAGTCACAAATTAATCATCGTAATGTCATAAATAATAAAATCGAATAATACAATCTTTCCTTCTTATTATTAGCCTTATTCCCATCACTTGTTGACTCGACTGATAATTTTTTATTAGTTAATAATAGTGATGATGATAAATTTTGCTTTGGCGTTGATGTTTACGGACAGATGCCCTTCATGCCGCAAAAACTTCTCGGGGAAATCAGACACAACCATTCTGATACCAGAAAAATCCGATCAACCAGGACTCGAATCCGGGACCTTTGGGTTGGAGCGCTAATGCTAATTCGCCAACGCGGCCAGTAATACAATCGAAGTATAAAATACGATCAAATAAATTTTCGATGGTTTGAATGAAAATATAGCTCAGACCTCAATTATTCAAATATGCAGCCTTTGGTGGAAACAGTTCTGAGTTCAATCCCGGGGAAAACCCAATATTTCGATGAGAATAGGCGATCAGAAGGCCTGCAAGGTCCGTAAAAATGAAGGCCACACCCAAAGTCATTATTATCACTTATTAGTAGTAGTATTGTTAAAAGTGCTTCGACAGCTTAGGTCATTTCGCACATTGGCTCCCACCGGGAATTGAACCCGGGACCGCTTTCACCAAAGGCAAACGCGCTGTCCACATGACTATCCGGGAGCCTTATCATCACTTATTATCATAATCATAATCTAATCGACGTGATTGGACCATCATTCGTGGAACGCCATTAAATAAATAATTTAAACAAAATAATTTTACACTATTTTATGAATAACCGACCTGTTTCGGACATCAGAACCTGATGACGGCTGTAAGACCGAAACCTATCGATTATTATATCATTAATGTGGAATATACGAGTGCTAAGTTGGTTTCAATTCTTTATTTAATCATCATAATCATTGATGTACCCCGTCAGTAATGGTAGCTTTGGCGAGAAAGATCTTTGTCCAACGGAAAATTCTGGTTGCGAATATCAAATTCCTATCAAGCTTTAAGGCCACGTCAGCACTGCAAAGGTTAGCTACGAATTATTCCATTCGAGAACTTGAACTCCGTGGAGAAATTCTTTGAGTGGAAGAAATACCAAATTAACTAAATATCTAAATTTAAGGAGGTGAGATAAGAAAAGGATGAATCTCACTACTTAAAAAAGTCGGAAACCCAATTCTCCCACACGTCAAAAATCAAAGCCTCTCTCTCTCAAAACAAACAAAACATTTCCAGGAATGTGATACATGGACGCGTCCCAAAACCTTTTAAGAAAAGAGGGGATTTATTGAAGAGAAGGGCATTTTCAGTGGGAGAGATTTCCACGGCATGATGTTTCATCGTCGAATAAATTCGTCCAAGATACATCTAAATGTCACGAGAAGGCTTTTTAAATGGACCGTAATTACGGGCAGTTTCACCTACCCTTTGGAGCATCTTATAGCTGTCTCGAAAACAAGCGCCCCTAGTCTTCAGTTGTGTTAACAGATTAAATTGTAATAAAAGGAACGTCATTCATTCTCCACCTGAGAATTTTTCTAAATGAAATAGATTTTTTAGTGGATGCATGAATGGAATTATAAGTGGGCATTTTCGTATGCGGAACATGTTTAGCCTGAGGAAATTTTAATATATATTTGTAACTATGCATTTGAAATAATTTAATGTGAACGTAATTTTTTCTCGTACATTGACTTAAATTCTTGACTTGATTTAAATTCATTTTTAGAGTAAGTTAAGAGCTGTGCGTTCCCTAAACTCTCTCTCGTTAAGCAATAGTAAGGATTGATAACTTCCTTTATGAATAAACGAATGACTATATTGCATGGACAATTTTTCCTTTCCAGGATTATTCGTGGAATTTGATTTTCTAACGTCCCTAGATAAACAACGTTCTATCGTATTTGAGTCAATAAAATTTTCTTTACTAAAACATACATGATGAAGCTTTTATAATAGCAAACGGTTAGATATCTCCATTAATACGAGAACGTCTTTCGGGATTGCTCTAATTCATGGAACGATTACGAATAAATCAAAAAAAGTGAAACCGCTAAAAGTGTTTAAAGCATTTCACGAAAAAGCAATTTACGGAATACAGTATTATACTTCATCAGGAATTTCCTAGCTTTTATTTCCACTGGGTCGCATTATCTTCTATAAAGAATTTGCTTGACGTGGGTGATCATCATCATCGTATTTTTAAATAATGATAATCCATGCGGAACATTGCCGGTTTTAATACCCTATTGCGAGGTTAATAAAGTGATCCTATTTTAATTTTTTCAGGTTATTTCCAAAATTACGCTTTTTTTCCGCTTCGGTTAACATTCTTTGGGAGGGAAATGGAATTTTATGGACGGAATTAGCTACAGAATCGCATGGAGTTGGTTTTGAATCCATATATATGTGTCGCTGGTTGAACAGCCCTGTATTATGCTGATAGTTGGAATCATAGGAACTTTCCACTTCAAAGATAAATTTATAGTAAAATCAATAACGGAAGGCTTTACTGTGTGCAAATCCATTTAAAAAGTTATCTTTATTCCTACAATTTTAGACTGAAGAGCCTTAAGATAGATTGATAATTAAAATTTATCTTTCGGAGATATGCGCCGTAAATTTTTATTTTCAGGATTACATTTTGAACCTCCGAGGACGAGTAATGCCTTGGTCTTCAAAGGAAGGTCTTTAAAAATCCGAAATTTCCAGTTTGAGAAAAGGGCAGCAGAAACTTAAGAAATTAGATATTTCGGAGCTTTCATTCTAATTGCGTTTCGCCCTTGAATCGCCGCAGGAATCCCCAACGCTTTTTTCCCGTCCTAAACTCAGAACGTATCCATGGCTCATAGCAGCCATTTGGCTCCTTAGACCTGATTGCTAAATGAATACTGCCGAAATGGTTTCGACACTCCCTTCCGCTCTAATACGCTCCCATTTTCTCTGTCAAGTCATTCTAGACTGGTCTCGCTTCCGCTAGACCTTGACTTTAAACAATGGCGTCAAAACTTGAAGGAAGGTTTCAGATGGGACCTACTTCCGCCTCTTCACATAATTATTTAATTTAATTGTAATTAATGAAAGGTTTTGTGAATCGAAAATAATATAATAAATAAAGAAAATTAAGGAGCACGGCCATAATCTAATTCTGCATATAAATGAATGGAATTCAGAAGCGGATTTGATGTATCATAGGCCTAAAGACAAAGTTCAGATTGAGGCTTCCATTAGGAAGGATCAGAGTAAAATTATCCATTTTGTTATAAAACACAAACACATTGTTAAGTAATTAACATGGAGAATCCAATTTCTTTACTGAAGCGAAAATAAACAACAAATTGCATTTTCAATCGATTTCTGTAGGTAGGATATACATTTAATAGAGGAATAAATCGCGTAATACATTTAATAAATACCTATGTTAGGCAGAATCATTCAGCATACATAAGGTTATTTCTTGATGTAAAATATCAGAACCCTTGGACGCATTGTCTTTTCATAAAAAAAGGATATCGGATTCCATAAGCTCAGTTTTAGCCTTTAAGGTCAATAAAGAAATAAATTTCGTAGTATATTCAAGGTATTCCAAATATACTTGGCAGCATTGCTCAGCAGATATAAGGTTCTTGCTTGGAGTAAAATATCAGAACCCATGCACCGAAACTTTATGCAACAATAAATAAGATGTCATTTAGAGTTCCTACGTTAGTCTATTTGAAGTTTTCCATATGAATGAATACCTCAACTAGCGCCTACCGCTCCTTGTTACAAATCCGCCATTGGTGGAATGAAAACGAGCCTGCGACGGATTATGAGTTTGAATTCTGAATTTTTCACGAAAAACATAGAGACGGAAAAGTGATATGCTTCAGATTCAAGGAACATAAATTTGGGATTTTTTGCAAATGTTTGGATAAGAAGTGAGTCATCTTCTTGGAAGGGACATGTGAAAATATATCTCTCCAAAAGCGCCGAGGAACCACTAAGTGCAATGTAACACTCCGGAATCGATACGGAAGTAAACTACGGAAGATAGTAAATGTCAGCATTTCCGAGATAAAGATGATTGAAAGCCCTAAGCCCTCCCAACAGCAGTGCTCTTCGGACTTTTTTATCCTTCGCTAGCTCGCGTGCTCGGTGAAACTTATCGGAAAACTAAATCGCTAAATCGCTCGCTCGGCGATGAGTTTTAGACCGGATTATAATTAATAAAGTTAGGATTTTAAATTTCACGTCTGCGAACTTCCATAAAGCATGAATTGTTTGGCCAAATTAATGTATAAATAATATTTTGTAATAATAGTATGTTCTCTCAAAGCGCTGTGCTGCGATTTACTGGTATGCCAAGAGTGAGCACTTCGTGATCCTCCTGATATCCTTGGATACGTAGTTTAATTAATTCGTGTGCTTTTTCATAAACATGTTTTCTTTTAAAGGAACTCGTCATTCGAATCTCAAAAATAAACATTCTGATCTCACAATCAGTATGGTATTGAATTTGAACAACTGAGCGGTTTTGCTTACCACAGGGTTTGAATTGATAAATAAAGGTGCTGTGGAGGAAAAAATGTTAGAAAGCGCTAATTTATTGTTATATCGTAAAAGAAGTAACGGAGAACTCTAGATAACACGAAACCTTTCGGAGAGGAAGCTAAGGAGAAAAGCCCATCGAATGGCTTATCTACGAAAGAAGGGGATGACACAGTAATATATTATCGAATAAATGTTAAGTAAAAACGTAAAACATATTAGTGTTATTTCTTTTACTAAGGTTATAAAACTGCAAAATCGAGCTTACTAAATGATGCCTCTAATGATGAACCTCTTTGAGACGTAACGGTTACGCTCATCAGACGCTCTGTAACAGGGGTGAATAGAACTTCCAGTGAGTCACATTATTATATGAAGTCTTTGCGGGCCTCATACAATTTAAGTTCATTATTAATGTAATTAATATTGTTAAATAGTTATAATTTCATACCTGTCTTTTTAAAGAGGAAAAGCGATAATTTATCTATATTGTGCTTTATTGTATCCTCATTCACGGCTGTGTTTTCTGAGTTACTGAGGTACGAATGGTAGCATAATAATATAATTCATCGTAGTGACTCATTATTGAATGCAATAAAAAAATATAATTCAAAAGATAATCCATACTGGCATAATGCTGCCCTGCATTCGAATTTTTCCGCTGATGGTAATTAGAGACAACTGTAACGCGAAAGAGCCTCACTTGTACCTTGCCTTGTAAGTAAAAATAGGCTACGATCATTGCATTGCCTGTTCCATATCAATTATCCTGCTTTGGTATAGAAAAAAAAATCGAAAATTTCAGGAAAAAATTAGCAATTAATGCGTTACGAATAGGCTGAAGGACCGCGAATTGGATACCTCATCTTTGGTAGCACCTTTCCAGAGGGTCAAAAAGTGACACCCACGGAGGATCGCCTGGAGACTCCACTACTCCAAAACCATCCGAAGAATCCGCTACCACCCCCTCTTTGGCAAAGGACGTGACGAAGAAGATAGTCCGAGGTAAACGACACGAAAAAACTAAAAATAATCGATCCTTTTAGAGGCGAAAACGAAAAAAGAACCGAACGGAAAAAGGAAAGGGAAGAAGAAAAAGCGCGGCGATATTTTTCGGGCAAATGCCAGCTGCTCTCATCTGCGGATTCGCTGCCAATGTCTATATTTGCTCCAGAGGGCGTTATGGTCCTCCCCTCTGGAGATCGCCGTCCCGCTCTTTTCCCTCCGCGCGCGTTTATCCGTGGCGACCGAGGAGGCGCGAGAAAATTAGGAAATTAATGTCGGGCCCGAGATTTTGGCAGGGGGAAGACGTATCTCCACCCCATGCGTGCCTTTCCGACCGTCGGAAGACCGGAAGCGGAGGAAAAAGACGATCGCGGTGCCGCTTGTGATGTTTTGACGAGGAGAGAGTTGGGAAGGGTTGGAAAAAAGGACAAGGAAGATACGCCCGCGTGGGAGGCGGACCCAAAAATATACGATTTTGAAACTTTCTTTAGATCCCCGAACGCGGTGTTTTTTCTTCTCCTTCTCCTCTGCGGTGTGCACTTATTTTTGATTCCACCTGAAAAGTGCGCTAGGGAGTTCCCTGGGTCGGGGCGCGGCGTGCAGATTGGATTAGTAACCGGCCTCGGGAGGGCTTGCAAGGGCGGCCTCTAAAAATGGGCCTTGAAATCATCTGGAGGGAGGATTCGTAGTGAGAGGAGCTTACGTAACGGGAAATCGGCCGCGGCGTTCATTAATAAATTAGGTGAGCTTCTCTCGAAGTCGGCTGCGAACGAGTTTTTTTATCTGGTCATGAATTGGGGGAGGTTTACCTTGAGGGTCACTTATTACTGGATCCATTCTTTTGTATGCTTTTCAGAAAAAAGTATTATATATGTCTCTGGTAAACGTTAAAAATGTTGTTCAAATTAATAGATGAGAAAGATTAGAAGATCCCTTTGAAGTCACAGCGGAAAAGTAAGCTGCTATATATATCACTACTATTATTGTAAAGTATTTCTCATTGAGGTTCCGATGGAAAGCTTCTAGTTAAATTATTAGGGCTAAAATTATCGTCATAACAAAATAATTATCCTAAATTTTTGTTGAAACTTAATGTAGACAGTATACAATAATTAAAATTAATTTCCATTTAGTTTTAAATGACTAACTTTTGGTTAATTAATTAACTTTTAGTACCATTCCTATTATCAGTTTTAAAAATTTTTACAAATTTTATTCAACTATCGTTATTTTTGAGTGATTTAACATTCGTATTAATCTACCATTTTGAAATTACACCAGGTTACCAGCATCCTAATCAATTAATAAATTAAATTCGCGAAAAAAAAATAATCGGTAAATGGTTACGTGTCTTCTTAGTTCTTTAAATGTTATGTTGTACTGAATAGTGAAATCGGCTTCGGTTTCGTGGAAATTGGAGTGAAAATGTACACCCTACTTAAAAGGCTACTGACAGAACTACCGCTTCATTGCACGAGCCAAGAAAAAAGCGCTACTTCAAATTTCTGGGAATGCTTTTGCTTGGTTTGCCAAATTATTTCGACAATGCCGAGAAGAAAAGCTGAATATAGCGGGGGAAAAAGAGTGAATACGAGTATAACTGAAGAAAGCAGTCGCTTTCTAGCCAGCCATTTGTAATCAGCAGTATCTCATAATACTTTCGAAAATTTTGAGTCAGTACAACTAGAAAAAAGGTAGCGTTTGAATCAAAGTTATTCTTGTGGATTAAACAGAAGACATGGAAGCAAGACATGTTTGGTTGGGTGAAGGTAAGCTTTTACAAGAATATATCAAAATTTAAATCAAGATAAACTTTTCTAATACCAACAAAAATCGTGAAATTGATTTATCTATATAATACACTCGGCTATTCAATAGTGTTATTGGCTTCACTCGATCCATTTGAATTTTCTATCTAAGTTATAGTAAATATATACAGGAACCTTAACGTTTTACAGCGTTCAAATTTTGGATAACGCACATTAAACCATCAGTTGGTAAATGTGCCCAAGCGTCGTCGAGTCATACCGAGTTTGTTCGATCAGCGAGGGTTTAAGATTTTTGCACGTAATTTTCGTGAATCATGCTTGTTTATGCGGCAAATCATACGTTACAGAGGGATAGCCTAACCCTATTCCTAGCGCTGCACTAGCTTTAGAAGAGAAAATTTCATTTTAAAGGTCGAAACTATCGCCAATTCTTTTATAAGCAGTGGAAGGATGGTGATCCCCACTTTGGTATGTATTTCCTTAATCCTTGAGACTTTACTTGAATAGGATGCCAGTCTCTCTTCTTGTCTTAAAACACATTCTTAAAGGTATATCCCATTGCATAGATTCGCTTTAGCCGGAGGGTATCTGTATTTCATTGAATCCCAGCGTTTTCCTTTCCGAATATTTCTCTTAATTAAATAGAGTATCCGCTGTTGATCTCGACAAGCTCCGTGCACACAGTCCCTCTGAAGAGCTGGTGGTCGTCTGGCTCACGAGTGCCCACGTCTGGCTGTTCTGTATGTTTACATTTCCAGTTTGTAGCTTTAAATAATAAGACCAATTAAAGGAAACGTTCGGTAAGGACAAAAATGGCGAGGAAAGAGATAAAGAAGGCCGAGCTGAAAGGAAACCGGGGATAAAAGAAGAAAGGGCATTTCAACTATTCAGCTCTAAGTTATGAATATAAATCATTTCTCATTGAAGACAGCATTCAGATTACGTATTGTAAGTATATCGTAAAGAAGAAACACGTCGGATGTTTCATTTACTTCCAAATCGATAAATTATTACCTAGAATGTCCCACATTACCAAGTTGCATAAATTTTCATGTACCAAATTTTACTCGACTAACTGATATTTCTGAAAAATCAGGATGTTTAGGTTAGTGAATAGTCTTCCTAAAGAAATTGATTTATTTTCCTGCAGCCTTATTCATTTTTTAAATCAATTACATCACTACCATTTTAATTTGCCTATCCTTTTTTCTCTCTTTGTGTATAATTTGATATCATGCAAGTTGATTGTGATTTCCTTTCATTTCACTTTTGTTGCTATGTATGTGTTATTACTGCATATTGTATTTAATAGGTTTGTCCGCCTGTAAATTGTAATAAATAAATAAGGATTGTTAACCCTATGCATGCAGCACATCCATGAAAACACGGGAGCCTAATAAACTGTACTGATGATCCCCATGAATTTTTAAGCTGTATACGAAATGAATTTTTCTTTCTGCAGTTTCGGCAGATTACGTAGGGCTCTTCTCTTACGAGAGGATGGCCAAGATTGGAAAATTCACCATGCAGGAAGATCCATATTGGAATATGAGAAACAGATAATAGAGGATATGGGATGTTGAAGTTATTCAGCATTAAAGAGGATAAGATAAAACAGAAAGAGGTGTCGTTTCGGAGTACAGGCGCAAACCAATCCTGAGGGATTGATAAACAGAAGAAATGTATACTAGAATAAGCTGGAGAAAATAATTATATTAGAAATATAGTTATAGAAATACATAGAAAATGGACCACCAAATATCTTCAAACATTTTATTTCGCTCCCACAATCATCTGCTCTTTGAAAATTAAAGTGAGGGACAAAAAGGGACGAAAAATAACAAAAAATAACGAGTAAAAACACACACCTCATGAACATAAAACACCTGATTAGCTAGGGATCGAGCCTGGGTCCTTATCATTGGTAGGCTATAGGGCTAAGTATACCTCCTCTGAAAGCTGGAGGAAACACAATATTCAATATGGTGATAATTATTGATTAATTACTTGCAGTGAAACGAACAAAATAAAAAAGCGTGAGTTAATCGAGAGAATATATCGCAGTATATCGCGATAAGATTTCTGCAAGGAATAGCTGATATTTATAAATTTGGAGTATTAGAACTTACGATGAACAACAATAGCGGTTTAAAATAAATATCATGAACATCATGAATAAAAATATATAAATAACAGTACATCATGAACGAAAATATAATTTTAAAAAAATTCTTCGTTTCTCTTGCTAATAGAAAAGGTGCATTAATTCGGATCTTGATTTGGATAATGGTCTTTACTTCGTCAACGTCATCAAGCAAACTTCAGCCAAACCAAAAATGGAGCATAATCTATCGGAAATCTTCTAATATTATGGTGGTAATTATTATCAGGCCTTAGACATAATAGAATGACGAATACAGGCGTAAATATCCTCGCACTCATGTTCGCATAGTACACTTAGCACCGCAACCACAAGACAATAATAATCATGGAGAGAGAAACGAAGAAGATATCCGATTAGCTCAATCAAACCGCAAGTGAAAACGGTTCGACCCGATGTCTATAAAAGTCAAACTGTAGTAAATGAATCACGAGGTTGATGTGACGCAAGATTCGCATTAGCCAAATATAGATCTACCATAGAAAAGCAATATCTCGGCAGTTAGTTACTGCTAATCAGAAATTCTTGAATATAGACAATGGGATATTATATGGAAATAAATAATATGAGTGGCTACTTGATATTTTACGTGATGAGCACGGAGAGTAGCAAGAACAGTTAGACCTTCAATATGTACACTATAATAAATCTTTCTTATTGTTAGAGTGTCTCCAAAGTATATAGCATAAAGGCCGACCTGAACTTCATAACCTTCACCATCAGCTACCATTAAAAAAATGTTATCTTATTATTAATTATAATATTATTATTATACTAAGAGGCATAGGTAAGATGAGGCGTGAGTTGGTTTGACCTTGTTCTCTTCTTCGAGCTATGATGATGTTAGTGCAATACGCAAGTGAGGCTCAATGGCCTTATAAATGACGCGTTTTATAGCATTCAATGAGAAGTGCCCGAAGTAAATACCATTCTTAAGCGTCATCCATACCTCATTGGCAGTCATACAATCACGGCTATGAATATGAATGAGATGACATAAAGGAAACATACAATATTCTTCATCATGATCCAAAAGACAAATGTGACCTATATCATTCATCAAGATAAGCAAGCAGGAGCCCATAAAATACCAAGTATTAAGAAAATATTATTCTTTATCCTTGTATTTTAACATTTCAGCCAATATCCATGATATTTATACCCGCTAACTCACTTCTAAAGGCGGCTTGCAGAGTATTAATGAAGACAAAGGTGTGAATCACAAGCAATGCTGTAAATCTCATTTCCTAACAAAATGAGGGATTTTGGAAAATCATGTGTAAAACTATAGGAGAATTTAAAGAGCGATGTTATTATTTAAATAGTCACTTACATATTCAGAAATACTCCAACCCTATATTTATGAATGTAATATGTCTCATTTGTTGTATAGCATAGAGTAAAGAGAAATGTATCTTTCATCTAACTCTTATCAGTCTTGTTTAAGGCTGTGATGATTTGACAATACTAAGGTATGAGTGATGCAGAAGAATGGCACTGATTAGTGTCCATCCTTATGGAATACTCTGAAAAGTGTTACTTGTAGAGTCATTTTGCTGCATTTACATTAGGTAAGCAAAGGTAAGGTTCCTAAAGTTACTAATTACTTCCATAATAAGAGCATAACAGTGTATGCCTGCGAGATATGGAAAATAAGGCAGAAGGAAAAAAGTCTTCAATCATTCAAAGCGTGGTGATTTAGGAAAATGTTGAAAATACCGTGGATCAATAAAGTTAGCATTTAGTAATAGCAACGAGGTTCTCTACAGAGTTGGAGAAAAAAATAAAAATATGGAATAATACCGTGAAAAAGACGCGAACTTATCGGTCACATTCTACGTCATGAAGAAATTGTGAAAACTGTACTGGAAGGCTACAATGAGAAAAAAAGATGCAAAGGAGAACCAAGACTGCAATTTATACAGAAAATTATATTAATTATGTCCATTAAAAGTCCTACGCAGAAATGAAGCGGAAGGAACAACAGCGATTCATATAGAGAACAGCTGCAAACCAATCCACGGATTGAAGACTAATGATGATGATACAGCAAGGGAGAATTACCTCATTCCTCACCTTGCCTAGTAAGCCTCATTCCCCTCTCCTAGGTTTTAATAGCTGAAGGTAGAGGAGATGAGGTTTTGACCCACCTTGGGACAGAAATAGAGGCAAATATTCCGGATCCTAACGCAAATTTCGTCTGCAAAATTGGATTCGGCTACTCCCGTCATCATCTGATCCATATCGGCAAAGAATTCCCACACCTCGTTCACCATCTTCCCTTTCGGATATCTTTAAAAGCGAAGACGGTGACTCATAGCTCTCCACGGGAAAGGGGGAATTCATTTCTTGAATGAGGCCATTGTGCGGAGTGTGTTAGGAAATTGAAGAGCATCATCCCTTACGGCCTCGCCTTATAACAGCTGCGCATTGGTTCGCTGCGAAGACCCGGCGTATCGACGGCGGGGGGATATCACGGAAATTTCCGTCCCATGGATTTAATTATAAAGGCATGCCCTCTCGGGAGGTGTTTTAGAAAAGAGGAAACAGATGCGGCGAACGATTCCTCTTACGAGATGCGGCAACACGAGGGAATGCGGCCTGAGGAGCGGCGTGTTTCGGGCAGACCCTTCGTGTACCTTTCCCCGGAGCAGAGCTATTTAGGATTTTCTCACGCACTGCGCTCGTGGGATTACCGCAAGCCCTACGAGCACTCGATTGAAAGTCAATGGAATCGCTAAGCCTCAACCTACTCTTCACGTACCTTTCTAAATGAAATTATATCCCTTGTCCCTGCAACCCTACTTCATAAATCTTACAGTTTTTATTTTGCTGTTGGTAATGATTAACAACGTTCCTGCTACCATATTCTGAGGAATGGAATGTATTAATTTGTCATTCAGTACAGGGTAGAGAAAAATGTATCTTTTGTTTACTTTTGTCACAGTACACATACACACATAAACAACGCAGTGATTCATCAGAGCCATGATCAAGAATACACAGAATATTTCGGGTTAGTGTAGTGATTTGCAGCTCGAGCTGAATGTAAAGAAGTGCGTTGCCATGACTTTCACTAGGTCCGCTAACGTTACCTGCGTACCTAATTGAATTTCAGGAAATCCCTTGGAGCTCGTGAGGCATCATAAATACCCGGATCATAGGAATTACGCTCAGCAGTAATGCTTCCTTCAAAGAGCATATTCGAAGGGTAATAGGAAATGCGAATAGAATGCAAAGGTTAGCCGGTAGAATTCTGAGGGGATGTTCATCGAGAGTAAAAGAAATAGCATACTTTTCCCTGATTCGACCTCTGCTTGAGTATTGCTTTGCTTCAGTTTGGGATCCTCGCGAAGAAGGATTAATTTCTGATCTTCAGATGATTCAACGTAGAGCAGCAAGGTTCGTCAAGGGAGATTTCAGATTTGACAGCAGTGTTTCGGCTATGATAGAATCTCTTCGTTGGAACTCTTTTAGTGATAGAAGACTTGAATATCGACGGAAGCTTTTTGATAAATTTATCACTGTCGATTTCGGGGAGGAGATAACTGATATTGTCATCCCAGTTATAAACTTACGCGATCTTCGTGAGAAAACGATAACAGGGAAGTAGTTGCCAGGACAGATAGTTACTTATGGTCGTTTTTACGTACCCGTGAAGTATTAGAGAAGCTTTTCAGGATAGATAAGGACCCCCCCTGCCACGCGCCACTGGCGGATTGCAGGGTTTAAATGTAAATGGAAACGAAAGCTACTGAGGTCTGACGTGAGTGGATAATTGCACTGATCAAGTTCTCTCCTCATGGACTAACAAGAAAGGTGCTATAAATAGAGTCATTGTGCTTCACATGCATGGACATGATCCACTTATAGCATTCTGGCTCAGTGAGGAAAGCAAGGGCAAACTAGCTCACTCCTCATCCTGTAAACCTCATTCCTCTCTGCAATCTCTTAAAATTAGTAACTTATGTCAGAGAGAGTGAGGCACCAACCGGCCTTCGGGCTGAATACTTTACAGACAATGATTAAAAAAGTATCTTTCAGTTCTGTCGGTATCATTCTTTTCCATGGGTAATCAGATTTTTATCAGATGGATAAATTCACCTACTTGCGTAGTATTCTCTCTGGGGATGGAATATGCAAAGATGTGGTTTCTTTACCCAATGATGTGAGCTTTGTCCAAAGAAGCTATTAATTCGTGCAGAGTTTTGCCGTTGTGTGTGAAACGTGGACCTTGAGAAAAGAGGAAATAAAAATATTGGAGGTATTCGAGATGTGGGTGTGGTGTAGATTGGAAAAAGTAAGTCGGGTTGATAGAAAAAAAACTTAGAGGTCCTGGATATGATTTGGGAGGTGATGACTTTAATTAAAGTAATCGAGGAAATGGGTGGGTCAAATACAGAGAGGGGCTATTAGAGAAAGCAATTGAGGGAAAGACTAAGGGGAAGGTAAAGGCAGAAGATGATGAATGACATAGAGGGTGGAGTTATTTACCTAGTAACGTAAGAAATGATATTGAATAGGGAATATTGAGGCACATGAACCTACCAAAAGGAAGAAAAATCATGTACGTATATAATAAGAGATGAATGGTCGCTGATGGTTGTGTTGTAAATAAAGGAGACTACAAAAAACTATCGAAAGCAACTTACGTGTGCCGGTATTCGGTTTCCGTATTTCGGGTTGTACGAAACCATCATCAAGGCTACGTGACAGGACGACAACGTTTCGTAGAAACCGAAATGAGTATTGACACACGTAAGTTGCTTGTGATGGTTTTCTGCGTTCTCTTTTCATTACAATGAAATTGAAAGCTTATGGCCCCTGAACAGGAGCTATTTTCTAGTCTGGAAAGGTCAAACTTTTAGATATACTGGTGGTACTTGTCACCTAAATAATACAATATATCACAATTTATGTTCGAAAGTGAGAGAAACAGTCTATGTTACACTGATAATATACGCTGATATACTATCCAGTCAGGGGCCATAAACTTTCAATTTGACTTTATGTATATGATATGAAATGAAACCTGCTCATTTACAAAATATGTTTAATATTGGTATCTATTTTGCGTTACCCATACGCACATTGTGCTGCAGTTGTATAGACGTTACAGTCTTAAAGCATTTTGACTAGGCGAGGAAAGGGACCACCTCACTCCTCACATTGTCTAGTAAGCCTCATTTCCTCTTTAAAAGCTTTTGGAGTCTAATGGTGGAGGGATTGAGGATACAATCAGCCCTCGAACTGATGAACAAACTAAAATTGCGCGGCAATTACTCATTTGAAAGCAACCGTGATTGTTTAGTAAGGTTCTTTTTAAACACATGGAGAAAACTCCTGCCAAATAATCAACATGATTAGCTAGAGTTATTATAAATTCATCGCTTAGTAAATTAATTATTACTATCATAGCTACCATATTTTCTTCTGCGTTTAATATTGACTATTGGATTCGCTTTACGGGCAAGCAGTGGCGCTGCTAGGATTTGCCAATAGGAGGGATCCAAGAAAACGAAACAAATTCCTAACTTACAGGGGCTCGTTCATGCTCGTTACATTCATGCTCGTTACTTATTACAAATATGTCAATTCTTTCAAAAACTAAATACATTGAAAAATAGAGGAGTTTAACGCTTAGGTAGCCAACTGATTACACTTTCCTAGATAGTAGTTTACATAAGCGAACTATTGGAAACTTATCATAAGAGTTGTTTGGATACGTCCAATCTCATCTCATCTCATCAAAAAGTCATTTTTTTCTATGCTGAAAATTTTTAGTGTTGATAACCAAATTTCTACGGAAATTTGGTTATCGAATTATTTTCGTAATTATGCAGCAAATTAAAAGGTAATCATAAAATAAGGATCAGTAATCTTTAATCAGCCCTAGTAAAGAAGTCTACTGTACAGACTTTTAATCGTCCAGAATGCTTAATAAAGGAACCAGTGCCTTTGGAATTGTCGCTCGTCTTCAGGTGTGCCCTGCGATAACATCCCCAAAAAAGGCAATCCTAATTTATGCATCTATACTCTATCCAACGTCATGATGGCACCAAGGGATTCTTATGGCCCAATGCATTTCTTATGGGAGAATCGGCCGCGCTGTTGCAACATTTGCATGAAAATTGAAAGTTGAACAAAATCAAATTACAATAGTTTCAGCAATCGGTAAAAATAATATCTAACAGCACAGTACAGTTAAATCATGGTTATATACTATTATGTTCGAAGGAAAAATAAAAATTTGCTTCTTTCGAGAAATTTCGGAAATGGCCGCGACTTTACTTAAGCCGATGTATTTGCGTCTACCTTTCACGAAAAACGGTCGTTTTTGGTATCAAACTCTGCCTTGTTAAATCTACTTTCCACCGAAGTAAATAGTTTTGCTGTTAATAAGATTTCTTGCAGAAATATAAGTGAATGCTGAAAAATTTCGGAAAAATGCAATGATAATGTAGTCGGCCAAGAAGTTTCGTTCTATTTCCTTGAGAAAAAACTTCCTGCGGAAAAGTTTCTGAAAAAACATCAAATTACTCGTAATTATATACGTCCATTAAAAATCTCTAAGTTCATTAGTTACCTCAAATTTATAGTAATGGTCATTTCACAAAAAACCACATAGCCATTAACTTACGTTTTTCCGATGGAGGCCTTGAGCGGACTGTGAAAAAAAAATTTCGGATGTCCATCTGTACCTTATGAAATCCAAACCAAACTCTCCTTCGAACTGTTCACTATGAATTTCTCAAAAGCACTACTGACGAGCCTTACTTAGCATTCACACCCTTAAAACAGTCACATGCAGAAGATCTAAATGAGCGTTTTATGAATCTGTTTGTCTCTCAAACGTAATCTTAATCTCTGTTTTCAGGGGGTAAGTTTCGAATTACTTCTAGAATGTTCCCTTGTATTTTTGCGAGGAGTAAACGAATCAGCACTTTCGAATTTTTCTCATTGGAATCTTATCTTATGGTGTGAGTCATCTAACTAAAGGAGAGGGTTAAGAAGTGCACACGTTGAAAATTGAGTGCAAAACACTCGTATCTTAGTGTCCCATTGATATCGATGTCGGCTCTAGGCCTGCTCTGGTACCGAAAACATCACCTTATCTGAAATCGGAGCCATATTTACGGGTATGCAGAGCTTTCGCTGAATTTATCAAGAAGTGTTTCTCTAGGACTTGCATGATGATTGGGTTTTTGTACTATTCAGCAGAAAAAATAGCTCAGAGCTAGTCATAGGACTTGACTCTTGTGGGAGGAGGATTTGAACCCCTAAAACCCCCCCTCGCTACGCCACTACGGGCAAGTATTATTACCCACTCTGAAAATCACATCCCAGTGTATAAAAAAAAAACAAATAAATATGAAGATAGTATAAGTTCTCAATCCACTCGTTTAAAGTTTTTTAAGATGAACTCAGGATATAAAATGAAACAGGGATATCCCTGGATTGATCAGCGTTACTGTACTGTGTTTTTCTAAATGTGCATAAGTGCATTGTGAAGGTCGTTGCAGTAAAAATTATAGGTTTGTGCTGGTTGAAACAGCAACGGTGACTGTCTGCAGGAAATGGATAAATCTCATTGTTTTGAGCGGTTATGCGCCATTTGCACATTTGCCCGTGCCCAAGCTTTACGGCGTAAACGCTTGCTCATGATTCCGCAAGCGCATATCTTTGCAAAACGTAAACATACTTCGTTAAAAAATCCCTTGTTCTTTTACGAGCAGGAGAGGAGAGACGGAGGTACGGGAGAAAAGAGGCCTTCCTCCTTGCGCCCCTCTCTTATAATAGATAGACTCGCCATGACGAACAGCCCAAAAAAAAAATATGAACGTGAATTTTTCTTCGTTCAGTTCACTCAATGCAGTGGCGCAGCGAGGGGGGGGGGTTTAGGGGTTCAAACCCCCCCCAAGAGTCAAGTCCTATGACTAGCTTTGTACTTTTATTTCTGCTGAAGAGTACAAACCCCCCCCCCTCGCTAAGGGGGGTTATCACGCAAATCATACAGATACACTGCTTATCATGTGTTTGCTTGATAAATTCAGCGAAAGCTTCGCGTACCCGTAAATATGGCTCCGATTTCAGTTAAGGTGATGCTTTCGGTAGCAGAGTAGACATCGATATCAATGGGGCGCAATGATACGAGTGTTTCGCACACTATGTTCAACGCGTGCACTTCTTAATCCTATCCTTTAGTTTGATAACTCACGCCATAAGATAAGATTCCCATGAGAAAAATTCGAAAGTGCTGATTTGTTTACTCCTTGAAAAAATACAAGGGAACATTCGAGAAGTAATTCGAAACTTGCACCCTGAAAACAGAGATTAAGATTACGTTTGAGAGACAAACAAATTCATTGAACGCTCAGTTAGATCTTTTGCTTGTGACTGTTTCAAGGGTGTGAATGCAAACAAAGGCTCGTGAGTAGTGCTTTTGAAAACTTCACAACAGTTCGAAGGAGAGTTTAGTTTGGATTTAATTCAGATGGACATCCAAAAATTCCTTTCACAGTTCGCTAACAGCTCGAGGCCGCTATCGGAAAAAACATAAGTTAATGGCTGTGTGTTTTTTTGTGAAATAACCATTATTAGATGCATAAATTAGGATTTTCTTATTTTAGGGCTGTTATCAGAAGACACATCTCAAGATGAGTTTAGCGACAATTGAAAAGCTAATTTTTCCTTTATTAAGCATTCTAGACGATTAAAAGTCTGCACACAGTTGACTCTTCATTACTCGGGAGGATAGAAAATATACTGATCTTTATTTTATGATTGCCTGTTAATTAGATGTATATTTAATAAAAATTTTCGCTAACCGAATTTCCGTAAACATTTGAAAAAGTATTGGAGCAATGAAAGATTTCAGTAAAAATTAATCTGCGATGATATTATTAATAATATACCATTTTCGAAGCAAATCTGTCAGCTGAAAGGTATTGTGCGCGTAAGTTACGCACATATTTATCGGAACTGTGACTTGATGACTTGAATTAAACTTGATAAACTGTTAAAACTGTGAATTAAATTCTTCAGCTTCCTTTTCAATGCAGCCAATTTTTTCTCTGGTGATAGAATCCCACGAAATGCATGACTTATCCTGTTAACCGCTTGGTCATGCAATGCCCATTCAAAATTTCAATTCGTGGAAAATATTTGTTTTCTTTGAACACTCAGTGCGTAAGACTGGATTTGCATCAGCTCTTTGCTGTTTAAACCACCTATTACTTCTAAATAATTGTAAGTTGACGTCTTCATTTTTTTCACCTTGGTATGTGACTTTAATACTGCAAGTTCAATTATAATATCAACTATAATCAAGAGTCTACTGTATTTTTTTATGAAGCCGAATTTTCAATTTTCGGTATGAGACGCATTCAATGAAATACTTAGCTAATACATAAATAACGAAATCAGGCTTAATTGTAAGCCTGGCAGAAAATTTCATCTGATATAAATGATTTTTTGTTTCTTACATAAACCTTGTACGTGCAATAAGCTGTATATATACTTCATATCATTATTTTTATACATTGATGGCGTTTTCTTGACAGGCGATATTTCAATTAAATTCCAAAATCTGCTGATGATATAGTCAAATAACGAAAGATAATGAAATAAGCATGGGCGCGCCAATGTGGGGGAACAAATGAGTGGATGTTACGTTTTATATCGCTTGCCAAAAAACCGTAGCAAATTTTTTCCTTCCCACGCTTTGCAACCTCTAGGAAGAAAGAACTCTCGAAGACTCGGAAAGTTTATATCTAAATCACTAAAAAGCTTCAGCATAGAAAAAATGAGTTTTTAATAGATATTGGACGTATCCAAACCAGAAATCCAAAGAACACACTTGTTAAGTTTCCAATTGTTCGCTTATGTAAACTACTATCTTGCAAAGTGTAATAAGTTGGCCACATAAGCGTTAAACTCCTCTAGTTTTGAAGGTATTTAGTTTTTGAAAGAATTGACATATATTGTAGTAAGTAGCGAGCATGAATATACTAGCCACTGTAAAGTAGGCATTTTTCGTTTCCATTGGTAAATCCTGGCTGCGCCACTGACTCAATGCATTTACATGTCGTAAATGTATTGTATACTAGCATAAAGAAACTTAGTGAAAATTAAACTCTCATCTCTTGCGAATAAAGTCCTTTCTCGGAATTTTCACGGGTGAATTGGAACGGGATAGACGAGAATCTGTTTTTTATTAATTTTTGAGCTTAGCGTTGATATTCATATATATATTTATTATTTTACTTATATATTGTTTCTGCATATATTTCTTTCACTTCGCATTCAATATTGTCTAGTATGTTACGATTATAACATTTTTAATGAAACTGTACTACGATGTATTTCACAGATGATTAAATACAATTCTAAAGAAAGGCCAGGGAAATCGAGATTGGATCGCATTGAATTGCTAAATTTGTATTAACAATTAAAAAAAATTTCTTTTCGTCACGATTTGGCGGAGGAGCAATTTAAACAGTAATACTAAAGCAAAGGGAAAATTTTTCATTTTATTCGACAATATAAGAAGTAAGACTAAGGCCAGATATTATATGAGTAATTGCCGTAATTTATACTTAAAATTAGATTATTTGTAATATTTAATTTAAATCCCACCTACCACGTTGTAATCGATAGTTAAAGCTTTGCCGGTATTTGAACGATGCTTAATGTAAGTACCAAAATAAATAAGTAGGTAACAAATCTGAAAATTATGTTTAATTATAATGTACTCCATGCTGCTCAACTGCAGATACGTTGAATCTTCTGATTGGTTGATAACCTGATTTGACTAGATATTATTAATATCTCAATCTGGTTCCTTATTAAAACTTAAGTTCATTACTATTTTGATTACCAGTGTTAACTGTAACTATTCCATTCTATTCTTATATCCTATACCGATACTAATACGGTTTGTAATGTGGTTTGGTTGATTTAAGTGAAGATTACGGTTCCTCCATTTTAACTATAGTTACCAAGCCTTATAGAGAAAATAATTTGAATTTCAGCGAATTCGTATCCTTCGCAGAAAAACTTCTCCTCTAAAATGTACTCCTACCAGTGCGTGTGAGTTATATGATGAGATGTTTCCTTTCCATCAGTGGCGCAGCGAGTGGGGGGGGGGTTAGGGGTTCACCCTCCCCCCCCCCCCCGAGAGGTCAGTCTCATGACTAGCTCTGTCCTTTCTTTTTCTGCTGAAATACAGAAGAGCTGATGAGTACAAAACCACAATCATCACGCAAGTTTTAGAGATACACAGTTAGTCATGTGTTTGATTGATAAATTCAGCAAAAGTTTCGCATATCCGTAAATATAGCTCCGATTAAGGTGATGTTTTCGGTAGCTGAGCAGGCCTAGAGCTGACATCGATATCAATGGGAAGCTATGATACGAATGTTTCGCACGCAATCACATTGATTTGAGAGACAAACACATTGATAAAACGCTCTGTTAGATCTTTTGCATGTGACTGTTTTAAGGGTATGATGCAAAGCTAGGCTCGTGAGTAATGCTTTTGAGAAATTCACAGTGAACAGGAGAGTTTAGTTTGGATTGCATAAGGTACAGATGGACATCCATCCCAAATTCTTTTCACAGTCCGCTAATAGCTCAAGGCAACTATCGGAAAAGGCATAAGTTAATGGCTATGTGTTTTTTTGTGAACTAACCATTATTAGATGTATAAATTAGGATTGTCTTATTTTAGGGCTGTTATCGGAAGTCACATCTCAAGATGAGTTTAGTCACAATTGCAAAGTTACTTGTTCCTTTATCAAGCATTCTGGACGATAAAAAGTTTGCACAGTGGCTCTTAATTACTCGGGATGATAAGAAATATACTGATCCTTATTTTATGATTGCCTGTGAATGTGATGTTCATTTACGAAAATTATTCGATAACCGAATTTCCGTAGACATTTGAAAAAGTATTGGAGCAATACAAGATACCAGTAAAAATTAATTTGCGATGATATCATTAATAATGTACCATTTTGGAAGCAAATCAGTCAGCTGAAAGGTATTGTGCTCGTAAGGTACGCACATATCTTTTGTAGTTGTACTCGATGACTTGAAATAAATTTGATAAACTGTTAAAACTGTGACTTATTGTAAGCCTACCAGAAAATTTCATCTGATATAAATGATTTTTTGTTTCTTATACAAACCTTTTGCAATAAGCTGTATATATATTTCATATCATTATTTTTATACATTGATTGTGTTTTCTTGGCAGGCGACATTTCAATTAAATTCCAAAATCTGCTGATCAAGTCAAAGTCTAATAACGAAAGATATTCAAATAAGCATGGGCGCGCCAATGTGGGGGATCTGATGAGTGGATGTAACGTTCGTTTTATATCGCTTGCCAAATAATCGTAACTAATTTTTTCCTTCCCACGCTTTGCAACCTCTTGGAAGAAAGAACTCTCAAAGAGTCGGAAAGTTTATATCTACAACACTAAAACACTTCAGCATAGAAAAAAATGAGTTTTTAATAGATATTGGACGTTTCCAAACCAGAAATCCAAACAACACCCATGATAAGTTTCCAATTGTTCGGTTATGTAAACCACTATATTGGAAAGTGTAATAAGTTGACTACATAAGCGTTAAAATCCTCTAGTTAATAATGCATTTAGTTTTTGAAAGAATTGACATGTATTGTAGTAAGTAGCAGGCATGAATATACTAGCTCCTGTAAGGTAGGCATTTTTCGTTTTCTAGGCAGCCTTGGACCCCCCCCCCATTAGCAAATCCTGGCTGCGCCGCTGCTTTCCATGTATATCGTGGCGAATAGTTTTAATACGTAAGAACCCGGTAGAACAAACTAAGAGTTTAAATATCGCAACGCGTACATAGAAAAAAGCCTGAGGCCACGCATGAACTTGCTTCAGTGAAAGTGAAGAGAAAATGGGAAAATCAAGAATAAAATTAGAAAATTCTCGGGGCAACGGACCAGAAATAAAGAGCCTGCCATTTACCTTAATGGCACCATAATTTATAAGAGGAGGCGTAGAACTTTTCCACCGGATAATTTTCCGGGGTTTCATATTCCTAATTTGCCATCAAGAATGATTTCAAGCAAGTGACCTGCAAGGGATTTCCGCAGTGCCCCTTTCCGCCTCCGCGAATAATCGAATTCCATAGCAAATAAATTCGTACGTGAAATGATATCTGGATCAAAAGCGATAATAATCACAAAAGAAGAAATTAATGGGCATCAGATGACTTAAAGTTAAAATTCGATTAAGTAATGAATAAACTCGAGTTTTTAGACATTTTCTTACACCGGGATTAAGAAAATGAAATAGATACTTTTGCAAGTGCAGCTTAAAACTCAAAGGAAAACAGAAGGAAAATATATATCAATATGACTGATACTCGAACCCAGGTCACTCACTTTCCGTACAGGGATCCTAAACACAAAACTACCACACCGCGACAAAATAATTCCGGAAAGGAGACTGGGTTCGAGTCCCAGAAGTATAGTTATTTTGTCTCCTGTTTCTCCTCAGGATTTCCTTACACCTATGAGTTAAAATTTGTTAATTTACGCTCAGAATGATTTCTAGTCCGCGAAGTTCAAACAAGAGTTATTGTAAGGAAAAAGGTGCGCGGGTCACATCTTAACAACTGCATGGGAAATGGCATAACTGCGATTTAGCATTTCAAATCCAGAATAATCAGAAGAGACTAGATCATATATACTGCATAATAACTATTGGAAGAAATATATTTCATCGATAAACTATCTAAGAGAATGAGGAATAATTATTTACCAGAGCCTCATTAGAAAATTCCGATGGGCATGATACCGAGGAATATTTAATTACCAGAGCCCCATTGGAAAATTACGATGAGCATGATATCAATTATATATGATTTATGAACACACAATCACAACAATTCCCTAACCGGAATAATCCGATCAGCTGGGACTCGAACCTGGGACCTTGGGGTTGAAGCCTTATCATACTATTCGGAATAGTATTACATGAAATTCCTCACGTAATGAGAGTTAGCGCGAGAACATGAGTTTGGAAGGAAAAAAAATTCTCTTCTAACACACACAGAGGAAGTAATAAGCTACGTAGTATAGACTGGTAAGCATTCAAGGAAATGAAAACGGGCAAAAATGCGTGGCGATAGTGAAACAGATGCAATAAAGGCCTTATCTTGCAGGAAGCTTTACATGAATCCAGTTTGAAGAAACCCCGTTCGTGCATGATTATTTCATCATAGCATGGTAAATTATGGAGGGACTCGTGAGGCATGTTCAATGTGTATTAGTCAGAGAGAGTTCGAGGAAATATAAATGAATCGATGATAAAACGGAAAATTCGCTTAGAAAAGTAGAAAAATATCTAAATTAGGAACTACGAGGAAGAACTATCAACGAGAGTGCTTCCCAAACTTTTCCCTTGCTGCACTCTTGAACAAACTTCGCGGTTTACCAGAGGTCGAAATTCAAAATTACGATGAGGAGGTCATTTGGAAGGTGGACACCAAGGGCTTCGAAGGGCCATGTCCCTTTTACAGATTGAAATTGATAACACTTCGTTGAAAATAATTATTACCTTTGTTGTTCTTTTTGAATTTAAAGCAAAATTTGAGGTTAAAATTCCGGTTCTAGAATTTTAGAACTAAGAACAACCATCCGAACAAAACCAAAGAAAATCCCGCGATTCTTTGAAATGTATTTTTATGTTTTTTCTTCGAATATGCTTATAATTAGCCTAAAATAAATCACGTTGTAATATTAGGAATGACTTTCATTCAATATTGAAATTTTTAAAACCTATTTCGACCAAATTCATATTTTACTCAAATTTCGCAATAGCGGGCGAATTTCTCTCGTAAGAGATACAGGGACCGATGTATTTTAGACTATGCCTTCATGATTGTGAACCAAGAATAGAATTATGTCAAATAAGTTATTGGGTCACATTTTAGGTTAAATTCCAAATTCGTATGTCTATTGGTAATAGCTTTTTAGTTCTCAAGTTATCAAGGGATTAGTTAGCATGGAAAAATGAATGAAAAATTCGAGGAAAACAATCTACCTCAAGGAAAGTATCCTCAAGGAAATTATTATAAATTATCTTTGCACATTTAATGTTCTGGCCGGGTAGCTTAGTTAAATCAGAGAAATACCGTATAGAGGAAGATCCCGGGTTAGATTCCCGGCCCTACCAAACTTTTTAAAGCTCGTTTTTCCTTTACAATCTACCTCGTCTCACAAATTAGCCTCACATAAGCCCGTGGGTTTGCACCCCTAATTTAGATGAATCATATTATAACTTCTACAATGAATCCCTCTTGTTATCGCTGAAAATTATTAGCACGAATAACGTAAAATTGGAAGCAAGGCACTTGCGAATATATTGTGGCATACCAAAGATTCACCCAGGTCAAAGTGGATGGGAAGCACTCCTCTAGAAAGTAACAAGTTCCTGCTTTCGTGGCACCCGAATTGGAGAGATGTGAAGAATCTTCCATGAAAGGCTCTCCGTCGATTCGCCCGGCGACGTACGAAACGTAAAATTTAGCCAAAATGCCGGCCGGAATAGGGCCCTAAACTTGAAAGAAGCCGCACCGATCAATAGCGCGCCCTCTCTCCATACATTTCGACTACATTTGCCCTTGAGAGGCTCGGAAGGAAGAAGCACTTGGGGATACAGCGGTTCGCTTTAAGCATCCAATCGCCTTTTGATTTCCATTCATACGAATATGCGATGACGTTTCCGTGACGAGGAAGGCCAACCGTTATAGTCACCTCGTGAACTATGGCTCGCCCTCACTCGATTGATCCCACAGAGGTTAGATTTGGAGTATCGCTGAATCGCGCAATCTGAAGGAAATCTAGTTTTATTCATAAATAACTCGTAGTGTGATAGATACGACTAAAGTTCACTCGTAGTATGATGGGTATCTAATATTACTGTAACTAAAAGCAAGTGTTGTCAGTTACCAATACTCCCTGTTAGGAACATGTGTAGTCTGTTAATTATATATGTTCTATAAAGTAAAGGTTTGACACCTCAACCAAAAGCAACCAAAATCCCTAAAGATAAAACGGCTTACATTGTTATACGATAAGTGAAATAGTTGATTCCCTAACTTAGGTAAAAGTGGAGAACGTTCTCGCAAGTGCAACACAGAAACCCTAGCAATAAAAACTTTCACAGCAATCAGCAATGAATACCTTTATTTAGCATCACTCATACTTCCATTCTGGAGAAATATACAACACTGACACAAAAATAAATGGATAATACATTTTCCTTCGTCCTGTATTGAAAGAAAAACGAAAAAACTGCGACAAGATATAGCTGCAGAAAGATTTAATACACAGGTCTGAAATTCAGTTTTGCTTTAGATTAGCGGACAGCAGATTTGAGCAGAAATTGTAATAACAAACCTCAATCTGGTACTCACTAATACTTACGTTAGTCATCATTTTAATTACCAGTGAAGCCTTAACTGTTGACTATAAACGGTTTGTTAAAGTGAAGATTACAATTCAACTCCATTTTAACAATACGCTGTAATACCCGGCATGAGTATCATAAAAAAAAGTAAAGTTCCTGGAATAGACTAAAATTCCATTACCCCGAATCAACTTCTCCACGGGTGTGTTGTGAGTAAATTAATGACGAAAACGAAAGAGATATGGCCGCCGTATTTAAATCTTTAATCACCTCCACGAGTGCCGATGCCCAATACGACAGGTTCATTCAGCGCTTTCGATTTTTCTCTTCCCTCGGACAATCGCTTTGCCAGCATGTGCTTTGCATCTACTTTAATGCTATCCATAAATTGATTCCTCATGCTTCCCCCTCTTTCCCTCCTTCTAATACCCTCCAACGGCCAATCACGCCCCAATGAGACTCCAACCCAATTCTCTCGCTTTAGATCGCTTTCATCAGCCTCCTTTCCACACCCACTCTTCTCCACCCAGTATTTTTTACTTTGTTTTTTCCCCATCTAACAATTCAATTTAACTCTTTATTTTTTCTTTTCGATGCTTGAAACTCGGGTGAATTACGACATTCTGAAGTAAATTAAGGGGCAGTTTAGGGACATCCAGAGATTCCGCGTACCAAGAGCTCAGCAATATTAAAACTCCTCTTTTTTTATAACGTAGAGAATTATGGATAGCTTTAAAAAGTCGTCTCCTCTTTCCAATTTAGGAAACAAAGCTTTGGACACTGGCCGAGAGGATTTCGAACCACGAGAGGACTATGATGCCGCATTTTTGAACAAGAACGTTACAGTAATTGTTAATAGACGCTTTTTTATGTTATTACTTGCAAACTAAAATTTTTCTACTATTTCATTAAGCTTAAACGGTTAAAAGCCGTGCGAGATAGTTTATTTATATTAAATAATGAAATTGCTCAACCAGAGATTTCGCCATTGCTAATGTGTCAGTTACTCGAATTAATTTGTCGTATTGACTCCGCAAAAATTTAATGGTTGCGTATGAAAATAGAATTTAAAATTTGATTTTTATAAACACATTAACAAGCACAGTTTAGAGGAATGATTTGCATCTATTAACAAAAAATACTCTGAACGCGAAAGTTTTGCAATTCACGAAAATTGTGCAATTCATTTGCTTGGCTATATCTATACTACAAGACAAATCAACAAAAAAACACTTGCTTAGAATTAATCCTAAACGTGTATCCCTATCGATTTCCGTCTAGCTTAAATTTCAGGAAACGTTTATATCCCATTGAATTCATAACCCATAACTGCTTACTTCTAGCTTCTAGCGAAACTGTTGCCAACTGATCTCTCTGTGCCGCGAAAACAAATTTTGGCAACAAATGTTCGTGGAAAATTGGTGTATTCACACTTTCCGCAAACAGCAAGTAAGTATGTATTTTATGTAAAATATGGGTGTGTAAAATAACTGAGCGACTGAAGTCCATCGTCGTAACCCCTTTTAAAGGTGATTTTCACAATCTCTATGCCTAAACAAGTCTAGAACTCCCATGGTGTTTCCTTAACGAACTTCGGTAATAGATTTTTGGAAAATCTTTGAAAAGATGGCATTTCTATGAGAATGATAAGGTCTGATTGTAACTTCGAGTACTAATATCATTTGCGCGCTTATGAACATTCCAAACTTCCATCTCCATATTTGTAAGGGATAAATAGCAACAATGCAAAAATTATATTTAAAAACAATAAGGAAAAAAGTTAGCCTTGAGAGAGTGGATTACATACTTATGGGAGCATTTTGGCTTCTTTAAAGACTTGCGGGTCCCAGATAATTCGCTATACCTTTAAGTATAAATAATTCATCGAAAAACCCCAGTAACTCAACAGAATAATATTTTTTCTCTTTTATCGTGGATTCCAAGTAAAACTTACTCTCTTCGACTTCAAGTTACCACGCTTTAAGACGACATGGAACTTTCAGGAATGAATTAGCGAAGAGACCACGCAGAGTTGGTCACAGTACAGCACGTTGATCGTAAACCTTGGAGGATGGACATCCTCGCCAGAGGAGAATTAATGGATAACATTCACGTGTCAAATAACAGCACTCGAGAGATAGCGCTGTTTTAAAAGTCAGATTATTGCAGATTGGATTGGAGGAGGCGGACGAATACATGATTAGGACCTGCGAAAAACCTATTGTTCGCTAAAAATAAATCAGTGCGGATATCTTGTCTGCGATTCTCGTCACGCATTGTTGGCTCCCCAACAACCTCAAAGGGGTTATTGTCCCAATTACCCCAATGCCACGTAGCCAACGGATTTAGAATTTGATTTAGAATGTTTTCGACGTCATGCCATCGCTTAATCCAACGAGGTAAGCGGTACATTTGTTGAAATGATACTTTGAAAGGATGTTTCCAAAGATACGGTGGTATTCTGAAAAATATTAGCTCCTCAGGGCAGCATCCATTCATTTAGCAACCAAACTGCCACAGTTGCCATATCAGAGAAAAAAATCATCAATCATCATCATCAAGTTGATTAAGGAATAGCTGCCATTCACATGATGATGTTGAATTTTTATTTAAGAAAACTGTATGCAAGCTGTAAAATGTAAGAAATTTTTAGATATAATGAGTTTATTATAATATTTTTGATTTATTGTACACATAGTCTATATTTATTTTTTTATAAATCTTACCGTCTATTTACTTAATTTTTGTTATATCAATGAAGAGTCGGTAACCCCGAAAATGCTTACTGTCACCTTCAGGGTGCCTATATTTCTATAATGTTCTTCATTTCAAATGTAATATAAAAAGGGAGGAATAAAAATTATTATTAAACCAATAATTGGAATGAATTAATAGATTAGATACTGATATATTGTAACGAATTACTAATTAGTATATGTGTAGCAAAAACAAAAAAAAACATAGTAGGTGATGAGGGGGATAATGAATGAATGAGAAAAAAGTCGCGATATTAGTATAGAGGGAATGTTTTAGGTGTCTTTGACTTAGGTAAGGATGGACGAAGTAGTAGAGTCGACAGAGAAAATGGCTGGGCCAAATATTGAGAGGAGAGGAACTGCTAAAGAAAGTAATATGATAGAATGCAAGGAAAACTTCTGAGGGGAAGACATAGGCAAAATAAGTCAGGTGAAGGGTGATAAGTTGCCAAGGAGCGAAGGAAATGAATGGGGAAGATTGAGGATCATAAAGCTACCGAAATGTAGAATACTTGGTTGTATGAATGTAAAGATGGTCGGAAGCAAAACGACGAAGATGGCGAACGGTGAGAATGCATTAAATGGGAACGGAGGCCGGGAAGGAGGAGGTCGAATTTGGTGAATGAAATCCTAAAGAAAAGAGCCGCACGAATCTTAAAGAGAAAAAAAGGGATCTAGGAACAGATGAATGAATCAACCTCAAGGGGGAACATAGAGATGGAATAGTATGGAGTAATGCGAATAGAAGAGGCAATCAGCGTTCGTATTAAGAAAGGGTGTGTCGTCAGCGATATGTATGTATTCTTGGTTTTTATTCGAGATGAAGGCCTGTTTTTGCAGTTCTATTAGAAATGAGACTCACAACATCCTCATTCAAGTTCTTTAGGAAGTTAAATATATCGTCCATAGTGAAACAAATTAAACGGGGTATTTAGGTTCCAAAAAATTGTTTCTATCACTTGGAGATTAAAATAAGTGGTGCTTTGCATTATTTTTACGAATCCTACGGGTAGAAAGGCAAAGAGAGATATTCAGAAGAAACGGAATAAAGATGAGAATAAAATGTTTTGATGTTATTAATTTATTTTCTTTTTATAGGGAATGATGGATAAGACATACTTTTTAAATTAAACACATATTTGTTTTTACCTTACGTAAATAAATAACCCGGGCTTACATTTTCATGCGGCAAGAGGTCAAACATTTCCCGTACAAAATTCCTCCTAGGTTTATCCCGAATCCTCAAAGATCCAACCTTCATCCTCCTCATAGAGCTTGAATCTAAATAGATAATATTGCTTGTTATTAATGCCTATATCTGAACCATTGGCGGCAAACAACTTCAGTAACGCTTTTTCAAATTAAAGCATCAACCGATTACTGCTGCAAGGCCTCAATTAAGTAACTTATGGATATGTTATCTTTTATGATCGTAATTTTTATCAAATTAAATTGATTTTTTACAATTCTTTACCTTTTGTAGTGGAATTACAGTTTTTAGGTGCGGCTTTGGCGTCTCCGAAAAATAAACCGTTTTACTCTACCGAGTGACGCTTTTGGACGTGCTGGTCCTATCTCCAAGTAAACGAGGAAAAATCCCTTCCACGCGCATTGACGCCATTTTCTGCGAATTTCGCCTTTGAGCTCCTGCTCCACATCAATCGACGGATCCAATGCTCTAATTTTCGTGTAAAGGCGATGAAGGGACTTGCTGCCGGTTGAGTGGCGTAAACATTCCCACGATGGCAATGAATGCATTTTTTGTGTTTATTTCAATTCACGGAATCAACCTATCGGATATGTTTCCATATGAGATAAGGACGTGAGATAATCACGGGAAACCTTCCCTAGAAAGAACCGTTTCATGCATAACGCGGGAAGGAACAGCGAGAGAAAATACAAACTGAAAGAAAAGGTTTATGAAAGTTCTTGAGTAGTTCAACATTTTTTGCAAGCGGTCGGGGAAATTCGGGATTTATTTTTGAGAGTACTTCACGGGAAAATATTACCCTTAACGCCACAAAATACCAACGGAATAAAATGATTAATTGAAGGCAACACGAATGTTACAAGATTAATTTGCAGCATCAATTTTGATTTTTCAAATTTTTTTTACAGGTTTTTCATTTCAAGGAACTTTAACGATCTGATGATGGATCAGGAAGGAAAAATTTTCATTTAAGCCGTATTTGATTTTATAAAGAATTTATCGTTCTTTTCGAAGATCTAAGAAATATATCAGTGACAAAATGTGAGAACCGCTGACTTATCAAAAGAAATAGCAGATATAAATACAGATTCCTACATGTATGAACATTGCTGAAGAACACGTTAAAATATACTATATGGATTCAGGTTTAATGTTATGGTACCAATTAACTTGTAAATAATCCATAACAAAATCACTGTAGGCCTACATAGCCGTACTGGCATTACTAATAGACGATACAGATTCAGGTTTAAGTTTTTGCTTTGGAATTTTTGATTTGCTAGAGATTTTTACAAGTTAAAATATGTTAGAAATATGAAGGGAAGATATCAATTCAGTAGTCATAAACAGTTTGAAACAAAATATAACTTATCTACGCAGAGATTTCCGCTTTTACAGAGAACATGAAAACCGTTCTCTCGAGTACCTTTTCATTAAACTTTGCAGAGGAATCCAGCAAAATTTAATGAAAAGGTACTCGAGATATAACTCCCCTGAACTCCCGTTTTGTTCATAGACCTCTTTGATACTAGACTTCAAACCTAGCTAACTTGAGATGAAATTAATTTTTGGGAATCATAAATTTACCACAAGCTTTGCTGAGTGAATCGCATTCATATATATTTTAGTGAAAATTCTAGAACGAGAAGAATTAGGAATAAGCACTTAATTTTGCTCCTAATCAAAGTTAATGTCGGGAATAAAGGATTTGTAAGAAGATTAATTACCATCCTTCTTTTTGATAGAAATCTATTAATTCACGATAGTTGGATTCAGACGAAGGACATTTTATTCAAGACTAAGAAATGTAGATAGATAATCAAGCAATTAGTAAATGATTATTTCAACGCCGACATATTTACATTTCGTCATGAAGTATTTAGTTATGAATATCTAATATAACTATTTACGATACAATTGGAAAGTATAACAAAAATTAATACGATAATAGTAGATATATATCATACTTATTCGATAACATTAGTAATACTTAGATTAGCAACAATAAGGATGTGAACACTTCTCAATGAAGGGATCTGTCAATGTAGAGATTTATCAGTGCATTTATCAATATGTGTATTTGTCCATGTGTGAATTTGAACGTGTGAGAATCTATCTATGAGAAAATTTCCGTAGGAGCGTCTACTTCTGTGATAATCTTTCCGTGCGGATTTTGGGTTTTGTCTTGCGCGGATATTTCCGGTAACGAAGGTAAACCGTAATAATACTGTAATGGTAGTGCACTGATTTCGTTGTATCTCAGGAAATAATTGCCTGTTGTGTCGCGAGGTTTGCGTGAAAATTAGGAAAGTTAGGAAAGCACAGCTCAAAAGGCATGGGATGCTCACGAAACGATTAAGGGAAGAGGAGGAGATTTAAATATTATCCTATAAAAGTATATATCTTGAGGTAACAACAATATTAGTCCCTCTAATTATCCCCTCACTGTAAAGTATTCAGCCTGAAGGCCGGTTGGCGTCTCATCCCCTCTCACGTAAGTTACTGAAAGCTTGCAGAGAGGAATGAGTTCACTAGGCAGGATGAGGAGTGAGGTGGTTTGCCATTGCTTTCCTCACTGAGCTAGAATACAGTAAGCGAAATGTCCACGAAGATGAAACCAATAACTCTTTGAGTAACACTTTTCTTTGCTTTCCGTAAGGCGGGACCTAGATTAGTGCAATTATTCACTCATACCTCAGTAGCTTTCATTCCATCACACCCATGATCAAGACTGTGGCAAAATTAAATTAAAGATACATTTTTCTCTACCCTGTACCAAATTAAATAAATCCATCCATCAGAATAAGGAACTAATTCTCTTCAATCGATGTTAAAATTCCATATCGTCGTCTGAAATCCTATAGACGAAGAGGTTTACCACGTCAACGTCGCAATTCCTCAAAAAGGGCTCTAAAAAAGAATATCCTCTCAACCCTGGATTAGAACCAATTTCCGTCAGAATTTCCATAAATATCTTTTAATGTAAAAAATGGAAGAAAATCAGGATTGCCAGTCACACGGGCAATAAGAATTCCTGGACCATCGATGAACCGGGAAATGACCAACGGCAGAAAATGCCCGCGTGCAACTCTGCCCCCTGCGTGCATGCGCAATGGGGAGAAAAGAGCGGAAATTTCCTCTGCGGACGCCTTCCTCTTTTCCCAGAACTATTTCGGTCCCTCTTTCAGCGTCAAGGTCACCGGAGGACGCGCTCCTTGCAACCGTCAACGGGGCCATTTCGCTCTTTACCTCGCCGCCCTATTTTTTCCTTTCGGAGCCCCTTATTTATCGGTGCTAGTGGAAATTGCCATCTTAATGTGATCCGGTAGTTGTCTCCTTGGCGCGGACCTTTTCCGCGCCGCGGAGGACTTCTGGGCACCCGAGAAACCTCGTGAAGAGTCGTAAGGATGTCGCCGTGTGAGAATTCGCATGTCGTAACGTGCGATGCGGGAGTGTATTCCAGATGCTCTTCTAATGTCAGCGAAACGTCTTCCCGTTGACTCATCTTAATTTATTCGATCTCCGTTCTTTCGATGGCTGCGACCGACTTGCGGTACGCGTCTCCGCAACGTGCTGCCGAAGATCTGCATTCCCCTGCTGAAAGAGCGGGAATCTGCGATTTTCGCACTGCTTTTGGGAGACCTATGAGGGTACTCATGAATCAACAAAATGGGAGCGAGGGAAATCTTTCGAGAAAAATAATCATCCCATATAATCAATACGAGTTAGCTGGATATCGTGGAAATCCATGACAGTAATAAAAAACCGCTCTGTACTGCCATCTTCAGTTGAAGCCATGCTTAGGACGAAAACGGTCGTGAAATAAAATTATTTGGGGAAGTTACGAAGTACAGTGTGCTTCCTTATTACTAATCATCCCAACCTTGGAAAGGCGTTTTCTAGTATTAAAACGTTTCCTAGATATGTGTTCATAAATCCTAATGTTGAATTATTATTACGCACTAATCCGAGTGGGAATTCATATAAATTATCTATTTACGAAGTGTTTCAACCCCTCCTCGATGAGGGCGCATGCTCTTTCGCCTTTATGTTGCCTACCCATACCATTCGATCCATCGATAAATACAATTTCCCTAAATATGATCTTTTAAAATTTTTGCGATATGCTCTAATTGCTGCAAAAGTCAAATTTAGTTTCATTATTCATTCGCAGACTGAATGATCTCGAGAGAAAATAGACGAGGAAAGTTACTTTTCCACATTGTTTTGTTTAGAGTGGAGGACCGCTTTGGAGACTTCATTCTTGCCTCAACTACTTGAGTAAACATCAACACGCAAGAAAACAAGTACGGCGGGTAGGAAAAGAGTGACCGAAGGATATTTCTGTATTTCTTTGGTCTCATAACCTGAAGACGGCAAGTGTCAATCGTGATAGTCTATAGAATGAAATAATAGATTGATAAAAGAACTTCTTTCGGCGAAATTGAGACTTATAAGTCTCATCTTCAATTTAATCTATACAGACATAACCTATACTTTAAATAATGTGGTACAGCATCGAATCAAGCCATACGACTACCGATCCAGAGTTCCTTATTTACCAATATTTTAATACAATATTGAATTTATAAGTGATCGTGTAGTTGTTCCAATCATAAATGTTTTAATGGCTTCAACTGATCAAAATTCGAATACTGAAAGATGTGATCAAAATTTACTTTCGAGGGAAATTTCACCTACATATCCGTATCACAAAGTGAAACTTCGAACAATTCTGGCTAAATTATGACCTCATTCTCTTTACTAAACAATCTTGCTTTCGACATAATTGAGATTTAGGTAGATGAATATGATCCAATTAAAATCAGAATTGGTGCAGTTTGGCTAACATAGAGGAACAACGGCTTCTGATCATGAGAATTTCGAGGGTAAATCAATCACGGTATTTATCAGTATCTTTTGCGAAAAATCACCAAGACTTCATGTCATACAAATATATGAACATTTTTACTTTTAATGACGATTGATGGTCATTTCCGGAGTATATGCAATAACCTTCCGCGTAAAGAGTGAAAGCCATCTAGATGACAGAAAATCTGCAAACCAACCGTTAGAAGAATAATCATAGACAGGAATATGGGAAGAAATCGCGTTTCATGCAAAATTTTATCAGAGCATCTCATTCAAGGGCACTTGGTGCCAGGGATGTACTATTTTGGCGGAAACAAGTAAACCTGTTGGGGTATGCCTATCACCGATCCTCGGAATCTTAAGTCCTCACTAGTAGATAAAATTATTCGGGTTGTCGCATAGCTTGGTTGTACTTCGTCAGCGATATGTTAGCCGTTAACATACATAAGATTCTACATTACGAAATCTTTCGATAGTTTGGCCATATCCTGCGTTCGCTATCTCCTCCAATATCGCCTACTAAGCAAGCATTTACGTTATCATTACAGCTGCCCATATTTACATTATACGTGGATCTACCAGCCCCAAATTGTACTCTCCTTCCAAATCGCGGACATAACGTCACAGTCTGACAGCTACACCAATCTTCCCTATCAAGACCGATGACAAACCTGAATCTTGCGCGCGGAATAGGAATATATGGGTCGAACATTCAGCGCCATTCCGTTAGATGCTTCGAAAGCCACTTCATCGGCACCCCCATACCTTCCACACGTCTGCGGCGCCAACAGGCCGGCATGCAGGCAGTGACTAAACGCGAATTTTTTCCGGCGAAACGCCGCGTCCTCGTGTTAAAATCGCGATTTCGCTCGAAGTTTCGCCGTTCGGAAGGCGTCCTCACGCTGCGAATCTCGCATCGGTTCGTGGAAAATCCCCACCCCAATTCTTCACCTCCTTATCTCATCCAACCCCCACGATGCACTTTCATTTCCTCTCTCCCCCCCATGGTTAAGCCAGCAGTCCCTCCCCTACTCCTCCATGGGCTCCCCACGCCATTCCCGACTAGCCATTCTCCCTCGCCCCATCCCCTCGGGTAACCTCTCTTTCCTTCGTCCCATCCTCCCCCTTTCCCCCCTCTTTCCGTTGCCCTGACTGCTTAGGGAGGTTGCGAGGTGAGGGTCCCACCGACCGAGTCCCACCTGGCGGCAAGAGAGGGCACCACTTATCGGTCGAGCACGCGAAACCCGAGCGGAACCGGAATGAAAATCCTCGGTGGTCGTCGCAAAGCGGGAATTAGCGAGGGAATAATCGCGACCGTTAGCGGGTTTTGGTCCGATTAAAAATTTGGGGGAAGCGTCGGCAGAGAGACGTTTGTGGGAAAGAGGAGATAGCGCAGCTGCCGTGGGAAACGCTGATCCAAGGTTAATGTTATCTCCGTGGACGTTTCTAGAAGTCCAACCTGAAGAAGAGCCGAGAAATGGTGCCAGAGTTACCGATGTTCTAAGTCCGTGGAAGATTTCGAAGCGCACCACGCCGTTGATTTCGATATCCGGAAGGTTAACGACCGTCTCCTTTTTCTCTATACATGCTCTTTCTTCACCGATTCCATCCAGCGAAGAAGTTTTCCCCGAGCGAAATACGCATCCCCGGCGAAGTCTTTGAATAAGTCCCATTGGCCTTGGTGGTCTCAGGATAATAAATCGATCAGCGTCAGTATACGCGCGGAATAAACTTTAAAGCATCAGGGACTGATTGCTTTTGTGGGAATCTAATTGGATTGGCCTCGATTAAGGTGTGAGGCAGTTTCCGGATTTCCATTGCCTCTTCCGGTGTCCCGAGAATGCTTATCGGGACCCTTTGATGTCCTTGTAATTTTTTTGGGCACTGCTGGAATGAATATATCTATAAACCGATGAAAATATCCAAATACTTAATTGATACTTATAGGTTGCGTGAGCGCATGCACGACCCTAAAAACAAGAGATTTCTGACAAAATATAAGTATCAAATTTATAATGTAATCGTCAATGTTAATTATTTCAACTTTGTGCAAACGATAGACATAGCGCGAAGATGTTTCAATACTCTAATATAATTTTTTTTTTATTTTTACAAGTAAAAATAAATAAAAAGGTTACTGGTACGCATCTACAAGTTAAAAGGCGCTAAAAAACAACGACCGGTTTCGGCACGTTCGGCCATCATCAAGTGTTGTAACAGGATACACAAAATTATATAATATTAATAATATAAACTTTATAATATATAGTTTTGTGTATCCTGTTACAACACCTGATGATGGCCGAATGTGCCGAAACCGTTCAATGTTTTTAGCGTCTTTTTAACTTGTGGATGTGTACCAGTAACTTTTTATTTAGTTTTACTTGTAAAAATAAATTAATTTTGTCATGGAAATGAACTCCCACTCTGTGAAGCCTGAACTTATTGAGTTTACTCTAATATACATTCGTGACTGAAATGTTCTTGTCCTGGATACCTCTGGGAATACGAAGTAAATTTCCCGCTTTCGTACCATCGTTCTCAGTAATCTTGAGCCACGATACTGATTTATGCGTTAACTATGATAGCGAAAGAAAACTAAAGAAACGCAAACTAAAGATCATTATCAGTCAATTAAAGTCGAGATTCCAGAAACTCGCGAAAAGTAGCTTCCCCGACACCACCTTCAAAAGAATACCCAATTAAATCTATATAAACTCGGATCGATAGCGACAACGACACAGCCTCGTGCTAAACGTCACCTCCGGATAAACGAAAAGAACCATGTTATCTCCCGCGAGACAAGCCTTTGGGTGGCAGTGGGTGCGGGGGACCACGGGTTAATTCCCCACCCCGGAAACTAGCACCCACTCGCGACCGCATTTCTATCCGATTAATCGACAACTCCAATCTACTCGATTATCGCCCGCATTTCGCTCCCTGCCGAATTGGGCTTCCGTTTCCCCCAGCGACTAAATCATCCCCGCGCAGGTGTTTCGGGCAGCGAACGTGCACCCTCAGAAGAACGGCCGTGGGCTGAGCAAACATGAGGGAAAACAACTTGGGGCGCGCGAGACGAATTCCAGCGATCGCTACGAAAACTCGAGATCATGAAAGGCACCGCTCGACAACGAGAGCGTTTATGCAGCGAGCGATGCGCGTAAAGGAAAGATTACGAGTGAAAACTCGACATGAGCGGGACGTGGGACCAGGAAGGACCGATAGGGAACGAGGTGGAGAGAGTGTGGGAAGTAGGTTGCAGAGCGAACTCGCGGTGCAGTAACGGATGCCGAGGAAGTCGAAATGCCAGGTCGAAAGGGAAAAGAAGGGACCAAGACGCGGTGGATATGCCACGGGAAGAGTCGCCGAGGAGGAGCAGCGATGTGACCCGACAACTCAGAGAGCGACAGCTCATCGCGCGATTTATTTATTATTAAATATATCATGAATGACTTATTAACTAGTTCAATCAATAAAATCGGTACTAACACTACTGCTCCATGATTCAAAATTTTATTTTATTATTGAATACATCATGAATAACTTCTCAAGTATTTTAATCAATAAAACCGGAACAAAGACTACTGCTCAATGGTTAAAATTTTATATTATTTCAATTGTCGTAGCGATCAGTTATTCGCGCAATGAACTGCCGCCCGGTCAGTTGTCGCACGGTGAGACGTCGGGTCCGATGAATTGTCGCTCTCTGAGTTGGCACGGAAGCGAGCAGTGAATAGGTCACCGCGATGTACTGGGAGACTCCGCATCGAAAGATATCGATATATGCGTCAATTATGATCCCAAAATGATTCGGTCCCCTGAAGGAAGTTCGCCTCCTTCCTTTCCGAGACCCGTAGCTCATCATTAAAATGATTCAGTCGTGCGATTCGACAAAATGGTCGCTAGTAAATTACCACTAACTCCACAGGTTTCATGGCGCCTCGTTGTTCCTTGTTTCTCTGACACAGCTTATCGGCCTCGACCATGGTTAACCTCGCCGAAAGTCGACGAAAAAAGAGACGCTAAGCGTATACCCTGCAGATAGTCTACGATGACGTATTGGCGCAGAGTGAAACATCCTCGCTCTGCCTTATCTTAAGTACGCTTTTTATTAACCAAGGTAAAAATAGTCGGTGAAGTCACCGAGACTAATGCATAAATATTTTCTTTCCTTAGTCAGCCCTAACTTATCAGAGGTCGCGAGATGACGGTGGTGCTTATATTTTCCCTGATAATGTCGACTTGAACTTATCGAGACTAAAAGGCGGTACAATTCAACCACTATTCTTTCAGAGGATTACGGTAATTGATTATACAGTAATCGCTGTCGGGAATCTAGCTCAAAAATAATACGCTTTCTACTCTAAAGCTCCTGTTTTTCGTACCGTTCAAGTGACTTTTGGCTTCCTTAAAGTCTGTATCGACATTCCCTGAGACGTCGTCCTTTCCAAGGACCCTCTCAGTCGCTAGATCCTGGTCAGTCGGGCACTTTCGACTTCCCCGAGTAAAGGGATGTGAAAAGGAATGCGAATTGAGATGAACTGGGAGAGAAGAGAGCCGAAGGAATAAAACGTGTATATAAGGGAATGGGAACTGGTTCCGTGGAGGGAGGTGAGGAGGCAAGGAAGGAGGCTTCCAAGAGAAGAGAGAGTGTTTTGTACCTCGCGGTGGAGTGGGAAGAGGAGAGGGCAAGGAAGCACCAGAAGAAACGGTGCAATAAGGGTGTAGCACGGGTCGAGGGGTGAGGAAAAAGGGTTACGACGGTGACACGAAAGATTGGGATGGCATGGGGTCGAGCGCGAGGGACTTCAAACATGGGGGTGGTAATAATAAAAAACAGAGAGAGACGCCGAGAGTGTGGCGGGAGAGAGAGACAACCATCCCTCCCCCGCACACCCCCTGGAAAAAGTTCGTCAACCTCACCCCCTACTCTGTTAGTTGCTCAAGAGGTTGGCGGCCATCTGAGAGTATAGTGTGGGCGGCAAGGGCAAAGCGGATGGATGAGTTGAACGGGGTAGGGGCGGGCAAAGATGGGGGACGCGAAGCGGGGGAGGGCTGCGGGGTGCGGCGAAGGGGGGAACCCGCCTCGGGAAGGGGGAAGAGGGGTTCGGAGGACGAGGGGAAGAGAGGAAAGGAAGGGAGAGAAGGGGCAGAGCCGTCAGTGGAGCAGCGAGGGGAGGGCCCCTGGAATGGGGGAGGAAGAGGGATGGGTCGGGCGGCTGCGCTGGCTGCACTGCCGGGGCCATTCGAAACGGGCCGGGAATCGTAGGGTCACGGAGGGGAAGGGGAGGGGGAGGTTACCCTTTTTCCAGAAGGGTGTGAGGGCAGGGGGGTGGGAAGTAGCGAGAGAATGATAGGGAGGGTGGGAGGGGACTGGCTCTATTTGCGTGCACGCGTGCTAAGAGGGGGGGATAAAGTGGTTGCCCTCCTACAAAAGGAGGAATGGTGGGCCCGCTGCCGCGGCCTATCCCGAAGAAAAAGGGACTTGACTCATCTAGCCTCAGTTTGTAGCAGCTGCCCCGACTCCTTTTCCATGTGGCCCACCCTCCCGGTGTTCGGATTTCTCTACTGATTTCTGCAAAGCCGACGACGTCGTAACGGACGAGGGATTCGCGCCCGATGTTCGCGGATGGCCGGTATTCGAGCCAATTCCATCGCTTTGGGGAACGTTTCCCTCAGTTGACGACTTCTGCGCTCTGCCGGTCCAACTGGGTGATCACGTGACGAATTCAGCACGTGCCTGATTTTCTGGAAATTTCCCACGGCAACGCTCTGGAAATTTCCGCCAGTTCTGGAAATTATTCAATTCTAAATCGGTTTGCGATGGCTGTGCGCAGATGCAGGAAACAGTTTTCTTTACGAAATTTAATTCTCGAAGTCGTGGATTTAATTTCTGTTGAAAAACGGTAGGCGATACTCTTAACGTAAACGCGTCTCTGATCGATGTTTGTGTGCTCGAATTTCTCAAACTACGTGGCATCTTTATGCAAGTTTCAAACTCGAAGAACGTTTTTCGCGGAATACTCGATCTCTGGCATACCTCACCAAGCGACGAAGTTGCGCTACAAGCTGTTGAGTAGTGTTTGACGAAAGAGCGACGTCACCTGCTCTTGGATGTGTAGTGGCTGACTTTAGGTTGAGCAACGGCTTCGTTTACTCATTGTTCCTGAAGGCCATTCTAATTTTATTTTGTGATTTTTCCTCTATTCATAAGCTCCCTGGTAGTTCGCCTCTTTTCTTTGTACACTACCACAAACACGTCGGTCGACACTGACCTTGACCGCTCACATTTACCAGCCATTTTTATTCAGTAGTGAGCAATAGACTTAGAACCTGTAAGTGTATCGAAATTCAGGAAGAGGATTAACATTTCTCTCATCCATTCTGTCTTTCATTGAAGAATAAAGCTAGGGGTTAGATCGGCGGCGTATAATTTAGAAATTACACTCTTCCCATTTAGCGGTTTTTGGGTATCAGATTTCAAACCCTTCTGTTCTTTGATTCGCTAGGAGAAACACAGGCACGCTCGGGCCTAACCTCGCCAAATAAAGGTCAAATAATGACAATAATTAGTTCTGATGTTCCTTGAGATTTTAATCAATTTAATTTCACTGTTGCTCATATTTCAATCCCTAGCAATGAATACCAAAACTCAAGAACTCATTCTGATGATGTGTAAGTAACATATAGCAGTGAAAGGTGGAATTTACGCGGGACATGCAATTCCACGTATCAAAATATGTAAGTACAAATCTACCATCGTACTGCAAATTTGAGGAGAATCAGGCTAATTCGCTTCATTATACGAACGGCCTCTGGGGAAATGATTATTTTCAACCGGTAGAAACGCATATCTGGGGAAAGAGTCAACTACAATTTTGGCAACTCCGCTATCTGACACGGAATGGCAACATCAGTTCACGGAGACCTACCACTACAAGCTAATCTACGCTTTTCTCAAATTTATCCGCCAAAAAGAAGAAGAGGGAATGGATTTACCATTCATCTCCGGCAACTAAGAACGTCCACGAGGACTCCAAAGTGATTTATGGAAACGAAGGCAGCTTTCGGACGCCCAATTTAATGCTCGCTTGTGACAGAAAGTCGGACGGGATAGGAGGATACGCGCCGTCTCGATCGCACGTCGCGGGGATCGCAGGAGAGCTCGCCGAGGACAGATGGCGAATGTCACCGCGTTCTACGTGATGCATCGTGCTGAAAATGGGAGAAAAACCTTGGACCGCGCAAGAAACGGCCGCTGGTTGCCGTGTCCTGGCAATCGATTCCGCCATTCCCTTGTTTTCTCCAAGCCTTCCTCTATCAGGATTGGAAGAGGGAGTGAATTAATGTTTCAGAGTTAAGTCCTCGAAGGCGAAGCTGAATAATTTCTCGAGAGTTTTCGTTCGCCTGGACGCGTCGATGAGAGCCATCGATCACCTTCGCGAAAAATCGAAAAGACTCTTTTAAAGAGTTGGAGGAGGATGTCAAAGTGAACGAGGAAATGAGTTCGATGGGCGTTCCTCGAAGACCGATAAGATGCCGACGCTTTGAGATAAACAGGACCAAGAACGCCCAAGTGTCCGCTCGAGAGGGATTTTTTTCCTTCTGAAAGCAGTTCGATGAGCCGTGGCAGTGCTTTTTAGCCTTTTGTTCTTTTAGGCGCATTACCTTCTAAACAGATACTAGCTTACTTTGTGCTTTTAAGGGCCTCTCAGCTTTTCAGGCGTTGGATTTTTCCTCTTCAGCCTCCCTCTATTATTACAGTCTTCATCTTCTAAACCTCTATCACTCAAAATTATGGTTACTATTTCTTCCCCCACGTTCTCCTAGGACGTTCATTTTTCCTCGACTCCGGATGGCCATTCAGACAAAGCTTGGTCATCTTTCCTCCTCCACTCTTAGACCATGGCCATGCCACTCTGCTCTTCTCGGGATTTTCTATATCACCGATACATTTCTTGTCTAACATCTTCATACATATAGCTTTTTCCTTTGTAACTCTAGTTTCAATTTAAGCAATACTTACGTAGCATCAAGTCGATAGAAGCCAGTCACAAGTCGAAAGAATTGAGTCGAATGAGCAAATCTAATATGCATATTTTTATGTTGTCCAGGGTTGGTCTAAAATGTCGCTTGTAAGAAAGAAGATTTCGGGTAATTACTTACGCTCGGGCAGCGTAGCGCCTTCATTATCACTCATTAAGCGTTTAAAGTACCATACTTTATGAATTAAATTCCTTCATAGCGATTTCAAAGATCAATTTTTTTTTGTTTGAGCACTTTATTCCCACGCTTGACCTAAAAATGTAATAAGGAGCGATCACCTACTTCTGGTATCTACATAGTCAGAAATGCGTTTCTCGGTCACTTTTAAGAACATTTCGAATTAACTAGATAATGTATGCAAATCGCTTATTGTCTTTCCACTTCAATTTCGAGTTGAATCGACCTCCTTTATGATTGATGGGGAAAGAAGAAAGAGGGTTCCGAGGATATATATTCCCGAGGTAAACAATATCAGTGAGATTTACATAAATATTTAGTCAGGAGAGGGCTCTAATAAATGATAGTTGGTTTTGAATATTGTATACATCTTTTATTTACAACTAGCAAATACGCCTTGCTTCATTATTCGCAAATGAAATGAAGTGCAGCTGATTTAATATTTACGGTCAAGTCTTATTCGATTCGAATCTTTGTCGTCAAAGTCCGATTATAAACCGAATGAAATCGCGAATTTTCCTGGAACTTTATTCCTGACATATTCTCAGCTACAATTTGCACAACAAGGTTTACAACTTCGATCAGCTCTCGTTTTAGAAGAAAAATGCGTATTGCTAATTAAAAATATAAAGGATGCTTCTGCCAACTCCTTCTGAATGACAAAATATTTCGTAATTCCTTACATTACAAACATTAAGAACTCAAGGAGATCCTGCGGTTAAACAACAGTTTTCTTGCGGTGCGTTGGTTGAATAACTCCGAGATAACAGGGGAATGGATAGATGTCGATCTGCCATTGTAGGTACGGCTTGATTTGGGATTAGGTATATGTTAGCGAAAAAGAAGCTTTATTTGAGGATACATAAGCAATTTCTTCCGTTTCATAGAAGCCTGCATCAGAAATTTACGTTTCTCGCTTACGCATGAATAATTTCCTATGGAAGATCTATGAACTAGATAAACAATTTATTAATTATGAACGTTTTTGAAAAATTCTGACTTGTGTCAGCGAATTTAGCGCGCACGATATGAAATAATTTTTATTTTCTTTACTTCCGGACTATAGAGAGGGTAGTTTGTTCGTCTTAGGTGATTGCGGTCCTCGGTTTGATTTCCGATGAGATCTATCTGTGCGAAACAAATTTTGCTGTCAAATTCCTTTAAATAAATTTTAATATAAATTTTCTTGTAAGTTTGGATGAGAAAAGTTTAGGTAAAACTTATGTGAAACTTAAGACCTTACTAAGGGGGATTTATGGGGTTCAAACCCCATCAATAGTTAGGTTTGGAAGAATGTGAAACCACAAAGAATGCTCACGTAAAAATGTGCCGCGCTTAATTACCATAAATAAAGTAGGACTACGATAACTAAATTTAGACAAAAAATACCGAGATAAGAAGAATGTAATTATAGTTGCTTCAGATAAAAATCAATTTTGTTAGTAAAACCGTGCGGGTATTTGCTTCTTCATCACACCGTAGGGTGATTAGTCTTGCTCCTAAAATTTAGTCAAATTATCGATCTCCAAATAGTCTGATCCCCCAATAGACAAATCCTGGCTTCGCCCCAGCTCGACACAACAAAGCAATGCTACTTTAAGAAAGGAAGAATGAAAAATTTCTTTTCTGTGCCTCGCGGATATTTTTCTACCGCCAATTTAAGAAGCAACCACCGCTACACTTCAGCAAGTATGATTGTAAAGGAAATTTTTCTATTTGACAAACAGCGTCGATTGCGTTGATATTATTTAATTATAAAAAGAATCCTAATATTGCTCACGACCGTAACAAATGATATGCTCACTAATAAATAAATAAACATAAAAATAAACGTGCACAATTGTCTAATATTTTAAGTAGAAAATCATCCCCGAAACATCACTAACAAGTAAAGAAAAAAGATTTCAGAAACAGCAAAAAATAGGCCCAGATACGTCGTTTAAAGTAAGTTCAAATCAAATATACAATTGAGATGAGACATCTTAGTTGTTCTTAAATCTTAGAAATATATTTCAAAATACAGTAGAGATACAGAAACACGAAAATCATTAAACCCAGATACACCGTTTAAAGTTAGAATAAAAACTATAATCGAAATGAGACATCTTAGCAGTTCTTAAATCTTATGCATTCATTCCAAAAAAGTAGAAATATTTAAACGATAGTTCTGTAAGGGGAAACGTGCGGTGCAGATGCACTTTATAGGCGGTAATACGGGTTACGTTAAACACGAAATTTATAATGAAATTTTAATCGTTTTCAATTCAATCTATAAAGTAGTTATAACGAAAATCTAATCATTTTGATTTGAAATTGTTTTCCACAAATTGTCGCCTGAGAACTTAGATTTTATCGAAAATAAAATATCATTAACCATCGTTATCATCATCGTTAACAGAAACGACCAGAGTAGTTTTGTTTTCAATTTTTTATGTAGGTAATCGTGGATATTATTTGAAACAACAATGAATGAAAGGATACCAAATACAACACGGCGTCTTTACTTAGACGCCGAAGACACACACAACTGACCCTACGTAACAAAAGATCTTAAAGGCGGATTCATTCGCGAGAGTTTTTTTAATTCTGCAGATTAAAGCAGATGCCCACTTTACCTCTTCGAACGAGAAGATTTCCACCATTGAACGGGGCGCTAAAGCCTCCACGAGAAGGCCACATCGGAACTTAATAACTAGGATGAAAATAAACCCGGAACTTCTCCTCTCTCTAGGACGGAAAAAGGGGGAAATACGCATAAAAATAAGATAGAGTCCTTAGATAGAGTGAGCTAATAATAGCCACAGTGACACGGAACATGAAACATGCGGATGGTGGAGACTGGAACGAGGAAAAAGCGTATGAAATGGTGGGGAAAATTCCTCGAGATAATACCCGCGATTCCCAAAGGAATAAAACCGTGGTGGAGGGACCCTCCACGGAGCATTCCTCCATCTGAAAGGGGAGGACAAGGTAGCTCCACCTCAGATCTGGTTGAAATTTGGCAGGGAGATAGTTCTCAATGCGATATTCACGAATCACCCCTTTGGAGAATAGCATATCTACGGTTTATCAGGAAAACCGCCTTTTATTTTGCGTATGTGTCGTGTATCAGCCGACTGATAGCCTACTCGGTAAGAGAAAGAAAATTTGGAGCACGGCTGTTAAATAATAAGAGGTTTAAAATCTCCAATAGCCGTCTTTGTCGGCGTTTCTCGTCTCATTCACTGGTATTCGGAGAAAAAAAAGTAAGGACACCGCACTTTTTAAGAACAACCAATATGCATTTCCAAAGCATTACTTTCATCTTCAGGAGTAATTAGGTACCTTAAAAAGTGTGGTGTCATGTTCTCTCCGAATACCGGTGAATGAGACGAGGAACGCCGACAAAGACGGCTATTGGAGATTTTTAACCTCTAATACTCGGTGAGATACTCGGATCCGGCGGAAAGGCTCCCATGTTCGATCCCTGCTCGTCCACTTTTTTCTGTCTTTAGTTTACATTTTTTTCTCCTACAGATTATCCTGCAAAGCAATGTAGATGATTAATGGCTGTTTAATGTCCTGTATTTGTAGGATTTAATGCAAATACGCAAAATAAAAGACGGTTTTCGGTTTGACGGTTATCCGGTCTGAGCGGATAGCGAGCTAACCTTACAACCCGGGTTCTAATCCTTGTTAGGACATGGTTGTTTGTGTACATAAAAATGGATAGTTGTAAGATTGGTCTCTCAAGACTAAAATTCGGCAATAAATTAGTCGTTATCATAGGTAATAAAATTGTTTTCCGGATAAACCGAAGGTTTGCTAAATCCAAAAAGGGGGTGATTCGTAAGAACTATCCTCCTGCCAAATTTCAACCAGATCTGAGGTACAGCTACCGCGTCCTCCCCTTGTGAGTGAGAAGAAATTTCGTTGCTCTAATGGAAACCATAGCGGGAAAACAGAATCCCTTGCAATCTGTGGCTTCGCCTTTGCATTGGCTCGTCTCGCCTTCAGCCTCGGCAATCGATGACCCAAGCGTCTTGTCTCTGGATTCAAGGTCTGTCTGTTATTCACAGAAGAGCGGGAGAATGCCGGAAGTAGGGATCTTTACGTACCATAGAATTTCGACGATGGATGAGCTGCGGTACGTGGAGGGCAGATGGTGACGCCGATGGGGTTATGAGACTCAGGGAAATTTCGTGGACCACGAAATATTAGAGGAGTATAAGAGGGGACGGGTATTAGGAAGGGATCCCGGATACAGATCTACCATCTCTCGTTTTCTAAACCTTTCAGATATAAGTAGACCATATTATATATAGTACTAGCTGAAATGCCCGTTGATTCTCAACGGAGAAATTTAAATTAATAAATACTATTGTTACAGTCTTGGTCGTAACTCATGCATCAAAAGTTTTGGTAGATAGCTAATGCCAGGCTATAATTATTTCCAAACCAATAAACAAAGAAAATGAAGTTATAATTAAGTCTACAAAGTCACCTAAATATTCAATCTCATATCCTTTGAATGTACACTTTCTTCGAAAAGATAAAAACCATTTAAAGATTATAAAAAATATATTCGAAGATCAAATTAGGATAAACAGTACCACCTATTAGGAGAAATTTTTAGAAAGGAAAAATTGGTTCTTGGAAACGATGATTAAACACAAATAACAGAAATATGTTGTATATCACTCTAAAACCACCGATGAATATTCTTTGCAGAAATTAAGTCTATTATGTAGCTGACTTGTACCCCAATACTAAAATGCGTAAATTAAACACGAAGCTCATCAAATAACACAAATGCAATCACAATGCCAAAACAAAACCAAAGATTAAACATCGATAGCAGAATGATAGTAAATGCATAAGAATTGGAAGCACTTTAAAAAACCACAATGAATAACTTTTTTATTCTGCGTATAACAAAGCATATACTTGCTTTACCTTTTCAATTAAGGAATACGATATTGGAGATTTGCTACAGCTTTACAAATCGCCGTTTAACTCCAACACTGAATATGGGAAATCTTTACGATATTAACGAAGTCCATTTTCGTCAATCGCTAAATATTTATCAATTTAAATTGATAAGTTGTAATACTTAATGCAGAAGATTATATTAAAAACATACAAAACAGGTTTTTCATACGAATTCAGTTGTATTGATCGAGAGAAAGCGATTTCATCTAACAAACTACTATAAACCCATTTATCCCACGAAATAGTCAGTAAACCATTACGTTGGTATAAATAAAACTTGGTTGCTACAGACGCTTCTATAAAATTCATAATCTTTCTTAAATACTGGTATTCGTATGTTTGCACGCTCGGTTCTCCACAGTATAGTTCATAGCTACAGTTACTAATATCTCCTAAAATTTCTCCCTCTTCATATAATCTAACACTTATTCTTAACATTGATTTGAAGTAAGCATATTTTCTCAATGTGTTCTTTCGGATAAATACATGAGCTGGGGACTCAACAATCGCCTTGATCGTCAGGGGGATGGGTTGTTTACGACCTCAAAATTTCGATAAGGCATTCACGTACTTTATCAAAAGTGCGCAATTTCGAATCGAAAACGATAATCCACGACTAATTTAAGAATTATTATTCTATTTTCCTTCTCTTGGTGCTTGATTCGACTTTCTAGGAACAATTATTTTTAATTTAATTTTGCAAAAGAAATGAGCCCTACAGCGTAAAATATTACCTCTACCTATATTTCTTGTGGAAACATTTTGACCCGCCTGGGTTCGAACCGTGGACTTTAGGAAAATAAAAATTAGCCTGCGCGGGGTCGACTTTTAATAATGTTGAAAATTTCAAAGTTTTGCGACTCTCGGTTCTCGAGTTTTTAGCGAACATACATACACACATACCCACACACTGTTTTATATTACAGATGTATATACTACTATACCATATTAGGTTCGGCATATGGCCTCGTAGTAACAAAAAAGTACAATAAATTCAGGGTGTTCTGGCCGAATATTGTGTAACGCCATCTCGAATAAATCAACATAAGGTTCTTCTTAGTTTTACACAAATTTAATTTTTAAAAACAATCTAATTTTCTTCTATAAATATTAAAATGAAATTTGTGGAAAACGAAGAATTTTCTTAATTTATTTATTGAGAACGAACTATTCAAGCCATGCCAGGGGATTATAATTACTATTTTTAAATCGATCAATCAATTATTATTTTATGACCTTTAATCAAGCGAGGTTAGACGCGAATGAGTCACTCTTCTACCTAGCCTCATATGTCATTTATACATATGTGTCTGTAAAATAAAACGTACGTAAAAGAAAAAGAAGATAAAAAAGAGACGAAGGGAATGATTTTGTATGTAGGAAAAATCCAAAGCCAAAAGTTGATAGAGAAATAACCGGAGATTAATATGAATTTTCTTACGCAAATATAACAGATAATGAACTTAAATGCAAATAACCATTTCCTTTTTAAGATATGCTAATTATGTGCTTAGATAATTCGCATTACTCCTCCAAACATTTCTATCCTTGTAAACTATCTGATACATGGTTACATTGAGGAAAAGGGAAAGCTAGCTCACACCTCGTCTTGCCTAATTAATCTCATTCCTCATCCTAAGCTCTTGATATCTTATAGTTAGAGATTCTGTGACTTACAACTTTATAGAATTCGATTTCATTATGTAAATTCTGTTCTTCTTTCATTACATACATGATTTTTTTACCTTTCGGTATACTCCCGTGTCTTAAAAATCCCTATTCAATGTGTGTGCTATCAATCTCGCTCTTTTTTTCTTTCCGACTATTCATTCACCATATTCAACCAGTATATAATGTTATAAAGATTAATAAATAATAAATTTAAAATTAACATTGATAAAATAAAGAAATTATTCACAAATTAGAATTTAAATCAGTGCTGGAGTCGGATCGATAGGGCATGAGAGTTCGTAATTAATTAAATTAATTTGTGCTGCAAAAATTCCAACTCGTATTTATTTGTCATCATTCTAATAACTGATTACATTTTATGTGACATGCGTTAATGTTAATTTCGAATCAAATTAATTTAACGCTGTTACAAAAATAAGTAATGAAATATTTTCTGTAAGCCGTTTTAAACATCATCGCTACATGGGCATTCAAATACACACGACTAGGTCTGTATCGATAATAAAAAATCTCGAATGTGACCCTAAAATTAAAGTAGATCTCCTGCGATCCGAATGGGATTCGCATTCAAGTTCCGTTCCTACATCGACTCGAAATGCTTTTCCGAGCCCCCAATTCCATCGCGCGCTATTCTTTCCGACTGCTGAATGTCAAATCCAACGATATCTGGAGCGAACGGCAAAAATTCTCAAACGGCGAGCCAACCTTTTTTGCCCGAACGAAACTCGTCGGCATCCTACGGAGAAGAAATCTTTTTCACTTGGTTTCTCAGATAAGAACGGATCTTAAACACTTGCCTTTGATACCAAATTGCAGTCACAATGAGAGTAACAAAAATTTTCATTTAGGATATTAGAGATTATTTTAAATTCATAAAATTTTTAAACATAAAGAAATATTTTAGGTGCCCATAATTTCTTCACATATCCTCCTAAGGAAATGATGAGGTTGGCTTTTTAATTAGCTCTTTACTCTAATGAGATTGATGATTAAATCTGAGGAAGTTGGAGCGGTTTATGCAAAATTATTCGCCGAAGTTATCTATTCTATTTTCGGAACTTCCTGATAGCTTATTAGCAATCAAAAAATTATAATTTTGCTTCGACTTCACAAAATGACTAATTCTTTTCGTAAGTTATACAAATTTGCTCTTTCAGTTCGACGAATTCTCTTATTAGCTTTCTTTATTCTTGAGAAAGATTCCCCTCCATTACTCTAAATCTTTCTCATAATTGTATTTAATAGAGGCATTAATGATAATTACTTACTCAATAAGAAAGACTTTTTCCACATTTACCATGTGGAAAAATAGTCTTTCTTGTAGATGATAGCTTTCCACGAATTTTCACCTTCCACTATCGATTTCATATTATCATAGCCTTATTAGGGAAAATTTTCTCGTATATATAACACGTACTTAACCTGTGAAGACTACATACATGGTTCTCAGAATATTTCTTGTATTTTCAGGAATAAAAATTTTTCCTCAGGCTACCATTTAAGACTGAGATTGCCATGTCTTGAGTAAAGACGGTGCCACAACATCCATTACTGTTATCAAACACATAGCTGTTTCCTTAGTCATTTATTTGTTTTTCAAAAAAATATGATTCACACTTAGGAAGGAAACAGTAGATGTCTAGATTTAGTTTCCCATACGCAATTCAGTCATGCATATTGTTTTGCATAAACTTCATCGTGACAAAAATGACGTACGCAAGATTTATTTCGCTGGGAAAACATACCAATTATCTTTTATTGACATTTTTTTCAATACTGGGAATTTTCCGCTCCCAAGACTGCAGATTTCTTTAAAGAAAGAGCTCAAGTTAATTGTAACATGAATGAATAATGTAACTATATACTGACATAATGTACGGATTATAGTTTTATTTCCGATAATAATACATCTTTGACGCAAATTTAACATGAGGTATATTTGTATTAGGTATGGGATACCATACCAAAAGATTTGTTAACAGGTTAAAAAAAATTAAAAACATATCAGCGATTTGTTCGTACGAAAAATTACGATCGCATAAAACAATCTTTCTGTACGTCTGCAAACCAATTGAACGAGGAATCCATTTGCCACGAGGAAAAAATCACATTTCAATGTATATGAACTGCATGGACACCCTCACTTCGTACAACTTCTGAGTCAGTAAAGAAGTAAATCTTGTAAGGAGTTGGAAACGGCATTCACACCGTTAAGACCCATTGTTTCTCTCTCTCACTTTCTCTCCCTCCCCCATCCCCTCGCTTCTGCCTCATTCCCTCTCCTCACGGTACCGTACGCTTCAGTAAATTAGTATTTGCTCCGCGTCGATCGATGCAAAGCACGTTTTATACTTTACAATCATGAGATAGAGGGAGAAGCAGCCTCGGCTATGAGAAAACTCAAATATCGGATTTGTGAAGGGAAATTCTTCACGCATTTTTCAACGTCTTTACGACTTTATTCAGCACATGAGTAGGAGTTTGAAATCTTGAAAGTTGTCGCTCCAAATTGCTCGCTTAAATGAACTCATATGCGCTCAGGGCGAGCGAATGCACGGGTGAAAATTCACCAAGCGTCGATCGAGGGGCGGGTCGAAGTAATGATACTAATAAAACGTCATCATTAAGGGTGAGGTTGGTACTTAATAGTCTCTTCTTACGTCTAATCCTTTTATGGGCACTTAGGTGTTAATTTTAAATGTTATATGTTTTATTTTTGAAAGAAACGCATTCGGAATACGAATTTCAGTATCGTGACGCTTTCCGCTCTCTCTCCTTTTAGAATTATTTCGAATTGATTCGAGTAAGATAACTCAGAAAGGAAGTAAAAGGAGCAATGAATTACATCTCGTCCCATGCAGGGAAATGTGGAATGGTGCTGTATATATAATTGTGCGAACAGATTCATTCACACATGCACAGTGAACGTATTCCACAAATACACAATGAAAATTTCTAAGGACTGTATTCCATTAAAAAATAATTTTCTCACTCAATCTTGTACATAAATTAATCGGCGTATTTAACTCTAGTTAAGGTTTAACTTTCTATTATAAAACGGTTGATTAAAGCTCAAATTGAAGATTACAGTTAAATCCAAGTTTAACTATGCTTTATAATACCAGGCATGAGCGCCTTAACTCCCCCCATTTTATTTTTTATTTTTTATTTAGAAGTGCAAAACCCAATACACGAAGTGTTTGCAGAAATACCTCAGCTAAATAAATAAATGAATATTGTCAAGCGTAACTTGGTGAAATCTCATATTAAAAACTTTATATGATAGAGTCGAAAGATATAAATTGTACAAATTCCACAATCCCGCCTAATTTTAGGTTCTATTTGTGGAATTTGTACAAATCCTATCTTTTGAGTTTGTCATTGAAACGTTTTAACACCGTAGCTTTCTTTCAGATTGACATCCTTGTCCCCCAGTAAATTTGCTTTGCAAAGTAAACAAGTGTCGTCGCCTCCTGGGTCCCCAAATGAATCTATTGGAAACATCCCCAAACATCTCAACAAGACGCCTCTAGAGTTTGGTACAAACTGATATTCAGTCACTTTTATCGGTACCGAGCCCAGCGAGAAAGAGAAAGATTAGTAGGTTACTCTCTCCGGCTCTCGTTTTAAGTTCATTCAGGACAAGACTGGTTCGCTTTCGTTGCGACTTCTCAGTCGCTTATGGGCAAGTCACTTTTCCTTTCTCGTCTTCCTCACTCGCGGAAGCTGAGTCTATTCCGAGACTTCGCTGCACACACTAATAAAGCGGACGCTAGGAAAAATGTGATGATGCCGAGTAATGAGAAGCGTCGAAGAGTATACTTCTCGGAATGTACACATGATAAGAGCAGTCGGAGGAGGCATTCTTCGAAGGAAAGACGTCGTGGATGAGAATGACGATTCCGTAGCTGCGACAGCTTTTAGATTTAGTTTTATTAGTTTTAAAACAGACGAGGTGTCTCGAAGATGCGATCGTGAAGATTTCAATTAGGCTGATGACGAACGATAGAGGCCCTCCGTTACAATCCAAGGGTTCTTAGATTTTTTACATCCAAAATACTTCTAATTTTTTCTCATGCTATTCTATTTAATTAAATTATACTATAATTAATGACGATGGGTTGGATTGAAGAAAATACTTTTAGTCTCAATCTCGCCCAAAAAAGACGATAATTATTAATATTACAAAGATATATTCCTGCTACCATATAATGGAAACGGAATTTAATTTACCACGAGAAAGCGTGTGGCTTCATTCAAGGTTGAACGAGAAGAGAAAAGATACGACATTACCGGGACTCGAACCCAGGTCTCCCACTTTCTGAGAAGGTGTTCTAACCAATATAAGTTTCAGTTACAGAAGTGTGAAAGTAGTGAGAAGGCATTATAATTCAGTTATCTTGTTCAATCCTGCTACCATCTTTATTCATCTTAACCAACCGTGGATGACAGACTCAACTCCCATCCAAGTTTTTCACAGCTTCTTTTGTGAGTGTTTTCTTGCAAAGGGAAATATTTTTTTCTATCAAAATTATCAGTATTTTCTTCGCTCCATAAAATCATTCTTCATTTCCATATTTCCTCTCTAGGTACTTGTTAAAATTACACATTATTTATTATATTATTTTGGGGAGACTTCTTGGTTCTAATTTCGCCCAATAAAGACGTTTTTGAGTATGTATATGTTGGTGAGTGAAATTTTTTCATTGCTGTTTCGTAACAGATAAAAGAAAGTCCATCCCTCGTTCACTTTCCTTTCATAATCTACCTTGCCTTTTCCACTCAATACCTATTGGTGGCCAATGAATATTGGAGGGAATGAGGTAGAGAAATCAGCATTCATCAATCGAATATTCACTCGATATGTAAAGGCGTTACCTCATGGAAGGCTTCAATAAAGAGAGAAAATGAGGAAGAGAGACAAATTAAATCTGCTGTAGAAGTGTAGGAGAAGTTTTTATTTTCTTTAATCCAATACTCATCTAGATGAAACGCTATTAACCAACTGGTGCTTCAAAGAATTTTTTTCTCGTATAATAACCACCCAAAGACGAATGTACGAGTTCCATGATCTATATCTACATCTAAATTAATACCCTACAAGCCGCCTTTCGGCGTGTGGCAGGTGGTGTAAACACCAGTTGAATCTAAACTACTTCCTTATTCGGTTATTGTCGCGTATCGTTCGCGAAAAGAATGAATTTTTAAAACGATTCGTCCTAGTGTCTATTTCTCTTAGCTTACGGTAATTATCGGATCGACCGAAGTAGCAGGGGAGTTGCATGATACCGGTTGTATCTTCCGCAAATGTAGTTTCCCTGAATTTATTAAGCAATCGCAGCCTAGCTTCCGATCTTCTTTCTTTCAGGATTCTTCAGGAATGATATTTCAAAATAGCGATGGCGAGACTAAATCTTTTCAAATCGGAGAAATAATAAGTATTAAATTTAAAGTTTTCCTATAGACATTGCTGACATGAACAGCAGATTATTGGGATAATTTCCGTATTCCATTGCGTAGTAAGATTCTCACTCACACAGTTCGTTTTCTTCACAACTAAAATGGCGTTTCAAACAGTATCCATGAGTGTATTGCTCGTCTAAAATGGTACTCTCAATGTTTCTGTTCTTAGATAAGCTATTTCGTGCAGGAGAAACGACAAAAATTACTTGTGGTGAGGACTCAAAACTGAAAATGTACGGATGATTTGAACCAATCAACTGCAAAAATGGAACCATTACTACAGATTAAGACATAACTAGTTTAGCCCCATCCAATTTTCCTCACCCCATTACCTTTCTCCTGAGTCTTGCGTAAAAAGACACCAAATCACAATTCTACAATCTCCACTCGACGATGACGAGTGACTTTCCTTCGGATGCTGGATGAAACCAGTGCACCGTTGTCGATAAAAGTTTCATTCAACTCCTTGATGTTGTGACGGGAGTCTTTTTTAAGCAGTAATCTGTTTCATTGAGCTCTCGTCCTTATCAGACGCGTACTACAAATCGTAGATGTAAATCGTACTTCCACTATCGATGGAGTACTACCGCTCAAGTCCCTCTATGTAGATCCCCTTAACATAATAATAATAATAGAATGTTCATTACGGGTATTACCCCATTTACAATTTACAATAAAAGTATTTGCAGAGTTATAAACTACTATCACAATACGAAATATAATCAGGAAAATACAATCGATAAAATAAAATAACAAATACATTGAAAAGGTCTTTGAAATGGTTTTACAATTCTTCTTCTTCTAATCGTGTATGAGAACGCAAGCGAATCTAATAATCAAAGAGATAACACTGCGCATTCGAATTAGTTATTCTCTACGTACTTTATTTCTCAACTTAAAATCAACGTGAATTGAAATGAACGCAGCGGTGGCGTTTTCAGGGAGGGGGTGGAAGAGACATATGCTCCCATTACAATGACGTCACACAGATAGCTCTACGCCTCTCCTTAAAATTAAAGCGATAAGCTATTTTAGTTCTGCTCTAATAGACAATAATTCTCTAGTAGACAAAAGTCTTAAATCTTGTTGTCTTTAAATCCTTTAGGCTAGTATAGGTCAGGGATAGCAAACATCGTCTTAACTTTATATGATAAATATAAATGAGTTACGTGCTAATCTGGTGCCCCAGCTTAGTGTGAAATGCTGATATTTCTATTTCATTAAGCCAAAGATGCGATTAAGAAGTAATTATTGGCGTAAGTGACCATTGGTTATAATTACTCATTAAAAAAAACCCCCTTATATACTATGGGGATTCATTTGTGAAATATAAGTGGCAATGACAATGATTGTCTATCAGAGTTCCAAATAATTGCTTTCGCATTCCACTTTAGACTCGCGTGCCATAGGTTCATCGGCTCTAGTACCAGTACCAGTACTAGTAACCATCATTTATCCTCATAGGAAGGACTTTTATCCTGAATATCTTAGAGGAAAACAGTGTTTCCTTCGCCATCTTCGCCATTAAAGAAACATTTGAATTATGACTTTTTCTTTATCTTTATTTTTCTTTAAGTTTCTTGAATATCTTTCATAGTTATTCAACTCACTTCACATCGTCCTATTTTCATCGGAAAGTAATTTTTTCAGTTAATATGGGTAGTAGTTTTTAGAGAAATTTTCGATTCGTTTAAATTTAATACATCTTCAGCCTGCTTACAACTCCGTTCTTCACTATTATTCAAACTGATCCCAGAAAAAGGAGCTCGATGTCCTTTTGTCCAATCTATTTTTCAAATGTGATGAGATGAAAAAGTCCACGTAAAGGTACCAACATGACTCTACAAACAACTCTTTTCTTTCCATTCAAATGGGAAAGAGCATATAATTGCCATTAAGCAGGATCATTCATACCTTAAATGCTTGCGCATTGCATCCTCGCCCAGTTTTCAGAAAAGGTGAGATACTGCTGTACCGAACGATAGATGAAAAATACTCATTACAGATGATGGTACTGAGATTTATCTTATTACAGTAAAGCATGCGACTTAATCCAAGGTTGTAGAATAAGAAAAAATGGTGACTTGGCTGGGACTCAAACCCAGGTCTCCCACTTGTACGAGGTGTTCCAACCATTAAACTACCGAGCCACGTCCTTTTCATAATAATATTAATAATCATTAATATCGATACATTAGATTGCACGAATAATCAATAACTAAATATGCATATGAAATTCTACACCCTATACATGAATTGGCTATTTGGTTTGCATAAAAATCAACTGCTTTGTACGACTTTGATTGGATGATTGGATGTTTTGAAGTATTCATTTCGGAAATGAAATTCCCCATTCGAGGGAGGAGGCGTTGGTGTGCCTTCCAAAGAAATAGAATTCCCCTAAGGAAATACAACGAGGATGACACAAAGGAGATCAAGCGGAATAAAAAATAATCGTAACGATGGTTTTGTGTGGGCGCCGAATTTCCCATGAGGAGAAAATGTCAGGCGAAGTGAGTCAATAAACGCTAATAAGACTAATCGATAAACTTCCTCTGGTTTCCGGACGATAACCCTTTCGCTTCGACGAACAAGAATTAGCAAGATATCGATTGATATGGAAATATATCACTTGCTTTAGATGGAATAATCTCTACCTATTAATCAGCAGCTATTATATTTAGAAGCTCAATTTTAGACTTCGTTTTTAGGTCAAATGATAAAAATTGCTTCGGCAGAAAAAGAATGTGCTGTTCATGGCTCACTCATTCTACATAATGTAAGGTAATATATCGACGCATTTTAAGAGTGTATTGGCTAGCATAAGTATTGCAAATCTCCCTTTAACGTCACAAGAGAGATGTAAAAGTGATCCTAAAAGTTGATATATCGTAAATTCCCTATGGTGTCTCCAGTTAAGAGCATAAATCAGAAATAACTGGCAGTCGATTCGATCTATTGAAACGTAGCTGTGATTTTCCAAGAATATTATTTATATATGTCCATTAACTTTAGTAGAATGAATTGATTTAAAGAGGAAACTGCAATTGAATAAATGAACGCATCCACGCTTTTCATAATCAAGTGAATTCAACACATTTGGTAGTTTGCATCTGAAACTGACAAAATTAAATATATTGATCGATTACAGGAAGCCAACCTTTTGCATCAACATAATATATACGATCAATATAATGGAATATTCTTTGGCATAATAGCGAATAAGTAATAGTATAAATTCGGAATAACATTATATATGATTCATCATTGTCATATTAGCTAAATATACAAATAAATGAATTTTCCGTTTTTGATGTGATATTTAATTATTCCTAAAAGAAGTGCGCTATTCATGTTTCTTTGTAATTAATCAGTAACAAATAATTAGTGTAAATCCCTCCGTTTTAAAAATATAACGTTCTAACCATTGTCCCAAATTACTATTTTAGAAAACATCCTAGTGTCAAAGGCCCAACAAGCTTTGACGAAGCCAAAACTTCGATGATATTCTTTCGGCACTAAATCGATCTGTAATTCAGGGGAAACTTTGGCCCCTTCTCTGACGCTGACGAGAACACAGGTCGTAAAAGATGGATCTTTTTTGACTTGCAAACTTCTATCAAAATCCAAATTCACTTATTAAAAGCCGTATATTCTTATCTAGGCGGCATCTCTTTGCGTAAGCTACGGAAATTTTTCGAAAAATCCTGATTTCGTACAAAATCATTCTGGTGATTAGTGAACCTTCAGAAAAATCCATTATTCTGAGTAAACGTTCACCAAATTTCGTAAAACACGATGTAAGGATTCGAAATTTCCTAAAATAAATAATTACCTAAAGCATTGACGTAAATTTTCGCAGTCCAGTCAGCGATTTTACACATCTGCCCAGAATACTCAAACAATGGGTTTCGAATGGGGTCAAGTAGGCACTGAAAAAAATTACAGTTTTCTTGAAAACGATCAGGTAATAAAAATTTAAGCACGGGTGTAATCATTCTATCTAAACATTAAGAGTCGTGTCTGGATCTAAACCCCGCATGGGCTTTGCGTGACTTTGAAGCAGCTCTTATTACTTCGGCTTATGAAACGCTTCCCCCATCATATCTCCCGCGATTCTCGTATTGACGGATACGTCAGTCATTGGAAGAGACGAAAAGAATTCCATTTTCCACTTGGGCAGGCTCTCTTTAAGCTACGTTCGGAAGTGTCTCGTTGACTCGACTTGTTGACTAAGGAACTTTATTATGATTGAGGGTTGCAGGGGGTAGTTTGGGAATTTGTTGCATGTTATGTGGCCATTGAGCTGATCTCTGATAAAGATCTCTTTGGTTGAGTGGGTGGTGGTTTCCTCCGCCACTTTGACACCTTCTGATAGAATGTTGCGCCTCACGATGCATCGATATTTGATTAAAAATAAATGAGGGTATTTTTTGTGTCGAAAATAACATATGCAATGACATAATTTTTTGGGAAAAATGTTATTCAGGACACATGATTTATGAAAGGCACGGAGAGAAACAAGCATGTTTTACTATGACTAAAAATATCACCGATGAAGGAGGATACTGAATAGTATTTTTAACACAGTTCAATTATACTTGACTACCTTGTCAATAATAGAATTAAACTGTTTCCTTCGATAAGGTAAAAGTAAGACTACCAACAGAGATCGAGGACTTGGAGATTATTAAAATCATAAGACAATTATTTGTTCGACTTCTTCTTTACTTGACGTTAATTTTTGAGGTCGTTAATAATAGGTTATATTGCGCTCTATCACCATTTTGAGTAACTAGTCTATGTTTGCTCTTATTTCAATATACCATTTGTTACTTAACCGATGGGTCAAACCGTCGAAAATGTCGTACAATCGAACCCGAAACGTAAACGAAAATTGTTGTTTGAAACTAATCCAATCAAAATAAAAAAGTTCCTGGAAATTGTATGCGTAAAACATTCAAGTGAATAGCAGAATAAAATAGTTCAAAGCATCAGGAATTTACATATGGCAAAAAGTTTATTTGAAGTGTTCGGCACCAATTTAACTTTAAATATATATTATATATCCGGCTATATATTGGTCAGATTACTGGACTGTATTTAGTTTATTTTGACCACCCACCCGGAAAGTGGAAGAACGGCGTTCCCACACTGGTTTTCCAAAGTAAGAAAATAGCCAATGTATTGCGCAATATTGATTTGGTATAAAAGACTCAGCGTTCTTCAACGCAGACACATTCTAATTCTATGCTCTTGGCTATTGTAGTAATTCTAGGAAATCATATAAATACGACTTTACTTATAATTTGACAAATATATTTAGCGTTCCCACACTGGAAAATTTGCCACTACACCACTGAAGATCTTAGTTCGAAATCGGTTTGTAAGACCTTTTTTCTCGTCCGTTTTTTCTTTTGTATTTTCCCGGGTACACAATATTTCCTTCAGAACTCCACCTTTACCTTTCTTGGCTTGAAATCTTAGTATTGACGGATCCAGAGGATGGGGAAGTATCCTTCTTGATGCTTTTTCAAGCAATTTGCCTCAGGAATGACTCAAGGGAGCTCAAACTACCTTCACATCGTTAAGATATTTTTTGGCAATAAATCATTTTAACAAGTACTAGAAAAGATTTAGGACACTTAAACTGTTATTGCTTTAATATAGTTATATATCGTTAAATTCCTAGAATTTCCCCTGCGGGATTATAGCGATTAACATATAGTATATCAATGGTTACATTAGGATTTTCCGGTTCATCTTCCCTTTATACTCTTCAGCGGCCAATTTAAAACCGATGAAAATGCTTTTTGTTCTCGCCCAGTCTCCCGCAGTCCCTTTACGGTCAATTTCAATCCATCCGCACTCAATTTTCCGCCCATGAAGATCTCAACACACGCTCCACTTTTTCTCACCCACTTCCCCGTCCTCATTCCTCCGCAGGTAAAATGTTATTAATTCTGTACTTATTTTTTCATAATCAACGTTTATGGAGATAGCGAAGAGGAGGTAGCCCAAAGATGCAGAAGTTCCATCCATCTAAAGGCAACCGACGGACAGGGCAACGAAACCGACGCGTCGGTTACCAATCAAAGCAAACAGTAAAAAGACCTGTGTACCAATACATATTGTTTGGAAACTTTTATTGCTGGAAATATTGCTCCATCTACGTGGACTATAAATAAAGAATAGTCCAAAAGTGACCCTTGGTTCTCTGATTATAAGAAGCAAATTTAACAAATACATTTCACTTCAATTGTTTTTCAATTAATAATATATAAACACGTTCCTACGTGAGTCCCAATGAGTTTCATATGTGTTATCGCTATAAGTCGATATTAATATTACGCTCTTCAAATATTATTATTATATTCGTAGTAGTACTGATAAAAGTGCTTCGGCAGTTTGGACCGGAAAACTTGGGACCGATTTCACGAAAGCCATAGATGCTGGCCACTATCCGGGAGCTCCTAAATATCATTATCCCAAACTATATGCCTATTATATCGATTTCTTAGCACTTTTTACTTGCTCACAGAATTCAAGTTTAGATGATAAATAGCAATATTTCCTAGGCAATCTGTTTCAAGACATTTTCCTACATCACAGGTTTGAAAAGAATAGAAATTTCAACCTAATTACAATCTATTTAGTTATTTTGTCTCACATGAATATGACCATTTAATCTACTTTTTGAGAAATTTTTAGGAAATTGAAGTTGTCGAAATAAATACAGTACAATGAGATCGCAAAAGGAAACTGGGGTTGAATTCCATTTTCCTCGGCATTCTTCCCCGACCTCTCCGAAATTCATGCTGTCTCTGAATTTAAAGAAAAACTGCCCAGAAATGGCTTTATTATATTATCCCGCCGTTAAACGCTGCAGGAGCCGCAATAATACTTTGAAAATCATGTAAACATCATGGCGTACATTCTTGTCAGTTCTTGAAACAATGCTCTAATTAAATCTCAATTGTCGACCTCCGCTTTGTCGCGTCATTGCGTCCAAGCAATAATAAAGCAATTCTCAACTCAATTTCTATTTTTCGGTTCCACGCCTTTTCCCTTCCACCCCGAAAAATCTATCCATCTGCTGTCGAATGTTCGCTTCCTTCAAACTCCCGCCTGAGCTAGATTCATTTTCTCTCCCAAAAAAACACGAAAACCTTTAGAATAAAAAGGAGCCGAAATTTATTTTATGGCTGCCTTCGTAAACTCGTTTACTACGGTTTTCTGGCGAATCATTGAGCAAACACCGGCTTCGTTTGGGGGAAATGCTTTTGGGGTAGATGGAGTACCCGGAGAGAAGAAAGCGCGTGCAGACGGACGGCAGAGCTAGACCGATCTTGATAAGTCGACGTTTATAATTCGAGAAATCGCTTCGAGAGAAAATATTCGCGTTCCGTAAAATGAAGAGCGTCGGAGGCGCCTGTGGACGAGGGCACGCTGCAGGAGCGATCACGGGCGTTCCATTTGGAGGAGGCAGATGTTCCAGCAGGTGTGTGTGCGACCCCTCTGAAGACCGAGTAAAAAAACATCTAAACGAGCCGCAGCACACGCCAAAAGGCCTCCGAGCAGCGATACCCGGCGTCGTGCCGGACCCGAGACCTTCAGCGCGAGAGTTTTGAAGCCGTTTGATTCGAGAAAATGTCCGGAGGAATGCGTGACGAAAACGCATTCTCACGGCTTGTTTGCTGAGATGAAAAGAGAGCAAATACGTTTATTCGGTTTCTAAATTTTGTCTAAATTCAATCGAATTTAATCGACGAGTTAGCCGGATATCATGGAAAGTGTTGTCAATGATAAAGAAACATGCTGTACTTACTAACTTCCGCAAATTATTTTATTTCACGACCAGTTTCGGTCTAAGCACGGCCATCTTCAGGTATAAATAAAGTTTTAAATAAAATATAAAATAATTCGTGGAAGTTGCGAAGCAAAATGTGTTTCTTTATTATTCGATCAAATTCTTTTGTGGTATAAATTCATCTTATGCACGATTCAATATCGATAAATATTATATTGATGGTACTATATGATATGCATTGACAAGAGTCATTGCCTTGATGAAACGATTTTGAACATAATATTTATTTATACGATGCAAAAACGTTAAGCCAAATACAACTCTTCGGATATTCCTAAACAGAAAGCACGAATAAAATGATTCCTTTTGAGAAATATTATATTATTCGATTCCCAATTAATCTAAACTGTTATCTCGTTATGCAATTTCAATAATTCATTTGAGTAAGAACCATTGACTGATTTCAGAATCTCACAACCAGAAATTAAATTTAGTTTCATAGCTTGTGCAGAGCATAAGCAACTTCTACTCTAACTCTTCATTCACTCTTCTGATCGACATTAACGGCTTCTTTAAAAGAAAGATGATAGTCAATCCTTTTTGAATAGATATTAAACATAGAACGAAATTGAAAAAGTCATATATGATTTTAATTTTGCAGACGTTACAAGAGAAAATACTATTGAAAGGAAACAAAGAGGTAAAGAAAGCAGCAGCAAATAATAAACTCAACAAGTAAATGCTCTACCTCACTGAATTACCTTCTATCACGCCATTTCTGAATGCTAGGTCAAAAGGTAGGTTACTTGGAGGAATCGAATATGTTGATATGCATCCGTGATGGAGGTCCACGAGAGTAATGATTCAACCATTGCAGGTAATTTTAAATCTTTCGCAAATAAAAGTTTTATTCTCATTTCATACCTGAACTTTGTTTCTCGTATATGAAATTTCGGGAAACATTCCGTTAGGTCTCAGACTAAATTTAATAAAAATATACACTTGATAATTCACATTACAATGGCACAATAAATAAAAGTATTAATCAAGAAATTTTCACGATCTTAGACATCAGAAAATGTATTTAAGCGATCTTGGTATATAAAAAAAGTTTTATGACCATTAAAAATTACTCGCATTACTTAGAGATTAGGGAATAGAATTAATTGAATCCACTAGTTGAGCAGACTTGAGGTCGATAGGATTTCAGTGGTATCGCATACCCTGCCATGCGCCGCTGGTGGTTTGTGGAATAGTTGCCTAAAGCTAAATGGAGTTTACTTCCTTTACATCCTAATATTTTTCAGATAGATAATGGAAGACAGTTTACACTAGCTTTGGTACTGATTCAGATTTCAATCCGCCGTGTGATGCTAAGTAAGGAATGATATTAGCAGCCCTTCAGCAGGGATGTATATGTTCCGTCAATGCTGACGCTACTGGTCTCAGTTTCAACGGAAGGATTGCGAATTCTACAGATGAAGGACATGCAACGCTATGAAAATCTTCTGGTAGGGAGGTTGCACGAATCTTGAACATTTTGATCAACTGCGTATGAAAAATCTTATGCCTCGTGCATTTGCTTGTTGCCTCTTTATGGACGATATGACATGAATCAAGTTCTCATTGGAGCCGTCTTGATCACCAGCCATTACGTCCTCGCTGTCGAACTCCAACTCTTCGAGATTTTACCCAGATCGCACAACTTTATGCGCTAATTCTAATCCCGTTTGGGTCTACAGGAGCCTCAAGATATACACACTACAAATATTAATTAATAAACGGTAAACGAATACTAATAGATTACACTGAGCTCATCTAGCCCGACAGCCAAAGAGACCTTGATTTCAGAGAACTTCTAGTAAGGACTGATTAGTTACTTCATCAATTACTTGACTGAGTAATTGGCAAATTTGATTATCTTGAACAAAGAGAGTAAGAGAGCATCTTTGTACCCCGGACCCGTTTGGATCTTCGGGTGTTTTTTTGTCTTGGATAACTTCTTTTCAGTAGCCTACTTGTCGCAAGCCTTTTCAGCGACAACTCTAGATACCGAAGTGGGCATCTCCTCCTTGCTCGATTAGCGTTCGTAAGACCTCGTCACTCCAAATTTCATCCGACTTGTGCGTCGGCTCCTGCAATGCATCGCTGACTTCAATAAACATTATGATTAATGGTGTAGCTTGAACTCGAAGATCTGTATGTCCCATGGACCAAAGAATCTCGTGAACAACGATAGGATTTCCGAGACTAATCAACAATGTAGCGTATTGATCTCTCCCCTTTACCTTTATTCCAGCTCGGGCTGAAAGGCGACTTACGGTTGGCCCTTTCGTCAGCCAATGGGTCTCAGGGAAAACGAACCTTGGAATGGAAAGGGATGAAAATTTTCCATTGCCAGCAGCCTAGGAGCAATGTACTTTTGGTCAGGCACCACCGCTTCTATTTCCGGGCTCTCGTGGAAATACGGGCACTACTCACATCACGCGCCGACTTGGTAGCACTCCGGAGAAGCGTCACGGTGAACCGTAGGATGGTAATGCCACGGATTCGCTGTCGGTTCATATCTGTGTTCTTGAAGATGAAAATAAATAGTGACAGTTATCCGTACATGAAAGTCACGAATTTTTTTACTGCATATCTTTCAGAGTAATGAAATAAGGGATGGATGACATCAATTTTGGAAGTATTACGCGTTGAGATTGATATTAGCCCACCGGTGTTTCTGAGATGGAATAAAGTCTTCGCTGAAAGTTTACTAGAGACGGTGCCATTACCTCAGAGATAAATCTGGGAACTAAAGAAATAAAGCCTTCGAAAATTCGCATGAGGAGGGGTTTGATGGAGTTGCGTTTATGTTGCCGTTGTTAACGAACTTACAGCAGACTTTTTACTCGCATATTTACTTCACTTATACTTAAAATGCTCTTTAATAAGATTTTATGTATGTCTACGGGGCTCATACTTGAATAAGGAGGATTCAGCGACCTAAAATGTGGAACTTATTGACAGGACACTGGGAGAAAGTAGGCATTTTTATAGAACTTATTTGTGTGAAGCAGAGTGGGATGTTATTCAGAGATACTCATATTTACTATTTTATAAAGACTCCCTATTATTTTCTCTCTGGCTTCGGTTTAATTGGTTCTTCTCCATAAATGGTATTAGCACTCATAGCAAACCGGAAACTTTTAACTAAAATCAACGTCTTTGCATTTAGTTTGCCATTTTAGAGTGAACTAAAAACTATACAACGGAAATAAGATCTCTAATGCGTAATCAACGAAACATATGTACGCTACAGTTAACTATGCTGGCATGTAATTAGTTTCTATTGAGGAAAGAAACATTTCTTGTTCCTAGGTTATGATATGTTTTAACAACAATACCTCTTGACGTCAATTGATTTTGTTCTCTTGGTAGCATTCATGATACAGTGGAAGCCTTTCTGAAGAACTTCTAGGAGAACAAAATTCTAATATCAGAAGTTAAAGATACTTTCACTACATACTCATGGAACTACCACCACTACCAATCACTACGTGAATCTGTCATTCTCACGCACTGTAAAAAACTCAAATGAGTTACTTCGGGGCTAGAATAGAAATAATACTCTTAACTTTTAAGAAATAACAGTTACAATAAGGAAGATTTATTTTGGCTCTTAAGATGAGCTAGAAATTTTCCATTCAGACAGCGGTTTTTTCAACATGAAAACGTGATTGTGGAAGGGGAGGAAAGGAGAAATGCTTTTAGAAAGGAGGGGGTACGAAATAGAAGGTAGGCAGACGGCAGAGCCACCTGCAAAACGCGGGAAAATAGCTTTTCGAAGGTCACGTGGTACATGCGCGGGTTCTCTTTCTCTTCCACTCGAGCGTCGGACGTTGTTGGTTCATCTTCGTAGTGCTCCGCTTGCATTTTGTGGATATTTTTGGTTATTTCCTCGCACTTGCTGTAATTTGTGATTAAAAAATGGCAGACGCAGCTGTAGAAAAGAAGTAAGTAATTACTATGATCGTGAGTTCAGTATTGTCAGGGAAAAACCTTTCTCAAATGTGTAGCCTTTGTTTTCGCGGGCATGGTGGCGTTACTCAAAATGGCTGCCATGCTTTTGGTTGCGGAAATAATTTCTTCTTCTTACCTTTATATATTCTCCATTCTGTGGAAAAGTGAAATAATTTATTGCGATTACTTTTTATTCTTGGTGGGTGTAACTGAAAGTTATGTATTCTTTTCGCTAAAATCATTTTCGCTTGATAACGTCTGAAAAGAGCGCTAAAATTTGTGGTTAATATTTTCTCCCGATGAACTTAAGATTAATTCATTTTATCCATCAAAAGTTAACCAGGTTCATTTCAGGCTCTTACTTATACTGTGGGAAGGTAAACAAACAGTAATTTGAAATGCTATCTTAGCGCGATTCTATTTTGCCGGTTTATCAGTTATCTCGAGTCCTTTTCAAATTGTAATTTTGATTTCGCTGATAATACATTCTCTAAAGTGGAACTGTTATCATATTGCGGTTTGGCGGGATGTATGAATTGTTATTGTGGGGTATATTCCTACCTAGTTATCCTTAAGCAAATAGAGCATCAACAGGTAGCTTATGGTACTCAAGTTTTCGTATAATCTCAGTAATGTTCTTACTAACTGCGATACTTAGTTTTTGTACATTTTTGTTGGCTTCTTTATCTGTTAACTTTTGAAATAGTTGCTCATTCTAAAGTACTATTTAATTTATTTCAATTGGAAGAGTATTTTTATGTTGCGGTTTTTCTACTGAATTTTGTATTTTTACTGTAATTAGTATTTTACTGGGTCGCACTTTACAAACGATTTTGTTACATTGTTCGTTTACGGTGTATTCTTTGTAGGGACGTTGTTGCCGAGGAGGAGGTCGTCGTGAAGAAGGGAGAAAAGGAGGTCGAAAAGGTAGAGGAGTCTCCGAAGGCAAAGGCGGAGGCTGAGAATGGCTCTGGAGACGCTGAATCTCCCAAAGAGAACGGGGAAGAGAAGGATAGCAAGGAAAAGTCTGCAGAGAATGGAGACTCAGGTGAGTTACTTTCGGCATCACATAGGTAGCGATTAGATCTTTCGAGTACTTTTTTTTGTTCCTATGTTCAGTGAGTTCAATGTGCAGTTTATAATTGAAATAATCCCCTTATAGAGGAAGCCCCTGCTGCCACCAAGAGGAAATCTGTTGGTGAAGGAGATGCAGCAGAAGGCGATGAAAAGGCGGAAGACGGAGAAACGCCTGAAAAGAAGGCTAAGATCGAAGAGAAGGTAGCGACACCTACGAAGGAAAAGGCTGAGGATAAGGCTGCCAATGGCGAGGCCGAGGCGGTCGCCTAAAAGTTTGTACTTCCTAGGAGGGAGCACAAGTTGAGAGGGGGGGCAGTTTAAGGGGTTTTGTTCTGGATGAATGAAAGATTGGAGAGTTGGGGAGGAGCACGGGACATTCCTAAGAACCTTACATGTACAGAGTATGGAAAGGAATGGTGGGTTGCCAGAAATCACTGGCGTTCTATGGATGTGTGCGAGTAATGAGTGCTTGATGGGATAATTTAGGAAAGTTATTGGCATCCAGAATTGTTGTTTAGAGGTGGATGTTTAAGTACCCAGTGAAAAATCTTTATCATCTTTTCGAGGGATCCCTGCTTGTTTCGTAAATGGAGCCACCTGCAGGCAAGGGATAAAAATATATCTGTGCACACTTAGTGGAAACAGTACATCATTAAATTTCCAAAGCTTTCTTTCCCAACCCCTGATTTGGATTAAAAATTCAGAAAACAACATTGTGTTGTTATCATATCTTAAAAGTAAAATCTCCAATTTAAGTTAAAATTTTGTGGTTCAAACTTGACTGAACATATGAATTATTTTGTAAGTTGGTTTAGTCTGGGGTTCTTAACGAGTGAAGGTTCTTTCGAATACTGGTACTTACAAAAGTGATTGTGACTACAGTATTGTGTGTTTATGTATTGGTTTTGTCTTGTGGTTACAACTAATATTGACTCCATGAAGCATCTCGCAATATAAATCTGATCTTGGTCTTCCTGTTGAGGCTAATGTAGCCGTTAGGAAGGTGGATATTTATTGTATCTTTAATTTTGTATTTGTTTCTGTAATCCGGGCCATTTTCTTTCAGAAGTTGCCCAGGCATGCTCCTTGTTCCTCGCCCAATCCTTGCTCCACTTTGAAACCTCCCAGTGTGAATGCAGATTTTTTTTACTAATGCCATGTGTGCAAAAGAATGGCAAAAAAAGTTGTGCTATATCCCTGTCCAGTTCTCTCACCTCTCCTACGTTGTGGTGCTCACCCCTTTCGTCTTACAAGTGCTACCTGTCTTCTTTTACCCACCTTTTTGTTTGGGTATTTGTTGACTTAAGGTAGGAAAGTATGTTTGATTTTATCCTTCTTTGTCTTAAATGGAACAGTATACAGAAATGCTTCATCTGTTTAGGAACACAGGATTTTGGACAAAAGTGTTCAAAGTGCATTTATTTCTGGTTGCCGCCTTGTAATTTAGTTTTTTTACATTCCTGAGTAATTTATGTTGATCTATCAGAAGTCAGACTACAAAATGCTTCCAATAACGTCCCGAACGGGCGAGTGCAGTTGTATTTAGAAGAAGTTCTGAAATTATTTTGAAACTTTATTGTTGGACACTTCAAAAAGTGGTTCTCTTGCACCCTCAAGTTTTGTATGGTTTTCAATACATCTGTAACATTGAGAAAAATACAGTTGTTTAATCTCTGAACAGGCAATCTTAGGCATTTCTAAAGAAAAACTATTTTGTATCTGGTCATCTACTTTCTCTGATGTACAACATGGTGCTGAATCTTGTGTATTACAAGGGGAACATTTTCGAAATTACATTAATTCTGCCACTGGAGTCCGTTTGTGTTCAAGTGACTAATAAGAGATAAATGCTAGTGTTTTGTAACAAATAACTTTCACTTATTTGGACTCATTAGTTCTACTAACACAAGGAGAAAACATTAAAATGTAGAATGATAGAATGTCTTAAATACTGGATGAAAGTTATAGTTAAATAATATTAATGTTGGTGGTTGTCATTGAATCTCTTACCATGTAATTATACATGTAGGCAAGTAATGGAACTAAGTTCACTTTAATTACCTTCATAATAGAATCATGCCACCAAAAGCTAAGCAAACTAGTTGAATGGGAAGGTTGTAACATTGCACATTTAGTTCTCACCATGGTGTGTTCCTTCAAGTGGAGTCTCATACATAATACTTTGATGATTATCCAAAAATAATCTCCATTGTCTCTCAAGTACAAAGTTTCAAATTCGATTTTTTGTTGTGTCAGAATGTCACAAGTTAATTTTTGGTGATTATAGCATATTGTAGTTGTGACTTAAAAATGTAAGGATATGTTAAAACCATATGTATATTTGATGTCATATGTGTTGGAGGCTGTTTTTCGTAGTCCACATGGCAATAAAGGATTAGTTTCCAATAAAATGTTTTTTATTTTCTATCCATGAAATGATTTTCATTCGGTAGGTTAAGGCAATTTAAGCAGCATGAAAGCTGCAGTTCACAAAGCGTGAATTTATACGGTAAGTATGCTGTTAAGGGTGCTCTTTACTACGAGAAAAGTTAGGACAAAACTCACCAACTGGTACCGTGGTCTGTGAAGATTGTAAGTGACTGCCCCGGATTATTGCAAGGAAATAGGCTTATCGGAAAGAATAATAATCCGAACTGAGTTTTTGTCATTTTAAGCATTGGCCAATCACGAACGCGAATAAGTTTGATAACAATGAACGTCAATTAGATAAGAGATAATACCGATAAAGCTGAAGTAGCACTTGCCGATAAACATTCAGAGTTTCGAATTCCCGCCGTGGCTCATCGAAAAACAGCGTAACGTAATTACTCACATATTTCACGTGACTCGACATAACAAGGATTTATAAGAGTGATCTTGAATCATTATCGTGAGTCTGTGCTTTTGTTGCAAGCAGGCAATACAGATTGACGGAAACTGCCTGAAAATGAAGTTTGCTCTCTTATTTCTTGCCGTGCTAGCTGTAGCTCACGGAGATTTAATACGGTATGCAATTACGAAAAAGTTAGTTCTCGTCTTGGATTTCAACTGTGATTATCACTCACCTCTTGCTTGGTTTTAGGGTGCCACTGACTAAGATACCCACCGCCCGAAAAACTTTGAGGGATGTAGGAACACAAGTACAAATTTTAAGGCAGAGATATTCAGGACCGTTTCCGGAACCTCTCTCAAATTATTTAGATGTAAGTTTTGGTGTATTCTAGCAACGATCCGAATCATTTTGGCATAGCCAGCTTCGATCTACTCTCCGGATTCATAATGGTATTGTATTTTTAATTATCGATAACTTATTTCTAGGCTCAATACTATGGTCCCATTAGCATTGGTACTCCTCCTCAGAGCTTTAAAGTAGTGTTTGACACTGGATCATCGAATCTATGGGTGCCTTCAAAGAAATGTCATTTTACCAACATTGCCTGCTGTAAGTAACTTGAATTTTCATTATATTGAATAGCTTAATGTTGATAATAAACATAAGAGAATTTAAGAAATTCTTCGTACTTTTGAGTGCTATGCTTTTTGTTGTTAAATAAGAAAGGTGATATTTCAGATGATTTTGAAGTTCTTATTAAATTAACGTGATGTCGATGCTAGCTGGACAGGCATGTGAAGAGAATCAATACATGGAATTTCTTTTTAGATTTATATTAAGTCTTTGCAAAGAATATTAATGTAATCATATGCTTGCAGTATGCAAGTAACTTTTACTTGTAAAAATAGAGAGCTCTATTTTTCTTATGTGTTATAATGCTTGCTTGTGTTTATGTAATTTAATATTTTTATGAGTTTGATTGTAACTGAGTAAGACGAATCTCAACACTTTCTTTCCCAGTGCTCCATCACAAGTATGATCACACCAAATCTTCAACATACAAGGAAAATGGAACTGCATTTGAAATTCGCTATGGCTCAGGAAGTCTATCTGGATTCCTCTCTACAGACACTGTCAATGTATGTAATTCTTAATAGGATATTTTTTTGTTCATTTTGAACTTAAGGTTTATCTCATTTAACTTGTCAATGTTTCCAGTAAGGTGATTAGTTTACTCTTCATCGTAGGTTGGAGGTAGTTCAGTTACAGGCCAAACTTTTGCCGAAGCAATGAGTGAGCCAGGTTTGGCTTTTGTTGCAGCCAAGTTTGATGGAATCCTCGGAATGGCCTTCTCTTCAATTTCTGTTGATGGTGTTACTCCTGTGTTTGATAACATGATTGCACAGAATCTAGTCCCTGCTCCGGTGTTTTCATTCTATTTGAGCAGGTTAGTGCTAGTAGTTTATAATTAATCTCATATATTTACGTCAATTTTATTATTCCTGTTTATTTTATAATTCAATCTTATTTTTTTATAGTCATGTTGACATCCAGATAATTGAACAGTAATTTGAATAAAATAATCATTTGTTTGCAGAGATCCAAATGCTGCTGAAGGTGGTGAAATCATATTTGGTGGATCAGATCCAAACCACTACAAGGGTGACTTCACCTATGTACCTGTAGATCGCAAAATGTACTGGCAATTCAAGATGAACAAGTAAGGAGAATCATATTTAACTTTGATAAAATTTAAAATATCATAACAATTTCTTTCCAAATCCTGATGTTGAATATCCTTACAAGAAGTATTTATGGTATCAATATCCATATCACTTATGAGGTTTGATTCTTAGAATTTCAATTTTACCTCTTCGTTACACTTGGCATTTCAATTTTAATCAACAGGATTGTGATAAATGGTGCCAGCGTAGCCCCATGTGGCTCTGGGTGTGAAGCCATTGCTGATACTGGCACCAGTCTTATTGCTGGCCCTGTTGAAGAAGTGACAGCTCTTAACAAGTACGTAACTTTGTAATCTATAAACCATCTATGAAGCTGCCATGTTTTTAGTTTGTGTTAATACTCTTTTTCCTTTGGATCAGGGCTCTTGGTGGCACCGCAATTGTTGGAGGAGAGTATATGATTGATTGCAATAACATTCCCAACTTACCAAAGATTGACTTTATGATTGGAGACAAAACTTTCTCTCTTGAAGGAAAGGATTACGTGCTTAGGGTAAGTAAATGATCTATCTAGACTTATCCTGCAATTAAAGTTAACCTTTGTGTGTGGATAATTGATGTGGAGCTTGGTTATCCAAACTGTAATTTTACAATTTCATTATCTCCTATCTGTAATTATAAGTATAGATGTATATCACATCATGTGATTAAAGCTGTGAAAGAATTGATGTTGCAATATTAACATTAGAGTTATTATCCAAATAGATAAGAACTCACATTTTTTACCTTGCTAGAAATTTGTGCTGTCATTAGTTGATAATTGTTAAGTACTCTGAACATGGAAGAAGGAGGAGAGGAAGAGCAGCTCCCATAAGCCCTATGGTAATAAATTTTGAGTGCTGCACTCTGGTGGCCAAACTGTTTTAGCGGCGGCAATTTCAAAATAGAACCCTGAACATCCGCTTGAGATTTCTTCCAATTCAATTCAATCACCGAAAAATTAATGACTTTTCATGGAGAATTTAAAAACAATAATTGGCTTCCCAAAGAATAAACGGAATTTAATACTGAACTCAGGATATTGAAGATGTTTAACGTAAATAATCCATTAATGCTAAAAATTTAAAGTTCGAAGAATTTCACCCATGGAATATGTAACAAATGACAAGACCTCAGGAGAAACAAGTACTAGGAGATGATTTAAAGGATAAAAAAGAGATTATGGTAAATTAATTTTATTTCCAAAAAATCTGCATAATTCATTACATTACAACAAATAAACTCAATAACAATATGTTTATATGAGTTAATAGCAATAACTACTACATATATTATATAACTATACACTATAACAACAAACATCAACAAAATGTACCAACAGCAACAAAAAACACAATACAACAAACCCCTAACAATAAAATTAACCATCTACAGCTCCTTCCTATTCATAAATTTAACCCCCCAGAAAGTTCTTACTCTAATAAAAATGTCTAACAACAAAGACCCAGATGATATGCATGGAAGTGCCACTGCTGGCCCATTAACCAGCATTATTTGTGTCATATATTTCCCAATGCCCTCTCTACCAACAGCATCGGGAAACACACACTGAAATAGTCTTTCCCAATCCTTAATGGCAGCGAAAATTTTCTCTTTGGGGATTAGTAGATTGCCATAATCACCACCTAACTCTTTCTGCCCTTTGAGGTGGGTGAATAGTTGGTGGTGTGCAATGATTCCCCCTGATGTATGCACATCCACTAAGTGCGACCTGCACTGCTCACAATTATGTTTCTTCAGAAACAATTTACAAAGGTAGCCACTTACATAATAAATAACATTCAATTCCTCTAAATCTAAATCTTCACTAAACCTAATATCACTAAATATATCATCTCCATCAAGGGAACCAGTGCTGTCTAACCTAGAACTATTTTTTGAAACAAAATTACTATATTTAACTAAAAACTGTTCTAAATCTAACTCACAATTACTACTCCTAGACAGTTTGGAAACGGATGTGAGCATCAACTGCTTGTACCCTCTTCCAAACTGCACAACTGTGGGGTTTTTGTTACACCCATGTTGCTGTCGGATCACAGAGAACATGTTCTCCAAGGCATCTTGATTCAAAGTTCTGGTCCTTAGCTTCACAATGCCAAACTGATCCTTCAAATCTACCTGTAATTTTAACAAACAACTAATACTAATGAGCCACCCATTCAAGCATGGTGGTTGCCGCCTGCATTCCTCAAAGAAGCTATTCTTCAACTTGAGGAAAGCTTCTTCAAGGAACGCAGCATGAGGGCTTCCCTCCATCATAGCATACCGAAACTTGAATGGGTGGCGTCGCAGCTGATTACTATTAAATGTATCAAACAATTTATCCATAAAACTAAAAAAATTACCAGTATGCATGGCAGAGTTTGGGAGTTTCCCCATGGCAACAAAAGCACAGATAGCAACGTAAACACTAGTACTGAAAACCTGAGAGGCCAATTTCACTTTCATTTTTTTGAAAGCCCTGACATCAGTGTGGAATTTTGTTATCTTTGGTATCATTGTTAACTTGAGTGGATCATTTAGCTCAAACAAGTTTTTGAAATGAGACCATTCTACAATACTACCATCAAAATTCAATCTATACCTAGCTAAATTATTCCTAATAGATTTCAAAAGATGAGGGGGATCAAACATAAAATAAACAACCTCTTCATCTACATAAAAAAAGGGAGACTGATGAGATACTTGAAGCATCCGGCACAACTTGAGGTTATGAGGCCCCTGATCACAAATTAAAACTTTAACACTATAACCTATTATCCTAAGCCTAGTAATACATTCTAAAACTAGACTATGCAATACATTAACATCTGTGCTATTGTTCGTGACCCAGTAGCCAATGGCCTGTTTCCACTTCTTATTTAACCCCTTAACCATAGCAACTAAGCACTGATTCCCCATAGTAGTGACGCTACCTTTGCCATAATTACAAAAACCCACAACAGAATCTGTGGTCACATCATAAAATAAGTTTTCTTTTACAGCCATTTCATCAATTGTTAAAGCTACAACCAAATCCTCCCTTTTCATTTTCTTTGCCTGCTCTTCCATAGCCTGCATGGCATTCTCATCCACCCCAGGTTTCACATGAACCTTCTTTTCCCAGCTAATCAAGGATGATCTTGATGGAAGGCAGAGAGTTCTTTGTAAGAATTTATAGGCTCTTGGCCCATGATAGTACATGCTTAATGCGAAATCTTTCATGTAAGGAGGCCACCTCCTCCCAAACTTGTTTACCTTGCTCATCTTAACTTGAGCAAGGAAAAGTTTCTGGGAAGATTTTGGCAGGTACACTTTACAATGATCAATAAAGTCCTGCCTTGTTATCCTCGCTCTTCCCTTCTGCCTCTCTCTAAATAGATTAGAGCGCAGTCTTGCAATGCTGCTAGTGTACTGCATCACTCTTCTTGAGGTGCGTGGAGTCCAGTTCAAACGACTGCATCGTGATCGTGGTGTGGAGACACAGGCTACATTATAAATAGAGAAGAAGATTAGTTCACATAAGGTAGGGAGCTAAGAAGCACCATGAAATCGGGCATGTAACCAATTTAATAAATACAGACAATGTATCAAATAAGTGCATAATAAGGATACTTACCAGCAATAACACTTGCAGAGGGAATACTGGTGTCATCATTTTGAGAAGCTCCCGCAGAAGGTGAGCCATCATTTTTCCGTGGAGTGGAAGGAGTGCCTTCCCCCACAATGGGCTCAGTGATGGAGTCATCCACATCACACACTGAAACAAGAATGAAAGCTATTATAATCACAGAAATAGTCAATGAAAAGGGCATCTTAGGGCAGTAATCACAGTTGCATAGTGATTTACTGAATAATCATGCAATCACAAATCAGTGATTATTCTCATATCACTGATTCACAATAATTCCATAATTCAGGAATTAGAAATAAGGCTTATTATTAGTTATTGGATTAATATAGCGCTCGAGTAATTAGAAATAACATGAAATTTTGTTTTCCTCAAGCTCAATATATGTAACTAATTAGCCACTTAACCACTAGCAACAGTTCCCTATATAATCCACCGCACTTTACCGCAATATCGTCTGCTTTTTCAGGCAGGACATAAACCAATAATGAAGGAAAATCTATTGCTTTTCACTTAAGTATCTGCCGCGATCATATTGTCTAAAACCAATGTTTAATTCAACTTGAAATAACAAGATGACGAATTGATTACGCCCCACACGGTAATTCACGATTCGATAATTCATGCAAATAATTACATAGACTCTTAATTAGAAAATAATCGTACATTATTCTATATAAATATTGTTATATTATATATGAATACCAAATACACAACGATTCGTTAATCACCAATTTGAGAATCTCGAAAGACTATGAATACGAAACTACAGTTAATGATAGATATAATCGATGATTATTTGTGACTACTAATACATCCTTAAGGTTCTTAAATAGACAGTTTGATAAGAAAATGAACATACCTGAAACCTCTACAACATCCAACGAGGAAGCATTTGCTTCGTCACGAATTGAATTAGGAACCCATTCCTTTGCAGTTTCCATTACACCGACGTCTGAAAATAAACAATGCCGTTCAGTGATGCTCAGAATTATTACAACATTACAAATTGTTATTACTAATAAATCATAATAGTGATTTCCAACGCCAGTTGTGATCGTTAAAACTAAAGAAGGCAAAACTCCAAATATTTACCGCGGACATCAACAATAATGTGCATGCGGAACGTTAAATAACAAAGTTTGGTTATATGAGTAAAAAATACATATACCTTACGGTTTTAAAAAGATAACATATCGAATAGAAAACGTATTTTCGTCATTTAAACTCACCTTCTTCCTCCCCAAACTTCCATTCGTAACGGCTAGGAATAGCGTTCGGTTTCAGTAAAACACGTGGCGTTTTACTTTTAAAATCTCCCTCCGTGAAATGGTCACTGCAGAGCCGCATATTCTTTACGTTCTTCCCCATCAAGTCTTCCCGGAGAGAGAACTTCAGCCAGTGAAACGCTCTGAGGGAAAAAACATCTCATTTAAGTACATACATTCATTACTTGTTATCACCAACTGTTGCTCATAATAATGATAAAACTCACCTCACAGGATCTTTCGGGAAAACAAACAATGATATCGGTTCATTCATTCTGCAGCCGAAAAAATTATTGCACCAAAGGGCAGCGCAGTAATTCCCACGTTTCCTCTTCATTCCGGCACATGGCGTCTCCATTATGGCCGAATTTGGCTGTTAACTGAATAAAAAATTCTCGCCAACACTGATACGATTTGCTACGTAGCTACGGATATAGAACAACAATACTGTTATTCTTACTCCAAAAAGTAAAGTTTCGAGAACACCAATAATCAATTGGAAGATACCTCTTGAAAACTGATGCTTAACTCAAAGACCTTCACTCCTGGAACACTCAGCGTGCAATGGCTACCATGCTTCCAATTTCCGAGCATCGAAGTACTTATTCTTTGCCAGCCAATCAGGAAGCGGCGGCGCGGCGGCTTAGAGTCCTTAGAGTAGGATGCGCTTCGGTCGAATCTAACAAGCAGAGACATCTACAGCTATACGATAGAACGTCGAAGCTGCTCTTCCTCTCCTCCTTCTTCCATGCTCTGAATTAATATTGTTAGAAAGGTCTAATTGTACAATTTGGTTTAGTATTTAGTTTGTATTTATAAACTATATTTTTACTAGGTAGAATTTTATTTTTTACTGTGGATTGAAATTATTTATGATTATTGTTACAGTAAAATATTGTGGGTTTATATAAAAATAATTGTTACTAGTAAACCCATAATTTTAAATATTTACTTAAATGATGTTTTTGAGCACCTGCAATCAAATTCTTGAATCTTAAACCTTCTCAATGTTGTATGCATAACCTCACTTCTTTTCTCTGAAAAATTTCCACAGGTAACAAATCTGGGCCAGACTGTATGCCTTTCTGGCTTCATGGGCATTGACATTCCTCCTCCAAATGGTCCTCTTTGGATCCTTGGTGATGTTTTCATTGGCAAATTCTACACTGAGTTTGACATGGGAAATGCTCGCATTGGATTTGCTGAAGCTGTCTAAAAAGTGGATGATGTTCATTTTTGCTAAATCATTCATGTGTATATTCCAAGTATTAATGTTAAACTCCCCCAAGTAAAAGTTTTTATCTTTTTGTGAAATACATTGCAGTTTGCCCAGTAAAGTTATCAAAGCTAGTCAAAATGCTCTTAAAGATGAAATTTTTTTTTTAGACCTAACAATGTTTTTAGATATTGATCAACTATTTTTTGAATGAATGTTATCAAACATCTGTATTATCAAAGAGGCTGTGAAAAAAAGTCTGGATCCCTTTGTATCAAGTGTTGATTGTATCTCCTGATGATGAAATCAAGAAGTTGAACATTGTGTAAAGCTTGCTAGTTTTTGACTGTTATCTTTTGTTATTCATGTTGATATCTGCTGCAAATAAAATGCTTCAAACACTGAAAAGTTTCTCTTCTTCCCTCAAAGTTTATTTTCAATTATAATCTTTATTAAAAAAAAGCAATAATCTAATGCACTGTCTTTTAAATATGAACTAGGCATTTATGTACAACTTTTAATAGATTTTTTGAACATACAAATACTACGTACGATCTTTTAGATTACCCATGGAAATAAATGTCATAAATTGAGGTAAATATTCATACTTCAGTATATGCCATGATGGAACATTAGCTTACACACTCATACATTCCTCTATTGATGTCACAATTCCATATTATTTTTCTCCAAATTTACAAGAAATTAACAACTTTGAAAGCAATATGGAAAAAGGAAAATTTTTAACAAGGTGATGTGATTACATTAGAGGATAGAATCATACACACAAACATAAATAAGATGTCCACCATTACCACCTCCAACTTAATTGTTAATTTTCGAGCACTTTACACGATTCTGACAGCATTCTTTCACATTTACTCTTTGTATTACTGCCTACAACACAAATTTCTCTAGTTATATCAACATAAAGGAAGCAAAATAGCTTGTACACACACCAAATTTGTGAAAAAGTGAGCTTAATCTTTTCTTGCATAAACATTTACTATGGTCGGATATAAAATATTTGCGACCAAAAGAACATACTTCCATGAAATAAGATTACATGGAACACTCACCAATGAAACATCTTCTGTCTTCTAACTTTAGTTTGAAAGAGAGAACGGAAAAATAAGGCCAATGAACTGAACTCAATCACTGGCCCACTGATACTTTAACGCTGACTTTCTAACATAAAGAGAAGTATAAAATTTTTGCTCCCCAAGTTAATTAGAGTATTTTCAAGCACGTAAGTCCTTTGATCACTATTATTCCACTCATTCACAAAATCCTCAGTGACACATTGCACCATCCTGCTCACCTCACAACCAATTCCATTTCATATTACACAATCATCCCTCACTCTGCTTATAATTGTGAAAGTACCTCAATAAACGAGACGTACGATTCCAGTAAATCTTGGGTGCCACCACGCAGCTTTTGTTAGCTTCCACGTTTTTGGTGGAAGCGCTTAACAACAAATGAGACGTATCAATTACAACTCAGATTGATTGCAAGAAGAAGTTAAAAATATGCAGTTATATCTATCCATGCAAATTTAACAGGCAATGTTAATGAAAACCACAGTATTCATATAAGCCCATTTAGTCTATATTTATTGGACTATTTATCAAGAGTATTTGAAGACCAATTTTTTCTCAATGATTACAGTAAACACCACTATTTCACAAATATTGCTATAAAATGAAGTATCACTGATGACATTCACACAAAAAATACAACTTGCAATCACTACTATGTTTCAGGTATAGTAACTACTGAAATACTGAATCAAAATATTAAACGCTTAATAACAAAAAAAGATCCTATGGGATTTCTAAGAGTTAGTAAGATACAAAAAATATACAAACTTCCCATATGCATAACATAAAGTTAATTAGACTGCCACGTTAAACTGTCATAGTGAATTAGAAATATATTCATGACATTTAGCAGTGCAATTTAAACATTAAAAATTGGCTTCACTTCTCTATTGCTAAATTACATAATTTATGATGATTGTAGCATTCTCAGCAATGCTTTTCAGGTATTCTGTCAATAATTCAGTTTCAGAATTCACAAAGGAGGTACAACTACACAAGCGATTCTATTTAATCGATTGATATAGTTTGTAGATCCACAGACAGGTTATAAATAAAACTTCTTTCAGCAGAATTGAAAAAAATTGTCATTTGATAGCTTTTTAAAACAAACTAAGCAATCCTTTGGCAGTGACCAAAATGATAAGATATAGAATGATAACGCCATTCAATGTTTAATACATGAATGAATTTCACAAAATTCAGCTAAGGCACTGTCACTAAAATGGAGATAATGTAAGTGCGGCGGGGCACTTTCACTTACATAGACATATCTGCTTACTGAGCAATTGCATTGTGTGGCAATGTAAGTGCTACTAGTGATTCAATTGTTTCGTAACTGTTATTAAACAAAAGATTAGTTTGAAAGGGGAACATCACAGGTTAAGCAATCACATAAAATTGATCACTCACTCATTGCACAATTAGTACTAAGCTTCATACATTCAATACTGACAATGCAAAGAAAATGCCAGTATCTGACATTTGTCTTCCGGCAGCACCCAAGAATATACTTAAGCTCCTGACAAGACATGTTTCTGATGATAAGGTGCAGATGGAGTTGTAGCGGAACTCTGACATTTCTGCATCCCCTACTCATGCTTCCTTTATCTAAAACTAAACATCCACAGGTAGACAGAATTTCACTTCTCCACCATACTTCACATTAGGAACCTGATGATAAAAACAAGAACGGCATCATGAAGATATTTCAATCCTTTGAAAGAAGATATTAATTTGAACTTTATGTAACATGGTAAAACTCACAAAATGGCAGCTTGTGACAAAGGAAAGACAATCAGATAGCCACAGATTTTTCCTACTATAAAAGAAAAGAAATGTTTCTATGAAAGTGATTTGATAATCTGTGATGTTTAAGCAAGGAATAATTCTCAGAAGCAATACTGTCAGCAAAAATATTCAGTTCGAAGGCTGGTTGGTGTCTCACTTCCTTTGACATAAGCTACTAAGTGCTTACAGATGGGAATGAGGTTTACTAGGATGATGAGGAATGAAGTAGTTTGCTAAAGCTGTCCTCACTGAGCCAAAATTCTACAAGTGGGACACGTCCACACAAGACAAGCACAATGACTCTAAGAGTAACACATTTCTTGTCAGTCCATAAGGAGACCATGATCAGTGCAATTATTCATTTATACATCATTAGATTTCATTCTGTCATGGCCATGATCAAGACTATGACAAAAGTAAATTAAATATACATTGTTTTCTATTCTGTACCAAATGAAAATATTCCATTCATCAGCATCTGGTAGCAGAAATACTCTAGGCACTACTAGGTAAGACAGCAGTGAACTAGAATAAATACAAAATCAAATTACTAATATTGAAAACCAAACACTTGGATGTGATAGACAGAAAAAAAGATTTACCATTTCATATCACATTCATGAATAATGATACATGGTGTTGTAAAATACACTTGAAATATTGTAAGACTGTATATTTTAAACATTATTTACTTTGGAAGAACAGAAAAATTTTGACAAAATGTTCTAGTTCAGTTACTGTATTAAGTTCAATAACAAATCATAAGCAGCCCGACTGGTTGGAGTATCTTAAAGACCCACAAAAATATGATCTAAGAATAGTTATTGCAGTCTTTATCTTCTTCATATTAAATACTTTCTTGTTCTCACAATTTTCAATAATATTCTAAGTACTTCAATAGCATACTTATTAATAATTTAATTTAATAAATAATAAATTCTGGACTTTATTTCGAATACTGGATGGGTGGATCTTTACTAAAACATCTCAAAAGGGTTAATAAATTATGAATTAAAGGAAACAAGTGAAGCAAAGCTAAAGAAATTAAGAAAATAAAATACGAGAAGATAATGTTTACACCTAAAAAATCAAACCAACCATGAAAATCATACTATATAAACAATATGGTGTGTTGCAAAACTTCATTGCAAGATAAGTATAAAGATACAAGAAGGATAAGTATTACCTTTATACACAAATAAAAACATACAATCAGATACTGATGGATATTTATGAGTTGGTGTAATGAGGTAATCTAGGTTAAGTAAAAGAAAAAAGGTGCTTTTCTTGAGACATTCCCTGAGCATACTTCCCTAATATAAAATTAAGTGATGTCTCAATGTAATGCATTAACTTATCGGTCACACAATTAAATTTCACAACATTCTAAATTCAAAACCTGAAACCATGCCTAAGAATCATCACCTTATGCCATTCGAAATACTTCCATATCTCACCTTCCTGAAGAAGAAAAAATAATTTTCCTCTCATTCATGGTGCTTCAAGCAACTTTTTTGCCTTTCCCACTCTTTACTGCATTCGTTGGAACTGGATTAGCATCCTTCTTCCTCGCGTAACGGAACTTTTTCACATAGGCCTCGACCAAAGAGCGAATTCTGATTGGATTGATCTCTCCGTGACGGTTATGGCAAATCTAAAGTTCAACACACACAAATTTAATCAATATTCTGTAAAACTTTAAAATAAATCTGAAGATAAGTCAGAACAAAACAATGGGCTACAATTTACCATGCTAAAAATAGAGCACAGTAATGATATGGAAAAGAAAAGGACAGTTTTTATTACCTTTGGAACAGATCTGCGAAGTATGTCTTTGTACTCTTCCTTTGAGAGATGCTTTTTATTGTAGTGAGGCTTCAAAGCTAATTTAACTTCCTCAACAACACGTTCCTGCCTGTTTAATTTGATCATGAACTGGAAAAGATAAAATAATTATTAAGCATAAAAGGAAATGGAAAAATATCCTAGAAACTGAAAACAAAACAAAATATTAAGGCAATATTTTACCCATACAATACAAAGTGAGAGTACAGGCAAGCTAACATCAATTTAGATCAAACAAAACAAAGAAAACATATATTCTCAAGGCTGAATCACAGATAAGAATTTACCTAACATGTCCCCTCTTGAAAGTCGGCCATTTCTTCCATAGTTTAATTATTCAAGAAGAAAAAGTTTACCTTGTTGTGGATTCTCAGCACTAATTTTGAGCTATATAACTGGTTAGTCTGTTAAATAATTAAATTCCTTAGGGCATTTAGGAATTACACCCAATAAGTAATAAACAGTCTGTATTGTTTGTTAAACAATGACATTACATGATTTGACATGGTAATCTGTTAAAATATGAAATTCCTTTGGGCATTTAGGAATTACACCCAATAAGTAATAAACAGTCTGTATTGTTTGTTAATTAAAGTAACTTTATAAATAAAACATTTGAACAAAACACAAATTTACACTAAGAAAAATGACTTTACTAGTCATAAATACCTTCTCTTTAACTTGCAACTCTACAGCAGAATTAGGTAACTCATCCAATATGGTCAAGTGATGATCTTCTTCTGAGCGGACATTAACTTTGCCTGAAATAGGAGGAAATCAATAATAATGCTTGCAGTAAAGAACATCCAGAGAGCTGTGAAAAGCCTATGTTTTGTTGTTTTCAATAGAGGTACTTAGAATTTATTAATCCCAACCAATGCAGAAACCATAACACTAGATACTTGGAATTGAGGCTTTCTGCATAAACCATACCTCATGAACTTTTCACAACATTTAGGTTGCATTCATAATTTCATATCATTTGCTTTACGCAAATGATATAAGATTATTATAATTATCATTTTCAGCTAATACATTATATTACTTTTTTTAAAGCAAGTAAGCATCTGTATTAAATATTTGTAGTAAAAATAAAACAGAATAGAAAGATTATGACTGAATTCTCCGTATGAGAAAAATTAAAAAAAATGTGTAATCTCCTATCACCAGTGGCACAGCGAGGAGTGTTTAAGGGGTTCAAATCCCCGCCAAAGAGTTAAGTCCTATGACAAGCTATGTACTTATATTTCTGCTGAAGAGTACAAAATTCCAATAATCACACAAGTCTTACAGATACGCTGCTAGTCATGTGTTTGCTAGATAAATTCAGCAAAAGCTTTGCATCCCTGCTCCGATGTCAGCAAAGGTGATGTTTTCGGTAGAAGAGTAGGCCTAGAGCCGACATCTATATCAATGGGGCAATATGATACCAGTGTTTCTCGCACAATGTTCAACAAGTGCACTTCTTAAGCCTATCCTTTAGTTAAATGATAGATGACACCATAAGATAAGATTCACATGAGAAGTATTCGAAAGTGCTGATTTTTTTACTCCTCACAAAAATACAAGAGAACCTTCGAGAAGTAATTAAAAACTTGCACCCTGAAAACAGAGATTAAGATTACGTTTGAGAGACAAACAGATTGATTAAAACGCTCAGTTAGATCTTCCGCATGTGACTGTCTAAAGGGTATGAATGCAAAGCTAGGCTTGTGAGTAGTTCTTTTGAGAAATTCATAGTGAACAGTTTGCAGGAGAGTTTAGTTTGGATTTCATAAGGTACAGATGGGCATCCGAAAAATCTTTTCACAATCTGCTAATAGCTCGAGGCCGCTATCCACATAAAACATAAGTTAATGGCTATGCGTTTTTTGTGAACTAACCATTATTAGATGCATAAATTAGGATCTTCTTATTTTAGGACTGTTATCGGAGGGCACATCTCAAGATGAGTTTAGCGACAATTGAAAAATTACTTGTTCCTTTATTATGCATTCTGGATGATTAAATGTCTTCACAGTAGACTCTTCATTACCCAGGATGATAGAAAATATACTGATCTTTATTTTATGATTGCCTGTTAATTTGATGTATATTTATGAAAATAATTCAATAACTGAATTTCTGTAGACATTTTTAAAAGTATTGGAACAAATCAAGATGCCAGTAAAAACTAATTTGTGATGATATTATCGATAATATACCATTTTGGAAGCAAATCAGTCATCTGAAAGGTATTGTGCACATACATTACGCACATATTTATCAGAACTGTGACTGTGATGACGTGAAATCAATTTTTTCAACTATTAAAACTTTGGTTTAAATTCTTCAGCTTCCTTTTCAATGCAGCTGATGTTTTCTCTGGTGATTGAATCCCACAAATCTCATGAATTATCCTGTCAACCATGTGGTCATACAATGCCCATTCTAAATATCAATTCATGGAAAATTTTTGTTTTCTTTGAATACTCAGTGCGTAAGACTGGGTTTGCATTAGCTCTCTGCTGGTTAAACCTCTATTATTTAGTCTACATAATTATAATTCGACCTCTTCATTTTTTTAACCTTGGTATTTGACTTTAATCCTGCAAATTCAATTATAATATCAACTATAATCAAGAGTCTACTGTATTTTTTAATGCAGCCAAATTTTTTATGTTCTGTATGTGACACATTCAGTTGAATACTTAGCTAATACATAAATAACGAAGTCAGGCTTAATTGTAAGCCTACCAGAAAATTTCACCTGATATAAATGAATTTTTGTATCTTACATAAACCTTATATGAGCAATAAGCGGTATATATACTTCATATTTTTTTACATTGATGGTGTTTACTGGGCAGGCAACATTTCAAATTAATTCCAAAATCTACTGATGATATAGTCAAATAACAAAAGATATTCAAATAAGCATGGGAACGCCATGCGTGGGGAATCTAATGAGTGGATGTTACGTTTTATATCGCTTGCCAAATAACCGTAACTAATATTTTCCTTCCCACGCTTTGCATCCTCTATGAAGAAGTTTAGATCTACAACACTGAAAAACTTCAGCATAGGAAAAAAAAAAGTTTTTAATAGATATTGGACGTATCCAAACCAGAAATCCAAACAACACTCATGATAAGTTTCCAATTCTTCACTTATGTGAACTACTATCTTGGAAAGTGTAACAAGTTCGCCACCTAAGCATTTAACGCCTGTAGTTTTCAATGCATTTAGGTTTTGAAAGAATTGACAAATATTGTAGTAAGTAGCGGGCATGAATATACTAGCCCCTGTAATGTAGGGATTTTTCGTTTTCTCGGCAGCCTTGGACTCCCCACATTGGCAAATCCTGGCTGCGCCACTGCCTATCACCATTGAATTCTACAACAATAAACAAGAATTGATGTACATGTTTATGCAATGTTAAACTCAATTCAAATAACTTTCATCAAAATTTATCTATGATTTACGTGATGATACATAAGGGAAAAATAAGCAGGAAGTTAGTTTTTTTGTTTTTGGACTTCATCCAGAGTGAGACATAGTCAGGTAAGCCCCTGAGATTGGGAAGATATAATAAATTACCTTCTGCATTTGGCAAAAAGAAGAATGATTCAAACAAGTAGCACAAGAAAATTGCTTCCGAGAATACAAAAAGTTCCTAAATATAAATTTCCAAAACAAGCATTAATTTAAGAGAGATAAAATCAGAATCATGAATAAACAAAATGCTCACCTTTGGATCTTGGTTTTCCACTCTTGCTGCTTCCTTTGTGATTCTTGACACTTCTCTGGGGGAGTTTTCCTCCTCCTGTGCTATTTGTATTTCTTCTCATAGGAGATCCTCCAAATAAGTTGTCAAATTTGTCCTAAAAAAACAGAAGAGATTGTTCGAGTCGATTCTTGTACTTTGAACAAGCTTATTTCTGATTTTTGAATGAGTAAAAGTGATGAGGACTGATCCTTTCACACACCTGTGTAGATGCAGGTTGTGCTGGTCTTTGATTTCCTTTTACAGCAGCCTTACTTGGCTGCTGAGTTTGATTCATCATGGACGGCTGACGAGATGGTGCTGCAGACTCGTACGAAGGTGGTTCGAAAAGGTCATCTCCTTCACTAGAAGCTGGAGAATATGGTGATTCCAAATCCATATCGACCACATCAACACGGTCTTGGCCACTTCCTGGAGCTGGGTCCTTCCCATTAGCAGTTGCAACCCTAATCATAAATCATTCCAGAAGATTTTAGAGGACAACTCAGTTAGTCTACAAAAAATGCAAACAATGTGTTGTATCCAGCAGCTCAGCAAAAGGTTTGCACATTCAATGAAAATTTTCTCAGTCATTTCCTTGAACTTAGATGATAGTAATTAGAGAAATATTAGAGAAAATTTATGCTATGAAATTACACTTACAGCAATAATGAGTTTATATGTGGAATGTAAAAAGTCAAAATCTATGACTTTTATGGATTAAAATCACACAAATGCTAATAAATAATAACATAACATTAATCAGCATTAACATCTAGTGAAATCAATCAAAACAATTTATTTCATTAATTATGCATGCAATGAGCTCAACTACTTGCAAAGTGAGTTTTTAGGAGTAAAATTATGTGAATGATAAGAATAATATGATCTGTGATTTTGTTTTACTGTTTAATTAGAGAGAATTTCAATCTGACATAGAAAATAAGTTATTAAAACATCAATCCAAAATTTTGAACATTTTTTACTGCAAGTTTATGCTGAAGGAGAATGTTTAACTCTATACAAATTACTTTGATTTTTGGTATGCTTTAGAAAAATTGGAGAACAGAAGAATTTAACAGTTTTATATTCTAAATGATGACAAACACTCTCTACTTAATTCTCCTTAAAATTAATCATCAATATCATTAGTTACCAAGGTAAATTAAATTAGTGCTAGAGGTAGTGTATTTTATGATGGTAGTTCGACATATAAGGTCACTTTGCACTTAGGTGTAGACATTTTCTTGAGTTACAAAATAAGTAAATGGCATACAAGAAACTAATGCGGATAAGAGAACATTTAAGGGTGATCAAGTTTTTGTACTCTAACAGGATAATAGCCATAAAAAGTGTATATGACCATTTTTATTCATGCAAGAAGAATTGCAAGAATCTGAATGTAACATTTTGAGATCTTCCAAACTTTAATAAAAATAGGTGTCTTAACTTATTAATTGGACTTAAAACACAAATATAGTGAATAACAGGAATGAGGAATTATTATTAGTTTTTCTTCCCTTGGGTATTTTAATATTGAGATCCAATATTTAACAAATACACAAAAATACATGGATATATCCATGTATGGATAATAATATCCATACATGGAAGAATTTATAAATGCAGAGCATATTAACGCCTAAATTGAAGACTCCTCATAACATTAGAGATTTCAAAGCAAGATTGAATCATTATCTAGTTTAAAGTAGAAATTCTTATAAATGACTTTGAAATGAAACTTGCAATAGGATTTTATCTAGGAGGGCAATGGATTTTTGAAATGAGTCTTTCCAAAGTAGACACTAAGCAGGTTTACCTAAGCTGGCCACACTTTGTAATTTTTAAACAAATATTATAGGCTTTGTCCTTGAATTGATGTCGATATTATCAATAAAACCAGAATTTCTTTACTTAGTCACCCAAACCGTAATGTTGAATAGGAGAAAGTTAGAAGAATGAGATTAACTGAAGAGAAATAATAAAGATGGATTCAGGGCAAATATGCTATAACCAAGGGATTTAATTACCTTTTTTACAGGTTCTTATCATTTTAAAGGATGTAAACAAAATAGGCATAGAAAGTTCACAGTAGAAGAAAGTAGAAGTAATGAAACATGTGGGAAAGGATTAAGTTACTTTGATCCATTAAAATTTTCATAGCTAATTTTTGCAAACTTAACTAATAAATAGCAACAGGACTATTTACACTGTAAAGTAAAAGACTAATGACTACCTTGGAGTAACAGCAACTCTAGGAGTAGGCACTATTACTCGAGGAGTTGCAACAGCTACTCTGGGTGCCGTTACTGCCACACGAGGACCACCTTTAGCTCTTGCTCCACCCCCCAAAGAAATGTCTGTTTTCGATGTTTTGGGTTGTGAAGCTGAGAATGCTCCAGCAGACCCTGAGATAGTCACCACCTCAGGGAACTAAGGAAAAATTTCAATAATTTTAATTAATAGAGGTAAATAACGATAATTGATAATAATAATATGTAATGATTAAATATGCTCTCTCTAACCTGTCGTAGCCCACTTCCGAATAAAGATCTAATGACATCTGCTGCCTTGGCTTGTGGTGGGTGAGGGAAGGCTCTATTTACAAGAGGAGACAGCTGCTGTTGTTGCTGCTGAATGACAGGAGAATTAGCTGATGTGACTGCAGCCACCGCAGCATTTAGAGGTTGAGCTACAGCACCTAATTGGGCAAGGATGGGCAACACCAAACCACCAACAGCATCAATGTGAACAGCGGTTCCGAGAGTTCTAGTAATGCTTGTGACACCTGGAGCGGTGCTCTGAGCAGGTGGAGGAACAACCTCCTCCGTTTTGATTTCCACTGGCTCTTCCGCTCTTGGTTCTGCAACCGCAACTTCTTCTTCTGGAGGCCTTTCCTCCGCTACTTGAGATGCCCCATCCACTGAATTTGCAGGGACATCTCTAGATTCTTCGGCTGCTGTATGCACTGGTTCAGTCTCTGGAGCAGGGGGAGATGGGGCAGGAGAATTGGTTGGTTCGAAGGGATCATAAGTGTCCATTTCCTGATCTTTCCTCGTTGTCTCTTCAAAGGTAGCACTTTCCTTATTAGCATCTGTATTCTCCTCTTCTGGCCTTGAAATAACTTCTTCTTGAGTAGTAGGAGGAGTTTCATTCCCTGCAACTCCTTCGTTGAAAGTGGCCTCTGCATCGGGAGTCAAAGGCCCGGGTGGCGTGTTGGGTCCCACTTGAATTGTCTGACGCACTTCAGGCTCACCAGGGGTGCTATCACCATTACTAGCGGGCAATCTTTCATCTTCATTTTGAACGTTTTGTGGGACGATATCCAATGGGGCGGATGATATTGGCTCGGGTGTGACGATTTCATCATCTACATCTTCGTCATCATCGTCTTCCCTCAGAGGATTATTGACTGACCGAAGCTGAGTTCCTTTTGATGCAATGCAGAACTTAACTTGAGGTTCAGGGGGGGTCTTAGGACCGAGGCGCCTTTCAATAGAAGGCTCCTCCGGAACTGAGAGAGGCAGAGGAGGTTCTTCCATTGAAGCAGGTTCAGGAGGAGGAATTCCAGAAACCATGGTAGCAGCAGCTGCCTTCCTCTCCTTCTTTCCAACCGTTTTCTTTCCTTTGCCACCAAGCTTGCCCTTTTTACTAACCTTCCCAGCCCTCTTTTCCTTAACACCATTACTTCCCAATTTTCTTGAAACAGGACTCATCAGCATCATTCTATGCCTTCTCTGAGAATCTTGATCCATCTGCTGGGGCTGCTTGGCAGCTTTGTCTTCATTCTCTCCACTACTGTCACTAAGAACAATAAGATCTGCTGGTGAGGGTATTCTTTCGACAAAGGGTGATGTCTCGAGGTCAATAATGACACTTGGTTTTTTCTTCACTACAGGCATGAATTTGCGCTTTTTCTTTATTCCTGGATCCACAATAGGCTCCTCCAATATTTTTACTTTCTCTTCCACTGGCGATGAAGCCTTCCTTCTCTTTGGTGCATTTGAAGTTTCCTTCGGTGCTGACTTAAAGCTGACACTCACAAGTATATTATCCCCTGAAGCAAATACCTCTTTTGAGGCAGCAGGACTTCTTTCCCTTCGCTTTTTCTTCTTTTTTGCAATAACTTCCACATCTTTCTTTCGTCCTTCTTTCTTCTTTTTCTTCTTCTTGCTCACAGCTGCCATCGCTGGTGATCTCAGCCTTTCAGGTGTTCTCGATGGAGTGCGTGACAGCGACGGGCCAAGTCTTCCTCTTTGAGGGAGGGGAAGATTGGGGGTGGATGGAGACCTGCAGAGTGATCTGCCTCGAGATCTTGAGGGTGTTCTCGACAAAGGTGGAGGAGTTCTATCATGATAGACCCTGCTTCCTGACATGGACCTCGATCTCATGTGCCCACGAGATTTCTCCATACTTCTAGAATGCAGCGGTGTTGCAGATCTACTCCATGATCTAGAATAAGATCTTTCCCATGGTTCTTGAACCTGATCATTCTTTCTCCTTCGACTCCTACTTCTGCTCCTCCTTCTTTGGCGACTTCTGCTTCGGCTACGTTTTCGTTCTGATATGGGACTGCGAGTTCTCCTCCTCTTCCTTACTGCAGTCTTACCGCTTTCAGCTCTTCTTCCACCGTGATCTCTTGACTTATGCCGTGATCTAGAACGACCTCCGTGAGACCTAGAGCGGACTCCTCTTGATCTCGACCTAGACCTCTGACGAGGTCTCGATCTTGATCGTGATCTTCCAGGGCGAGCTGCTTTTCCTCGAGATCTAGATCTACGACCCTTAGAAGAAGCTCTTCCCCTGGAATTACCCCTTGATCTTGATCTGCGCGATCTGGACCATCTGCCGCGTGATCTTGATCTCACACCTCTGGATCTAGATCGTACTGCTCTTGACCTAGACTGCCCACGGGATCTTGACCGACCTCCCCTTGATCGTGATCGGACTCCACGAGAACGAGATCTAGAGAAAATTCTTGATCGTGATCTTGACCTAGATCTTGAATTCGATCTAAGCTCTCTACCAAAGGCATCAGTCCTCCTCCTTTTCGTCTTGGAACGTTCACCAACAACTTTCCTCACATCATACCGCTCCAGGTCTTTCCTCTTACTTTTCTTTCTCTCCCTGTCTTTCTTAGCCTTACGGTTTTCTTTATCTTCTTTGTCATCCATATCCTTTTTGGTTTGCAAAGGATCCTCTGTTTTAGAATCTCTGTAGTTCCTTTCTTTGCCGGTCTTGGACAACTTTTTCCATGCTATAGCTGAATCTCCAGCTGCTTCATCTGTTTTGCTCGGATCGACCTTTTTCCTCGTTCTCCTTTTACCTTCCTTCTTCGATTCTTTCTTAGAAGTTTCAGAAATTTTAACTTCTGTGGTAGAAGGACCCTTCTCAACCTCATCAATGACAACATTTTCGGCAAGCTGATCAGTTGTCTTTTCTCGCACTCTGTCATCAATGATTTCCCCCTCTTCTTCTTCCCCGCCACACGATCTCCTTTTAGATGCCTCTAAATCTTCAAAAGCGGTCGCTTCTTCAGCCTCAGATATTGTTTCGGTCTCAAGACCTTCCAATTCTGGGACAAGAATGGCACTTCTTTCGCTATCTTCCAAATTGTCATCTTTCCTATGCACACCTTTTTCATCTTTACTTTCCTTGGTTATGTCAAACTCTTTATCACTGATTGCCTCCAAATGACCCTCATCTTCAACGAGTGATCCATCGTGAGATTTAATCTCAGCAAGTTTCTCAGGTTCTGTGTCAGACTTGTCGATATCAGATTTTTCTGCCTCTACATCAGACTTCTCAGCTTCTGCATCCGATTTGTCTGGCTCAGCGTCAGATTTTTCAACTTCAGCATCAGATTTTGCATCTGATTTCTCAGCTTCATCATCTGATTTTTCGGCATCTGACTTATCAACATCCTTTTCATAATTTATTTCATCCCCCAGAGTGAAATCATCCCCGGGAGCTTCCTTGGAAACATCCTCAACTGATGTCTCAGGCTCTTCGGGAGTGGGCAATCTGTTAGAATCTGACTGATCTCCACTTGATTCCTCAGGATTTGGAGTTTGGTCAGAGGATGAGACATCCTTTTCCGGTGGTTCAGGGGGTCCATCCATCTCATCCACGCAAGGAGTCATTTCAGGAGATTCCTTTTTGGGCTCTTCCTCTGCAGCATCTGCTGTTCTGGCTATGTCCATGCTAGCGGCTGAGTAAATTGAAAAATTTGGACATCCTTCGTCTTCCTCCTCATCGTCGTCTGATCCATAGCCGCTAACTCCTAAACCAAATTTGCCTTGGCTAAGAATGCCATACACTCTGCCAACAGGAGGGATCCCTACAGGGTCTGATTCTTTCCCGATAACTTTCCTCCTCTCGTCTTCTTCGGTAGGCGTTACACTTCTTTCTCGATCATAAGCTTGAGGAGATAACCCCATGCCACCACCAGGTTTGGTTATAGAATCTAAAAGCGTGGGTGGAAGGGGTGGTGGGGGAGGAACTTCTCCTTCCAACGAAGCAGATCTTGAGGTGTGAGACTCATCCTCATTTCCTCCCTCTTCATCAATTACCATCTCATCGTCAGTGTCATAAGACGGTTCTGCTGGGTCATATTTCTCAGATCCACCGGCTTGAGCTGATGGATGATACACAGATCCCTGGTCAGGAGGAGTTTCGACTGTATGGGGGGGCAATCCAGGCCTATCTCCATCTGTGGGTGGATCTGATCCTCCAGGTTCAATGTCGCTATAAATATCAACATCCTCATCTTCGTCATCCTCTCTATCATCCTTTTCATCGTCTTCTTCTTCATCTACTCGTCTCTTCAAGAGCTGGGGTCTGTTGTTTCGATCCCCTCCACCGCCACCTCCTCCATGTCCAGGGTTCAAGGCGTCTCTTGAACCTGAAGTATTGGTAAAGCTTGAGTTGGTTCTAGCATATTCAACCCTTTCACTAGTTCCCCTTGTTCCTCCACTGCTAGACGTCCTGCCATCAGGTACATCTCGGACAGATGAATTTACTGACTGGTTGGCATTATCATTACCGGAACTACCAGGCAACCCCACGGTTTTCATTGCCTCCATAGGAGTGATTAAAGCACTGCTCACTGTTTCGGTCACTGGGGGAGGAAGTTCACTTATGTTGGAGTGTACTTCCTGTGAAAGGGACTCACTATACGTTCGGCAGGAGAGTTCCACTGCTGGATTTTCTCTGATGACTGAGTGAGATCGGAAGTGCGGAGGAGTCTGGCCTATTGGGATAGGAAGAACTCTTAGGTCCTCAGGAACAGTGTCTCCGGATGTTTCTTGGAAGCACCTTTCCATGGATAGGCTGCTCCTGCGAGACCCACCACTAGATAAATCTAAATACATGTTTCTGTGTAGCAGTTCACTTCCATTGTTATCAATTTTGTGAGAACTGTTACTCAAGTCTAATGGTGTGTTTGATGATTCGTAACTTCCAAAATCAGCTCCACCCATAATTACTCTTTCGGGCATGGGGCTAGCAAGTCTACTATAATTTGATGTAATTACACTACCCATGACATTTTTAATGTTAGACATGGGCCGGGAGTCCCAAATGACTCGGGAATGATCTTCATTCACGTAACTTGGATTAGAATTAACTATCACATTGCCAGCAAGATGTTCAATGCTCCTGAAGTTATTAGTTGCTCTTGAACGAGTTGGTGTGCTTCCAGGGCCTGCAGGTGTAAGAACTCGGCTGGGATACACCAACTCTGATGTATTTTGTGTTGGAACTCTCTCTTTACGGTTGGAACCACTTGAAGTGGCCCTTGAGTCTGTCTCGGGAGTCCTGATTGGCCACACGGGCCTTCCATCTTCCATAGCCTTATGTGCTTCCACACCGGCAACTCTCTCATGCAGACCAACACCGGAATTTCCTTCTCGAAAACTTGAGCATGAATCCTGAGCAGTAGAAGAAGGCTCTGCAGGATTTGAAGGTACTCTTGTGTTGTTAGAACTTACGTTCATCTCATTGTTCAGACTTGTGACTTCCACAGACTTAGGGCCAGAAACACTGCTTGGCACTTCCCCTTGCTCAGCAGTGTGGGGAGGAGCACCGTTCTTAGGTTTGTCGACTGCAAAGCTGCCATCGGGATTCATTTTCACTCGAGCTTTACGCCCGTGCCATACCGACTGACTATCCATGATACTTCCGAGTAGATCTGGGACTCCGCTAGAAGAATTTGATGGAGAAGATGCAGCAATAGCTCTTTCTTTTATCAGCGCCTTTCTTCTTTCAGCTGCAGTTCCAGCACTCAGCATAAGTCTTTCTTTAGCCAACTGACGAGCATGAGCTGAGTCAATAGGTCTTGGAGCTGATGCTACGGCAACAGAGCCACCGCCTCCTTCCACATCAGATCTGTAAGTATAAATATATAAGAATAAAAGAAATTGAAACATTTCTTGAATTATATTAATTCCACGCTAAGAAAAGCCAATACTTAATAAAATTTTAAAACAGGGATATCGATTAAAATGATAGGAAACATCTATGTATGTCAAATCTATTTTGGAAACAAAAACAAAATGTTGTGTACTAGGAATAGTAAATAACTATTTTAATGAAATAAAAGAATTCCCTTAAAATAGATAAATAATAGAAAGATTGGATATTTTCACTAATGGAACTTGATTGTTCAATATGTTTTAATCAAATAAAAGTACTAAAATTTCAATAGAATCAATTCAATTCTGTAAACGAAAATGTTCTTTGCAACTGATTTCTTTCATACATTAAATACCAGCAAAGCAAGTCACATAAAAACCCAAAAGATAAACATATTCAAAGTATCCTAAATCATACCCTCCAGAGAAGTATTCCAAATCATTGCTAGAACCAAATATGCTCAGAGTGGGGACTCTGCCGCCCACATTTGAAGTCGTTCCGTTAAGTACAACACCCCCATCTCCACCATAACCAGCTGCTCCCCCTACTCCTCCACGTCCACAAGCCCCTTTCCTTCTCAGCAGATTATCTTTTCCTGGACCCATTCCTAAAGACTCCGCAAGTCGTGCACGACTTTTAAACCTTTTCACCATGCCTCGCCTTGTGCGCCTTGACCTTCTTCCCCCCTTCAGAATAAAAAATAAAATAAGTTAAGTACTAAAATACTTAAATAAGGAGGGCCACAACTGATCTATTGACATAAGATATTTAGGGCACTCGCCACCGAAAATCAGAAAAATTCTTTACTTTCCAATCAATTTTACAACTTCAGGTTTTCACTCCATAATACATGTACATGCATTTAAATCAAGGATTTAATAAAATATAAAATAAGGAATGGAAATGCAAGAAAAATGCAGCTGAAATTTTTTGTGTCAGTATAAGAAAAAAATTTCCATTCCTAAGTCAGTCTTGGTTCTGTGAATAACATCAAAGCTGATCATAGTAGACAATACATTGGCAACTTCTTACTTATATCAGAATCAAGGGAATCATTTTATAAAAAAGAATTACTTCAGACTGAAGGACTAAAACTAATTTTTTGAATCATTAGATATCTGATAGAAATCCTTTTAGGGTCCTAAATTTGAAAATGTTTACATTTCCACATAGAGTACTTTAGAAGGGATAAAAGTACCAATATTTTACCCTTTCTGGACAATCCTTAACATTTTGTGTAACCCTTTTCTAAAAAAACTGGAGGTTATACTACATCTTTGAGCTCATTGACAATCCCTATCCCTGTGTATGTCATCAGAGAGCCATCTGTTACGGTAATAATTTTGCTAACTCAATATTTATTGTGTTATATTAACATTTCATCTTAAAATAGCATTCATTGCATTTTGATGAGTTCTGGTGATATTCAAATGATAATTGATCATTAACATCTATGTAAATATTATCTAACAACAGGTACAAGATGAAATCTCCAGGATTTTCTTAGCTATACCAGTATTACTGCATGGTTTACATAAACAGAAGCAGTCTGTTTGAAAGATGCAAATGGTTATGGCATGAGTTCATTTCCAAGGAGATAATTTCTGAGAATGCAACAAATAGTAGTAGTAATTTTTATAAGGCTAGTCGACAGCTTAGGTCATTTGGCATCGTTTACAAGTAAACATTATCATCCCTCTTGTGGTTCTTTGTGGTTAAGAACAAAAATCAATTAAGAAATATATCTGCTATGACATAGGTGACTGCCAACCTATTCAGGGAAAGGGATTGGCAAAAAGCCTCTGGTTCAAGATCAAAGGTATGGTGTCCTAGTGAGCAGCATCTAAAAGCATAAATTATTATACTCTGATCAAGGGTACTAATGGGGTGAACTAATTATTAAACCAAATTACACCTAATTAGTAAAGGTTAATAGCCATCTATACCTAACTCTACATCATCCACACATGAATTTCATTATTCTACAGAAGCAAATCTGTTACCTTAACTTCAAGATCCTTCTTATGTGTACTTTAGACCTCGTTGGGCATATAAGACATGACGCAGAAAAGAATTCAGTTTTTCCTATTCAGTAGGTTAGAAAAGGGACAATATCTTTGACTTCATACATAAACAACCAAGATTTTATTTTTAACCACATTTTGATTATAGTTTTTGGATATATTCAATATTATGTTCAATATTTTACTTCTAGGGATTCCTCTATTATGATAATTTATGTTAAAAATTTCCAATTTAACAGGCTTTGTCAGAGAGTTTATATTTAACGATTATTATAGCTTGCAGTTGGTAAACACAGAATTGACTAAAGGGTGTGGAATATGGAAATTCTTTATAAATGAAGTTTCATTGATGTTAACAGTTAAAGAACCCAATGATAAATATACTGCTACACACAAACTCACAAAATGGACCCCTTGTATACTGTTAGACTATGAAAGCTTCTTCTGGTCAGACTCAGCATGACTTAGACATTACATGACTTGGACTGAAACACTCAATGTTCAAAAGTGCTCAGTGTTCAATGCTCGACTTGTGCAAGTTATAATTTGCTTTTTGAATATAAAACAATTTAAAATGTTTCTTGTTATATTTTAAGATTTTATTGATAAGTTTCTGAGTCGGAAAAAGAGACAAGAGAGAGAGTCAAAAATAATATGATTTCCACCATTTACTTTATATTAACCATATCTGTTGTCTGAGAGTTAAGTCATTAAAAGAACCACACGTTATCCCTTCCATGTTTATTTTATTGTCTTAAATGAGAAAACAAACTGAATAAAACCAGATTTAACCATATACTTGCCATTTTTCTGCGCTTCCTGGCTTTTCTCTTTGAGGTGGTAGTAACTTCCTCTTCTTCCACTTCTTCCTCCTCCTCTTCTCCATCCTTTCCTAAGATAGTGCGTTTCTTTGTAACAGTCTTCCTCTTCTTTCTGGTGGTTTTCTTTCTGTAAACTTTTCTCTTTTTCTTAATAGGTCTCCTTCTGAACGAACCAGCTGAAGTTGAAGGCTAAACAGTCAAGAAACAATCTAGTTAGACACAGATAAGGAAATAAAAATTTAAAAGCAATCAAAAGCCTGTAGCTCTAGTTTTTCACACATTCATTTATAATATTACTCATTGTGAATGCTAAGATAGGATTTTATGATTTACTTTTATGTAAAAACAAATAGACATCATTAATTTATAATTCTAACTTCTTTCTGGGTTATATAACATCATTCTGCCTGGTCAAAGACAAATAAATAAGATAGAACTATGTGCATTAAAATAAAGAATAAAATAAAGAATATATAAAAATTTTCACAACGTACTGGAGGTTAAACCTTAGCAAACAAAAAGGCACTACTATGTGTGGAAATTTATATTCTCCATGAAATAATGATTAATATATTTGAAAATGTTGTAAATACATTAATAGCAAAATATTCCTTATAGGTTAAGTTTCATATCCTAGGCAGTGTAATCATTTATGAGTCCGCTGAACTATCTGAACACTCAGGCACCTTTTCAAGTCCTTGATGAATAAAAAAATACTTAATTATCATAATAGGAATTTTATTACATATTAACAAATAACACTATGTTAACAAAATATATTTCAAGATTTATGATAAAATTTCAATCCATGCTAACTTTCATAAATACATATAATAATAGATTGAGCAATCTCTCAATAGTTACCCTTGCAGAATTAGACATGCTTTCTGCCCATCTCCTCTCTGCTTCCAATTCAGCTAAATCTTCCATCACTTCCAAATCCCGACTTGCCAAATTCCATGTCCTCAAACCTCTTTGTCCTAGTTCAATGCGAACGTTTCTTCTTAGATTGCGAAGAACCCTTTGACTGGCACTGGTTCTTGGAAGTAAACGCTAAATGTGGAAGAAGGAACAAATTACTACAAAATAATGTGCTGTAACTGCCACCTTTCTTAATTTATTAGAAGAGTAACAGATAATTTTAATTTTTGAATAAAATCTGCAGTATAAATACACGGTAGTTTTGTTGGTCTAAAGTCATTGTAGAAATATCCACTGGGTTGTTCTGGCAAGATAGCACCAAGATATAACAAGCTTTAAGGCTCACTCTTTAAGGGATGAGTATTTAATGCATAACCAGTAAGTCTCAGAAAACTGCCTTAATTTGATCAAATAATAATAATAATAATAATAATACTTTATTTAAACGGACAGATGTCCTATTACAAATGTTGAAAATGACCAAGGTAACATTAGAAAAGTTTGAAAATAAAAATATGAGCTTAATTAAAGAAGATTGACACAAATGAAAATTACCATTAAATTGGAGATAACACATTACATGTTACAATAAAAGAAAAATACACCTTAATAATTCTGCACCATTAAACATTTTTTAAAATAAAATTTCTGAATACATTGTGTGAAAAGTAAAATATATCAGCAGATTTACAATCTCTCATTATTCTAAAAATAGGCAGAAAATACAAATAATTATTACATACATATGGAATATGAAATAAATGATGGGATCTTGAATGAACAATCAAATCAAACATGTGCTATCAGTAAAAAGGTAACTGAAGCTAAATAACTGAAAATTCTCTACCACAGTCTCTAGAAATAAAAATCACAACTATTAAGGACAGAAATAGAATATACATACCATGCCTCGAGTAGCTGCAGATCGAAGCCTGCTTGTGGCAGCTTCTGTACATGATGGACAAAACCATTCTTCAATAGGGACTGATGTCAATGGTGGGATAAGACATTCAAGATGATAACCACGATCACAGCCATCGCATAACAATAGGGAATCTTCCCTGTCACCACTTCCACAAACCTATGATTAAATTAATAAATATGAGTTTAATCTAATGACAATAAAAATAATCACTAAGTTGCTTTTATAGCTACAGAAGCAATTCCACTGAGAAGCAGCATTAATCATGCAAGAAAATTATATTAAAACAAAAAGTCAAAAGAAAAAGCTATTTTATCTACCAAGTTTACACTGAAGAAGTCCTGGAGGGAAAATTAAGGAACATGCCTGTTAAAATTTATACAAAATAGACAAAATGCAAGTTAGACAATTCCATGCATTGTGAGCTTTCAAGAGAAAACTGGATTCCAAATTTTAGCTTTGATTCAGGCATTTTTACATAAAAGAATGGCTGGATATATATTTAAAGGCACCCCTTAATTTCAGATATATGTAATTTAATCACAGAAAATTTTCCATGCAGTTAGAAATATTGGTAGCACTCACCAAATTATTCAGCATGTATTCAAACGCCCCAAACATTGACATAAGCAGATTCAACAATTTGCCCAATTACAAGAGTTATCCAGAGAATGTGCCACTAAATTCACAGGATTCGTAAAAATAAATGCTAAAATTAAATAATAATCAACCTCTCAAATTCCGCATTCAATAGGATAATTTAAATAGATTTGAAAAGATGATGATTCGAAGGCATGCATTTATATGGATGGCAAAAATTCTTAATCTTGCATTCATGATGATCTGAATTGCTTAAGTGTTAGTTAGCAACGATTAGGTTAAAAATCCCAGAATGTTAAGCAAGGGTTAAATAGATAGAAACTTCATTCTCCACAAACATACAGGTAAAACACAGAGACTACTGAAGCACAATACAAAAATGCAAAACATTCAAACAGCTGCTTGCAATGAAAAACCTCAAATGATTGAAGAGAGCTGGTCATCAATCATGAAAATAGTTTCCCTTACCTCGCAATAAGTTGGGTCCTCTTCAATTTGTGAAATCAGGGTCACATCATCATCATCTTGTGTTCCAGATGAACGTGTTTTTTTAGGAATTCGTAGACGTCTAATTTCTTTCCCACAAACACCATCTAATACAACTATCTCAGAAAACTCATGACGATCAACAGGACAGGTGTTAACATTCTGCAATACAATGTTAAAAATTCATAGTTGCTGAACTCAGTGGGACTGGCACATCTATTTAGGCGACAGGTAGAAACATTTGTGGTTGTTTATAAACACTGTTAAATCAGGTAGTTATAAGATAAACAAATTTTTAATTTGATATTGTTAATAACTTTGATTTTAGAGAGTATTACTGTGATACTTGTAACATGTTACTAAGAAATGCTCTGCAATAATGGTTAAGCAGATATTTTAAACTATAATGAGTGAATTTGTTCGCCAGTGATAGTGAGGCAAATGTGAACTGTTAAGGACATCACTATGTGGTATGGAAAATATGTTTGATTGAATAATTTTTATGTATGACAATAATCATAAACTGGTAATGCAACTGAAATATGTGATACATGAAATTTTATCTTTGGTCATTTACTACCCCCCGACCTGTTGTATAATTGTTAAGTTTAATAATAATGATATTCCAATGGAAGAAAACTTGCAAAACAATAAGAGTCAAATACTGTGTAGACTCATCCCATCTAAACCTAGAGCCAATGTTAATACATTAATTATCGGTGAGCTAAAACCTTACAACCTTCAAAAGGTTCTCAGATGAACTGAAAATGTTGAAGAATACTACTGATTATAATCAGCAACATAAAAATTCCCTCATGGGAATTTGTTCACAATAAGACAGAAATATTTATGATCAAATAGAGATGAACTGATAACCGAATAAAGTAATTTAAAGCTGTAATTTGTTTGAACTACAAATATCAGTTATTCCAATCAGTACAGATACTCAATCTATAATACTATTATTATAACCATAGATTATTCACACATTAAATAGTATCAGTAATATAATTGTAATGTATAAATTACTAAATATGAATGATTTTAAACTACTTCCTACTTCTATATTTCCTTCAAGTGAATTTTCAATACAGCTCTAAAAACTTAAGAGAACAAGTTAAATGTTACTTTCCATCATTATGAGAATAAGTTATCTAATATCCAAATGATGATGATTAGATCCAAGTTATGATGAAGTTTTACCTCTATAAATATATTATATTATAAATGAGAATTTACCTTTGCCCATTCCTGTATACAAGGAACACAAAAACAATGCTGGCAGCCTTCAGGACTACCAACTTCTGCCCCACCTGGTCCACGCAACGACTTGAGGCAGATAGGGCACCTTGTTTTTGGTCCCTCCCCATCATCTGTCTCACTGCTGCTGCCATGAAAATCATCTTGAACCTTTACAACAACTTTACCTTCAACATCATCTGCAGGTCCCTCTGTAGCCATTCTATCACTAGGTAAATGAATGAGAAATCAAGTATCAGTGATTGACTCCTGTGTGTGCTTAATGAAACTGAACAGCAAAAGGGGTAAATAGAAAACAAACTACCAACAGATTAATGCATGTGGATTTTGACAGCATCATGCCAGCAACAGGTTTGACGAATCAGGGAATGTTATTAGAGGATTTTAATGTCATTTTCATTAATTTTTATACACTATTGAAAAAGACCTTACTATTCTTCACAATCTGGTTATGATCACAGATATACTATCATATTTTTGTACAATACAACACCCATGAGATGTAGAGAAAACAATCCAAGATTTCCACTGAATGCTTCAGTAATTAATAAATTGATTTGGATAAAATATAAGATTAATATGATATTTAAAGTTGCATTTAGGTTTAATCCAAGAGGTACAGTCAATATCTTTTTTAAGCAGAGACGTGCCATTATGATATTTAGATCAATATTAACAAGAATGCTTATACTTCACTGTGAAGGGGTTATGCACCTCATACTGGATGATGACAAATAAACTAAAAATTTCAATTTACTATTGCAAGGTATATAAATCATTTGTCCTGTTTTTCACAGGTTGAATGGAATATTAATGTATGAAAAATTACTACTCACCTTAAAAATTGCTAAGCATTTTGATAATTTACACAACCCTAATACTTGAAACATCAGAAAATATTCAATGTAGTTTCCTAAAAAAAATTAACAGTTAATAGTAAAATACCAACCTTGGGAGATTTGATGGGCTTAATTCTTTATCTGGTAAAATACTCGAATGAGATGAATTGCGATTTCTTAGTCTACAACCTCTGCTGGTAGATGGCCGAGAAATATCTTCCTCCACCTCTTCATTCTCGCTTTCAGTGTCCCATTCAGAGCTTAGATCTGCATTGGATTCATTGGAATCTTCTTCAATGCTTTCATCTGAATATTAAAAGAATTAAGTACAACTTAACGTAAGCTAATATCTCTCACTTATAAAGAGATCAAGTAGGAAAGTTAGGGTAGCAAACACATTATGGTTCTATTAATCATAATAAATATGGTACTATAAAAAGAAAATGAACAGGAATGAAATTTTTCAAAAAACATACCCTTTCCGATTGGGTATATTTGCATAGCAATTTTAGTTTTCAAAAATGATTGCAACTATAGGCAACATAGAGTAATCATGGGCCACTTGTAGAAATAATAAATCCTTGGAATTCCAACCATACTTCAACATGGAAACATGTTCCATGAAATTCTATAATTAAAGAAAGCATGATTTCAACCCTTAATTGGGAACATGGTACAATGTATTTAGAAAAATTGAGGAGAACGATAATTAACTTGCAAATTAGATTACTCTGGAATAATGTAATAATATGGGATAGTTATCACTGTAAGTAAAAATGGGATCTAAATTAAAAAGGAATAATGCAGAAAAAATTACTTATGATGAAGAATCATGAAGATATAGATTCATTTTTCACTTTACTTGATTTCTCCTCTTTCCTTACAGTTGATACTTGTTATCTTTCTTGTTTTAAAACTATAATTAGAAATTACCTCCCACGTATAAAATGAAATGTGCATGTACAATTGGAAGATATGTTGAAAACCACCATCTAAGTTATTCTTATCTATTTTTAAGTCTCAATATAATCTCTTTAAGTGAGCAAAAATAAAAATTCATCATACAAAATAATATAAGAATCAATAACTGAGGGCAAATTTCGAATAAATTACCAGAAATATTCATGGAAAAAAAGGAAGTTTCAGAGGCAGGGCTGATTAGTATAAAATGTTCTTGATCTTTCAACAACTTCAGTAAAAGATTATGTTGATAATTCAGACTTCACTATGAGAACAGAAATCAGAATTGACTCATTTAAATTTCAGTTATTCTAATAAGACTTGCCACTTCTTAGGACTGGATAGACTGTCAGCATCTTAAATTTTACAGAACAAAATACCAAATTTTAAAGTTAGATCATAATGAGAAATTTATTTAGGCTGTGGGCAAGGTTTCAATTATTTTGAAATCTAGATGATCAGGCATTACTGTGGAAAGCCATTTTAGATAATGAAGAAAAATAATGTAATTTTCCACACTTTCAAATGCCTGATCATCTAGATTTCATTCGTAACACTAGTATAGGCAAAGCAAGACAAGGCAAAATTATACAGAAAATATCAAAAGTGTGGAAAATTACATTGTTTTTCTTCATTATCTTCAATTATTTTCATCGATAAGAGATTAAGCTGAGCCATGAAGACACAAGTATGGGATAACAACTTATCATGAATAACATGGATAGATCATGTAAGAGAAACATTTGCTGATTTAGAGTTAAATTATAAGGAAACAAGGGTTTAAGATACAAAGAACTAAGTTTAATTTAGCTCAGTCGCTTTGAAAGTAAAAAAGATCTATTGAATTTAGTTACAATACGGGAAAAAGGTAAAAATGTGGGCTATCAAACCTTAGGAATTATTTTAAATTTCTGAACTTTAAATAACCAATATAACGAACAAAGTAGTTCTTAAACGAAACAGAATCAGGCGTAACTTTGTGGTAGTTATTAATAATATCAAAATCCATATTGAGAAAACTTTTAAAACTTTTCTCTGTGGTCTAGTAAAAGTTTTCTCAATATGGATTTTGATAAAGTAGTTCTTGTTTTAATCTCCATATTTGTAATTTAATATAAATTTCATCCAAAGATGGAAGATATATAAAATGCTTAAGTTAATTCCACCTTGTTAACTTGATTTTTTTTGTAGCCTGATATAAGGATGAATAATGCAAGACTTAGGAAATACAGTTCATCATCTTTTTGTTATAATCATTGAGATTCTTCTGGATGCTTTTAAGAGAATGAAAATATTTATTTGAGAAATATTAACTCCATCTGCTTGCAATTTTAAAATAAAAACAAAGAGAATATAGTTTATAAGCTTAAATGAAAGTTGATAGCTCTGTTACAATATTTTTAACTGATTAAGTATAACACAAAATGAATAGGACAGTAAGAAGGTAGAGGAGAAGAGGATCTAGATTTTAAGGATTACTTTGAATTAGATGGAGACTTTGTCTCAATTTGCCTGAATAAAGATGTTTTACAATTATCATTACTGTAATTGGACTAGATTGATTAAGTTTTAGCTATTATGCATTAATAGCATTGCACATGAATGGCAGATGCTCCCTAGTATCAAACTGCAAAAATATCTAAAGAAAGATAATTTTAAAAGTCTCCATTTAAGTTATTATCTATGAACTTCTCTTTAAAGTAATTTAAACATGTATTTCCATAGCAAATACAAAACCATGAAGAAGATGCTGGGATATAAATTATAATCAAGAGGATGTAGTAATAATGTGGAAGGGTTGATATCATGGATATAAACAGTGTGATGATGTGATATGGCTGTGATGAAAACAGAGATGAACAAAACTTACACTGTAAAAGCCCAAAAAAATGAGAACATCTAGATAAAGATCCACTAGTAATCTTTCAGTTGCAAAAGCAGAAGAGTAAATGGTAAAAAACATTCTTTTTTCAACATACAGTGCTATCATTGATTATGAGAAGGCTGAGGTTTTAAGGAAGAGTTTATTTTCATCTTCTCATTGAAGTATGTTGTAAATTCCTGTTGTTACAAGATCAAACAACTGTAGATTAAGTTCTTTTCCAACAAATGCATCCATTATAACTTCAACCTCTTCTTCTCTCCTACTTACCTATTTAACCCATTGAAGTATATCATTATTTCAGTAAATTTATAAGAGGGATATAAACCAATCAAAATCATGATTTTGACTAAAATCTAGCAAGAATAGTTAATATATATCCAATTACATGACTAATGAACTCGATTTTAATACCCAAGAGAATTGCACTTCATCAAGTTTTTCAAAGAGATAAGGTAGCAACTTGTCATGATAGTGAACTAATTGAAGAACTAAAGAAGTACTGTAGCTAATATACCTGTATTTACTGAATCTATGTCATCGCTTGAGTCACTGCTGTCATCAGAACCTTCAGAGCTGCTCCTTTGAAATGAATGATCCATAGCCTATAAAAATAGAATTAACATAAATCAATTCCGGTAACTAATAAACCAACTAGAAACTAGATATTTCAATTCGGCAATAAGTGCATGCAGATTCCTCCGAGTATTAACACACATGAAATAACAAGCAGAAACTTAATAAAATAATAAATTGTATACTACCAGTTATGCAAACATTAAAAAATATAAACAAAACAATAAATCAGAATATTTTACTGTTTTCTTAACAAAACTGAAATAGTAATCTTAGATAGTAAGTGCTGAGATTCCCTTAGTCATAGTATATAATACCAAACTTCTGAATTTCCATTAAAAAATTACTGACAAGTCTATACACATTCTCTACGGAATTTGAGAGCTAGAGAAAAACTACGCCACAATTAATTGACAGATGGTGTTTGCCATAACAAATCTGTTTTGAACATTTATTTGGCATAAACTATTTCAAGACTGAGCTACACCACAAAATTGGTAAGCAGGATGAACAGAAAAACTAATATGATGCGATTCAGAATTAAGAAATGCATTTATCACGGGGAATAAATTATTTTCCAACAATTTTTTAATCATTCAGTTATTTCTTCTGAAAACAGTCTAAGAATCATACGAATTAACCCGATCTGATAGTACGATTACTATTTACGGATTGAAAAAAAAACGTTCATAACCGAAGTAATACAAAGGTGTACATTAAAACTGATATACAAGCAGAAAATATCCGTCCCGTTGAGATACACAACAAAACAAATTACACAATCATGGAAGATTTAACTGAAGGCTTTCTTTACCAATACCCAACGCCGAGTTAGTGACAGCAGAGTTGGTTAAATTTGCACTGAAGTAACAACGCAGTACGAAATTTCTGAGAATTTTTTAATAAGATACAAATCAGTAAAACAGGCAAAACGCTGATAACTCACGCACAAATTTTACAACCCTAACCATTGAAAATATATATAGGTCTGTCCGTAAATTTGTTTGCTATACTGCTTAGTGACATTTACAGCTCCTAAATTACAAAGAAATGACCGAAAATGTGTTGTTCTTGAGAGTCGACTGACGAATTACTCTTTGTGCGAAGGTAAAAAATAATATAAATTACGATTATAGTGAATTTTACATGATAGAACGTATAAATTACATCAATTCAGAATTTACTCTGTCAATATAGTAGCAAAAAGAAAATTATCTGGATACCCATTTTGGCAGCGAATAAGATAAATTTAAAAGTAATTTACCGGTCGATTTGACTTCCTACAAGAAGTCAACTGATTATTTTCTGTGTCGCCTTCACTTTCATCGGAGTCCTCTATTCGCCTAATTCTCTTTTTATGAGCTCTTCGCCCACCGTTTGGGCCATCAGCATCGTTAGCATCCTCCATCTACAAAAGCATCTTCAAGATCATTTATCTAGAAGACAAGGGCAACTCCCACTTCATCGGATTCCCAATTCTCCTAAAAGAGAACAAGAAGGGAAATTACAGGATATAATCACTTAACACGATCAGAAATCAGCAGTCTATATCTCCGGACGAATAAAAACAAATACAACAGCGTAGGATTAATACGCTAAAAAGATAACCAAGTTAGTAATTCTTTACACAATCAGTTGGGGCATAATAAATGAAGTAGTCTATTATGTGAATCATTACTAATTAACTTAATTAAAAGATTACAGAGATTATAACCTCATTGCCTCCGAGAGTGACAACCCTAATACTGATGCTTCATATTATTTGCCGTCCTAAACGCTGAAGTAGTAGCAGCAATAACTTTATAGCAACGAAGATTTTAAATAAGTTTACTTACTGTTATTGGAATGTATATTTATGCATGGATATATACAGCCAGGTGAAAACAAAATATAACACTTATTAATATTTGTTAGAACTACAAAATATGACAGCCAACAAGCAACAACTATTTCCAAAGTGTCGCCATCTTTACATACACTAAGTTGCCCGGATTTTGGACGTCACTTCCTCTAGGTTACAGACACCAGCCATCATGGGTCGTATGCACGCTCCGGGGTAAATATTTCCTTTTCTGTTTCACAGTTTATTATTATCCCAACTTTTATTGCTTAAATTGAATAACTTTTGCTATTTTTAATTGTAAGATATATGTTTGAAGTTTATTTTTCTGTTCATTATTGAGAATAAGGAATTGCCTCGTGGTACCATGTGGTTACCATGTTTTAATGGATGTGTTACCAGGACTTGCCAAGATGCTCCTGTGTTATTTGTATTTTATTTACTCCTTCTGTTTTTACTTAACTTACCGTTTTTATTTTCAGTAAGGGTATATCCCAGTCGGCGTTACCATATCGTCGAACCGTCCCTACGTGGTTGAAATTGACTTCGGAAGATGTTACGGACACTATATTTAAACTCGCTAAGAAAGGCAAAACTCCATCCCAAATTGGTAAATATTTTTGTTTCATTATTTTAATAATGTATTGTTCTTGCTTCCGCGAAGATTGTTCCTTATTGTCCTCTGTTTTGTTACATGCAAGTCTAAAGAGCCAGCCGGTTTATGTTCATAGCTCTCGTATCATCCTAAGTTTCTATTTCGTCTGCGTTATGGTTGAACAAAAATTACAAGTGTTGCTGTAATTTTCTGAGTGAAATTACTGTGAAATAATTTATGAGAATTAACTTATTAAGTTTAAAGCCTTTTTTGAACCTTCGATTTTTAAAAACGAAGATTTTCAGTTTACTTCGCATTTTCCGGATAATCGAGACCTTACTTATTAAAAGCTGTTTGATGGGCAAGTTTCATTTCCCTATTAATTCATTTGTCTATATGTTTAAATTAGTATGGTTGAAATGTTGAGTGAACTTGGCACTAATAACTTGGTCCAGATAAATTGTTGCACGTCTCTTTTAAAGATTTTAACATTCTGTGATATTTAAATCACTAATTTGCATTAATAATTTGTTTTATGTCGCAAATTAATATTTTTGTTAACTTTATAGGTGTCATTCTTCGAGATTCACATGGAGTCGCCCAAGTACGATTCGTGGCCGGTAACAAAATTCTCAGAATTATGAAAGCTATTGGACTAGCCCCAGATCTTCCAGAAGATTTATACTACCTTATCAAGAAAGCTGTAGCTATCCGCAAGCACTTGGAAAGGAACAGGTGATGAAATTGGTTTCATGCCCCCCTTCCCTACATTAGTACAATGAAGGTACTCACTAAGTTCTGTTTTGAATTTAATTAATGTATTTTTCATTTTTATAATTACAGGAAGGACAAAGATTCTAAATTTAGGCTCATTCTTGTCGAGTCAAGAATTCATAGATTAGCCCGGTATTACAAGACAAAATCCATACTTCCTCCCAACTGGAAGTACGAGTCTTCAACAGCATCTGCTCTTGTGGCATAATCTGGAGAAGAATGTTTTTTATTTTATAAATGCTGAATTGGTTTGTTACTGGAATGTATAATGTCTTACCAGTGATTGGTACCAATAAAGTACTATTCCAATACGAGATGTTTTAATTTTATTGCATTTGCTCTCATGGTTTTACCAGATATCGTTAGAATCAAATCTTAGGCATCACCATGGATTATATGTAAAAATAAATCATCAATGTTACTGAAATTTATGTAGTATGAAGGTACTTACGTTTGTAGTGATGAAAGTTTTTGAGAGAGATATCAATAATGTGTAAACAATCTTATTTGGTGCATGCTTAATAACTTGATTGATAAGACGTAAACATGTTGGCTGTATTAATTTCATATTTATTAACTGCCTTATTATTTAAATTTTATTTGGATACTTGCAATCTGCAAACTTTTGTAACTTGAAACATCGAAACTTGTCAACAGTTTTATTAAAATTTGTGGAATTTGTACAAGTGTGTTCGTGTTTTTTACTTACGTAAGTTTAAAATGAAATTCCACCAAGTAACACTCGAGTTGATTTCTTTTGTAACTTGTTTCACATGAAAGGCTGAAGAAGGTTTGAATGAAGGGTCATAAGGCTAACATTGTACTGGAGAAGATTAAAGTGGATGTCCTTGATCTGTTGTGCCCTAAGTAATACTCGTGCCAACCTTTGCATATGGACAAATAATTTTTTCGGAATGGAAATTCTTAATCTGCCGAATAGGTGCTAGTTGATAAATATGAGGATTCCTTGGGAGAAGGATTTAAAGATGTTTACCAAACTGTGTCCATCTTAAAAAGTGGAATTACCCAGATAGTTTCCCAGAGTCTTAACACCCCTTTCATTCAAATTAAGGTTAGCTCATGCCTGTTTTTGGTTGGCTTCAGATTCCTGTGGAGGAGTACTTTCTTATGCATTACTTGGGAATTAAGTGATGTATAACTAAGATTTCAAATGAAAACAATTTTTATCATATGATCTTGTGGATCCTTACACAATTTGTAAAAATATCCATTAGCTACCAGAAGAATCACTATGTATAAATTAACAACTTTTTGCTACAGAGGATGCCTGTCTAGTCATTAATTAGCGGAAGATTTTGAAATTTTAGGTGTGCATCTCACCCACCATAGTGCAGTAAAATTCTATGATTGCTGTCAGAGCTAACGATCCATGAGCTTGACTCCCCCCGATAATACATAGTTTAACCGATGGCTGATGCAGCATACAGGAAAAGTTGATTAAAAAATTATTTTGGACATTCAGTACACCTAGAAATTTTCATTTATTTCCTAACTGTAGTAATCAATTCATCTTGGCTCCACTAGTTCGCCATAAGTGTAGCCAATGGGAGACTGTAAATAGCTGTAGCAGGGTTTCCATTAACAGAAAGTGGATAAAATATTTTCTAAGTATAGTAAATATAAGAATTTTATCTTTATTAGGTTTATCTTGCCTTAAAAATATTAGCTGCTTTAGAGGATTTAAAGATGGCAGTACTCCACATGAAGGCAATTAGTATTCCAACAACAGTTCCAACTAATGGTTTCAAAGAGTCACTGCAGATTTCATAGCCAACTTTGTTCATAATCTTTGGTGCATCATTCTCAGACATGTGCTAGAGGGATAGCTATATTAAATTAAATTAATAGATACTGTGAGTATTAGTGATCGTGACCTTCAATAAGAATTGATTACCCTATTACCATAGACAACATCTTATCTGCCCTGCACAAAGGCAATGTCAACTTTCAATTCCTATATTTCGTAATCAAAATGAAATTGTAAAAATATCGTTTGCACGATGTCCATTGAAAAGGCTCTTCTTTTCACATTTTTAATGCATTAGATACATAATATTCATCATTTTCTCAAACTTAATAGTTAGAGCTGCACTTCTTATTCATGGCAAACTGCTTATCCCCGTCTAGATCTATCAATGCTGTACTGATAGCATGTTTTGCTTGATAGGATGTTATCTTCTAAAATATGTTAAGAAAACTAATGACATAACACAAACACACGCACATAATTCTTTGCGGACCTTTCTCTTACCTACATGCTGTTATACTGTTTTTAACTTGTTAAAAGTCACCCTAGGATCACTAACTCTGATATTTCAAAAGTGGTTTGCTCTTTATTTGGTGGGATAGCTTTACTTCAAACAAGTTGAGTCTTCATTGCATTTGTTGTAATTTATGAAATTCAAATTGTGACTACACAATTGTATACTTAATATTATGAAGAACATTAGAAAGCAATTGCATTGTATTTAAGGGGAGATATTTAATTTTATGCAAAATAGGAATTCCTGAAAATTTATGTAAATGCATGTATATGATTCATTTTCATTGGATGATTTTTCACAATGTATGTAAATATTTACTGAATATTGCATGTTGCATTTAGGAAAATAAAAATGTTAACATAAAAATAAGTATCTGGAATTGAAAAAAAGAGTATGCCACAGTTAACAATGAATAAAGCAGATGCTGTATACCATAGTTTTATACAACAAAGAATGTAAATAGTAAAAAAAATCATGTAAATATCTATGTGGTTTTAATTTATTGTTTTGCCATTTGTACATGAACAGGAAATGTCACAATATAAAGAAAACTATTTTTAATAAGAATTAATACTAGTTTCATAGGTTTCCTATTTGACCATATCCTGAGAGCAGTTATTAATTCACAAAAATAAACTCTTACAAAGCTATTTTATTCGTGGGTTCAAGAAAACAGTACGGTCAGAAAGAGAATATTAACTTCAAAAGTGCATATAAAATGTACATTTTCATTTGCTGGAATGCATTATGGCCGTTCTGCAGAACTTTCTTTCATTTCTTCTTTCCAAACATCCTCCTGGACTTGCTGCCACTTGGCTACAAGAGTTGATACCGACATTTTCTTCAATGACAGAGCAGGAGCTAGTTTAGGTTGCTGCAAGACAATAATAATTAAATAAAAATTTATTCTAATGAGGAGGTGGGTGCACATTCCTAAAAATATTCACTATGAAAAACAGACAATAGATTAAAATAAATACAGTCCAACTCTGGGAGTCTCCCAGCAAATCCAGGAGAGTTGGCAACCTTTGATAGAGGATCAGTAAGATGGACAACATTACTATTACTTGATGACTCTAAGAGTCTGCTAATAAAAATGTAATTATTTCACTTTAGGTGAAATGATACTTTAAATTTTGCTAGATAAATTCAATAAGTGGAAGTATGTATGATTTAATGCTATTTCATTAGCTTAATTTTCATCGATTAAACCTTTGAGTAAATGGTGGATGTAGAGGAAAAAACTGCAAATGAGATTAAGGAAATTATGGAAGAATACGCTAACATCATTTTCTTCAGCATACAATGGAAAACTTCAGGATCACTTCATGAGACTTGAACAACAGTGTTATTGAACTAAATGAATGAATTAATGTAATGATGAGTACAACTTCAATTTTACAACGACAAACATTAGATTTTAACCAGCACCCATAAATTTGAATGACTTACCAATCGATTCTATAAAATTCACTATGTATTAGGATTTGCATTTCAGTCTTTAACTTCTGTAAATGTACAGAATGAGAATATATATTAAAAGTAAATACATATTATTAATACCAGCTGACCTTACCTTCTTTTTCTTAGGTTTTGGTATCTCAGTTTGTGAGATGGTGGCAGAAGGCACATCTGTGACACTTGCATGAGTTTCCTTGACCTTATCTGGTGGATGAGTAGTTGTAATGGGTTTGGGGGAAGCAGGATTAGCATTGGCAGTTGCTGGGTGAGATCCACCCTCACAGTCATTCGAAACTTCATTGGCAGGTTCAAGCATGGCAATATCAGAATAGAATGAGTCTAAGGCAGCAGTCAGAGAATCTGCCCTTGCTGGTGGTTTGGCAATAGTGTGAGTCATGGGTGCAAAGGCTACTGCTTCTGGAATAATGGCTGAGGCAGCTACTGGGACTGCACTCATTACCATGGATGGAACTGCATTTGTTGGAATGACAGGAGCCACACCAGTCTAGGAATTGAAAAAGAGCAAAAGCATCAGTTTACAGGGAAGACCTACTCTAAAAATGTTTTGTAAATTATATATGTTTAATGGTAAATGCATTGATTTGTAATGAAAAACAAAAAGAAGTATGATAAAATAATTTGGTAAGAAGTTTATAATAATAAACTGCATTCTAATATTTTTGATCACAGAGAGAGATAAGCAAAAGTAAGTTGTGTTTACAGTGCTACCATGGAATGTCAACAAGGGAACTAGCTCACTCACACATAAATTGAAGTAATTTTATTCCTACCTTTTAAAGCAATATTATCTTATACATAGTAAACATTGTACACTTTCAGTGTAACACAAAATTTATAATTTTTTCATGTTTTTTTCTTAAAAAGACTAGTTTAATGAACACATTACAATCATTTGAAGAAATATGAACCATTACCCATTCCTAACCACTATTAAGCAATAGATGTTGGGAAATAAAAAACCACATCTTGATGAAAGAAAGATGTAGTACCAACTGTAGCATCTGGTAGTAAGGTTTTGCTCTTTTTAAACCACTCATGTTAATCAATTACCTGAAGTTTCTTCATTTGAGATTTCCTACTCCAGTCTCCCTCTGGAGAGTCAGGGTCCCATTCTGGAGGAGGAGGTGAGCTACCTGGTGGGGGAGGATTCGTGGTAGCTTCAACATTTGGTTCTGCATATGAGGCTGATGGTGGCTCAACTCCAGGTGGAAGAGGCTGGGCAAGGGCCAATGCTTCCTCAGGTGGTGGTGGGGGAGGAGGAGGGGGGGACTGGGGTGGTGGTGGAGGAGGAGGAGGGGGTGAGACAGGAGGCGGTGGTGGAGGAGGAGGGGGAGTTGCAGGTGGTGGTGGGGGTGGGGGAGGTGAAGAAGGAGGGAACGGAGGTAGAGGAGGGTTTTGACCCACTAAGGCAACTGGAAATAAACAATAAGGCTTAAAAATTATGGCATGAAGGTCAGAGAAGAATCTTTTTAATAAGATATTTCACATTGCTCATCTTGTCAAACTGTTAGCGGGAAATAAGCTGTAGCTACAGTTGCAGTTGAGTCAATATCACAAGTTAAAAGCAAGGCAGCATTTGTGATCAATTTAAAAAGACACACGCTAAGCTATAGATAACCATGGGGAAGCTAAATAGACACGACTCCCTTTGAGTACATAAGGTTGTTCTATATTTCCTTTTAAATTTTACGTGAAAATGCTTTACTGAAAAATGTAGCAATTCTTTTTTCAACAACCTCCTATATTACATGCATGGATAAATTCTTAAAAATTTTTGTCCCCCAAAATCTTCCTTTGTCTATATCCAGGAATATATCAGAGGTCTTCAACATGTTTGGACCCCATGCCTCATACTCATTATGTTAAAAAGTAAATTCTAGTGGTTATCATCAAAAATCATGTAGAAAATTCAGTGATGGGAAGTACTAATTTGGAATAGCCTTGATATGTTGCCAATGCAGCAATACATATTTGGAATAAATGTATAAAATACAACTTTATTTTGAGAGAAATTGAGACTTTCTGGCTAAGTCAAATAATCCAAAACAGAAAACTGAAATGGCATACTACAGACTCCCTAATGAAATGCCCTAATTTTGAATGTCTGTTAAACTCAGAAATAGGACATTTATCAGTTTTGATGATTTTCCTACACCTACATTTAATACATTCCAAAATGTTTCTGATATTTTGGCCACAACCAGCAGCACTGCAGTTCATTTATGCAAAGATGGTATTATTTCAGTAAAAACTGCAAATAGTTGTGTACTTTCCAGGGTTCAAGTTAATCATGAGGGTTTAAGGAGAGATATAGAATGGCACCATGAGTTTCTGGTCAAGGTTGGTGTTCTGAAAAGCCACAGAGGGACATGCCTTCAATGAGTAAACTGAGAACATCTAGCATACATTCATGCATCTGAGGAAGTCAATTCATCAGACATCAGTTAATACTGAGCTGATGAGTTATGCTGTGAGATGTAATGATCTCAGGATGGTGGAAGAAATCTGAACTGTTTCTCAGGAATAAACAGGACAGACTCAGGTTTCACTTTGTGGTAGTAACTAACTATAAACAGATTCGTAAGATACTATCATCAGGTGATTATGTAGCTTCGCTATGAAACCTAGGTTGTATTTGTATTATTTCTTGTGGTGTAGTAAATGTTTTATTATGAATCTGTTTAATGTTTCTCAGGATATGATACAGCACATCCAGATGGAAACATAATACAGACAGTGCATAAAGCATGGTATCTAAGGGGCTCATGTCCAAGTCCCCAGGTTTTTTTAAATCATGAGATTTTGTATGACTTACCGTATTTGACGGCATATAAGATGCACCCTCTTTAAGTTGGCCACTCACAAGGAAAAAGAGTTTTAATAGTCTGTGCAAAAGCGCGGTACTACAATAACTTAAAATGTAGTTTCTTTTAGTTTTCATGTTTCGTAAAAGCCAAATATTAACACAATTCCCAAGGAAAAAGACTTGAAAAAAGTCTGACAGGGCCGGGAAACGAACCCGGGATCTTCCTCTAACCGGGAGGCTGCCTTAACCATCTAGGCAACCCGACCAGAACATTTTAACAAGCCGTTTTGGGGACTTTGTGCGCAAGGGCAGACTTTTTTCAAGCCCGTTTTTTCTTGAGAATTTTCCTGGGTGCACGCCCTTATGTGCAAAGTCACCTTAACCCTTTCCTTATTAACACAATCATTGAATGCAATTGGTGAATGAAATAGGTAGTATAGACCATCTGGGCTAAAAATAGCATTCAGTATTGAAAGTTAACCTGTAGAGGTTGAACTTTCACATATAAGATGCAGGGAAATTTTTCGAGACATAATTTAGGAAAAAAGGTGCGTCTTATATGCCATCAAATACAGTATGTCCATAAAAATCAGATAAAATTTTATGACTAATTTTCTTCATCTCCTTAGAATAAAATGAAGTTAGGGCATTTCAACAGAAACATGCTATATATCTATGAATCTGCTTAGTAGTGTACCTTGTGGAAAAGCTTTCTGTACTCCTAAGAGGTACAGATACCACAGGTTAGGAAAAGTTTCAAGAAAAGAGACCACATTCTTCCCTTTAACTTATAAGTATACAGATGAACAACACATTGCTTTAGCTCCTTTAGAATTGAGGATATCACATAGTTTGGCTTCCCAATCCAGAAAATATATATTGCAAATAATAAGCTCTCCAAAAATGGTATTATTGTTTAATCTTGCAAGTATTCAACTTACAAGTCTATTCAGATCAAAGCAGGTTAATGGTTTGTAAACTGAAAAATTGATACTAGAATGTAAAGGTGTGCTTACTAAATGTAATTGGATCCTTCCCCATCAAACCAACAAGCCCATTCAAGCCAGATCATTTCTTTTTCTAGGCTGCATTAAGAAATGAAAACAATTCCTACAGAAGGCATGTCGTTAATATTTCTTGCTGAAAATAGCCTGGGCTGATTATTTTTTTTTTTAATTGTCTCTTTTAAGAATTAACTGGCTGACAAAAATTTGCTTATAGTTGTAATTTTTGTTGTACTCCTAAAACAGCCTAAATTGTAGTTAGATAACATAATATTTAGTGATAAAATAAGAAAATCAAGCTATCAAACTTTCTACAATAAACTTATCGAAAGGCTTCTAAATTGGTTACAATGATAATTATGTTTTGGTAAATGTATGATTATATTTATAATCAGGATAAATTAAATGAATCTTTTCTAGCAAACAATAACTAAAATATCAGTTACGTAAATCTTTTCACCAATTAACAGATTTAATTAAGAAAAAATCCCCAAAATTCATTTATAAGATACTTAGCAATTAAAATAGAGAAATGATATGACAGGTTCATACAAGCCTATCCGAGATAACTAATAAAAATCAACTTGACGAAAAATAATTGATGATGGAAGTTTATATTTAGGGGTTTGAAATTGAAACATAAAACTTGCAGAATAAGCATGAATGGGAAGTGAAGATTCCATATCCAATACCTTAATTTAATGCTATTATGAAACTAATGACAAAACACAAAGATCCATAGCCAAGATTCAAAATCCAATTTGGATGTTCAAGGAAAGTTTGTCTCATTGACAAGACAAGAAGGAAAAAAAATCTCGAAAATAATTTATGAAGGTTAGGAAACTGACTGCAAATCAATATCTACATGTGTAATGCTTAAACAGAAGGGGATTTTCATGACGAAAACAACATGTGAATATGGAAAATAAAATAATTATGCTAAAAACTGTTAAGAATAAATTATACCTTCTTCAGTAACTTTGGATGTTTCTTTCTCAGCAACATCTTGCTTTTTCTTGTCCTGATGGTGATCCTGAAAATCAAATTATGAATCAATAACGAAACAAGAATCATAGTCTTATAATAAATGCCCATTTTAATAACAAAATACCAGAAGAAAGATTTAAATTAAGTATTCTAACATTCCTGAATATAAAAGCCTAGCAGAGGAAGGCAGGCTAATAAAATAAAAAGACCTACAAATTAAGGGTACTAAATCTAATAAATCATTTATCATTATTTATATTATACATAAATACTAAAAATCTGCACTTCCATTGATAAAATTTTTGAGATAATTTTCAGGGCATATATATTCAACAAAATATATATAAAAAAATATAAATGAAAGGACTGTTACTTCAAACCTATACTTCTCATTTCAAAATTATCATTTTTCTATTCTTGAAATTATATTCATAGTAAGAGAATTTTATGATAATTAACTTTCAATACATAATGACTTGTTACTTCCACAGCAACAATGCTAGTTACAAATAAATTATTAACGACACATTAATAAAATCAGAATTAAGATGGGTAATTTCAACAAAAAGAAATATTACCTACACTCTGACTGTAAATGCACAATTTATCATCATACACATAGATGAAATAATTCTAAATGATAAATGCTAAACTAAAATCAAAGATAAAAAACAAACCTGCTCTGAAGTCTTTTCTACATCAGCCTTATTTGAGGGGGAATCAGATGTAGACATTTTCTCAGAGTTGGTGAATTCCACATCATACAGAGGATAGTTCCATTCAACTCTTCCAGTGGTCTCCTCAATGTAGCAGTACCTCTTGCTCTCCCTAGAGTTATGGGTTGATGGGGATGGGATGGCAGCATTCACACAATCCAATCATTCATTACATTCATCCGTTTAGCCATTCATGGGAGAGAGAAACAGGAAAGGAGGACAGAAAAGCACAGTATTAGAACCGTGAAAAGCTAATATTTTCAATGTGAAATAAATACACACTAAAACGATAAAATTCCTGTATGCCTAACCTTATACTTACGGTATAAAATTGCACGCATGGTTTTATCCCAACTTCACTACATCACAAAAATCACCCACTTAAAAGCAGTAGTCAGTTGTCAATTTGATAAAGAATAGTGATTTATGATGTAAAGAATGATGTTGCGGGGGATGAAAAAATGTGACTTTAATGAGGGTAAAAACAGTGCCTTAAAAAAATCAAGAAATACATGATCTGCAGCAAACTAATCAAACCAAGCATACGGAAATGGTGAATATGATAATATTCTAAAATAATCTGATTTACCCAGGGCATCTTAAGAAGTTGGTAGCTATAAGAAAAATAGGTAACAAAGTTACTGTGTAATGTGAAAAGGAAAAGTCAACTGTTACGTAACTAAGATTTAACTCATTTCAACTAAGACAAAATATCCATCATTTGTTCATCACATGACAACTGACTCATATACTGAGGTTTTCATCTAAAACAATAACCTCTAACTTCTGCTAAAACTGAGTCCCTCATTTCAATAATTTGTCAAAAGAAAAAATCAAACACATGCAGACAAGCAATTTCATACGGAAACCCTTATTTAAAAACAATTATTTCTCATTAGCTATGTTGTATCCTTGTAATGAAATCACAAAGAGGCAGCCCCTCTTAGTGGAGGGTGGACCAGTAATCTTCTTGACGTACAGCCTCATCTGTCACCAACAGCATCAGTGCAGAGGGAAAAGGGAATTTTGGATATTGAGGAAGGTATAGGAAAGAATAGGAAGGAATGCTTTCAGAAAAGGTGGGGAACAGATCATGACACCTGCTGAAAAAGAACCAGAGCTTATATCAATGCTAACTAATAACAAGATGGATTTCATAATACAATCTATCGTCAAAGATATCTACAACTTCATTTTCATAATGTTTGCTTTACTTAGGTCAAATAACATAAAGTTAACCTTTTGGTGGGCTGATTGCCTCCTCTGAATAGGAAGTATCAAAAATTCTCACCCATCTTTACAGCAAAAATCCAAGATATTGATGGAATCTGTAGAATCTGGAAGTTAAATTACAGTTAGAATACAGGCATATCCATTGGCATTGATGTTTTCTCTTCCATCATACGTTAATGATCTTATTTACAAAGTATTTGGATGAAGTCTTCAAGATATTGAAGGGAAACATGATCATTATGAAAGAATCATACCATGATAAAAGGTTTTTAAGACTAATAGCAAACATTGCACGAATTTATGAGGAATTAATAATTTTTAATTCAATCGTAAGGCAATATTTCTGAAATTTCTTCAGATTAAAGAACGAGAATACTATATATATATGTTGGTAAATGCTTCACCTTAAAGGAACAAAGTAGCAATGTACTTCAGAACAGAAATAAAAGGAGGAATAGAGATTCAGGATTTTATTTATTTAAATTTTTTTCAATAACATTATAAATGAGATGGATTTTATACATATTATACAGTTCTTTCGGTGACTGTAATTCAAAATTAATGAGGATATAAAAGGAAGGAGAAATAACTTTAGAAATAAGATCAGAAGAGGAATGCTTGTATTTTTCCATGCTCTGCATTTTCTTTACAGCAATACATTATTTTGAAGGTCATCACCATTAAAAGCAGTACAGAGGGTAGGTATACCGCTGAAAGAAATTTGGCTAGGTCATTTAGAACAAAATATTATAAGAAATTTCCTGAGTAAAAAAAGAAATTTCCAGATTTCTTAATGATATAAAAAAATATTCTGGCTGATTGGGCTAGGAATGTTACTTTTATGCATAAAAAATTAATTACTTATTAATAATTAAATAATTAATTTTCAATCCACTTTTAATTAAAACATTACCCAAACAAGAATAAAATAAAGTGCACCTATCATGTACAACTTGACAGAGCTGGAAAATAAGCTATTGTTCACAAAAATAACCGTTTTAAAAATACATGCTATCAATGCAAGTTAAAATTGTGTGCTTAACTTCACTAGATCATTTTTAAATTCATCTTATAAACTTTGTACATATATATAATATAAAGTATAAGGCAAGTGTACTAAAACAAAAAAAATCTTCACTACAATTAGAGATATTGTATGATTACATACTAGCAAGGCAACTGAAATTAATAAGATCGTTATATATGCTTACTTCCTAGGAGGAAATGTATTAAAAGTATTGTGCTTTCAAAACTGCACAAGAATAGAATTCCGGTAGCTGATTGATCAAGTAACTTCAAAATTATTTGGACTTTTCCCTATTAGACACTCTGACCCTAATGGTTTAGCTTAAATAAGCATAACGTTAGTGAAAAGAGGTGAAATAATATTGTATCACTTACCATACAGGTTGATGTGAGTAACATCTTCAATCTGGCTCAAACCGATGATCTTGATAAGGCCCTTGGCTGGTACAGGCATCACACGTTCATTGTTCTTGTGAGTTTTTTAAGAATTAGGAGAGAACATGGCACAACAAACAATCGCACCAAAGCTTGCTTTACAAGCAAGAATAAAAGTCAAAGATAAATAGGCGGAGGAGAATGATATAAGGTTGGTCAAGTAAATCAGAGGTACAATGGTAAGGAATAGGATGACAGGACAGAATGTATTCGCCACAACTATTAGAGTCGATCTTCAAACAGGAGTCCTACTGTTGAAATCGAGCTGGAGTTCACTGGATAACTAACAGACACACACGCAAAAACTGAACAGGTCTGAATGAAAATAATAAAAAACAAGAGACATAACAATCAAAGAAAATGGGTTAAAAAGGTGAGGGAAGGGACACAGACAGGGATAGGAGGAGAGCTCTGCTCTAGAGTCTTGAAGTCAGATAACTCACATTCATATTTGGTCAAGACAAGCGCAGCAACACCTTTCAACAGATGATGTCTATTATATATCTATTTTTAGTCAGAGAATCAACTTAGGTAAAGATGAAAAGAGGTAAAACAATCCTGTAAAATTTTGTATAACTGAAGTTAAAAGAAATAAAATGAACAAAAATAACCTATCAATGCACAAGATTATGCTGGAACCCTTTTGAATATAGAGACAAAAATTGTTTCATAGCAACTGATAAAACATAGATATTTCAATATTTTCAGGATGGCTGACCCATTTCCTAATTCCCTGATAATCAGCTCGATGATATTCTTGCTGTTAGATGCTTTTTCAAGAGCTTCCAACCTGTCACGTTATTACTCAGAGAAGTTGAAAATAACCAGTTGGAATCAAACTGTCCTCGGTCATTCCAGTGAGGATTGCAGAGAGGGGGAATGGATAGGGGTTAGGATGAAAAAGGACACCCAGGGGTGGGTGGTGGCAGGGGATCCATACCTGCACCACTGCACCACCCAGCCAGGTGGCGCTGCCCCCTCCTCGGTTCGCTCGAGTGTAGCCCACCGTTCTTGGAGCCATTTGCCAAAGTAGTTAGAGGTCAATGCCCCTACTGAGTATGCACAACGCAAGGCCTGTGTAAAAAAAGCAAGGCTGTAATGAATGAAAAGGTACAAGCAAAATCATATGCTTTACAATAAGAAGAGCAGTGGTTAAAAATTGAATCAAAAACTATAAATGACATGATAATTATTTTAGTAACAGAGGGTAACATAAACAAAATCATTCCATTCCGTGTCAGAATCCATGGTAAAGTTGAAGGAAAAGCTTGCTGGATAATTTGATAATAATTACACAGTAGAGGAAAAATGGAAAGAACTATCAGATGGAGGCAAAAAATAACAGAATGTCTGGTTATTCAATCATGTTTTGGATATGTTACTAACTGTTTCAGGTACATCTTAAGAGCAGAATGATGAAAAATCTGAGTCAATGGCTCTCAAAGATTTTGTTATTTGTCCATAAAGATATAAAGTTTTATAATCAGTATATTTATCTATGGATTCCCTCCTAAAATCACATCCAAGATAACAAATTCTCAGAGAAAAGTTTAGAGCTCATCATGCAAGACTCATCATGGCCACATGAATGAAATCAGCTGTGACAGTTAATTTGTGCAGAATAAAAAAGATGTTAGCTTGCATTCTGTTATAGCCACATTGATGGAGGGAACACAACACTCTAAAGCATATTATACAAAAAATTTCAATACGTTGCAAAATATCAAGGTTTGATTGAATGTTATTTAAAATTTAATTTAACTTTATAATCTTAATATTTTAGGATCACTTAACAATGCCTCATATTATACAAAAGATGACTATAGTTGCTCACCATCAGGGAAAATGTAATCTAAACAAACAACAAATACAGGGAAAATATTGGAAAGAACTGCAAAAGATGGTTTTGAAACTGCTATGAAAAGTAAGACAGGATGTTAAAGCTGAGCTTATAAGATGTAAGAGTGGATGTTGGTTGGTGATAGAATAAGCAAGTTGTGATAGTGTGAGTGAGTATGACGATGTGAGTGAGTATGACGATGCTCATCTGTTCAAATCCACTATTTCTTTTTAAATAAACTGTTGAGAAGCAATATTAGATATACTCTCACAATGAAGGCCAAGTAACTCTAAATAAGATTTATTGTAAAAAAATTAAGAAATTATTATATTCATTTTAATCTTCCAAAGCCAGGCTTTCAATCCCATACATAGGTATCAACACATTATAAAGAAATAGCATCTTTAACTCCACATTGCAACTTTATTTAATATAGATTGCCAACATTATGAATAGGCTCAGGCTCCACACTCAGCAATTTGCTGCCTATGATGACAGGTTTATTGCCACTTAAAATAAAACCCCTTTAATTAGATTGAGGGTGAAATTGTACACTGCATTTTGCTTTGGGAGTGAGAAAAGTCTGGGCAGCATTTAAGGTGAGCTGCCCAGCTATGGAATTAGGTCCATTTTCAGGAAGCAAGTTAGTGGCTACTCAAGTGGCTTTTTTTCTGCCTGCCAAGCTAATGAATGACTAGAGAAGCAAAGTGCCACAGCTGCTACTCAACGCCAAGTATAGGGTAGTAATTTTACTGCATATGTTAGTATTACATCTGAGCAGCAGCTCTCATACAGTAAAAAATCAGCCCTTCATATGCTAAAAAAATACTGCCTGTTGAGGGTTAAAGGAATAAAATTACAATGAAAAGCATAAGCAGGCAAACTCACCTGAATTTGAATTGCAATTTCTTGAACAGCAGACACATCATTCTTAACTCCTTCCTGAAGGAAGTCAACTTTGTCCCACAGATCTTGGCAAAGTTTGTCAACGTCCACATCCGTTTTCTTTTTGCAATCCTCTTCTGATATGGGAGGAGGTAAGTTTATAGTCTCTGCTTTGATAAATGCAATCAAACCACTTCGACGCTTCTGAGATTTTGAGCTTTGGATTTCTTCTGGTGCAAAAATCTTTACACCTCCAAATCCCAATCCTCGCCTTTCACCTCCCTCTTCATTTGTATTCGAGTCTGTGCCTGACCAGAGGTTGGCCAACTTCACCATGTTATTTGCCATGGTTCCACTTCTGGAAACACTCTCACTTACAAAACCAGAACTACTGTTTTTGTCAACTCCCACTTTTGAGGTATTTTCCACCTGCAACCTTCTTTTCCTACGGAAGGCACGTGTGTCCACTACTTCTTCTTCTGCATCTAGTTGGATAGGGAAAAGGGGCTTAGCAGTCTTTTCGGCACCTGAGACTTTGCTGACACTCTTCTCTTCCTTCTGCTTCTCTCCATCATCATCATCTGAGTCTTCGGCTCCATACCCTGCAATGAGTGACAATGGAGGTGGTTTCCCTTCTTCTTTTCTACTTCCTACTGGTTTTGAGGCTAACTTTTCCTCTTCTTTGACTTCGACCTTCAAGTGAAGGTTTTGTGACACACCAGCTTCAGCATTTTCCCTTGCTCTTACTTCTGGAGCAGTCATTGGCTTGGATTCCTTTAAAATCTCGACTGTTTGATCTTGATTAGCCTTCTCTTTGCTATCAGCGCTGAGTTTAGACATTGAACTACTGCAAACGAGGGAAGTGAGAGAGGTATGAGTGGTTTTCTGATTGCTGCTATCCTTACTTCCTGATGGTTTTGATGAAGCAGATAAAAAAGATGATTGACTGGGCGTTGGAAGTTGGGGACCAACTTGTACTTGAGGAGGTTGGCAAGAATCTTGACTACTTTTTCTTCTTTTTGGTGGGGGCCTGGACTTTTCTATGGATGAATTGCTGTGCTCCTCATCATCATCTGAATCTTGAGAAAATGAGGTAATCATCTCTATTTTCCTGTAATGGAGATGAAAAAATAACAGAACCAATGACAAAGAAAACCTCTTATGACAATTTTATAATTCTAGCAATGGTTAACTAGATGTTCACAAGGTATACTTTCAGAAATGATTGACATGAAGAAGATAAAAAAATATGCCTTTCTTTGGATACGGGGAGGAAAAAGTTTGATGCGAAAAGCAGAAAAGGAACCTGTTATTGTTCTAACAAGTATGGATGATATTAGTAAGGTATAATTTTTTTTAAGGATTTGTACTTTTGTTCAAATGAGTACTCAAACAGAAATATTTTTGACTTATATTTAGTTAGTACTTTGTAATATCTCTTCTATGCAATTTTCATCTGTAAAATTGAACGTCAATGATATTAGAATAATACATCAAAATATTCGAAGTATATGTCACAATTTAATTTGAGAAAAAGAAATGTTTTGTTTATTTAGAGCCAAAAATGTTTAATTTGTTAACATATGATATCGAAAATGCCAAGTGCACAAACAAATATTTTAGACTTACTAAGTTTTGGCTTTTGTTTAATGAGGAAATTCCAAGTCTTTCTTAAGTTCCACTAGTTTATTTTTCCTAAATTTTATTATACATGTTTCTTTTACATTCACTTCATTTTTTTGTATTTTAATGTGTCAAATTACAAATTATGTGTTGTCAGTTAACTCTCTTTTTTTTGCAACATATGAATGTACTCTTTTAGTATGATGGTTGCCTCCACACAGGTACCTTTTGAGGCACCCTAATGCTTTCTTAAGCCTTTTTTGTAAAATTTGATTTCTGTTTGAAAACAATAAACTAAACTAAACATACGTTACACTCAAATTCAACTCGCAAATTATCATTTAGTAGCAAATTATGGTAGTAAATCCGAGCAAAATATCTGATCTACTGATGGAAATATTTATCAATTTGAATCTTTTCCTTGGAATCCAAAGATTATAAAACACCTAACAACTGGAAAGGTTATTTTAGCTCCACAAGTTGCACTTGCTACTTTTAATAATCAGATAGTTGAAATGGAAAGCATAAATAGAAAATAAGAAGCCAAATATTCCTACCCATCGTAAGCATCATCACTTTCAACAGATTTTCTTGGAGCTGGTCCTATAGTAGCAGCTGCATCCTGCCACTGACTTTTTTTCATATTGGATATAGGGTACGGATGGGCTGATTTGGTAGAAGGCTTATAGGCATCTTCCTCATCTTCTTCATCCTCAAGCCCTGGAACTTTGAGCTTTACTGTGTTCCTTTGCGTGGGCTGACTGTAGAATTGCTGTCGGGCATTCATTTGAACCGGTGCAGCAGGATAACCATGCATCATCTGTAAAATTAATTTTAGGGCATTAATGTATACTCTGATACTATAATATTAAAGAGAATTTCTTAAAATTATGAATAAGCTCAGGTTGAATAAGTAATATCAAAAGTAAATAAATAAAATATACATAAAGGTATGAACATCAAGAAAGATAAGAAAAAGAATATAAAGTAATAGAATTGTTATTGATTGAAACTTACTTACAGTAATACGAAAATGCAAAATATTTTATAAGTTAAATGAGCAGCAGAAGAGAGGTAAATAGAAATTCAGGAAGAAATAAGGGAGAAAGACTAAAAAAACCTAAAATAAGACTGTATCCTTTAAATTAGATACAGGGAAATATAATTCAACCTACTCCAACAAGGTTGTGAGGATGGGCCATTCCTTGTGGCATTACATAAGGAGATTTAACTGTGTAGCCCCCTACAGTTGGTACTCCATGGATAGCATGAGGCATTGGAACTCCTGGCATCATTTGCTGGCCCATCACCATTGATTCTATAAAAAAAATCATCAATTCCTTAGGTTTGTAACAAAACAAAAACAAGTCTTGGTATCAATGTAAAACAAGCTCAAAATGGAGGAAATCTACTTACCAGGAGTCACACCAGCAACGTGTGAATAATCAGGAGCCATTGGGACAGCTCCAAGATTTTGCGTAGCATCCATACTGGAGCAAGGTTGCAGCATTTCTGTATCGTAACCAGGAGGAGGCTCCCAGGATACTTCATTGGTAAGCACATTCCAAAAATATACGTAGCCAGAACTGTGATCATAGCACTGCTGCCATGCATCTGATTCAGAAACCTCAACTTCTTGAGGCACATTTTCAGTTTTTTCTTCTTTCGGAGCTTCAGGTACTAAATCTTGAATTTCCTGAAATTATATTTTCATATCCAGCTTAATTACATCATATGTAATGAAAATATCCAGCCAAAGCAACAAATTTGAGATCATTCAATCAATGGTTCATTATTTTTGTTTTCCATTGTCCTTTGTTCATGCAATATAATACTTATGAGTAAAATTTTTATGGCCCAAGAATAAAAAACAACTAAAGATAATAAGTCAGATATTTTAGATTTTAATTACAAAGTAAAAAAAATTAAAATGAAATATAAATGGAATGATGTAAGCACCAAAATGAAAAAATAAACCTTTTCAATCACAGCTCAATTACAGAAGTCAATCACTAAAAACAAAGGATTCATATATAATCAAATATAATATTTTAATCAAAAGTAAAAATGTTAATTATTAAAAATCCTTTAAGAGATTTTTCTTGGATTCTGTATTATGAAATGATTAGATATTCGTTAAAAGAATAATTTAACTGTTTAGCAAAGGCTTCATATCAACTGAATTTTCCAGTATTTGTGGGTGTTATCAATATAACAGAAAGTGAGCATTGAATTACAAATATAGATTTAATAGCCTGATACCTCCGGAGTCATATTGGGGACATTAGTTTTAATTTAAAATAGTTGCTGGACTTAATTTGCACTAAAATCGCAATTGCATCACATAAAATGCCAATGCCTTTTATAAAAAATGTAATTACATACAATGGAAGGAAGAATAATCTTGTGGATTTTTTTATGAAAACAAATAGGAGAGATATAAAAATTAGAATTAAAAAAATCTCTGCCAGCTTGATAGAAATGGTAACTGAACAGCAGTCAAATGAATGTTCTCCCCTAATAACAACAACCATATAGGTATAAAACCAAGCTGCGTACAAGACGCGGCAATTTTTTTGATGCTTTCTACAATTTACATACCTGACATACCATGAAAAATCAATATCCTCCAATAAATTTAACCTAAAATTTTCTTAACATAAAATAGTCTTTGAAAGGGGTATTTCGGCAAATAAATAGCATTTACACATATATCTATATTATAAACAATTAAGAGAAAATAAGCAATGACAAAATCAAAAAATAACAATCAATGAGCACTACAATTGAAACATTGAGAAATAGTTAATTTATAACTCAAAGTAACATTAAACGGACAGAAAGTTCTTAATATTTGGTTGCAGTCAGACACAATTTGGACATCTAATACGTTGGGTACGTTATGTCATAAAGATAGCTGTCTCACCCTCATAAAATCCTCCACTTTAGCATCCAAACCGCCTGTCTTCTTTCCATCTGAGATGTTTGCTTTCTTTGAGTCAGGTTCTTCGGACTCTCCATCGCTGTCGCTGTTGTATTGACCAAGAAGACTCTCTAATGGGTTTTTTTCCACAGCAACTGTTGAGTTAGCTGAGGAAACAGAGGCTGATTTCTCTTGACTTTCCTCTTTCTTTTTCAATGCTGAGAACGGAGAACCCGGTCGAACACCATTTTTGATCATGTGATCTGCACATATTTGTTGGTATTTTGCTAAAAGACGGTATAAATGAGAAAAAAATTGTCAAAAATAATGTGATGATTCAACGAAAAACAATACATTCAAGCACTACTGTTTCTACAGATACAAGAACACTTACTCTGCCATGTGCGTCTAGAGGTGTCTTGCTTGTCGCTAAGATTCAAAACCGGTCTTCTCCCAGTTCCTCGTCTTTTTAGTCCCATCTTTGTGAAAAATCGTCAGCATCAATATCAATAACAGGATGCAAGATAACAAACAATTGAAAGACGGTATTATTATCATCAAAGAAAGGAGAGATTGAAATTTCGTTTCAAATAATTATAACAGCTTTTGTAGCCAAGACACGGATGACGAATGTTATTAAATGACTGAAAAGCAGTATACCATCTTTAGCAATAGTACGAAAAAGATAGTTAAGTAACTCTCACAACTATATACTGCTAGTAACTGTATGCTTGCGATTGTATCGAAGTAAAGGGGAAAAAGCGAGAGAAGAGGGAGAAGCGACCTCCAGCAACCGCAATCGAATTCTACTACTTCGATAGCCTTGTTGATGGAGCGGGTAGTGGATCATGGCGGGGTCAATAGAAATACCGCTTCGTGACACAGATGAGGTTAGTAGTTGAGCTAAAGATGCTGCTCTTACCCTGAGAACGGCATTTCATAGTAGAGTAAACGGATAAATAAATTATCGCTGCGCAATATGAATCGATGTCAAGTAGTCCTAAGTCGTATGCTGAGGTTGACAATAGCGTATTTGACGGATTTCTTATTTCTGTTAAACATTTTGTGAATAGTGAAGTACATGAAGTTTGAATTTGATACGTAAAATAATATTAGAAGTCTAATATTTTGAATAAATTCACTCTAATCTCAGAGAAATCTAGTGAGTGTACATTAATCTTAATTATTGAGATTGGAAATTTGACAATGAAATTGTTGTGACATTTTTATGTTACTTATTTAATTTACGTCACCTATTCTCTTCAAATCATTTCCATTCCCTTGATTAGAGTTAGCTAATGAGCTTTAGCTAAAGAATTTTTATCTTCAAAAGTAGAGGGAGATTTGTTATTATAAATGAAGCTTCTATGTACCGGCCTGCTTCGGGTTTTTCTTTGCTAATCAGTCTTCATAATTGGTCCTGCAGAAGTATAGAGGATCATTTTTTGAAAAAACGTTCATAGTCTTATTTTATCAAAATCTTCCATTAGAAATTATTATGCTGTGTAAAACCTGTTGAAAATTTTGTATGTTTTCTGATGTGAGGCGACTAAATGAGAGGGTTTTAATAATATTGGTTGAATTGGTAGCTCCCTTTGAAGGGCTCTTTTCAGGTGGTTACTTTATTCTCCGTTCTCATAATAGTGTTTATGTTAGTGTGTTTATATTGATATTGTTTGATATGTGTTATCAATCTATATTGTAGATTTTTATTATAAGGAAATATGTTATGTTATCAGGTCATCGAGCTATATTTTGACCAGCTCCCTGAGGGAGAGGAGGTGTTGGGAATCCTCAGGCAGGAACATGCACAATTACACATATGGGTCAATCTGGCCGTAAGTACTACATCCATTATTTAACTGTAGAATTAGCCTATTCATATCCTTTTCGTAAGTTATTCTGAAATGTATATTGGTTCGCATTCTTCCATGACCAGTAAATATATTGAAATTCAAAGAATAATCTTTCTCAATTAACCTTGAGAATTGCCTGGCCTATTCTATTTTTTTGTATTAAATTGTTGAATGAAATGGCTCTATTATCTTTTCAGCTGGAATACTACCGCCAAGGGAAGGTTGAGGAGTTTATCCTCATATTGGAAGCATCTCGAACAGAAGCTGATACATCATATCGAGACAGTGAAAAAGACCAGATGCGATCTCTTGATGCTCTTGCTGCATATTTTGTGCAAAAAGCCAACAAGGAGAAAAATAAAGATCGGAAACGAGAACTGTTTACAAAAGCAACTGTGCTTTATACAACTGCTGACAAGATTATTATGTATGACCAGGTTAGTCTAGATTATCGTATCATCTTCAGCATAGTATCCACAGAAATATTTTTCTCCCTGAATACTTCCTCGTTTGTTGGATTAGGATGTTTCCCAAAATTATAAAATTGTATTGAATCTGTAATATTAATTCATGATAATGCATAAGACAATAATGATTCACAAGAATTTCTCTAGCATATGAATAATCATTGGTAACATTTCTCTACAGATATTTCTTCACAGCATTAATTATTTGTTAACATAACATTTGTGAAATGTTTGTTGAAACATTTTTTCAATTGCTGTTTGCGACATAAATTTCTCCAAAAAGTAATTTTGTTCTCTTAATGTATAAGATCTAGATGATCAGGCGTTACCTTGTGGAAAGATATTTAGGTAATGAAGAAAAACACTAAATTTTCCACACTTTTATTTTGCTCACGACCAGTTTCGCTACTGGAGTAGCGAAACTGGTCATGAGCAAAATAAAAGTGTGGAAAATTTACAGTGTTTTTCTTCATTACTACCATTACCTCATAAAGTATGTTTACAATAATCACCAGTGATGTACTGTTTTTGGATTGTTGTCACTGTCTTGTCATCTAGAGGAATCAGATATATTAAAATTTACTCTCTTTGATTTTGTAGAACCATCTACTATGTCGTGCATATTTCTGCCTCTTGGAAGGAGACAAGATGGAGCAAGCAGATGCTCAGTTTAACTTTGTGTTGAATCAATCTCCTGGTTCAGTTCCTGCTCTCTTAGGTAAAGCTTGCATTGCTTTTGGGAGAAAAGATTTTCGAGGTGCATTAGCTTTCTACAAGAAGGCATTGCGGACATCTCCTGCTGCTTGTCCTGCAACAGTTCGTCTTGGAATGGGACATTGCTTCATGAAACTTGGAAACCAAGACAAAGCTCGGTAATGATACATACGATGTCAATAGTAAACTAAATGTAATGGAAGTTAATCTTAAGTTGTTGTTTGGGGAAGCTTCTTTTCATTGGTTTTTGATTTTATGATTTGTTAACTTTGCAGTCTGGCATTCGAGAGAGCTCTGGAATTAGACAACAGCTGTGTTGGAGCGTTAGTTGGGCTGGCAATTTTACAGCTCAACCTTCAAGAGCCTGATGCCATCCGAAGTGGAGTACAGATGTTGAGCAAAGCGTACACCATTGATTCCACAAATCCAATGGTCTTGAATCATCTTGCAAATCATTTCTTCTTCAAAAAAGTGAGTTAAAAATTTCCTCACAATAGTAACTATTCTTCTTTATAACCATGTTCATGATTGCTGCATAAAATTAATTGTGGCTAAACTCCAATAATGAGGCAAAATAATTGTAAATTTTGTGGTAGTCCTGTTACACATAGATGCTTTCATAACTGATCGATAATTCTTATAGCTAAATTTTGCAAAATTAACACTTATTATGGGTAATATATATTCAAACATTTTTATATGTCATTGACTTATCTAAGATATCACTCAATCTTAATTCATTGTAATTATTTTCTTCCTTGATGAGGAAGAGAATTATTGGCTGCTTAGATAATGGAATGGTACCTACTATTCCAAGGTTTGCAATAGTTGACAAATAATTACTATTATCCATCAGAAGACGTAATAAATCCGACATTTACATTCAAAATAAGTTGTATCTCAAAGATATCTGTGGAAACTGTATGGTAGCTTTTGAATTTCCCAGGAAGTGGATAGAATCTGCAATATTGATATTAAAGAGATTAAAATAATTTTAGGTCCTGCCATTTTAAAGGAATCATACTCATAAATGTTTTGAAAAGATTTCTGTTTGCATGGGAGAAATGGGAGAAGCCCTGGCTATCCACTTGTTAGTTCATAAAAATTGTTGCCAGACGGAAGATTCAGGTTCGGGTCCTGGCTGCTGCAGACTTTTTCTCCTTCATTTCTTTGCATGGTCGTATCTAGTATAAGCCTCGGAATTTAATTGAGTTAATGTACAAGTTGGGAATCTATAGAGTATTTACTTTACAAATCCTTAAAATATGCTTGGTGCTTCATCCATAGGTACACTTAGAAATCAGTAAGCAATAGGTATTGGTCCAATAAACATTTGACACCAAAACTCCCTTTATCTTAATTAAAAAAAGCATTATTAAATTTGAAAATTACATTTAAATTGCAAAATTTGTTGGGCAGTGTACCACTCATCTCACTAAGATAATTAGTGGTGCAGGGAATGATATTCTTTGAATTTTGAAAGTACAGGAAATTCATAGTTAACACATTGCAGAGCGGGAATCAAAATGCTTATTGAGAAAAAATGGGAAGCTCCATGAGCAGTCTGCAACATGTTAATGCATCTTCATTCAATTACTTTCAAATGCATTGTTCATTTTTGGATTAAAGAGGTTGCTTTTTGAAAAGCCATTGCTGAGTTGATTGTTTTCTTTTCAGGCTTCATGTATTCATATTTGTATGAATGTGGTTCATTTATGTTGTAAAACATATAAGCCTCAGAAAACTTTTAGATGTATCGTTAACTACTAGAGATTATACAATTTACAGTATTTTTATATTTATTTGGAAATATAACAGATCAATGTGATATTATTATCTTATAGGATTACCATAAGGTGCAACATCTTGCTCTGCATGCAATCCATAACACAGAGAATGAAGCAATGCGTGCTGAGAGTTTTTATCAGCTTGCCAGAGCTTTTCATGTTCAGGTTTGTAGCACAATTTGAAGTTATATGCAATTAACTAATGAATTTCTTCTATTATGTGGAGTGTTTTGTTGATACATTCTGTGATTAAAAAATGACTTTCTTGATCCTTTTTTTATTTTACAGGAAGATTTTGATCAAGCTTTCCAGTACTATTATCAGTCAACTCAGTTTGCTTCACCTTCTTTCGTCCTACCACATTTTGGTTTAGGTCAGATGTACATATGTCGAGGTGATACTGAGAATGTAAGTTAAACATGGCCATGCTCTTGATGTACCTGATTGCGTAGAACATTGCAATCTTTAAATAGCAATTGATTATTTTAAACTGATGGCTTTTATCATTTTTCAGTTTCATTTTATTTTTTTGGATAATACTCTTCCACTTCGGAAAAACATGTACAAATAATATACTTAATTTATATTCCTGTAATAAATAGTTTGAGAAATTCGTTTATGTGCGTTGAAGACAGAAAAGTACATAAATATAATAAAAATTCACATTTTCCTATATTTCTTACTCTTGTTTTAGCAACAAACTGAAATTATCTTTTTTCTTCGTTGCTATATTCCAGGCATCACAGTGCTTTGAGAAGGTTCTAAAAGCTCAGCCTGGTAACTATGAAACTATGAAGATTTTAGGTTCCTTGTATGCAAACTCCACTTCACAGTCAAAGAGAGATGTGGCCAAGAGTCATTTAAGAAAAGTAAAGGAATAGCTTATAAAGTTTGCTTGCCTTAGTTTTGTCAGAATTATTAATTTGTTTACAAAATTGTAACTTTTGTAGGTTACGGAGCAATTCCCTGAGGATGTTGAAGCCTGGATTGAACTTGCTCAAATCCTAGAGCAAGCTGATGTAAATGGCGCTCTTCAAGCTTATGCTACTGCCACTCGTATTCTTAAGGATAAAGTTCATGCTGATATACCTCCTGAGATATTAAATAATGTCGGAGCTCTGCATTTCAGGTAAATTTGGTAGTGAGTGATTTTGATACCTATTGTTTGGCTGACAAATAACTCAAGAACTTCTCTTTGAAAATCTGAATAGTAAAAGTAAAGATTCTATTCATACACCCAGTGTAGGAATTCACTTCCAGCCTCAGCATATTTTGTAGCAATATGTATTTCTAGATTATTAAGGGTTTTTCTGTCTTATGTCACGTTAAATAACCAGGGAAATAGTAGGTTTTGTTAGTAAAACCTCCCCTAATTTAACACTATGCCCACAATTTAATCCCTCATGGTATTTAATTATTTCATAAATTGCCTTTATAGTGATAACCAACCATTTATCTGCAATACTCAGCCAGAACTTTACTAATTAACTTCTGTAGTTTCTCAATTGCTCAATTTTCAAATTTAAGTAATTCTTGTAGTTAGATATTAATTTCAGATATCAAAAACTCATTATTTTACATTTTAGGGGTATCAAGGATTATATCCATTTTAAATGTTCTCTATATATTTTCTTTAAGGCTTGGTAACTTGGAAGAGTCAAAGAAGTATTTTGATGAATCATTAGCACGTTGCCATAAGGAAGCAGAGCATGATCCTCAGTACTACAATGCCATTGCTGTCACTGGAACATACAACCTTGCACGTGTTTCAGAAGCCTTGTGTCATTTTGATCTCTCTCAAAAACTGTATAAAGATGTCCTGAAGGAGCATCCAAATTATGTTGACTGTAAGTGTTGTTAAAATCATCAAATGATTCTTCCATACTATTAAATTTTATTTTTAATAACTTAACTTAATGTTTCCAGTACTTAAAAAGATTGAAACTATTTAAAGAATTGAATGGATTTCTTGAAGTGTCTAAGATGTTTATATTACATCCTTTTATAATTAATCTGATTGGATTTTGATTGTTTTGTAGCAACATGTTATGTTTTAATGTTAAGTATATTTTAACACCTATTTAATTTGTTCTTAATGTATAAAGACTTTTTTAATTAATTTTTTTCCTACCAATCAAATAATGACTGTAATAAAAGTCTTTAAATACATCTAGCAGCTTCTCACTGTAAATTAAATGATGTCTCCAATGAATTCCATATTTCATTGATAAATAGCATCTCTTTCTTGGGCATTTGTAATTTATCTCATTTCATCTGATCAATCATCAAATTCTCCAACAACAGCTGTTTGCTTCCACCTGAAAAAAATATATTTTTCTTATTAAAGTAATTAATAATAGAAAATTTCTCCCTGCTATTTGATAGGTTAATTATTGTACAGTGGCTTTTAATGAAGCACTGTGTATGTAAATGAACAAGAGGTTTGTCTGATTGTTTAAAGAATTCTACACTTTGCCTCATTCATAGGTTATCTGCGCCTTGGTTGCATGGCGAGAGACAAGGGACAAATCTATGAAGGATCAGATTGGTTTAAAGAAGCTCTGACCTTTAACAAAGAGCACCCCAATGCTTGGTCTTTGCTTGGTAACCTTCACTTGGCGAAAATGGAGTGGGGACCGGGCCAAAAGAAATTTGAACTTATTTTGAAGGTAAAGTGATATTCTGAATAGCTGATTTTGATACTGAGTGGCTTGAATATTGAAATGGTTTTATTGAAATTCTTTTTCTGTGTGATTATAATTTGAAAGATGTATAAAATATGTAAAATATAAGTCTCATCAATTTCAGGAAACCTTTTTTTCCAAGTATTCAAATTTCGAGTTTGAAAAAACTGTAACGTCTTACTATTTTGGATTCTCTTTAAGTGCCTTAGTTAAGCTATATTTCTGTTTTACAGAATCCTGCTACATCCACAGATGCTTACTCTCTAATTGCCTTGGGTAATATTTGGCTAGAGACGTTACATCAACCTATTCGTGATAGGGAAAGAGAAAAGCGACATCAAGATAGGGCCCTGGCAACATACAAGCAGGTTCTGCGTAATGATGCACGCAACATTTGGGCTGCTAATGGCATTGGTAGATAAATAACTTTTTTATGTTCAGATTCCTCATAAATGTTTTCAGACTAATGGTGGATAAAAATTGGGTTGCTTTAATGTATTTTTTCTATTTTAATAGGGTGTGTGCTTGCACATAAAGGTTGCATTAATGAAGCAAGAGATATTTTTGCTCAAGTGCGAGAAGCTACTGCGGATTTCTGTGATGTATGGCTCAACATTGCTCATATTTATGTTGAACAAAAGCAGTATGTCAGTGCTATTCAAATGGTGAGTTTGTTTACTTTAGTTATACTCATTGTAAATAAGTTGTTCTTTCTTGTATTCACAAGAATCTAACTATCGTGTTTTATTTCATTTCTACTATATTTTGTCCTTGAGGTTATTGTAAAACTTCTATAACCAAGTGTTAGATTGAAATATCTAATTGATTAGTGAAACTGTTAGTATGTTTGTTGTCTCAAAATCCTATTAATTGATGGAAACGAATTTTATTATCTTTGTGAATGATTTCTTGTTTATAAGCTGACTATTTTCTATTAGGGTGTCATGTAGATTATAGTGTAATTAAGGAACTTGTGAAATCGTGATTCTGTTTACTTGAATTCAAATGTTTTCAGTCCATCTAGAAAAATCTATGATTATGTGTCTTTTGGTTAGTGTGATTAAGGTCTGTAATTTTTTACTGATAAATTTTCTTTCAGTATGAAAATTGCTTAAGAAAGTTCTACAAATACCACCATGTGGAAGTGCTTCAATATATGGCTCGTGCATACTTCAAAGCTGGGAAACTAAAAGAAGCAAAGATGACATTATTGAAGGTATAAGGGTTTTTATTAGTGCAATCAGTCATAGATATAATTCACTGGAAAAATTGGAATTCTATATTGGTTGGCTATTCAGCAATGATCTTTCAGTAAATAAAATACTCTTTCTTCAGGCTAGAAGAGTTGCTCCACAAGATACAGTTTTGTTGTATAACATAGCGTTGGTGCTCCAGAGACTGGCAACACAAATTCTAAAGGATGAAAAGTCTTTGTTGGATACTGTTCTGCGAGCTGTTCATGAGTTAGGACTTTCCCACAAGTGAGTGTCATTCTCAGTATATTGTCAACATTAAAGTATAAATACATGATAATTATATTAAGATAAGGAAATATTTAATTAGTTTAGAGTCTTACCATATTTGCTGTTATTTTCCTACATATTTGCTGTGTTTCTTTGTTAAAAATATATTTGAATGCTCATTTTGAAAAGTTAATTAGTAATCACTAGTCTTTCAACTCTTGGAAAATTCCTTCCCCTCTCAGTTTTTTACCCACCAAATTCATTTGCCTCTATTTTATTTCTATAATCAAAATTTTTCTCTCCAATCATCTCTTATTCCTTGTCATTTCATGGTCTATATTTAACCATCCTAGCTCATTTTTTCTGGTCTACACCACACGTACGTCTTACAGGTCTCCAATCTTTCATTTTCTCCTCGTTCTAGAATCCATGTTTCCATTCAAGACCAAGTTGTTCTTTTCTGTTATCTTTTTCTAAAATTCTTATCTTCATATTCCTTGATCCCATGAAAGTTTTTTCATTATTACTTTTTTTCCTCTAAATTCCTAGGCTAAACAATAAGTGAGAAATAGATGTATGACTGGGACTTGATCCCAGGTCTCCCACTTTCCAGGCAGGTATTCTCTAAGGAATGTGAGAAACTTGGTTTTTAGTCCCAGACATGTTGCTATTTTTCACTTCTTGTTTAGCCTTAAGCTCAAGTTACATGCTTTCTCATGTTAACTTGATTCCACCTCCTTGTGCTAACCTCTTTTTTGCTTTTCCCATAACATGAAAGAATTCCCCAAGTCCTGTTATCTTCTGGTCTTTCCCCTATTTTAATTGTTAGCTTAGCCTACCTTACATAAGTGATTCCCATATTTTCAGTTCACTGACATTTACTGTAATCCAAACATTCCCAGCTTTATGATAAACCAGTACGCAGCTATAACATTTTTTCATTATTTTATTTCATGATCATTTAGGTACTTCCAACACCTCTCTGTTCATGGGGACCGTCTGAAATATGACATAGCGGTGGCAGCAGCTGAAGCAAGACAATGCAAAGATCTTCTGTCTCAGGCTGAATACCATGTGGCAAGGGCCAGAAGATTAGACGAAGAAGAGAAACTGCTTCGCAAGAAACAGGAAGAGGAAAGAGAGGCCTTTAGGCTGAAGCAAATGGAAGAGCAGGTCCTTAACAGTTCCCTCTTGTGATTTTGAGATATTAGGGAGAATCTATGGTTAAGCAAGTCTTGGCTGAAGTAAATGCTTTGTTAAATCAGTGGCAACCTTTTCCAAAACAATATTGTTAATTAGATAGTATTTTGTATACAAGCTATGAAAAATTCTTGGTATTTAGGAAGGATCAAGTATTTGGATTTGGAAAGATGAATTTAATTATTTTAAACAAATTTGCCAAAAATCAAGACTTGTATAACTTTGGGTTCTCACAAACTTATGAAAAGAGAGCAAAGTTTTTAATTCTTTCAACAATTTTTACTATAGAAACGGCTGGAGGAGCAAAGAAAAGCAGAGGTGGAACAACTTTTGGTCAAAAGACGAGAGTATAAAGAAAAAACCAAAGGTGCCTTGCTCTTTGGAGAAATGCCAAACGAAAAGAAAAAAGGTGCCAAAGGAAAGCGCAAGGATGAGAGGTATAGTGGTGTAATTGACATGTCTTTGTAGCATATCTTCTGTGTGGAATTCTATTATTTAACTTTTTATGCAAATTTTGCAGGTACCTGTCAGACGACTCTGATAGTGGAGATGGTAGGCCTAGGGCAGAAGGAGAGAAGGAGGCTGCTCCAAAGGGACAGAAGAAGCGTAAAAGGAAGGAGGCATCAGGGTAAGAGAAATACTTTTAGATTCAGGAATGGTGTTTCATTACTACAAGGGCTACGGCTATTGCTTGATGTAGTAATGCAATTTATTTCAATTGAAGAATGGATATTTGCTAATAGAAGAAACATTAGAGTATTTATTGTAGTATAACACTTGTTTCATTATAGTTTAACTAAAGTGTTATAAGTAGATCCTCTAAACCATATCCTGTCCTCCTTTCCTATTTTACTCTTCATTTGGGCAATGTATGATTGATAGCATAGAGATTCAATTCTGCTTACATGTTTTGTTGCTGCCACTTTTGGTTTGCTCATTTGTAACGTAGCAATATTTGCCGAAATAAATTCAAAGCCATCATAAATTTGTACAGCTGCTTAGTTTCTCAATAGCCCTTCCTTTTTCTGTGCCCTCGTGATTTTTTCTTTAATTTTTCAAAATATTAGGCATGTGATTTCTTCATCAATAGCATATAAATATAATATTATATTTATTTGCTAGTTTCCAAATCAATTGCTATTGTATCATTTCATGTATCATTGTATCATCATCATTTATTGCATCATTTGCAGTAATAATGACTTCTTGAAACAATTAGTTCTAGCTATCTATTGCCCTGATCTTCCTCACAGTTTCAGAACATCCTAATTACAGGGATTTTGTTAAATCAGTCACATCTTCTAAGAACTTATTCAGTAAATTTATTCTTTGTATTAATATTCTAAGAATTCCAATCCCACTTTCTGAGTAATTTGAGTAATGCTCATTGTTTTCTTGAAGCGATTCTTTACCAAGCATATCCCTTTTTGTTGTATCTTTTCTATTAACCAAATTCAACATTTGTTAGGGTTCTATACTCTTTACAAAGCATATTGTCTTTCGTTGTACCTTTACTAATTACCAAATACAACACTAGTCAGCAGGGTTCTATGCACTACATACATATTTAAGGGGGGGGCCTAATGTTAAGTATTATTGTTCGCGAACTTTTTCTTTGCTCCTACTGACAAGTATGTGTGTGCTAAGAATGCAACTGATGGTAGATATTATTCATGATGGAAGTTATAAATGATGGATTTTTGTTTTTGCAGTTCTGAGGGAGAGGGTAGAAGAAGGAAGAAGAGCAAAGGAGGAGATGGACCAAGGAGGAGGGTTGGTAAGGGAAAGAAAGGAGAAGATGGAGAAGGGGGAAGGAAGAAAGGAGGGGGAAGGAAAGGCAGAGGGGGTGGAGCATCTGGTGGAGGAGGAAGGAAGGTAAACAACACTTGTATTTCATGGACAGAACTGGCTAATAGTTAACAAGATCTAAGGAAAACATTCTTCCATAAATCAGAGTACTTGTAACAGATTCGCTTCGCAATCTGCTTGTTGAACATAAGATTAGAATTAGATTAAGGATTAGATTAAGATTAAATTAGAATTAGATTAGATTAAGGATTACATTTTTGAAGGATTTATTAAAATGTTAAGTTGAATGGCATTAACTGTGATTCTAACTTAGCTGTATTTTATTTGTAATAAAATTTAGCTGTTAAAGTACATAACAGAGCAATTAAAAAATATTATCGGATGAATAGTTTGCTCCTAATAGATTGTGTAATGCCCATCAAATTTTCCTTTAAAATGTTTGCTTTTTTGATGTTTTTATATACATTATGAACACCAAATTTACTGCAATAAGATAATAGCATGCTCTTTAAAAATATTTTGTTGAAGTTTTATTGTAATATTAAGCAAAGTCTATTTTAGAATTAGAGTAAAGAATTTTCTGCTGTTCTAAAATCTTTAACCTGTAATCTTAAGCAAAGTCTATTTTAGAATTAGAGTTAAGAATTTTCTGCTGTTCTAAAATCTTTAACCTAAAATCTTTAACCTTTAATCTTTAATCTCTAACTCTTTAACCTGTTTCATTCACATCAGAGTCCTGGACTTTCTGCGAATAAGAAGCTCAAGATTGTTTCAAAGGAAACCATTTCCACCAGTGAGTCAGATTCTGATGGAGGACAACTTAAAATTGCTAGTCCGTAAGTAAAATATAATTTAAGTTTGCTATATTAATTTTTAAGCTGGTTAGATACTGTTTCGAGCTCAAGAGGTCTAAAATGAATGTATAATTGTATTTCAAGATATTGTTTTGTATAACACGAGAAATATTTAAAGCATTTTCAGCTCAAATTCACTAAAATGTAAGCATTTGTTGTCTGAGATGTTTTCATCATTGGAACATACTATATAAGTAACATTATTTATTTTTCATGTGAGATATCTTTCGAGGCATTTGTTGTATCATTGCAACCACTCACACCACAAACCAACCACACACACACTTGTAGGTTTTCATATAATCAATAATATAATTGATACTGGGCTTGTAATAGTTACACAAGTCACATATTAACCCAAAAGCTCTATGTTATTTATTTCTTTTGAGTGATATTTTTCTTTGCATTCATGAGAAGCATTTTGCTCCTTGTTGATCATATAGGTGGATTTGATAATTTTATGATTGTGACCAGATGAAACCCAATAATGTTATTCCCTCAAGTGTTTTTAAGGAAACTTTGTAGTTATCCTAACTAGATATCTCTAAAATTCTCCTCAAATTATAACCAATTTCTTTTGATATGATAAATGGTTGATTTGGTTTAGAATTACACCATTGTCATGCCAATTATGGAAGTGCTGAGAAAACATGATGTCATTGATCGTGCCCAAACCTTTGTTATTCCACTAAAATAACGTTTAGACCTTACTAATTCTTGGTATGGTTTTATTTTAATGGTAATTCAATTATTTTTTGTGTGAATTATGTGTCATCTGTGGCTTTTACCTCACTCCTCATCTTGCCTAGTAAGCCTCTTTCCCTGTGCTAGCTCATTGTAGCGTATGTCTGAGGGGGTGAGGAACTAACCAGCCTTTGGTCTGAATACTATCTGTGGCTAATGCTATCATGTTTAACACATTAATTGTCAACCCTTAGGAGTAGTGGAAGTGACCGTGGAACCAAAAAGAAGAAGAGGCGCATTGCATCTGAATCTGACAGTGGATCAGCTAGGTCCAGGTCAAGCTCTCGTTCACCATCAAGATCAAGGTCTGGCTCAGGTAGCCCAGCTCCAGTTCGAAGAGGTAGAACCAAGAAGAGAGTCCTCTCTCGTAGCCCTTCAAGATCGGAATCAAGATCAAAGAGCAGATCGAGGTCCAAATCAGCATCCAGATCTCGATCAAGATCAAGGAGCAAATCCAGGTCACCTTCCAGAAGCAGGTCTAGGTCCAGATCCAAGAGTGCCTCAAGGTCTAGAAGTGGCTCAAGATCAAGGTCTAGATCCAGGAGTCGATCTAGGTCAAAAAGTAGATCTAAATCCAGGAATAGGTCCAGGTCGGTCATGTTTTGGTTGTATTTTATTTGTCATGAGGTATTAATGTTGCTTCAAAACTAATCTAAATTCTACTATTGATTCTACCTCTAGGTCAAGGTCTAAGAGTGGTTCCAGATCTAGGAGTAGGTCCAGAAGCAGGTCGAAGAGTAGGTCTAGGTCCAAGAGCAGATCTAGGTCTAAGAGCAGGTCCAAGTCAAGATCTCGATCAAAGAGTGGTTCAAGATCTCCGGCTGGTTCCCAACGTAGTGGATCAGAAGCTGGTTCTCCTGCCCGTAGATCAAGGTTGGGATTTTTAAATTATTCTTATTTTAGGTATAAGGTTGTGTAGTCCATACAGATGGAAAATATTTTGGCTGCTACAAGGAGCTATTCTTTGATTAAATCATAAATTTCCTTAATTTTTTGATAATCTTATATATGTGAGATATAAGATCATCAAAGCTATGGTTACTCTTGTTCCTGTAAACATCCACTGTAGCTAGGGGGAAGAAATGATGAAACTATCATATGTATCCAGAGTTATGATAGGAGGGAAGAGGGGTGACTTACTTGTGCCTGTTTTGATTTATGAGTTTATAACAATATAACATTGCATTTGCTGAGAATGTCTTGGATAAAATTGCAACTTTGGGTGGAGAATTGAAAAGCTCGTAGTTGATTTTGCTTTTCATGTTAACTTTTCACTAGTTAAGTATTACTGCATTTTTCATTTGTAATTGCTTTAAAGAAAAAATGTAAAGTGAACTCTTGATGGTAGTATATTTTTTAGCATCATAATATGTACAGTGGGGGAAACAATTATCGCAACACCAGTTGGCGTGAGAGCGCGGATTACGTGGAAACTAACTGAAATCACTCTAGCTCCGACAATTCGGCAACTCTGTATAGAGGCAGTAAAACCGGGAATATTCAAAGTCCATACGAATGGAAAATAGACTTTTAGTTTCGTTTTTATATGCAGAAATTTAAGACTCACCTTCGCGAGATTTCCAAGTAGTGCCTTTGCCTAATTGTCTTCATTTTTTGCCATTTATTATTCAAAGTCAGTTGTGATAAAAATAGTTATGTAGAATGTCAATATAATACACTGGGAGATAGTAACAAACAAGATTGTTTGATAGCGAAATATCAGACGATAAAATGAACATTTTGAGGTATTATTTCGAGAATTAAAGGTCTAAATACTAGAATTGTGATGGAATTGAATTCTTGCAAAGAGAATTCAACACTTAAAAATTCGAATTTAGAAACCACTAAGATGCGTCCTATTCTTACCTTTCTATTTTCTCTCGAGCAGTGTAGTTTTCCACTGCTTAAGGTATTAAAAATATCCCTTCGATGAATCCAATCTAATCCGTGTGTTGAAGGAGTTCAACTTTTCCAAGAGCTTTTTAGCAATTAACGTTTTGACAGGAATTGTCATCACTATTATTAACTTTTAAATAGTGGAATCGGTAATAAACAACTTTCAGCTCTATCAGGCTATATGTAATAGGGAGTAATATTTGTGTAATAACAAATGGTGTTTCTCATGAGACATCAATGCACTTTAACCATACTGACTGAAAAAATATAATAAATTGCAACGGTACCACATCTCTATTGATGTTACAGTCATTCATCACACCACTAATACGATTTTCCTCTTCAGTGAGTGTATTACTCTACAACAGTTAATTTCAATTTAATTTATCCAGAGCTGTAATATATTTGATTAATGAGCTAGAATGCAATCGAAATTATACCAACAATTGGAATCTTTAATGCAAATAAAAAATGATGATTCGAATGTCCGATAATCAATCATTAGATGTTCCGTACTCGCCTCGTAGTGTAAACATAATCACACACTTTCGACGAATTACAGGTGCCCCACAGATTTTACACTGTAGAACGGGCCACACTTGCGAAAATACTTGTGGCAGCATAATCTAAACTTGTATTAAGTTTCCAAGAGGCCGGTATTCACTTCTCTACTTTCTCCGTAGCGATGAATAAAATTTTCCGCTTCCAATTTGATCATCTTGATTTCCGTATGTTAAAATACTTCTCAAGGTTACTTAGACCCATATATTAGACACCATACTCAGCTATTGTTCGCTGATTTTACTAAAATTTGTGTGCACTTTACGGACTCTTCCGAAACACTCCCAACCCCTCTCCCTCCATGAAGACCGTAGTTTAAATGTCGTTTGCTACGTTGTTTTGCGGTTTAGATGCGAATAGAATAGAGAATAGAGCGAATATACGCAGACAAAGTTATTCTTTAATTTAGCAGTAGAAATAGTTACTAACGCCCACTTAAATAAGCAAAAGGGTGGGCATGAGCTTAGCCCCAAAACATAGAAAAATTGCAATGGTGAAAAAAAAAATTCACTTAAAAAAAAGATAAAGGTTATTCGAAAAAGAAAACCATGTTTTAATGTGCGAACTGAGAGATCTAAAAATAATAATAGTAAATTGCAAGAGCTTACGTAATAAACAGGTGGAAATCTTTAACATTACGATGAGAACTTGCGCGGAAATCATTCTAGAAAGATTTGGTTAAGCGAGGATATTACTCAAAGTGAGATATTTCCCCCAATTATGTGATATACTGAAAATATGACTATGTAAATCTAGCGGTAGAGGTTTTATAGCAGTATGGACTCATTAAATTAGTAAGTGCGATGAATTAGTAGAAAATAGCAGGAGCGAAATCATTTGGTGCTCGATTCAAAGACAAAACGGAAGTAAGATTAATGTTTGTTCTTTGTGTAGTCCTCCCGATGAAAAAATAGGTTGTATTGTTGATTTATCCGAGGCCTTACATAAAAATTTCGAGAAAATAAAAGATCCAATCATCGCCGTAGGAAGAGATTTTTACCTAACCAATATTCATTGGGATAATCTAAAATTCTCCAGCACTAGCAGTGGGAAAAAAATTCACGAAATACATCTTACTTTTTCGTTGCATGCCTTAGATAAGGTTAATATGACTAAAACTCGAACGAATCGTGCGAGGCAAGGTATCAATTTAGATTTACTAGCCACTTCCCAACCACAAATAATAACTAGCCTCGCTGTAGTTGACGGTACAGTCAGACCATGATGTCATAATGGCAGGCATGAAAGTAGTAGCGGTTAGATCTCTTAAGCCGGTGAGGCAAGTGTATGTAATTCGCAAAGCAATTATTTCTGAGTTTAAGGTTTTATTTGAACGAAGGCTTGGATAATTTTTTACGCTTTTCGGGTGAAAATACAGTAAACGATAGTTTGGTAGAGTTTCTACGGATAATCAAAGTAGATTTAGTTTAATATGTTCCGTCTAAACAGTAGGTGAGACGAGGAAGAAGTTTGAATCGTTGCATAGGAGTCATTCACTCGCGATTGAGAAAACTTAAACCGTGCGGTGAGATCCATGAGCTTGGTGATCAAAACTATAGAGAAGTGCAAAAGCTATTTGAGGAAGGATCACGAAAAGAATACCAGGAATATAGATCTCGAACCCTGTTAATATCACTAGTTGGCGATTAGAAAGAATTTTGGTCATAAGTGTGAGAGACTCGTGGTGGTCAGTTTTCTATGTCTAGCTTTATCAGCGAAGAGGGAATTGCCTTAAATAAATCGGCAGAAATAGCTAACTTACTTAATCCGTACTTCCAGAAATGTTTCTAATAAGATGATGGTCGAGTTAACGATTTTACTTCGCGCATTGATTCGGAGATGATTTCCATAGAGATATAAGTTGATGCTAGTGGAAATTCACTGCAACAGATTGATAGGAAATTGTAGTAGTAGTAGTATTGTTAAAAGTGCTTCGACAGCTTAGGTCATTTCGCACATTGGATCCCACCGATAGGAAATTCTATCAGAAATCAATTAATGAGGGTACTGTCCCAATGTCGTGGAAGAAATTAAACGTCACTCCGGGGCCTAAGAATGATCAGATTATTATGGGTAATTTTCGTTAACTTCGAATTTCTGCAAAATAATGGAGCATATTATAGCAAGCTCTATTATTCAGTTTCTTACCATAAAGATAGGAATCATTCGGATCCAACACGGATTCCATAAAGATAAATCTTGTAAGACGCACCTAGAGTTTTTTGTGAATGATGTATATAAAGCGTAAGGATGTTAGATATCATCCAAAAACGTTATTTCCACGCAGCAACAAATTTCGCGACAACCCTTAGTGTTAGTGTGCCACACAAAATATCTAAGTGTCACGTTTAGCTGTAGTTTATCTTTGAAAGAACATATTGGAGATGCGATAGGAAAAGTGAATAGAATGCAAAGATTAACTAGTAGATCGTTGAGGGGATGCTCATCGTGTTTCAAAGAAAAAAACTCATATTCCTCTTATTCAACCTAGCCAAACGAGAAAATACTGTTTCGCGATTACACTGATTATAACTTTTGTATTACAGTTCGTGTACGGCATTTGCTTGATTGGTTGTACACGATACGATTTGTACAGAATTGCCATGATAAAACGGTGAGTGTTACTCAGATGTTGCAGTACGCGGGATGGTAATCATTAAGAGATAGAAGACTAATTCAAAGGATAAATTTACTAAGTAAATTCAGAAAAATTAGTTTCTCAAATGATGCAATCGGTATAATGCGACCTTCCTGTTGATGTGGGCCGCTCTGATACTGCGAGAAAGATTAGAGAAATAAATGCTAGAAGGAATCGTATCAAGAATTCATTTTTTCCGCGCATGATACGCAAAAGAAATTGATTAGGAAAATAGAGTTAAGATGCCTGTTTCCCCTGCCACACGCCGAAAGGCGGATTGAAGGGGTCTTACATAGACATATTTTTATGGTGTTTCTGTGCTGTCGACATTTTAACTAATAATCAGAATATATCGTATTTATAAAAAAACATATAATTTAAGAGGAAAAATTCATCCGTCTCCGCTACGATTGGTCTTCGGTTTCCATCAAAGTAACTGGGTTGTCCAAATTGTAGTGCTACCTCCAAAATACTTACGTTTCAATATCATCTCCTAAATCACTACTACTAATTTATTTCTTCTCACATTCAATAACTGTTAAAGGAATTTTTAATTAACCTTCCTTTGATTAAAAAAAAAAACACTCAAAGGCACCCGAAATTAATACAATGATAAAAACCTTACACCTTGAGAAATAATGATAATGTAAGAGAAATTGGCCCTATCAAAACTGGAAATCCAAATATCATTGAGGATAATTATTCACCATTATTATTCAATTATTCATTTTACAAACTAAAATCTCAAAAAGGTTTTAATTTTGCCACATAACCGTGAATATATCCTAGTTTTCTACGCATTTTAGGTTTTTTAAGAATTTAACATATCTTCTATCATGTAGCGTGCATGAATATACCGGCCCTGAAATGTAGAAATGTTTTCACTCTTTCTACTGTCTATAACCCTCTCCCTCATACACAAATCCTGGCTGCGCCCCTGCGACAAAGCAATCATTAATTATCATCTGTATATTCATGTCCACATTCGATAGAATCCGTAGATTCTTACTCATAGATGATTATGAAAAAATGTCAGCTCCGCCATAGACTTCCATCCCCGTAATGTTACTCAATTTTCATGTTTTTAATAGAAGGAGACTATTTAACATAATTTAGAGCAAGTGGAAAATATTTATATGTATTGGTATTTCTCTCAGACTCGGTAACAGTGTGCACTTATACACTATGATTAATAATCGAGAACTACAATGGAATTAATAAAAATATAGGATGATTAATAATATATCCATTCTCCTTCATTCTCCTCCATATGATTCAGCCTCCGAGACACAGAGTTAACCACTTCTTTATTGGAATTCGCTCCAGGTGAGACCGACGGAAGCTCATCGAAAGCTTTATCGGTTCAGAACCTAAAGACGAAGTAAATGAAATTTTAGTGCAACTAAAGACCTAATCGCGATCTCCGAGAAGCATCGACAAAACGTTACAGGGAAGTAATCACAAAACATTACTTTTGGTCGCTTTTTTCCCCGGACAATTAGAGAGGCTGATAGAGTAGATTAGTTGATGATGGTGTTATTACAACCCCTGCCATACCCATCTGGCAGCTCGCGGGGTATATATCTCAATCTAAATCTATATAATTGGTTTGGAACTACCGCCGAGAAAATTGGAAACTGTGAACCAGCAAATTGTCCTGGTTGTAGACGAACAATGAATAATAATATGCATAAGAATGTCAATAGTTCTCAAGGCTTTTTTTTAAGCGTAAAAATGAAAAAGATTCGCTTGCGCGGTCTGCTGGTTGTCCGTCTATCGACGTGAAGACCTAAATGAAGAAATAGTCGCCAATAAGTCTGAGTAAGTAAGCCTGAGCTCCTTGCCTTACGACCGGTTTGTTGTTGCGAGTGACGCATAGGCTTTCGAAAATCCTCTGCACTGAAAGCCGAAGGTTCATCGTGCTTCGAGAAATCAGGAGGCCCTGTCAAATACCTCTAATTGTGGAAAATGAGTAAAAGAATTGTCTTTCAGCGAACGACCTCGAATCCTTGGTAGAAGAGGAATTTTCACTGACACACGAAACATTTTCTTGACCGACAATTGGTGATGAATCGGTTCCGCATCTTTCATGTCCAATGGTTATTTTTCCATAATGAATTGCATCTCTCTGGCAAATATGTATATTCATTACAGGGGCGTATAAATATATGTGGAAATCATATCTTACATTCGTTCATTTCCCGAACAAGAGAAGTTTAAGATAAAAAACTCATTTAACTTAAGCGGAATTCGAGCTCGTGCCCTTCCTATGCCAATAACATGTGTCAGACAGCTGCAAAATCACCTCTTAATTAGCAACTAGTTATATTTATGACACTTCCCAACAAACTGAGAAGTCCATTTTAGCAGCTTATTAATAATTTTATTATGGCAGCATAATCCTGGTTAATTAACTTTATAAAGTCAGACGTTCATAAAATACGTATCAGTACTAAAACTTGGGTTGTTTATTAGGAAGTCTTTGTTTACTAAAATACGCTAATATAATAATATTATTTGGGAATATTTTTATAAGTGCAATAACATCTAATTTCCTTAGCACCATGGTGATGAAGGAGCTTTGAATTAGCCAGAGGATTGTTTCTACTGGGCGACTGTAAAATGAGGGTCCTGAGTCTAGCTGATATAGGCTTGAAAAGGAAAAATATACCTTGCACCTGCAATACTTGCTTTGAAAGTGCTCGACATATGGTTAAAGCTTTTCCGCGCGAGGTAATGCATTTCAACGTTTGTTTTGTATTGGAGCCTGCAATACTTTGAAGGGATCAACTTGTGGTTAAAGACTCTCCTCGCGAATTATCAAAGCCTTAATGCATTTCTACGTGAATTTCTCGGCGCGAAGGCAACACAATTGACTAATGACCAAGGTCACCGAACTCCCTGTTACAAAATGTAAGACAAGTCCGATATATGCGCAGAAATTGTTCGGTTTTTATGAAATCATGTTTGTTTTAACTTTGGAATTGGTATTTTTCCTTTTAACTCCGGACGGACAATGATTTCATGTATTCTAGGTGACAAATGGTGTATATAAATTTATATTACGAATTTCCTTCGTCTGCATGATTAAGTTGGGGAAAAATTATGTTCCGTAGACAAAATACAAATTTTACATTGTGTCATAGTTAGCAACTCAGTAATCGCTCTAACGACTTCTAGAATTCTAATTGCTGAATTGAAAACATAAGACTTGTAATCAAAAATCCTCCTCGGAATGTTTATCACAAATAATGAATATCCTATGTTTGAACTGGACGTTTGAAGAATTACATTTACATTAATATCCAGCAGGCAGCCGTAAGACGTATGTTGGAGTGAGAAACCAAACTAACAAAATAACGCCTTATTAGCGCACAAATTATCCAGGAAAAGAGACCATTATAGGCCATCTGTTCTCGCTATAATCTCGCAGAACATCATTTTCCTCTAGACTCCAAGATTCTCGTTCTCTAAAGGTGAGAATCACCACATCGCGTATTCCTACTCCAATCCCACTTATTCCTTATTGCTACGCATTATTAAAACTGAATAGCATTCTTCACATTATTAATAATTAAGTTTAAATTATTGTCTATGTATTTTATTGCATTTAAGATTTAAATTGGAATAAATATATATTCAACTTATCGTTCTATAAATACGATAACTATCTGTGAAAGAGAAACGCCGAAATAAACACGACGAACTAGGGGAGAGTTCGCGCGAAGGCTCTAAGAAGAGTTCGAAAGAGAGGAAATTTGCGTAAGTTCTAGGCTCCGACTCAAATATTACCGCTTTTCGAGGCTTTCCTCGGTGTTGCCAGTCAGTCACAGAAAGCAGAATTCCAAATAGTTTCTGTGAAAGCCACTGGTGCGCGCGCAAAGTGTTGCGATAATTTTTTCCGCCACTGTACATGACTATTACTTCATCCTAAAAAAAATAATTAATCGTAAAACCTTTTATTTTTTAGAAGCCGCTCAAAAAGTAAAAGTCGTTCCAGATCAAGATCATCTAGCAGGTATGGATTTATTCAATTTCATATACATAGTTAGATAGATTGAAATTAGATACATGTAAAAGTATTGCGTTACATACTATTGCAGTAACAGACTGCTGTAAGTTCATACTTTCTGCTAAAATATAACTAAAATACATTCTATAATGATATAATTTACTGTTTTTATTGATATGTCGTTCATAAAGAAATCAAGAAAGTTGATATTAAGGTTTTAGGTTGTTGGTGAATGTAATTTGAAATTAAATATTAAAATGGGAGATAATTGAAGATGTTGACTTCAAAGATAATGTTTTTTTCAGCCCTTATTCGAAATAAATGAGCTACTTGGAGCATTTAAGATTTTTGATTTAGAAAGGTGATTCCCTAAAATACAAATAATTGAATAAATTTAATTTACAGGTCAAGGTCTGGCTCTCCAGTCTCTAGGAAATCAGTGTCTGGAAGTGATGATGGATCTAGAAACTCCAGTCCTGATCGTAGAGGTGGCTCAGGTAATAATTTATGTCGTCTTAGTGTAATATCAGAATCATATTTGTTTACTCTTGAGATACACTGTTTTCGCGATAACTATCAGTGAAATTTTGTGCTAAAATTTAGGATAAATATCAGGCATGACCTCAGGTTTTTATTTCTCACTTCTTTCTTTCTTTCTTATCTCAACAGATGGGGAACAAGGCGGATCTGGTGGAGGAAGTGACAGCGAATAAAGTCAACATCTTGTATGTTTTGTAACATGCAGTATTACTTATGAATGCAGTTTGTCAATGGAATTAAGAATTGGTTGCGAGTATATTATTTAGTGTAAATTACACATTAACTATGACTATTACTTTTAGTTATGAAACAAAGTAATTTTGCATCTTTGGGGAGGTTTCTTCCCCTCAAGAATTTAAAAACTCGACTCTGGTACCACAGTTTGTGTGGTTATCAGATTCTTAAGTCAACACCTCAGAATTTTCTCCTCAAACTCATTAATCATCAAATTGGGCTAAGGATGACTTAAATTTTCTCGGGAGTTATTATTGCCTTGAATTTCTTGAGAAACCTTTGAAGTGAAGTAATACAAAGGATTTCCATTATCATGTATATTGATTTATACTGTCATGTTATGGCATGAATATGTGGATTACATGTCCTCTGTTGGTTAATATCGTATTTGTTTCGCAAGGCATTTTAATCCTTAAGATGTAATTTTGGAAAAGTACAAATTTTTGTCGGTTTTTCCATATGATGTGCCTCTGATAAGTCAGCAAAATGCTTTGTTTAAAAGTCGTACTTGTAAATATGAAATTTAATGAAATTCATCAATATTTTTGTGTTAAACAAGTATGATTTCTTGACTAAGTTTTTAGATTGATTTTGTGTGGTGATTCATTCTGAACAGCAATTAGTCATGCCCTAATGACATTAAGTTTCAGCGCACATTTTATTACTGGTTTGGGTAGATTGATTATCCTAAATGGAATGTGTGAAATAAGTCAATTGGGGCAGCTTCCGAGTATTGGCAAATAAGGACACTTTACTTGCTAATGATACACACTGATACAAATTTCACTGAAAGTCTGAAAATGTTAATTACCTGATTGGTGTGTATAATTTGAAGAAATTCTCAAATGTAATTTTTTAAAATAAATAGCTTCCATTGCACTCACCTGAAAGTTTCAATATCTATTCTTCCATCTCATTCTTATTAGTGAAGCCTCTGAACTTTTCTTTAATTAATTATAGGTAGAGACTGGTGCTGGTTAATTTAGATGGATATTAAATGCAGTTTTGTTATATCTACATAGAAATATTTGGAATGATTATTTTTAGTGTTACGTAAGATTGGAAGTGAATTATTTTACTCATAGCAATAAGAAAGAAAGATATTTTCCTGTTTTTATTACTGAAAGCAAGATTTCCTATATATTTTATATCTGATTTTAAAAGTATTTATCATTTTTGAATTAGCTAAATCAGTAGGTTAAATTGCTTTGTTTAACCCACGACCTATTTTGTTACGCGGTTACTCGCGCGGGGTTTCTACACCCCACCGGACTTTTTCATTTATCACGGTTATCTTGGAAAACATTCTTGATTATTTTTATCTGTTATCATTTATAGATCTTTTTGGATATGATATCTAAATTTTACATTGATTTTACGACTTTTAAAATTTTTATGAGCTATCCAATAATAATACTCAAACAAATTGTACAATAAAACAAAAATTTTACTCGTAAACCTTATAGATGAAATATATTTGTAGTAATCAACGTATTCGTTGTGAGCAGACATTATACTACAAATAAAGTGAAAAATTAATCCAGATTAATGCAATTTAACCCGTGATTATTCGCGCTCAATTTTGTGACGTGAATGCTCGCGCGGAGTGTTTTCACACCCCACCGGTCTTTCTTTGATATCCTTTTTTTACGATTAAATGTACTCTGGATAGCTTAAAAAGTCTTCTAGGTATATCATACAATTTTAATGACGGTATTTAAAATTTTAATTTTACAAATAACTGAAAATAGTACGCCCGAAAAATGTTATAAGTAATTGTAATCTCCGACATGGAAAAGTTTTAGAAATTATATCTTTGCACGAATAAATGCGTCTGTAGTTATGAAAATACTTAAAGATACTAAAAAAGTTATTTTTTCCGTCTAACACCATTTAATGCTACCTTGAAGCTAATTTACTTCTTGTTTTGGGAAGTGCTTTCATGAAGCTGAAAAGGAAAGGAAAATATTTCGAGTGGGCTTGAAAGAGTAAACAATGGAAAATCCTTTGACTTATTTATTAAAATTTTAAAACATTCTACTCAAATTTAAACAAAGTGCTTTGCACGCATTCGTTTATCGCAGTATTTGCAATGCAATTTAGTTTTTATGTCCTTATTCCTGGGACATATAACACATCACCCACGACCTCCTTTTATAATCTTCTCTTGAGGCTCTGATGTCGATGGCACTCCAAATTTTTCTGCTTTTCTTTTTAGTTCCTTTGGTATGTTTTTTGCGATCCCCTCTTTATTATAAAGGGTTTTTTCAACCCCTTAGTGATTTCTCTGAAGAACATCCTCCTATTTATCCTCATATCTGGATATATGCTTCTATATACAATAAAAACGTTTATACCCAGTGTTTAGCAAATGGTAAAATATTTCTAATGGCCATCTTCAAGTATTTCTTGCCTCTCTTTAAATCCCACACATTTCATCTACAGTATCGACGTCACCTTTTGTCGAATTATAAAATGTCATTACCTCAGGCTTCTGTTTCTTGACCGTGGGCTCATCAAATGCTGTTCTTGTGCATACTTGAAATGATCAACACATTCCTTTCCATTTTTGGGACATATGATACCAGGGTCATGTTTTTCCTGTAGAGAAACAAGCTACTGTACTCCTCTCTATTTTTACTTGAAAAATTTGTGGAGGGAGTTCCTTTTTATTCTTACGGATGGTCCCGACTATCGTCAACTTTCCCTGGAGTAAATCCTCTAAAAGTGGCACGCTTAGAAACCAATTGTCGGCAGTCGCATTCCTCTCTGTCCGCACAATCGGACCGACAATCCGTTTAATGACATCATTGAGACTATTGCTGTGTTTATAAGGACCATCTGGTTGAACACCAACATAAACTTCTAAGTATTTGGTATAATATACTCCAGCATCCACAAGAGCGAAAATCTTTATCTCATATTTGGCTGGTTTGTTGGGTAGATATTGACGGAAAGAACATCTGCCTCGAAAAGGAATAAATTGTTCATGTGACGAAAGAATGTTATAATTGAGATATAAGAAATTATCACTTACTAATTAGTTGCCAGGAGCTTGGAGAAGGAGATGGATAAACTTACGAAGAAACACTTCCCCAATGGTATAGAAGAGCACAGGAGTCATTCCATCCTTTACCTTGCATTTCTTCACTGAGTAAACTTATCGCACAAACTCGAACACTAACTCGCTAATGTCGAATCTATGAGGCACCACAAAATAGAATGAGAGAACATCTTTCCACCCCGGTCTTGGGGTAGCGAGTTTCGGTACCCCAAGAAGGACTGTCCCTATTTCTTCTTCAACGCGGTCAATCGACAATTATTTTAGCCATGCGACCGAAAAAACAAATCCTTATTGTCATGTCTCATGAAAGTAAGACCTACGTGCTCTCAGAACAAACAGTAGGGGCAATAATCAAGGCCGCGCTCCCTCAGAAAAAAAAGGGGCTAGGTCTTCCTTTGCGCTGAGGGCGACGCTCCATTGCCATAGGGGACAACGGTGTCCGCTCCGTAATATTTCATTTATTCATAATAACAAATACAATAAATAAATTCCTGATCTTTTAATTTCTAATTAATATTATCTCAAATTCTGTAACTGGCCTGAGAACTGAAACCTCGCCTTGGAAAGCTTCGCGGAGCTAAATAGTGAGAGGGATTATTTGAGATTACAAGTGAGGTAAAATTACATCAACGTACTTACCAATAACATTCATAAATTATAACATTTACTGAGTGATCATTGATCATGGAACACACGAATAAAAACATAAAACTTCTAATAATAACCCGTAAAAGAATCAATAAAACATGAACTTCGGAAAATTAACCAAAAATAGGAGTATTATCAAATGAAAAGCGTCATATCTCTGCTAGAAATGGCAAGAAAATCACGATTTTTGCAGAAAAGGTCGGGAAAATAAAAAATAATGCTACTGAGAAGAAGGGGTCAATAAACCTTAGCGTTAAAAAAAGATGCTGATTGAAAACGGCTGGGGTGTAGAAACACCCCGCGCGAGTAACGGCGGGTTAAGAGTCAAAATAATTTATTGAAATCCATTACGTAGGTCAGCATAGTGGATTTCCTTGGGGGTAAAGTGTATTCTGAACAATTGTTATCTGTTTGTCATCAGAAGTATTCCAGCAATCATGGAGACGGTTCACGTAAGGAAAGTTCGTAGTAAAATGTTTTTGCGTAAAAGTCTTGAATTATTTCTGAATAGAATTCGAATTAATTGATTGCAAAAGATTATGATCTGGAATTGATATGGTTCATTTTCTTGTATAAAAGAATGTTTTCATGAATTTCTATAGTTAAATGAAAACAATATAATCATTAATGTTGAGATATACGTTATAATAATTAGAATATTTTTGGTTGATTCGAATTAGTAACAAAAAGATTCTTCTCGCAAGGAATGATTAAGTTGCTAAATAATGCACACTTCATAAGGAATTATCATATTAATTGATATTTAACTCGCCCTTTTTTTCCGAAAATGTTGGTTTGAAATTAAAACTGTGTTTTATAAGACTTAATCTATTTTTTATTTGTACTTGATTAGATAAGAAGAATTAAATTAATTTTAGCTCTATGACGTCTTTTTTAGGTATTCTGTTTTGAAACTGTGTCATCTCTTGAATACAACTTTTTCACGATAAATAAGACCCAGTTTTCTACCTGAATTAAGTAAGTGAACCTTCCTGCTCTTGTGTCGATAATTTGAAGATATTGCCCCAAAGTGATGTATATATCTCAGTTCTTTTGCGGAAAATATAAAATTGGAATATTTAGCAGGTATTCGAACAACTGTTAGCGCGAGTTAATTCTCATTCCACATTTAAGGCACATAAACGGTTAAGATTTGTCTAGTTGTTTGCTCTTTGAATTTCAGAATTGGGTTCGATTACATTTTTCCAGGGGCGTCAAGACCAGCTGCAGGGGGCCGGTTTCAAAGAGATGACGAGCTCCCCAATATTTATGTTTTGCTATTTCTGATCATTGCTGAAAAGGGTTTATGTAGGATGATTTATGTCGAAACATAGAAACTAAATAGGGTAAAAAACTAGCACCCTTACATGTTCCTACTTCAACAAAATCATCTATTTGGACCCAGTGAGGGAGCCCGAGTGCTTATGGGACATCCTCTTCTCCCCTTACTTCTGACTTGCGTTTTCTTTAGTAAGTATTTAGCCAGTTATGATGTAAAATACATCGAAAATACAAGGAATAGTAAATAATCGAGCTCGCAAAGGAAATTTGCGCGAGAAATTATATTTGACCCTTCGTAGCGTCGTAATCTGTACAACACAGATCGAGTTTCGGGCCCTATTTATGTTTCGCTGGCCCCCTAAACCGGGGTATCTTTCTCTTTAACCCTCTTCGCTGAATTTGCAAGACGTCAACAGCTTCATTAGTACAACTGCGACAACGAGTAAATCATTGAATTGACGACTGTCGTACTACACATGCACTACGCAACCGCGTAGGTTTTTCGTTGAAAATTCTAATTTTGTTTTATGTAATAATAATAATATATTATGCTCTGGGTAGATTCCCATAGAGAAACACAAAATACAATAACGCTCAGAGAACAAAAAGTTTTTAAAAAATCACGACAGAAGTACAAGAATATATGGAAAATCAAAAGAATGCACTGAGAATTACAAAAATATGTGGAAATACAAAATAAAAATAACAAAATAATGAGGAAAAACACAAAATAGGTAAACAGAGAATTTAGAACTTAAGGATAGACAACAAGAGAGGAAAAAAACGAGATGCAACTCGCCTAACACAAAATACTCGTTAAACATCAGCAGCTAAGAGATAGTTAAATAATCTAACCTAAAAAACTCTCACCGAGCTGAAACATTTTATAGAGTCAGCCAGTGGCGCAGCCAGGATTTACCAATGGGGGGGGTCTGAGGAAACGAAAAATGCCTACTTTACAGGGGCTAGTATATTCATGTCCGCTACTTACTACAATATATGTCAATTCTTTCAAAAACTAAATACATTCAAAATTAGAGGAGTTTAACGCTTATGTGGCCAACTTATTACACTTTGCAAGATAGTAGTTTACATAAGCGAACAATTGGAAACTTAACAAGTGTGTTCTTTGGATTTCTGGTTTGGATACGTCCAATATCTATTAAAAACTCATTTTTTCTATGCTGAAGCTTTTTAGTGATTTAGATATAAACTTTCCGAGTCTTCGAGAGTTCTTTCTTCCAAGAGGTTGCAAAGCGTGGGAAGGAAAAAAATAGCTACGGTTATTTGGCAAGCGATATAAAACGTAACATCCACTCATTTGTTCCCCCACATTGGCGCGCCCATGCTTATTTCATTATCTTTCGTTATTTGACTATATCATCAGCAGATTTTGGAATTTAATTGAAATATCGCCTGTCAAGAAAACGCCATCAATGTATAAAAATAATGATATGAAGTATATATACAGCTTATTGCACAAGGTTCGTATAATAAACAGAAAATCATTTTTATCAGATGAAATTTTCTGCCAGGCTTACAATTAAGCCTGATTTCGTTATTTATGTATTAGCTAAGTTTTCCATTGAATGCGTCACATACCGAAAATTAAAAATTCGGCTGCATTAAAAAATACAGTAGACTCCTGATTATAGTCGATATTATAATTGAACTTGCAGTATTAAAGTCACATACCAAGGTGAAAAAAATGAAGACGTCAACTTACAATTATTTAGACTAAGTAATAGGTGGTTTAACCAGCAAAGAGCTGAGGCAAACCCAGTCTTACGCACTGAGTGTTCAAAGAAAACAAAAATTTTCCATGAATTGAAATTTTGAATGGAATGACCAAGCGGTTAACAGGATGCAGTTCGTGGAATTCTATCACCAGAGAAAAAATTGGCTGCATCGGAAAGGAAGCTGAAGAATTTAATTCACAGTTTTAACAGTTTATTAAGTTTAATTCAAGTCATCAAGTCACAGTTCCGATAAATATATGCGTAACTTACGCGCACAATACCTTTCAGCTGACTGATTTACTTCCAAAATGGTATATTATTATTAATATCATCGCAGATTAATTTTTACTGAAATCTTTCATTGCTCCAATACTTTTTCAAATGTTTACGGAAATTCGGTTAGCGGAAAATTTTCGTAAATATACATCAAATTAACAGGCAATCATAAAATAAAGATCAGTATATATTCTGTCATCCCGAGTACAGAAGAGTCAACTGTGTGCAGACTTTTAATCGTCTAGAATGCTTAATGAAAGGAAAAAGTTTTGCAATTGTCGCTAAAATCATCTTAAGATGTGTCCTCTGATAACAGCCCTAAAATAAGAAAATCCTAATTTATGCATCTAATAATGGTTATTTCACAAAAAACACATAGTAATTAACTTACGTTTTTTCCGATAGCGGCCTCGAACTGTTAGCGGACTGTGAAAAGAATTTTCGGATGTACACTCCTGGCCAAAATTAACGCAGCACTAGCCGTAAGGATTGCTAGGGAGGTGCTGCGTTAATTTTGGCCAGGAGTGTACATCAGTACCTTATGAAATCCAAACTAAACTCTCCTTCGAACTGTTGTGAAGTTTTCAAAAGCACTACTCACGAGCCTTTGTTTGCATTCACACCCTTGAAACAGTCACAAGCAAAAGATCTAACTGAGCGTTCAATGAATTTGTTTGTCTCTCAAACGTAATCTTAATCTCTGTTTTCAGGGTGCAAGTTTCGAATTACTTCTCGAATGTTCCCTTGTATTTTTTCAAGGAGTAAACAAATCAGCACTTTCGAATTTTTCTCATAGGAATCTTAACTTATGGCCTGAGTTATCTAACTAAAGGATAGGATTAAGAAGTGCATGCGTTGAACATTGTGTGCGAAACACTCGTATCATAGCGCCCCATTGATATCGATGTCTACTCTGCTACCGAAAACATCACCTTAACTGAAATCGGAGCCATATTTACGGGTACGCGAAGCTTTCGTTGAATTTATCAAGCAAACACATGACACGCCGTGTATCTGTAAGATTTGCGTGATAACCCCCCCTTAGCGAGGGGGGGGTTTTGTACTCTTCAGTAGAAATAAAAGTACAAAGTTAGTCATAGGACTTGACTCTTGGGGGGGGTTTGAACCCCTAAACCCCCCCCCTCGCTGCGCCACTGGAGTCAGCTAAAGAATTCCAGAATTCAGAGCCTTCAATCTGAAATGAATAAAGGAGAATGTTTGGTCGAGGAGTAGGATATGTAATTTGCTCGGGTCCACTTCGTGTTAATCTATTACTGGTAGAAAGCTGTCTTTTGCGAGAGAAAAGGGCAGAATTATAGCTCGGCTCCAAATTTTTGAACACCGAGAAAAGAAAAGATCCGAGCATGTACTTCCTTCTTCTAATTGGAGAAAGCCACGACAGTTGGCAACGAAATGTAGAAACATGATCATATTTACGAAGGTTATAAACAAATCTAACGAAAGAATTTAGAAGCCGCAGAAGTTTAAGTTCTTGTTCACTTGTGAGATCATCATATGCTAAACAACAATAATCAAAGGCCGGAAAAATAAGTGTCGAAACAAGATATGTAAACTATACGGGTTGATAAAGGAAGGTTGTTACGGATTAAATTCAATTGATGAAGAGTCTTGTTGATTTTATTTGATTGAGGATGCCAAGAAAATCTATTGGTAAGGGTAACACCAAGGTTACGCACTGTATTTTGAAATGGAATTGTTGGTTATGAGATAATCTTCAGAAGATTATAAAAATCAATTTTAGAATTTTAGTGTTACTAAATATAATTGCCTAATAGGGATCAAGTTGTAGATGTAGTTATGTAACGCAATGCATAGAATTAATCCAATTTCCTTTTGTTCTTAGGTATAATCTGAAAAAAATGCAATCAAAAAGGATTAAATCCCAAACTTCAGCTATTATTTGTAAGTTCGATTCGGAATATGAGTAAACACAAAAAAAATCTACTGATGAGTTAACACAATAAAACTTAATTTTTATGTATATTACCTATATTATAATCTATGGTTTATTTCTCAGAAATTATTATTAGTTCGCCTAATTACAATTTTAAGCACAACTGATGAAGTTATTTATGATGATGATTGATTTTTACTAGTAGATAGCAATACTTAAAATTATCACGTCATGTAAGCAATGCATTCTGGTCAAATATTAGCGAAAATTTTTATTTCTTCATGTAAAACTAAGAGCGGGTTTTCATTTGAAGTCGATCGATATGACGATGACGATTTCTCTCCGTAATTTAAATATTTACAAATTTGCTTACATGTTTTAAGTCTATAGTATTTCTTTAACTTGTACGCTGTGGAGGAAAGTAACTCCGCTATATTCTTGTAATATCTTAAACTTACGTGAAAGCAGCTTGAACCGAACATTCCTATGTTTAGGCGAACTGATTGTTCTCGATTTCCAACTCGTATAATTCCGCGTGCTATTTTCTTTCATTCGAAGAATGCAGCATCTAATGGTTGTTAATGTGTCCAAAGTTAACTTCGAAACCATTTATTCCGCAGCCAAGTGGGTCCCTCCGGCAGCTCGCTGCGTGAATGGCCTCCATGGTTCCCCAAACATCCCAATAGAAACTCACTCACCGTTTCGAAATCCTCTGAGTCAACAGGGTATACATCTTTGACGAGATTCAAGCTGACACTTATTTGCAGGTCTTGGACATAAATAGCGAGCTAGGGATGAGAAGAATGGAGGACACACAGCATATGTGTGGGGTATCCTTATGGTATGGCTTCGACCAAAAGGCACGGGAAGAAAGAGATCCTGTAAACTATCATAGGTAGCCGAAAAAATATGGGATGAGGCCGTAGATAAAAGGGCCGTACGCAATAAAGCCGAACAGAAAGGTAAGGAAGCCAATGTATTGCCTCGATTCAATTGCCACGTGTATTTACTCTAATCAACGAGGGAGTAACGGCTTGCTCAATATGAAATTCGTGAAACTCGAATGTAGCTCGATGACGTCATTATACCTCTTTTGGAGAGGATAATTACTTCTGGTGTTGTATATGAAGACGCGGATATTAATTCATTAATTGACCATCACCGTTTTGGCTATTCGCAGTCTGGTTTTAGTGCTCACGAGTCAGATTTCGTCGGTCACAAAGACTGAAAACTTGTAAGTTTAATGCCAGAGTAAATTATAAATCTTTAGATGGAGAACATCTCCCTCAGTTAGAACCGTGTACATTTTAGATATTGTTAGTTGTGACCAGATTTAAATGAGTAGTATATCATATCGCATTTAATATGTTAAATGTAAAAAACACTATCTTTACTTTTACCAAAGCCGAGTCCCTGGGCTCCCGGATAGTCATGTGGACAGCGCGTTCGTCTTTGGTGAAAGCGGTCCCGGGTTTGATTCCCGGTGGGAGCCAATGTGCGAAATGACCTCAGCTGTTTTAACAATACTACTACTACTACCGAGTCCCTATATGCTGAAACGTTTACTACCGGCTCTAATGAAAAACTACTTATCTAGATGAAGAATTATGAGTTACATCTTTGACCATACCTTGATTAAACAGGAAGATACGAAATGGTAGAATAGGAAATAAAGAAAAAATTAAATCTAATTCGGTTTAAAAATTAAGTAATGTAAAGCTTCTAAAATGTGAAATGGAAAAAATACGAAATATGGTAAAATGAGGAGTTGGCGAAAGAGAAAAGGCTAATTTATAAAACACATCGAAGGATATTATTATATTTAGCCTTTTAAATCTTTTCCTCTTACATCGACTATCACGCCACACCTTTGATTTAAAAAAAAATTATTTCAATGAGTTACTTATTTTTCATTTCAAAGGAATATTATGTCAGGTACTTATTAGCATTTGGGTAATTGCTACTTGAGTATGTGTGGCACAAAAATAATCCAGTTAAACCGATCTCATCGATAAAAATCCGATTTTAAAACTAAGTGTTGCATTTAATTGCAAAACTGCGTGTTTACTACTTAACAATCATATTTTATGCAAAGGAGACAATATCTTGATAAGGTTCAATTGCGTATTTACCAATTGCTATATTTATCAATATTGTTGCGATTGGAAGATAATTTCCACTTCACTCCAATGTGGAGCTCCTTTGGACATGAAGAACGGAAGGGGTTTGCCCGAAAGCAGTCAATGGCTCACTTAATTTAAGAAAGCTATAAAGAGGTGTAAGAGATATTTTTGATGTTTACCATCAGTATTGAGTAAACGAACAACCTAAATTCTGAGAATGAAATTACCAACAACTGTCGGTAATTTTTGCCATGAGGAAATCGTTTAGCGTCAGTTCCCTTTCGATACTTATGCGAGTAGAAGGAATTAACAATTTCAATCGTCCCCGGAGGCTGTTTAAGAAGGCAATATCTAATGAGAGCCACTTCCTTTCTCGTCATCCCCCCGAAAGAGAGGCCGTAGACAGCTCAATCCACGGATCAGACGGCGGCGTATGAACAAGTCCGGTCCGAACTGTACATATAAGGGAGGGCCTCTCTTTTTGCCCCTCAACCCGACTCATCGCTCTGCAAACAAGCATAAATCAGGTGCCCTCTTATATGAAACTGAACTATGAAAAGTATTAGCCTGCCGAAAATCCTCGGTGAAATATGTCGAGGTTCTAGGCCAGAGCAAACACGCCGTCCTTTCAGCTCCAGTTTTTTCTTTGCCCCACCCGCCTCTCCTCTTATTAGTTTGAAATTTTTCGGCCGTTTTTATCGGCAGCGCATATTGCGCGGCCTCATTTTTCCGCCCGGGGCAGAGAGAGAGAAAAGGGAAGCTACTGCAACTGTAAAGAGAGGATTTTGTTCGCGAGAAGACGCGCTTTTTTGCGTGAGAATTTTCGGAAATGATCCTCGATCGGAGGAAAGTAAACCGTTTGCGTGTGTGAGCGCTGAACTTAGCGGGATTAGAAATTGGTTGTTTCAATTCTTGTTTGATTGACGTAATAACAGAGGAAGGGTGACCTCGTAAAAAAGTTGTCGGTGTTGCAACCGTACAACGTACAAATCTGTATTCGCTCCCCATAAGTAACGGCTGGGGAAATTTTCTGAGGTGTTAACATAGAGTTTCACAAATCGATTCTGGTTGAGGGGTATGCAGTCACTCATTGTCATCGCAGTGAAGGGAAAAACTAAAACTACCTTGAATGAAGCGAAAATTATCATCACATACTTGGTTTAGGGGAGTTACCTCGAATCCTTTTAGCCCATCACTCCTGATTATTTGCTGCGTTGTACGTGATTTCAGATTCAGATTTCATTATGCTTTGATTATTTAAAGAGGAATACTTACTCTGAATACGTTTTTCAACGAGTATGATGTTACTATTACATATCTCTCGTTAAATGTGTATATTTAAAATACATGGAAACGAACTATTTATTTGGAATAAATGTGTAAAATAGTTCACTTATCGAATACAAAACTCGGGATGACTAAAGATTAATAGATTTAAGTACATAGAGATACTGCAAAACATCGGAAAATATAACATGATTTCTTGTGATTTGCTGATATTCCACAATAACGTGTTCAGTAAGGTATCAGTATGAATTCAGTATGAATCATCCACTCCTTCATCTTAAGCGAATCTCATTCGTTTGAGTTCCCCATTTATTTTCTCCACTCTCCTTCACTATTCCTATGTTTTCCTTTCGTTTTAATGGAGTGTACGTTTTATGTTAGCTAAATATCTTGTTTTTCCTTAGCCTCAATTGTAAATGATAAACTTAACCAAAACTTACGTCGTATTTGAATCATATTCTTTCTTTGATTTTCAAACATCATAGAATTTTAGTGTATTTCAATATTTTCATACTTCCAGAACATCCTACCATACCCATATCTTCCTTATCATCCATGGTTCACACTTTATGAGCCATTTTGGGAAAATTGAAACGTGAAATTTTTTCTCGATTTGCATTTTAACTATCTTCCTGAGAAATGATTTTTCTACGATATCCTTTCGTTGTCCAAAGTACAGATGTGACGTTCCTCAATAATTTGTTAGATTTCCCAAAGGGAAACATAAATTAATAATATTTAAATCATGAATGCGTAAAATGAAAAAGAAACAAATCTTAACGTATTCTCCATGTAATACAGTTAATCTAATGATAATTGGCTGAGCAAATTCATGGATCCAGAGGGGCCGATCTCCTCTCCTTGGATCCCCTTAGATTTTGAAAAACAAGCAATTCGCTTAGTGCATAATAAGGAGCTCCAACTTAAAAATGTCAGCGAAGTTTCTCAAAATTGAATTTTCATCTTTTAAGGCTGTCATAGGATATATTGTCAGGAGGATATATTTCAAGAATAGAACATGTTCGAATTTAAACCAATCAGGAAGCCAGGATCCGCCAATATGAAATATTTCCTCTTGTATTTCCTGTATAGAGTATATGTATGTATATACTCGTAGTTTATAGTTTTACCAAAAATTTGCCTTTTTACGTAGTAAAGAATGAAAGCTTTAATATTGTCAATATTTCAAGATAAGTATTATAGGTATTTTTCAAGATAGGTATTATTCCATTCTGCCCTTTCGGAGCTTTTTAGATACTTCCTTGCCAGTGCACCATATTTCAGAAATATTTTCCACACTTATTATCTGAAAACTTAATGCTGTCTTTAGGTTGCTTGTGGTTGCGATTTAATGATTTTAGTAACCGAATCAGTCAAAAACTTGTAACAAAATTCATTTTGACTTCAAGCGATGAATTCGCATTTATATTTCTGCTTAATCAATTCTATGATTTTTCATTCTAATGGTTGAGGCAATATTTCAGTAACCTTCGATTCCATCCTTTGATCTAATTCTTCTCTAATTTTCTACTGCTAAATGCGAAACCATTATCTCAGCTATAGCTGATCGCCTGTCTGTTTTTCATTTTATCATCTACTATAGTACTCGGCAAAGCTGTCTTACGACTAGAACTTTTTATGAGTAATATCAACTTATAGGTAAAGTTTGTGTTTTCATCGTTCAGTAATTTATTACATGTGCTTTACAGGATTTTCAAATCTCAGTCATCCAAGACAGTAACTTTTTCGGTCATAAGAACTTTTGTAATCCCCTGGAGTATATGCAACCGTACTGTGATATAAGCCATCTCGAAGAGTTTACGGTCTAAAAATTTCTGATCCAAAGACCATTTCTTATAGCGTCCCCAGAAATTGATCCTATTGTTGAAAAATCTATTTGGATTTGCGAACAAAGAACAAAATAAACATTCGCGGAACATTATCACCAATTCTGTCTTAAAATAAAAAATATTCGTTCAATATAATTTCCTCTTTTTATCCTTTCGTGGTAAATATTAGCTACTAAATTTAAATTAAGCAGTAGAATGAAATTAAATAAAATGTATGTATGTAGCTTTAAAATTTCTACGTGGAAAATAAGCTATGCTATCATATCCGTTATATTCTGCGCCTATTTTCACAGTGTTCCATTGGGCACGAAATGATATTAGTTGCGTTGTGGTAAGCATTCCCAAAATATCCTCTCTTTAAGTTTCTTTAATAGCAATGGCACACGTCCACGAAATACATTCTCCATCTCTTGAATATCTTACGTTACTTCTGAGAACTATTTCCTCTGTGAAAGAAGCCTCATACAAAAGCAACTTTTTATCATCAGGTTTTCTATCAGGACCCTAACCTCCATTTTATTCAATTCCGCTACAGGCAACGTATAAACATCTATTGGATTCCACGTGGTCCTTGAGTCCAATTCCATCTTTTCTTTCGTCTCACCAATCCTTTTAGGACTCTCGTGTACTCATGTCACATCGAAACGGCTCCGCGGAAAAGGAAACTTAGTGGTTTCGCCTGCGGAACGTCACCACCGAACGTAAACCCTTTGCCATCCTTTGCCACTGTCGTCGTGTGTTTGTTCGATGGTTTCTGTACGTGGGAAAAGGATATTGGCCCAACTGATCGTGTGAGGTACTCTTTTCGGTCCTGTGGTGCGGGTCTTCGCTGCCTCGGGCGTACGTAAGACAAAGGGTGACAATTCTTCGCTCCAGTGGGTTTCCAATCGTCGTCCCCGAAATCTGCAGCGCACACTCTGTCACCACCCCCGGAGGCTCTTCGGAGACGCCAGCCGCAGTCAGGTACATCGACGCAACAAAAAGAACGGGTCTGGTCGCGGTCTTTCGAGGACAGTCGCGCATGCAAGTTGTCACCGCATTTGTTTGCACGTTCACAATCGGGAATCGCATTTGAAAGGGTGCTCTTCGATATGAGAGGAACGGGTACTACAACTTTATCCAGTTCCGTCCTAATCTCTTAAGCCTGGAAACGGCTTAATTGCCCGTGGAATTTCCTCGGGGCGGAGATTAAAAGCTTTATGGCAGGAAAAACGAGTCGGAAAAAATCGAGGTTGGACGAAAGGAAAAGTTTTCCTTTGTTGAGGGTTTTTCGGGTTAAAACATTTCTTTGCGGAGTTTGTTTTTCTCGTGGATTTGTTGTAGGAATGCTGTCACGGATGACGAGACGCTTGTGTTGAAATTTTTGCGTTTTGTCGTCGCATTCCTGGATATGTTTGAGGATTCTGAGATGTCTTTTTATCCAGAAATGTTGGCTTGGATCGTGAAAGAGTTCCAAAATGATTGCCTTTCCCATAAGGGCCCCAGCTGGGCTCGGAGAAAGCGACTTCATCTATCGAAGTCGAGGTTTTGAGCGTGATTTCGGACTACAGTAAATACTAAAATTTAGTTCCCCCGTACTTACCTAATCATTATCGTTGAAACATTTTGATTTGACACAACATTCATTACTTCTAAAATTTGCCGACTATTTCCCACAGAGATAAATTAAACATGAATATAGAAACTAAAGCAACCAACCTAATCGTATTTTACTGATACCTTCTAACAAACATCATAATTGCATTCATGAAAATCAAAATCACTTGTTTTAATAGCTTCATATAGAAATCAAATAGTTAAAACATTGAAATCTACCTTATGAGAAAAAAAATTGTAACTTCGACAGTATATATTGTTTTACGTGTAAGATGGTTTCTAAGAAATTCCAGAAGTTCGAATGGACACAAATTGTGTATTAAATAAATATTAGGGATGTCTGTGGTTAAAGTCGCCCTTGAATTAGTGAATTGAATCAGAATACTAATAGGTGACTGCTTCTAAAACTCTGCGATTCCTTAAATCGTTTCTTGGCTCAGAGATGATTTGTGTTATTAATTGAATAACATATTTGGTAATATTCAATTGGTGTCTTCAGTTTTGGATTGGCCGTGTATGCAAACTGCAATACCCAAAGACTAAGCAAGTACGTGCCCTTGCATTTTGCCTTGTCCCTAAAACCTAAAATTCGTAACGGAAAATACGACCGACATCTTGTGATATAAATTAAAATCCTTGCACCACTTAACCTACCTTTCGCGCCTGGGAAATCTCTAGTTCGCATCTTTCTTCCTCATTTCCCCGAAGTTCCCTCGACCTTACCGAGTCGGACTCGACCTAAGTACAACTTAAAGGGTCCAAAACGGGCCTCTAACTTTGATTATAAATCAAACTAAGTTTGACCTTAGCAGGTTTTGGAATCAAAGGTCGAAAGATTTGATACTAATCTGATGAAATATACCTCGCGCACCGGCTGCGCCGGAGGACTATTTTTTTGAGGGGCCAAATGCGACGCGGTTCGGACGCACCCTACGCAAATCCATTGTGTTCACCGGACTATGGGTCCACTTATTTATTCAGGGCCCTAAAGGGTGGTGCACTTCGAATGAGAGGTCTCGAAAGAAAACAGAGCGTTGAATAAGCTTCTAATTTTATGCGAGAGACCCTTTCAAATTTCCTGATACATTCTTTGAAACTAATAGCGAATGTTTCGAATTCGAATGGGGACCTCTTAATACCTTTCTGCAGATGTGAACGCATTTATAAATTGAAATAAATAAAATAAAGTATAGCCCAGAGGGTGCACTCTGCTTTCAGGCGATACTACCTTCGGAAACTTGCTATTTCAAATTATCTCAGAAACATGACCGAGAAGAAATTAATTTCATTTTGCGATTCCAAGAATATGAATATGATAAATAAATTATAAGTATCCCTGATTTCATCATTTTAAAATTGATTGGAGGATTTATTTTCTGCAACGGAATCCGTTAATATAATATTGTTACGTTTTAATTATTTATTACGTGATGAACAATTTTTAACCACATAATTCTTTAATTTTTCCTCAGGATCTTGATACTAAACTTATCAATTTCTTTTTATTACTTTTGCTATAATTTTTCACTACGTCCACATTCATAATGACCAATGTTTCATAAATGTTAAAAATCTCATCCGTTCCGATTTTTTTAATTAAATCCCGTTAATTTTAATTTTCTCGTTAAAATATTAATTATAAATATAGAATGAATTCAAACTCCGGAGCCCAGTATGCACACGATTAATTCTATCAAATATGGAATATATTACTTTTAAGAAATTTTCTACATTATCCTCATAAGGTATTGGTATTACTTTATAGAAATGTAACCTTTAGAAAAGTTTTCTCCCTAAGTTGGAGGGATTAAAAATAATGGGTTAACCTGTTGATATCATTGGAAGAAAGCATTCATTTGTGCCCTTGAAAAATCTCTATATGAAAATCTCCGGAAAGAGGTTCATTCAAATTAAGGTGAATATACTCTGAAACGAAGATTTAGTTTTCTGTTGTCAAAAACCTATCTCCACTCACAAACAAATTTTTCTTGGAGACTTGCTCCTGTTAAGAGTATCTTAATGTTAAACAAAATTGAAGTAGCTCATTCCTTTTTTGCCCGGAATGGCTTTGTTCATTCTCCCGGTCATTGTTTATGCATTTATATTATCCGTTTCCATAGAATTAAATACACAAAACTTCAAAGTTAAAAATATTGAGCGGTGTGAAAAATTTCTACGACGAAACGAAATTTATTGAAAGGAAAGAGCGCCGGATTACTTTAATTTCACCCGTCTTTTAGAGATAGGTATCGAATTTGTTGCTTTCACAAGAGTGCGGCAACAAGAATCAATTTGAAATCATTTTCGACAGAGAAAAGATTTATATTAAAAGAGAGTCAAGTTGTTCTTGCTCGTTACCTTTTGTTTCTTTTTTTTGTATTCCCTGAAGCCAGCATATGCATTACAATGACAGGTTTTAACGACGAATTTAACGAAAATGTTGAGTTTAGTCGGTAGAAAAATAACGAAAGTAAAAAAGATTCACTTAAACTCATAATATCCAACCAAATGTTTTATTATCATTTAATGCCGAAGGGATTATTATTTTAACTCTTATTGTTACTACGTAAAGCGAAATGTCCTTGTTTACAAGGCGACTGATGACATTAAAGCACTGTTAAAATATTTGAAGATAACGCTTTAATTCATATACGAAAAAATCGCTAAAATAAATGGCATAAAATTTAAGACAAGTTACAAGAAGTACGGGTCACGATTATAGTGCCAAATAATATAAATTGACGTTTACGCCTTTGCAGAAGCTATTCTACAAGTGATTAGACCGTTTAGACAGTTGAAATCATTCACTCGTATGGGCCTAATTGCCAATAGAACACGGGAATTCTTTCACCAGATGCGAACGAACCACCCATTTGGAATTCCCGGAACCCTATTTTTAGATTTTCACTGCCATCAAGGAAATGGTATGTAACGGCAATCCTCATTATGTGCAATTTTATAATGATGGTATTTTCTTTTAGCTATAGTGAGGTTAGAGCTTAGTGCCACTGGAGGTAATTAAACACTTATAGGAGTGGCTCCTCTTTCTCAATTACTCATATACGCGCATGCACAACGTTACAGAATGTAAGAGACATGTATTGAAGGATAATTTTTAAAATTGGTGAAATGCATTTTTTCAATGATTACTTCTTTCAACGAAAAAGGTAATAACAGAAATATTTAAAGGACAACAAATTAGGGAGGAACATAGGGTGGTCTTATATTATTTTATTATTATTATTATTTGCTACAATTTGACAGAAGGCAGGTGGTAGCCCCAAATATTGATAATTTACCCTTTCACACTTAAATTATTACATATAAAATTCCTAAATAGCATCACTATTTGAACAAACACTAATAGGTTACGCTGTTCACAAACAAGAATAAATTTAGCAAACATCTCCCTATTACTCAACCTAATATATTTACATCAGATTCTATAATTCTATCGTTACTGTTCCTATATAATAACATTTGACATTGTTCTTTCGATAAGTCTTATGTCACTTCATAAGTTTCCCAACCACCACACTTACATATTATAAATTTAACAATATCTAAAACAACACATCCGAAACCCCCTTTTATACAACACATTTTTATAATAACTTAAAGCATCTAAGTTTAAAATTTCGTACGTAATTACTACTTTGTAAGTTATACTATATTTGGGATATAAAATGTACAGTAAATTGGAATAAATCAAAAGTTTACCATAATGTTGACTTCCACTCGTTTATGATATTTTAACTTACGAAAAATGATCATTCCTTAATGGAAATCGGATTAGGTGTATTTGAAACTACAGCCACATATCACGAGAAAATCGAATTCAACGACTACGATAAAAAAGAGAACCTAGAATAAAATGATTTGAAACATCACGAACATGTCAGTGTCTAAAATGGAGCAGAGGTGTGTGTTCATAGTAAAATGTTTACAATGAAGTCTTTTCGAGATTACACCTGGCGAACAGCAGGCTGACCTACTACATAGGAGATAGATAAAATGCATTAATGAATCTTGTGTAAAAACGTTGTGAACGACAACATCGAGGATAGATAAAAACAAGTCAACGAACAACGTCTTAATACGTGAATCAACAAAAGTTCTTGAGGTCCAACCTGAAGATGGCCGTAAGGTCGAAGACGGTCGTTTCGAAAAATTGAATTTGGGGAAAACTGCGAAGAACTTTAGTATATTTATTTATTTAGATTGCGTTTCACCATATCAGGCCAGAAAATCTTGAGTTTAAACAATTCTCTTATTTGGGCGAGATAAAGACTAGAACGTTTCCCTTTCCATGTAACCCAAGTGGGAATAAGATGTTGAAAGTACATAGGAGTACCATAGGAGCTGAAGAACAATAAGGTTTTGAATGATAGGAATTAAAAGAAAGAGAAAATGGATTGGGGAGTGCTATACCTGTAATTTGTTTATGAAATGATGAAAGAATTTTGCGACTGAAAGAAATCCGGTTGATCCAGACATTTGATAAAATATAGAGAGCAATCAGGAAGCAGTCGGAAAAAATAGGGATAGATGTTAGGGCATACATAATGGACCTATAAAGAAACACATCCTAGGCAATCAGAGGGGTTGATGAAATGAAATAACAAAGAGAGACGCAGAAGATACGGTTAAAAAAGAAATAAGTCAAGTAGTCTTAGTAGATAAATTGCAATTAATTACCGGGTACATCCTCAGCAGTGGGGGAGGGTTCATTTGAATATTATTCCTCGCGTATCGAAATGGGTTGATTTCCGGAGGGACGCCGTGTGCAGGTGGCTTCATCTGCAGTAAGGAGAATTGTAATTCATTGGCCCTTTCATGGACGAAACCGGCAATCCGCATTAGATACGCATCTGCTGAATACTTTCCGCAGAAACAGTTTTTATTCGTCGTACGCCACTCACGCTAATAACACGCTCGGCCATGTTTTATAGGTTTTTCTGCCCAAAAGCGAATCGAGAGAAGCGTTTTATTCGCGAGTGACACATTTCTCCGCTTTTTGCCCGAGTAGTGGTAAAAGTTGGTCTTTGTACTGAAGGGACCTCTCTTACGAGAGAATCCCTCATTTTTGCACTTCGCTGGAGCAATCAGTCATGGACTTAATCCTATTCTTAGCTCTTTTGATTTTCCAGATGTCCTGAGATTAAGGATATTTAATATAGCTACCGGAAGTACAATATAATCCGTTCTACGAAATGGTTTCAAAAACTCCCCCTACACGCGCCAACAGTTCTAAATCAGGCAGAGAAGTCTTTAGTACTTGGAATAAATAACCTTTCAAATTTTAATTTCAATTATTCGTTCTTGCAGCCATCGAATAGGTGGTGCAAGAATGATGGTTTAATAAATGGTTGAACATTTTGCAGTATTCAGAAGATGATAAACGAGTAAGATGTTCATCCGAGATGATACTGAATTTATGTATAAAACTTAGTGCCGAATTACTGGTAGAGTGAATACTTCTATATTGTATACATGAAAAAATTCATCTTCCATTTCAGTTGATATTTCAGTTTCTGTGTTTCTATTTTTTAAGCTATGAGCGTCAATTCACGTTTGAAAATCATTCTTCAGTGGGGAATTCAATTAGTTTGAGGCAAAAATTGTTTCGGAGAGTGGAGAGAATTCAACACAAAAGGTTATTAATTGTTTGTGAGAAACTAAGAAACAGTTAATAGCCTTTTGGGAGACTTGTCGGAAGGAGTGAAAGTCTAGGATTTATTAAAGTATCTTAATAAATTCTGTAGCTTGTAAAAGCTATTTCTTTCCATTAATGAAATTATAGGTCACGATAAAACAGCGAGTGTTACTCAGATGTTACAGGACGCGGGATGGGAATCATTAGAAGATAGAAGACAAATACAAAGTTCAGAGAAATTACGTTCTCAGATGATGTAACGGATGTAATGCGACCCCCATGTTATATGGACCGTACTGATACTGCAAGAAAGATTAGGGAAATAGGTGTTAGAACAAACCGTTTCAAAATTTAATTTTTTCCGCGAACTATACGCGAAAGCAACCGTTTGGGATAATAGAGTCAACCCCTGCCACACGCCGAAAGGCGGCTTGCAGGGTTCTTACATAGAAATAGACATAGGTTAAAGGTACTGAAGTGTTAATTTGGTATTAACTAGTGTCTTAGCTTTAGAAATTCGATTTTGCTGCTGCAGTTAAGTTCTATTTGAAACTGCGATGCTATTCGATGATTCAACTGAAGGAAGATTTTTTTTCTAATCACAACCAGATATTGAAATGATTATTCCGAACCTGCTGGAATATTTTCAATTAATTCAACTTTACAAAATTCTGATTGAGCAAATTGGTAAGTAACAGTCGATGTGACTAGTAATTAGTAATAGCAATGTGCCTAGTTAATAGTAAATATGTTCAATAGCTAATGGGAGGTCCGGTTTGCGTCTCAATTACGTTAGATTTAGTAGTAGTAGTATTAAGGGTTATAAGGTGCCTCGACAGCGTTAGATTTAGATTTTAGAAATAGATATATACCCTGCGAGCCGCCAGAGACCAATGGTAGGGGGTGTAATACACCACCATTATTCAATCCACCAATAGATATTTCTTTAGCACTTCTTGAATTATTATATTAGAGGTGTTTAATTACAACTAGTTATTGATGCAATCAGGATAGAAAGCATCAGGGGGAACTTTTATACATAATCGGCTACCCCTTTAATTGCACTCATCGTCCGGATTCTAATATCACCAGCTCTATCTCTTTCCACGTCCGCCATAAGCCTCATAAATCCGAGTGTAAAACGGGGAATCAAATAATCTCCACCCTCTCGTTATCTTCTCCGTGATGCACAATAGCACGCCGGAGATATTGCACTTCACGGCAATCTCATCCGTTTAAAATAGATTTGGCAGCGAGAATCGTCTCCGGAAATATGACCACGCGCCCGAAAGGGTCTCCGCCCACTCCGGAGTCACCGAGTGACAGCAATGCTCTTATGAGGGACACATATAATGAGATGAAGCACCAAATGGATTGGAAGGCACTTGAGTCTACGGGAGAAGAGACTGCCAAAGCGAGGAGCGGCCTATGAACAGCATTTGAGATCCGTGACGAAATATACTGTTGCCTCCGCGGGGGGCGAGGCGGAGATCTGTCCTGTGCCACCTTTTTGCATCCATTGTTGCCGGCTTGTTGCCTCATTGTTGCCTTGGAGCTGGGTGCGGGGCGCGGAGGGCAAGGCCGGGAGGTGGAGATGGTGCCAAGGAGGGATACTCTCGTATTCGAGATGTGGATGCTGCTTACGATAGGGAGGGATGGGGGACGGGTTCTCCGGTGGGGAGGTCGAGGGTGTCCCCTATTGTGATCGGGGCATCTGTTTGCCCCTTTACCCTCTCTCTTTAACCCTCCAGACCGCATCCACTCCCCCATCCCTCCTTTTTTAGCCCTTCCATCCTTCGCTTCGATTTAACATTCGCGCTGAGGATGGCTCCAGCGCATTGGGACGGAAGCCATCGGGTTATTTGCCGAAAGGGATTGCGGGGGAAGGGGGAAGAATGCGTGGGAGGAGGAAAGGGTAAAGTCTGGAGTCTTTATTGGACGTATCAGATTCCATGGCTGCGAGCAACGTATCTCTTTTGTTCGCCAGTTAATTCGATACTCTCCCTTTCATGAGACGAGGATGATCTCTGAAAGGTATCTTGGGTGGGTGCTCCCGATGCTACTGTGTAATGTGCCTGTTATTACGAATCTCGTTTCCCCTCGTGTCCATATAACTGATCCAGCGGATGCGGAAGGCGGTTGTTTATTAATTACTACGGCTTTATCTTCCCCTAAAATGCCTCTTAGGGTGCTGCGATTGGTGTTTACATGCATAAAATATCAAGGGGTTAAAGAGAAGGTAAAGCGATATTTCCTCAGGATTTCGAATTGACCTAATTTAAATTACGTTTGAATGCACCGATAATGGACAGTAAAAGCTTTCAGACGATCAGTCCTGAAAGAAACGCGAGTTCAACACAGATGAAAGTGAGAGACGTAGGGTGGTCTTCGGTATCATGTTGCGAATTCTCCCCCGTCCATTATATATGCATCACATAAAATGACATTTAAAATTCTTAATGAGCGATTTTTGATATTCTCTTTAACGGCTTACTTTGTAAAAGCCAGCTCACAAAAAATATTCTCAGCTAATTCAACAGAATGGACAGGAAATTGCCCTAGGTTAAGTAATGTGTTGGCGGTTTATCAGATTCATTATTCAACGTTGTAGTTGTAAAGGCATGAAATACTACAACTTTGAAAAAAAGCTTAAAACGTCACACATTTGACTTAAACCCTGAGTTATCAATTTGAAATTTAAATGAATTTCTCCATATTTATTACAACAATACGAAGTCATATGTAAAGATACTTGTCTTGATACCGTTACGCTCAGTTATTTATGTGTCATATAAATAAAATTCGAACGCGCCCTTGTCTCTCAATAATTGACAGACTTTCCTGAAGATATGTTTCCTTCCTTATTGGTTCACTGACACTTCCGTCTGACTACTAATCCCGAAGTTTTTCTTAATAAAAGGTAGCTAAATTAAGCACTGCCCTAAGGACGTTCTGATAGATGAGAGGCATTTGATCTTTATCAGATGTCGTAGACATGAAGTTTGTGGATTGCCTCCTGATAAATGTCCTCACTTCTCTTGATGAGCGAGGAAGGGAGGTGCGAGGTTTTGTACGAAAGAAAGGAAAATTATGAGACGGATTTAAGCCTTTACACGTAAAATGCATAATTTGCTTACATTAAAACATTAGCAAATCATAGCAGTAAATCAGTAAATGTCTATTGAACGATAATGGATTGGAAGCTTGGGAAAAACTGTAAAACATCTTTATTTATTCCTTTAAAAACCGATGGAAAAGTTTCTTCTATATTGCAGAAAAAAATTTCGTACTCGAATTTTTACGCGTTAAACAAGGCATAAGATTACATGGTTAATTTTTGTCAATATTCTGAGAATAAAAATAATACCAAATGATTTCGATTATTCATGGGAATTAAATTAGAAAACAACACAATTTCAATGGTGCTATTATACAGTAAATTCAAACAAAATCGCTAAGGATAAATGCATCGTAATTTGTATTTGCATTTTACTTATTCTAGAGACACCCTGAGAGTTTGAGCTTGCTTACATGGAAACATTCAATTGGTTATTTTTCCGAGCTCTCCGCGGTGATCCTTGATCTTCCCAGCAATTTGCTTCCCAAAACACCCTCATAACGCCAACTCTGAGATGTGAAGCGAGGACCTCTTTCCTTTATTTACCCTGTGGTGTCTCTCTTGGCCGATTTGTATGCATCCTTGGGCTTAAGAGGGGGTGTCACCCGACTGAGAGGGTGCCCGCAAAAAGGAAAGCAAATACAGATTAATTCCATTAGGAAGGAAAAGCGGCGGGAGAATCCAACAATCCATGCGAGGGATCCATTATTGAGTCGAATCCGCGAGCGGTCGGATGTGCCCGCACGCGGCCCGGGAAGACGACGGCGCTCGTCCGACGGAGCGGGCAAATGGATTGAGCTCGGAGACACGTGTCTGAGGGGTGCAGTGATTGGGTGGAAACATATTGATGGGCGGGATACAGAGAGGGCTTCCGCGTGTGCAGGTCGATTAAAGAAAGAAGGGCTCGAAAGTGGAGGGTCAGAGGGTCATTTGAAAGAGAGGTTTTTAATCGGGGAAGGATGCCGGTTCAACTCTGGAATTAGGAGGTTAGAGATCCGGAGAGATTAACGCCCGATCAGCGAGAGTATTGTGATCTGTAATAGATTAGTATTAATTATCCTGCAAACTTAAGTCTGAGGAAAATACTCTTCCTAATTAAATAATTGGATCGGGAAATATGTCTAGAAGCCGATTACATATTTTTTTGCATATTTAAATATATTTTAATATTCAACTGGATACCTTCATACGTTCGGCTCTAAGGAACATCAAGTGCACAAACAAGTTTTCTCTCAAAGATTGATTATTCCTGGTGGAAAGTGTTTACAATATGATTCGCTCTAGTAACTATTTATATATTTTATCAATAGTTTTTGTTGTAGCCTTCGCCTTCTGTTTATTATTTGGAAAACGTTCTAAGCTCTACATATAGTCGATGAACAAGTAAGCGTAACTATTTTGAGTAAAATATATAACAAAAGCAATTTTGTAACCCATTACAGCAATACCTAAAGGCTATTGAATTCGAAAAAAAGGAACAAGAACTTCATTTGCTAGTGCTGGAACATACAGAGTTGATGTTGTTGTTTTTTAATAGTATATAGATCTGTAAAAAATAGTTTAGGAAATAAAATTTCAGGAATGCTAACTATTCCGTCGCATATTATGTATTCAAAGAGATAAAATTTACTAATTCTTTTACCCAGTTAATAATGACTGAGTAATCGATAGATAAACTTAAATATAGACATCCACGTCTACTTTGTGAATGAAAAGGGATCATTTGGAATTAGAAATAATTTACTCAACCATCAACTTTGCCAGTGTACGATATTCATGATAAGGGTATTTATCTCTCTTCTTATTATTTACTCTTTTTTTAGAGGTTACATACAAATCAGTAAACAAATGTAGTTTTTTTCAGAACTATGTCCAAAAATCTCGATCACTTCATTGCATTTATCCTCTAAAACTTTGCGATCTTGTAACTGTTTATAACTAGATCTTATATGTCATATATGATTGTGGATACAAAAATAATCAAATTGTTTCCCTTAATTTGCAAAATGTTGGCAAAAAAAGTATTATCGCAACGAATATAAGTTTATTTTTATATTACTTGAGAGATTATTAAATCTTTTACATTTACTCTCCGAACTCATTTACGAATACAATTAGAATGACGTAGATGTCGTCTTCTTAACTCGGCCATTAGGCAACGAAACTCTAATTTGCATATTAAAAATTTAGGAAGGAGGGATTAAGGACTCAGAAAGCGCACCCTTGCGTCATTCTCAATTGAAAATATCGCCTCTCTGGTGCTCTCTCCTCCAATCATACATCTATCGCGCATCCCTTCCCTATCACTGCATTCTATTCTCCTCTGTTACGAATTAAGACGCCATGTCTCCATTATCGTGTTTGACGTCTTGTCCCTTCCCACACAATTTTACCCTTCCTTTACAGTTTCCGTCCCATCCGATCCTATCGCTCTTCCCACCCCTCGCCCTGTTTTTTACCCTCGCAACCCTTTTTTCCTCGTCCTCCCTCACGCACCACGCCCCGAATCAGGTGGGACCCCGGTGACGAGGACCCGCTGGTGATCAACTGTCCGTGCGATATGATCTTCTCACGGCCCTTTTATCTCACTTAACTGCGTTCCCATCTCTCGGTGGCGGACTCTTTCGCATCCATCGGCTTTTTGTCGCTCGGGAGATACGACGTCAAAGGGTCTTCCCTGGGTCGTCTTTCTTTAATTGCCGGCCAATTTCTCTGTCGGCCCCGATATTCGTCTGTATGGTGGCGGGAACGGGCGCGGAAGAGATGCGGAGGCATTCTGCGAAAGTTGGTTGCCGTAGATGAAAAGGGGTGCTCTTTCTTATTTTGGCCCCAACCTGAGATTCTGAGATAGTGTTTCAAATGTTTTGGTTGAAAATAACGGAACGGTTTTCAGGATTTCATCTCGACGTTGAGGTTATTTTAAAGCAATTTATTTAACTACCGATTTAAGGCAAAATTTTCCGTATTAGAACTGTGGTTACCATGTTACCAAATATCAGTTTTATTATTTAAAATTCCTTTTGTAATACCAAATGTGTTATATGCGTTAAAATTAAAATGTTAGAATCTGTTAATTTGGCCTCGGCTTTGTGGTAGTCGTCCATAATAAAACTTGAAAAAAAGAAGAACACTTATACCTTTACCTCTGTAAGTTTATTAACTCACGACCATGGTTTCGATCTATAAGATCATCTTCAGGTGATCGTCCTCAGGTCACCTGAGGATAATCGTATATATCGAAACCATGGTCGTGAGTTAATAAATTTATTGTGGTAAAAATGTGTTCTTATTTTTTCAATTTTCATAGATAAAATGTTATTAATACGGAAAGAAATCTTAGAACTCTTTCTACCTTGATTTTAGGGATCATTATATTTTTAAAATTTCATTTTGAGAAAATATTCTCTTAATATAAAAAATCGCTTAAAATAGGAATGAAATGCATGTATTCGGTTTCCAATTTATCAATATTTAGTGTTACAGATTGATAGCTGATACTCCAGATTCCCTCTCGGTCTTTCAGAAGAAGATTTTACTTTCAAGACTAATTATCAAGATCTTCTTCGTCAGTTACGCTATTTGCTAGAGAAATTTGCTGTTTTTATGCTTATTGATTAAGCATTGACTCAGTTAATATGTTATTGATTTAGACAGAAATTGTAAGATTTATTATGATCTTGTACTTAAAACATTTCAAGAAAATTATTAACACAAGTTTTCGCAAATATATTCGATGACTAATATATCCAAGTCATTTATGATGAATCTTGAAGATTATCAATAATAATAAATATTTTTTTTTCTCTTTTCGTACAACCTTTGGGTAAGTCGCACGCTTCAAAGTGCTAAGTCTAACTCCATTTACATCATTTGTAATTATCAATAAATCTGTTTAAGTGTAAGTTACGTAGTGTCCATAACTATCAGCCTTTTCCATTTCTCAGAAATAATTAACTCTCTCCGCCTAAGTGCTCCGACCGAGACCCGCCAAGCCGGCATCTCGAGCCAATCTGTATAAAGAGAATATTTCGAGTAATGCCCGCTTCATAAATCATAACTCATTTCCCTCCTCATTCAAAATTCACGCGTAGCCGACCTCAATATCCAATCAAACCTCCAAGAGCATCACCGAAAGTGACGTGGAATCCTGGGCCACTCCTGGGACTGCACAGCTTCCAGAGTAACCGTTCCATGACATTTTAAGTGAAAAAGGATCCGCAACAATACCTATAGCGCATTCTTTATTAAAATGTGTCGGTCGAGATGGGAAGGGATGCCATATCTCGAATCTCGAGAGGGTTATTTTGCTCACTCCCCCTTTCGCTTTCATCTTTTGACTATCGGAGATTCCTTTTTTATCTCCTCACGGCCTCCGATTTCGTCGACTCACATTCATAAATCTTTTCGGTGGCATTCAACCCTGTCCCCGGGGAATTTCTGCGGTCTGCCACGTTGCATTTGGCGGTGGCGCGAACCTCGGGGAAAAAGAGATGAAATACATTGTGCATGAGCAACGGAGTAAAAGCTGAATTCGACTCTCGATAATGGAGTTTCCAGTGAAAGAAACCGCGAGTCCCTGGGAGAGGAATTTCAGCATTCAGGTGAGATAGGATCGCTGAAATTTTGGGTCATGAATTTTTATCGTTCACATAGCAATTTTATTTTATTTGAGATGCGAAGATATGGTGAGGATAAAAAGTCTCGACCAAAAAGGTAAAACGGTTGTAAGTGGTTGGAAAATGAATGCATTAAAATGAAACCTATACAAAAATTTTCCAACGTCGGTTTTATTGTAAAACGTAGGTTTGTCATCCAGAAGCTGTCACCGTAACAACTGGATAGGTTCCTTTTTCGACATTCGGAGTAGATGAATTTAATTTTATAGAATAATTTATAGTGTATTTAGCTGATGAATTAAGTTCGGTGATGTTTAGAATGCTATTGTTACGTAGCATTTCTCTGTTTATTACTTTATCTAATATCAAACTTTATCACTCATATAAGCTTCAAATTGTATAGATACTTAGGAAATATATAGATGTTTACTTCTATCATCAGTTTTAACATTAGAATTAGAAATAAAGATCTATTGTGAAAGGGAATCAAAATAATTGGTAATTGGCTATTCGACTGCAACATCTCCAAGGAGAAGAAATTCATTGAAATCTTAATGAAAATTCATCATCCTCGGGACTCAATTCGATTTTCAGGAATTACTTTTTGAATTTTATCTTTTACAATGATTTCTTTGTATGGACAGTAAAAAAATATCTAGATAAGAAAAGCGAATGATTAATAAGTTACTTCATATGAAATGTTAGAATAAAATGTGAGTAAAATTTGAAACTATATTCTGCTCTTGTTTTACGCTTTTATAACTGTGACTATAACGTTTATAATCTACATTAAGTAGAGGATTAATTTATAAACATACTCAGATGCATTGTAAACTAAATGATAATTTCATAATTATGTAATGATGACATAATATCAAAATTATATTTTTCACAATAATAATAATGAATTTATATTTTAGTTATTATGGAAAAATGCCCTTAAATGTTTGATCAGACAGTTTTTTAAGCAAACATTGAGATTCCTCTAAGCTAAATTTTAAGTTAATTAATTAATTAATCTTAAAAATTTTCAGTTTTCGAAGAAATTCATGGAGATTCAACGATACTAAAGCGACTTAATGTTCACGAAATACATACATAAACTTATACTTTATAAAGAATTCAAAATTATTATAACACTTAATTCAAATTAGTCGAACAATAGATTAACCTAACATTCCGAGAACTCATCGTATCCTCAATAACATTTCACCAGCAATATGCTAATTATTTTCATGTGCTCGTGAACGAGAACTAACAAATTAGCTGACAACACAAATATCGGGATAATAGCCCGCATTTAGAGGGAAAATTTGGCTAGTCAGTAGCGCGCTGAGAAAACAAACGAATAATTGGACAAAAATTTAATCCGCCCCTTTCCCACCCCACAAGCACTATAAACATACAAGGGATACGGGGGGACTAGCATAGGAGTGAGTGAAACGGGGACATGTTAAAAGGGACGCGTGTGTTGGGGTGGGTGACGAGTGAAAATATAAAAAAGAGGCATTGGCGGGGCAAGGGAGATGGATCCAAGAGAGCTAGCCAAGCGTTTATAACATGATAATGAATATCCAGCCGACAATAGTCGATAGGAGCGCACCCTCCCACCTAACCTCTCCTCCTCTGTGGTCCTCTTCAGCACGAATTTCGGTTTGCCGCGCTGGCGCTGCAATAGCAAGCTGTGACCAGTATTCCACAGATTTTTGTAACTGACATGTGTCCCTTCCATTTAAAAAAAACCTACACTTGAATATGATAGAGTGGTTTATGATGGCCGATAATGGATCACCGCTCGACGGTCGAGTCCAGATTCTGTTCTTGGGCGATTTTTTCGCTCGGTGTAAACAGCCCAACACGGAAGGCTTGCCTTTGTAATTTGGTAATTGTTGGGAGACGACGCGATTCAAACATCTTTCACGCCGTCACGTTGCTTAATACTCTACGAATGCGTGCAACCGACAGCGGCGAGTAATCGACGATGATCGACGACAAAATGCCCGAATAATTGTTTTCCTAAGTGTTTCTCCCTCAAATCCGATACGGCGTGAGTTGGATATTTAGTTTCCAAATTGTGGAAATTTGGGATTTTCTGCTCGTGAGCATACGACTATCACTCTAGCTACACTCATGAATGCGGATTGACATTTGCCCCATTGATACATTTCCATATACTCGTATCTTTTCTAACAAAGATTCACGTCTTATCGTAATAGTGGAATTGTATGACTAAAGCTCACCCAAATAAAGACGAGATTATAATCATTAAATTTTAAAAGTAATTACATTTTTTAAGGATTCTTTGAATTTTTATTTCGTTTTAACTTTTTGAAACAAGACAGTCTTTTTATCTATAACCAACTTACAACGAGTTACAAAATCATCATAGCCTTCGATATGTACAGAAATGTAAAAATTAGTATAAAATATATAATATTTAAAATAACTATATATAATAATTTATAATTATTAACAAGTACTCAACACTGCTTTCTTGACATTTAATTTCATTCATCAGAAGTAAATAGAATAAATTTGGGCTCCCGCATTGCCACGTGGGCAGCGCGTTCGGTTTTGATGAATGCGGTCCCGGGTTGGATTACCGTTGGAAGCACACGTGCTTAAGCTGTCCGAGCACTTTTAACAATACAACAAGAAAAATAAATTTATATAAAACATTTTTTCTAATATTATTATATTTTTATGTATAAAATAGATGACTTCTTGGGAAAAAATAGGTGGAATTCCGACATAACTAAAAATTGTTAAATAAAACAAAGGTTTTACAAACAGCACAAGTTACCTCTTTGGATGGTAAAATTTACTTGTGTTGTTTATAAAATATTTGTTTTATTTAGCAATTTTAGTTCTTGAAAAATAAATATTTATTACTTAAGCGTAAAAAAGTATGATTCTTCAAATACTTAAATTCCTATCCACATTAATACAGCTTTAGATTCTCAGGAGTCGCGTGCGGAAAGTGACCTAAAATATTTACCAAGACAGATGTTTCCTGAGAGAGCGGAACAAATCTGCGGATGATAATGTGTAATTCTAACAATGCGAGGGAGCGAAAAAGTTGCAAATAGTAGCAGCTCTGTGGCAGAATAGGATGTATTATTGATTGAAGAGGAGAGCTATCGAGACAAGAACGTATGCGCAGAGAAAAAGGGCAATACTTAGGGAAAAGAGTAAGCGTAGGGTGGCATGTCCATTGGGTGGCAAACAACCCGGTGACAAATGACTGTCAATCTTTGCGCCTCGCGTCAGTCTATTCCTTTGTCGGGTTTGGAGGATCGTCATCCCTCACTACCGAAGGGACACCGGTCAAGTGGTGGGTGGCAGACTCTGGAGGATGCCGAATTTCGAGGACAGGGCGAGAATCGCTGTTTTGTGTTGCTTGAAGAGGGTATTATTAGAAAGAGCGGAATCACCTATGATCTCTGATCGTGTAAGTTGCTTTTGACGAAGGTGTTGCTTCGAAAAGAAGATACCTTTAACGTTTCCTCTTCCCTTTTGCTTGTACAAGATCCTTGAATTTCCTAGGAGTTTTATAACAGTAAAATATAGTAACGATTTAGGTATTACGCCGTTCACGAAGTTTATGTGAAATGTATCTTTTGTAGTATATTATGAGTGCGTATACCTTAGCTGGTAGTACTTATTCTTTTAGGAAATTGCTTCAACAGCAGAAGTAACCGAAGTGCACCTGTTGGCTCCCACTGGGAATCGAATCCGAGACAGCTTCCACCATAGGCGAACGCGATACTAACGTCTTTTCGGAGGTCAGCAATTTTCTAGAAATTTGAGCTCTAGTTAAAAGCCTATCAATAAAAAACATAAAGTAACTTTGCACGGGTTCCTAGAGCTAACTTCAAGATGTACGACTGATTCTTAAGAACAGATAATTACGGTTATGGCGTAAGAAATTTCTTAAAAAGTTACTATTTATGTACGAAAGGTCTCAAGATTCAATTAAAACCTTAGGATACGTTTGCACTTGTTTTAAGTTGAAATACCTATGCACCGAAAAAATATTTCTAAAGTGATACACTGGTTCTTTCACTGCGGTGACTTCAACGCTCGAGGATTGTAAAATAAATAAATCCTATAAAATTCGCATAAAATTCATACTTGAATATCAAGAATAAATATTCCTTTGCTCGGTGATGAAAACAGCTTGACAAGTTTGCAAGACCTCAATCTTCAATCGCAAAAACCACAAGTGCAAATATTGAATTACTGTGACCTTATTACAGAAAGCGCACTCCATTTTACTCCTGAATAAACTCCTGTTGTTATATGTTGTTTTGAAGCTTTCTCAAATAAATTTATTTTTTGCTTACTTATATGTAAATGTATGACTATTTATTCTATTTTTTTGTATAATATTATTGGTTTTTATGGTCTTCTTATCTTTTACATCTCGTTTTAATCCACAAAGTAGTTTTCTTCTGTGTACTTTTCCAATCTATCTCTTTATTTCGTATCTAACATGACAATGGGTAAAATGTAAGAAGAGACCTTCTAGTCTCAATCTCGACCTGTATAAAGTCCTTTTATTATTATTATATTATTCAAGCAATTTCGTTTCCATTATCAAATTTATCACGGGTTGAAAATTTATCTGAATTATTCCACCAGGAAAGCAGCTCACTTCCGATTGGATAAAGCAATGACTGTTCATTGCACACGAGCGACCGATCGTATAAACTCATAAGAAATTCACCGGCGACATCGAGAGCAAAGTTTCAGCTGCAGCGACAATGACTACGAAAGAGTTTTAAAACTGTCAGCGGTGACGTATAGTTACGAATAATGAACCGCCTAATTGATTAATTTCGTTGATGAAATCGTAGAAGCGGGAGGGTCTCCTTTCCGGCAACATATTGCTTCGGACGGAGGGAAAGAATGCGACGACATGGAGAGTAGAAGGTGCGGGCGAGGAATCGAATGGTAGAGATTTCTCGAGGGTCGAGAGATTGGGAATAGGTAATAGGGGATACGAGGAACAGAAAAATAGCCGAGTGCAGTATCGGGACAAATAGAAGGCTGACAAGTTTCGTCCTCCTACTCCTTACCCACTCCATCAAGATGACAAATGACTGCGTCGAAGCGAATTCGAAGTACAAATAATGCGCACCCATCTACCCCTCCCTCACCCCGGCATCCCCCTGATGTCTCCAACCTTTTCTGCTCCTCCCGCTGGGGATTGCACTCACACGCTCGCCGTACCCCTCAAATATAACACGCATGGATGACCGCACTCTCTACACTACAAGCCATTAAGACCGGGGGAACATGGTAATATTCATATTCCGTTGGGCCTAAATGGCGGTTCCTTATGTTGGTCTCTTTAGGCGCGCACGGAAATTGATGACCTCACAATCTCTACTCTCGAGAGAGAAAAAACCATATTGGTGGAAGGAATCGCATAAAAAGTGGGATAAAGAGTCCGAACAATGGGTGGGCGCAATTTTCCCTCCGATATGTTTGGCGAATCTCGAAAGAAGCATGTATCAGGGGAGGCGTAATTAATTAGTTCTTAACCTTCGCGATTGTATGTACGACGTATTACTGAAATGATTCTGGACATAAATATTTCGGGATACCAGAATATTTCATGTTGAATACTCTTCGCGTGGCTGCTTAAAAGTTGCATACATTTTAAGGAGAGAAAATTGGAAACATTAATCTTTCCAAATAGATAAAAAGCTAGCAGCATTTGATACTAAGTGTGAAAGGATGAGCATCGATAATTTTAATATAGTTTATTTTTTTGATTTATACACTTTTTATTTGAGAAGTTCATAAATTACTGAATGACGGAGTTGCTCAATAAATTAATACCCTGACCTACAATCAATTCAGTGATATTATTCTCGCAAAGTTCTAAAACTAAATTATATAACATAAAATTATCAGGTTAATGAACCATTTGAAATCAGTTTTGGATTTTACTGACTAGAGAACTAAGAAAACTGAGATTATTTATGTCGTAATTTTTTCTATTCTTATCTCTTATACTTCATATCAATTATATTCTAATCTTATATTTAAAGTTGATCTGATTTGAGTAATAAAATTTAATGATAAAATAACTAACTTTCTGAAACGCTAAATTGCCCATCGCTTGAAAAATGATCATAAAATTTAAAAATTAAAGTTCCATGAAAAAAAAGGCCATTCATAGTAATTATTCTCTGCATGCTGGTTTGGCCAATGAAATGTGATAGACTTCGTTCTCTTTTGCTGACTGATTTAAATGCGATATGTTCCATTAGTAATTACTTCATTAGGTAGGAATGATAATGATCTATCTTTTTTCAGCTGAATAACAGAGATTTATACTGTAGTGTGCTAATTATTTTCATTTTAATTATTTTTATGGCTTTCAACCTTGCCTTCTTTGAATTAACTTTTCAAATTTTAATACCTTCTTTGAATTCAACAGGTTTTGAAGATGACATTATTTGATTCTAGAGCTTCGTTTATGGGCCGTTTTGCAGCAGGATATCGTTGTAGTTGCCTCGTACTATAGTTATCAGCTATTATTACGAATTATGGCGATATTAAAATAACCTTTCCAGTCGAATTTTTCGTCAAAGGGTTTCTGAGAAATCATCAATATTCTATCGAAAAGTAAAACTGAGTGATAGCTGTACAGAAAAGACTTATTCCAATTCTGCGATAACCGCTTGACTTTCTGGAGTGTTTTCCACAGGCAGATGTTTCCCTACCTATTAACAAAGAAAACTTATTAATTTGTCTTCTCTTCGGCTGCCTTTCTTATGGAGATGATCGCCCCACCACGGCCGTTATAAAATCGTTTTTAAATGCGTTGTCATTCCACGAATTGTTCCCGTTTGTTCTGCGAAGAAACTAATAAAAAGCGAGGGGGGAGGACCCTGGAAGACAGGGGCCGCAGTGGGGAGACGTATGATTTTTCCGTGGATGCGCCTTCTCCAGCTATTCCAAGCGGCAGCTGCTTCAGCCGGACGCAAGTAGCCACGTCACGCTGACATCGGCAGACCTAAAGAGGAGCATTCGATTCGGAAGGCATGCGAAGCACCCAAACTACTTTCCTTTCTTCGGGCCGACGCCTGTTCCAGCTAATGTCATTGCGAGTGGGGTCGGCCAAATTCCCAATCATGCGGACTAATATCCTGTTTTCACACTATCAATTTCACCCGCTATTCATTCCCTCTTTCCTTCTCTTAGTGAGACAGTTAATTGCCTCTTAGGGTATCAGGTTGTCTCTCGCCAATTTCATTTGTTTTGTAGCTCACTCGTCGTTTTGACGATGGTGCAAGTGTCGATGGGTTTAGGCAATGAGCGCATCTAAAAAAAAACAACTGTTAAACTATGATTGCTTAAGTCTGAGTCTGTCACTCAATCGACGTAACTGTCTTTTCTATTTCAAATATATTAGTAAATATGATAAATAAATGATTTGAGATGTCATGATTAGATGGACATTTTCGGAATTAAGGCATGCAGAGGAGAACTTAAGAATGAGCCTCCTGCATTGTTTATGCTGATTTCCTTTAGCTATAGAATGCTTTAGTCTTATTCATAAATTGATTTGAATAATTAGCTGAGAAGAGCTGGGTTTGGTTGAAGAAGAGTTTGAATTATATTTGAGTTACCTGTATCACCATAGAAAAAAAATATCTCATTTATATTTAATTGAAAAACACGACTTTTATTTGTTAGAGTCACTTCATACTGTACCAATAATAAACTTTTTTTTAAGCGTTTCCCTACGAAGTTAGATATAAAAACTAAACAAGAATAAATGAAAAGGGGTCTTTAATTTTATCAACAACTTTCTAGAATAGAGATACGTATTTAAAACCGGTTAACTTCAGGTACCAGAGGAACATATTCTGAAAATGGCTACTTAAAGCTTCCTTGATGAGACAAAGTGCGAGGTTATATAAATTGGAACTTCGTTCAAAATGTACTAAGTAAATCAAGTTCATGGTCAACGAAAATTTGGGAATGGAAACAGAGGTTCAGTAAAAACAATTCTCAATAGAATTCATGAAGCAATTCCGTAATCCTCCTTTCCTAAACTAAAGTATTTTCCTCTTCATTTGCTCAGTAATCTTTCAATATTTCCCTCACTAAGGAAAAGTAATTTAGATTAATTTTGCTTGGAAAATTACTCTATCACCGGTTGCAAAATTTTTTTCCATGCCTTTGGAAATAATCACCATTTTTTTAGCTGAGAAAGAATGAAAACGTTCATATAATGAGGATGTATAATAAGGATCGAGTGATATAATAATTTATTCATTGTTCGACGCTGTACTTACTCGATTGAGAGATAAAGCAGGCGGAGATGTTGGCTGCAACCAACAAATTTCTGAAGCATTATTCCTCTTTTAAATATGTATCCTTCAGATATAGAATTATCATGATGATAATTACATCATATTTGATGTATGATATAGTGATACCCTATAATAATAAATGTTGTTTATATGAGTCGTATGTGTACGTAGTAGCTAACATCAATATTGATTTGAAGCACCAATACCCCTTAAACATGAATATATTATGGTTGTAACAATTGGTGCCAACTTGGATGATAATTGTATTAGTATTTATTCAGATATTCTTAATTTTTTCATCCTACTTTCTAGTGGAAGTTTTTCCACGCAGTATGGTAGGGGGTGGGGATATCATCTTCAAGTCTCAACTAAGAAGATTTTCCCCACACAAACTCAAATATTCGGTGTTGATTTTCCTAAATCAAAACATTATGTATTGTTAACGTATTGGTATTTGAGTTAAGATGGAAGAGACTAGGACCTAAACTCGCATTAATGAGAGAGTTAAATCTTTCTAGGTAACCACTGGCAGAAATTCATATTTTCTTCCATGTTAACACTTCTATATTAAATATGAGTGTATTGTGATTGTTACAATTAGTGCCAATTAGGATGGTAATTTTTTAGTATTCATTCGAATATTCATAATTTTGCCATTGTATAATGTTTTCATGCTTTTTAATCCTCCTTTTTATGTGTGCACTTTTCCACACAGTTGGGTAGATGAGGGGTGTAGGAGTCTCATCTTCATCTCTCAGTTGAAAAAATTTTATTCTTTACTAGCTCTAATATTTCGGTGTTGATTTTCTAAATATAAAATTATGAATTAAAAACGTATTGGTAATTGAGTTAAGGTAATAGAGAAACCATCTTGGTCCTAAAAGTGGGTTGATGAAAGAGTTTATTCATTCAGGCAGATCTTTCTAGGCAGCCTCTGGAAAAAGTCATACCGTTTTTCGTGTTTACACTTAACATGAAAGATAATATAATATGTTAAGCGTTAACATGAAAGAAAGGCTTGTAAAGCAAATAATGATTAAAGCTGTTGGTTAGTTTAATTAATTAAGTTGGTTTGAATCTCAAGCTATTTATTATTTTTATTTCTACTCAAGGATAATATAGTAGAATTAGTTTTATTTCTACTCAAGGATAATATAGTAAAATGCCAAACTCTTACGGCGTGATTTCTAGTTCTATAAACCTCATTTTTTCCTTGATTAACTACTGGAACTCGGTAAGAAAATCATCCATGTTATTCGCCCAAATAACTTCCCCGCATAAATTCTACGGCTCCATTCGTTCATTTGAAATTTCCTGCGCAACAGATAACAATTTCACGCGGGCCAAACTTCTTTTGTCATCCGTCCTCCTTTTCCCTCGCCGCCCGGAAAAAGAGAAGAGCGGCCTATTCATCCATTTTCCACCTTTTGTCATTTACAGTGGTTTGAGTGGTGCAGCGTCGAGTGGGCGAACGGTTCCGCCATGTGCGCGAAGAAGCGCTTGTGAATCGGAGTTTGCGAGAGAATGGTGAAGAGGGAATGTTTTTTGGCGGGCCGTGGGACTCTTTGCGGTGGCAGAGTCACTCGCAGCGCATTCGACGAATGAACGCCATTGACCGCCACGTGGCCGAGAGAAAGGAAGGTGGACGGATGCATTTGCCGCGCGCCTTCCTCTTTCTAATGGAAGCGAGAGGAATAGGTGAGTTAATTCGTCACGAGAGAAGAAACCTGCTTCCTGCCCGCTTTTGTTTTACCTTTGGGCTTTTCTGGGAACCCTTTCCCAGGGGATTGCTTTTAAAAGGTCCGGTGGTTTGGATTAAGCGATTTTCACGGTTCGGTTTTTCCGTGAGACGTTGAAGTTATGGGGGTGAAGATGTATTGAATGACTCAGTGCTCCCTCCATGATATGAATTTATACTGAGGGAAATATATGTTTAAATTTCGTTGTCTCGACCTCGTGGGCAAACAATTTATTGCCGTCGAATGGTCCTTGTAAGCTTTATCCGCACATTTATTCGGTCATCATAAATATTTGGATATGAAGGATATTTATGTTTGGTTATTGGAATTTTTATGGGTAATGTATCTCAGGTGATATACCGGAATTATAAATATTTCATGTTTCTCGTAGGTGGTTAAAGGTTCGTAGATTGTATAAGCTCCTAAAATTTTCTTAATTGTATGGATGAATCTCCAGTGATCTTACTTAAAATAATTTTCAGCAGAATCTTTTGTGGATGCATCTATTTGGCAAGATAAGAATTTGTATGAGGTTATCATCGAAAGTTTATTTATACATAGAAAAGTTATCTAAGACTCTTCCTTGTTAATGAGAATCAGAAAGAGAATTCCTCCCGCTTCCAGGGGTAATATGTTTTAATGATAATAATTTAATTAATTCGTTTAGGGAATTTTGAATTCATCAATTTCCTCATGAAGATATGCACTAAACTCAGAAGCGGTAATTCGGGTGGACCATCACGTAGGGTACTGAATCAGGGCGCGAGCGCCAACATGACTTTACATTCAATACTAAAGAGATGCACGAAAATGTATCGTCATAGATGGAGAGCCTTTAATGAAAGCACTGCAAAACCTCATAACAATATTTTTTGAAGTATTTCTTGAGAAGACTGACAATTATTTATTAAAATAATTACAGAAATAACGGTACGGTGAATTTTTAAGGTTTGATTGAGTGTAATATAAGAGGGACTAGGAAATACCAAAATATGCATGTACGATATAAAACAGGCTCAGCAGGAACATCAAATTAGATTTCAGCCTATCATTGCCAATAAACGTACTCGTATTTTTATAAAATAATAAGATTTCTTTATCTTATTTTTATTTTCAGATTTTCTCGTTCAAAATATATTCTATGCAAAGGTGGGTATTGAGTTAAGTAAATTTCTACTTCTAATCGTACTTTATAAGTGAAAATTTTCACCTTTTAATTCGTTTTCCTATTACTATAGGTCTGACTTTCATAGGAGGTAAAATTTTTCAAACCAATAGTTTGTCAAGTTTCAGACTAAATGTTGTCAAGCATTTTGAAAATTTAAACGAGCCGTTAAAGATCAATCAAGGAGCGTGTCCGTTAATTTCCCTAGGTTATAATTCCAGTGCAACGTGAACGCGGACTTATTAAAACTTCGCTCATTGAAATCACTTTCTCTGCCAACATCGTTTTAGTTCCACAGCGGTCCTTCCCTTCGGTTGACATGTGCTTCCGCTTTTAAGAGCTCGGTCATCTCTAACAAGTGCCGTGGAACCGTCACTCAGTTTGTGATGTTGAATAAGTGCATTGAGAGAAACCGTCCCTTACATGTCGCTGCCTCGACGTCTTACTTCGATACTTCAGCGAGCTAGGTGTATTCATTAATGTAGAGTTTAATTCGTGGCTATGCATATGGAGCTGTTTTAATTGAAGCCTTTTCTTACCTGTCAACCCTTAGACGCTTATGACGGTTAACAAATTCAGTTTCGAACGTTCCTCGAAAGTTAATTCTCAGGATATTGTTTGCGTGATGTGCTAAGTTCAGCTCCCGTTTATTAAAAAAAAATTTCTGCTACATATCTGAAACATCTGAATAAAGAATTAACTTAAGTAATATTTACCAACAACTAATTATTTCAAAAATAATAATAATAATTGTCTTTATTTGGGCAAAATTCAGACTAAAAGTCTTCTTCCATTTAACCCATCGTCAATAATTATTGAATTATTAAATCAAAGAGAATAGTAAGAGAAGAAATAGAAGAATTGAGGACGTAAGAAACCTAAGAAACCTAATAATAGTTATTTTCTGTTGAGCTGCATTTTCATTACACAAATTATGGCATTGGAAAAAATAATTGACAAGAATAATATATGGTTTCTTAGTGAAATAAATTTTCGCGGTAAAATTAAGATGAACAACGAAGTTGAAAAAGTTATGTTCTCACGATACGATACGATGGATTTCACTTCCTTCGTACATACAATGGGCAAACACGCAAATTCCACCGTCACCTACACCAACTGAAAATGAATGAGCTTTTCTTGGATCAGTTAATTTGTATATGCATTGAGTATATTAGATTGTCAGCATTGCTGCGTTAACTCTCAAGATCTCCCAGTTGACAGAGGACAAGTATTCCTTTGAGTTCGACCAACAGCGCCTCCAATGCTCCCTCTCAATGTAGTGCTTCACTGTGCACCTGAGTGATTTCCTCCACGTGATTCTTGAATAGTTCCCACCCTTTTATCGCATAATCTGTATCACGTTAACGTCGTTTCGATTCATTCACTTAATTTGAAATACTTAACGGTCGATATGGCGTGGTTATTTCCTTTCATAAACAAATTCCTCATCAATAGTCAACTGCCAAACCAATACGGCAAAGACTTCTTTTTTATGATTTTGGACCCGAGACAACAGATTGGTACTGTAGCATGTACTTCAGAGGAGGGAGACTAACTTCTCTCTATTGGTCAATTCGATTTCAACATTTCGATTTCAATTTCGGTATATCGGTATAGGAATATCGGATGTTTTAAGTCTGCTTAAGATTCAAATAGAGTTTAATATTTTTGTTATTTATATGTCCTTGGTCGTGGATGTATATCTTTCTCATGTTATTCTGGCTCTTTCATTTGTTTATTGATTCCTATTCATGGTTACACTGAAAGTGTGGTTCGACGACTGAGTTTCTTGAGTCATCTAGCGAATGCAAGTGATTTTTACCTTATTCACCGCTTCTTTTGGAGAATAATATTGTAGTAGTAGTATTGTTAAAAGTGCTTCGACAGCTTAGGTAATTTCGCACATTGGCACCCATCGGGAATTGGAACTCGGGACCGCTTTCACCAAAGGCAAAAGCGCTGTCCGCATGACTATCCGGGAGCCCCTGTACACTCATTATGTTTTATATTATCACAAAAACTATTTATTAAGCAACTGTATTCTAATTTTGATAAATTTTATTTTCACCAGCGCCAATAATAAGCATCCTAACTCTGAGTATCTAAATACCTGTACAGTTTAGCAAAAGTATCACATCTAGTCTTCCTCATCAAAAACTGTTATTGAAGTAAATACACGTTTATGCGTCGAGAGAAAATGATGACCTTTGGATATTTTAGAATAAGTTGGAGTTTAAAATTGACTGAAAAAGTCGCTGAACTACGAGAGATACCAACTTTATCATCCTTTTTAGGTTTCTGCTCACCTGAACTATCGAAATACTCAATATATTGAGTTTTTATTAGAAAATCCAGCATAGCAGGTGCAATGTGTACTGTTCATTATTTCCTAATTTAAATTTTGAAACATTACATGTTCATCGAATCACATAAATTTATATGTCTAAACTAAAATTGGGAAGCGATTGCTAGTGATGGTTCAGATGGTTCAGATGGTGCATCAGTGTCGCCATTGTTAGATCCTGCACCAGCTGGTAATCCTATCCTATGACAGTGTATTTTTTAAATATAATCAAGTTTGCATCTCCTGACACCCCGTTCGGATCTTCCTGCAAGTTGACTCTTTGTAACGATACAGCACATGTGGCATTCGATAATACGACGCGACCCGCAGTCAGCATCAATCTTTCGGGCATTTCTTTATCCTTACTGTATTTTTATCTCGAATATGATCTTTATCACTCAAAAACGACCCCACGAAAAAACCCGTGGCATAAAGCGGTCCATGAGCCGTGACTCGGGGCAACCCTTGCTTCCCTCGGCTCGGACGACTACATCGAGATCGTGTTCCCCGCACGCTGCGCACAAATGCGATTTCAGTCCCTCCAGTTAAGCACGAGCCCATTTTCAACAAATTCACAAACCGTGACTTACGCCATATCACTAAAACCAAGCGCCCATCTCTGCGGAAGGGGTACGACATCAAAGCTCAGTTGAAATTTCTTCGTTAGGAGTCAGATTGGGTTTGATCCTCGAAGAGGGGCCCTTTTTTCCTATGTGTAGGGTTCATGGGAGGGTTGGCCAGCGTCCATTGTTTATGGTAAGGAATCCAACGTTCCAGAGAAATGAATTCGCCCTGTGCACGAGTGGTCGGAAGAATGGGGTCCCAAGTTGGGCCACGCGACTTTCGGTGAGCGTTTGACCGCCGTGATGCTCCCCACTTTTCCTTTCGAATTGGCTTTTTGTGCCTAAATAATAGGTAGGAAATTGGATGGTCGAAATAATGAAGGTTGACCAATAGCACTAAAAGGCCAATGATGATTTGTCATTTTCTTTGCTCTCGGGGAGGGGAGGGTTGCAATTACAGCGAGAATGCGGTGACTTTTATCTTTTCCCTACAGTGATTAATCGCTCATATTTATAATTTTTACTAATTTTTTTTATCGTGCCGTAACATGCTAAAGCTTCACATGAAAAGTTAGGAAGGCACAGGGAAGAAAAAAGTAATTTTTCCTATTAGAATGAAAATTAATAAGGGAAAATTACAGGATAATATTTTAAGACTAGAACTTAAACCGTAGATGCGTTGATACATATACTTTATTCGCTTGCAGTGGTTATCATAGGAATATTCATAAAAGAAGAATAAGGCTCTCGCCTTTTAAAGAAAACACCTTCTATGAATTCAGTTATTGTATTTCCTGAAATTATTGGGAGTTAGCTATTTTTTGTCTCATTACTACCAATTAAAATTTGCTTACCAGAAAAGGAAGAAACATCTTATATGAATTGAGTTACTACTTTTCCTGAAATTACCAGGAGTTAGCTATTTTCTCTCTCACAACTACTAATAAAAAGGTCGCTTTCCTATCCAGTAAAGGAAAAATTATGATTACGTATAAAGAAATAGAATGTCGTTCCACAAAGTACGGCCGTATGTGTCAGAATTTATTAATTACATTTTAATTAGGCGAAGCATAGTATAGCATAGTAGATCATTGAAAGTATAATTTCATAATTCTAGTGTAAAAAATCAATCCGCACCTGATACCTGATAATTTAGTAAAGCTTAGGAAGTCAATTAAAAATGTTCCAAGAGGGTCATATATCTCAATTCAAATCTCCAAAAATGTGATCATAAAGAGTTATATCTTCATAGAACGTCAGAAATTCGTGCTTTTCACGGTTGTCATTAAAAGTCCATCAATACGAGTTTCAGCTTCTCAAGGATTAGTTTTATTATTTGAAGTTATGAATGAAAATGTATCTACCCAAATGTACCATTATCTTGTTAACCTACTGACGCAGATAAACCAGCCATATGCTTTTCTAATATGGGGAATTCATGAGGCAAAGAAAAACAAATCAAAATTTAATGTGAAGAAGAAAAATAATATTAATCAATTAATAAGTTCACGTGTTACTATATATTAAATTATCAACCGCTCAACTTAAAATAGTGCGTTCTATAACTTAGATAGTAGATTGTGAGCAATCGTCTTGTGTCATCGCTTCTTCCGTTAAAGTTTATATTCGGTTTAAATTTGGAGGGGAATGGTTTGAATTAGTAATTTTAATAGCATTAATTGCAAGGGTTTAAGACCGTTACTTTGGTAATCATCGACATAAGGTTTTCCTCTTCACAAAAACGCGATTCTTCATCTTCCCTTCCGATGAGGAAACAATAACCTTCCATCTACGAAACCCCTTCGCTAAAAGGCTTCGTCGAAATCTATGCGTAGACGTTCGTAATTTGAATGACGGTTCCATTAAACCATCGCCGTGTATTACGCCATCTTTTCTTTCCTGACATCTTTAACTCGGCGTGCACGAGTATATCACTTGTCACTGCCACAAAGGAGCACTAATGAGTTAACCATCTTCCTTAAACCCGACCCTGACTCGCTTCCTTCAGCTGCGATCCTAATGGGACAAGTTCACGAGTTAGGAAGTGATATCGCCAGGGTGTCGGGCATTCATAGTCAAATTCTGCGATGAAGGAATTAGTCTCGCGTCTGGCGGGTCCTAATTCGGCTCTCGCTAAGCAAACGTTCCACTCCGACAGAGTGCATATGGAGAATTGTCCAATGGGTGAGACTTTAGGATCGGTCCTCGGTAAACTCACGAGGACAGTATTCGCACATTATGTTTGTTTAGTGTTTGTGTCATTTTCAAACTTACACTAAAATGCTGTACATAATATCGAGTTTACCTTTTCACTAGTTACAACAAATAATGTGATTTAATGTCCAATAAAGTTTGTAAAGGTTCGCGATGGGGATAAGACAAATCTACTTTTAGGTATTTGTTGTAACGTACAACAAGGAAAAGAAGGCTACATATTAGATTATTTATTAACAAACTCGGAACTACTATATTCCCTTGGAAGATTTGAGAGTTAGTATTATAATATTAAAAATTATCATCTCTTAAATAAACCTAGCAATAATGCGGATTAAAGTGGAAAATTTATTTTCATTTCTAACAACTTAAGTACATGATTACATTTCATATTAATCACTGAAAGTTTTGAAGTTTTAACTGTAAAAATTCATAATTTAAAGATTTTATAATCAAAAGATTGGATTACCAACCAAACTTAACTTATGTTAATCCTCATGAATCGAAAAAAATGAAATAAATATCAATAGATGTATGCATTTCAGATAGTTCTTGAGGATTTAGGAAAAAATATATCAATTTTAATTCTTAGAGCTCTGGTGGCATGCTCATAGTGCGTTATTAGGCGGTATGTTGCTTCTTAGTATAGGAATAGTAAAACTGTAACTGAAGCAATTTCTATTGCATTGCTAATTTCATTTATTAACTTTCCAGCAGTGCATGCTGGGAATTAATCTCAAATGCATGAGTACTATTTTTGTTTCAAATTAGTACAGTATTCGTAGCGTGCACTGCTGGAAATAAATTTCAACTTTATTTGTGTATTTTAAGTTTGATGTTATTAGTTAAGTTTGACTATTATAATTTAAGTAAGATGTGCCTCCAGATTTCACCGGACATGATCAAGTATGTGTGATTACTTTCAGTTCAGAATTTAAACACTTATAGCCAATTTTCGCTTTCTGGCAACATAATTAAAGATACGATTTCATTAACACCACATGAATGCGACTCGGTTACTCATACTTTGTAGCCCTTGAAATGCCTCTCCAAGCAACTTCAAAAATAAAGGCAGAATGGAGCTTTTCGCACATAACGGTCCGTGGTCCTAATTTAAAAGTCACCACGGGATGACACTTTCCTTTCCCTCTTCCTTTTGTAATGCAATTCGCTGACGCCCGTGAGATGCATTGGTACTTCACGAACAAGCACCTTTAATTCCTCCTCTTCTCCGAGTGGTGTCGCGGGGATGAATCGCCGGAGAGAATGGAGGCAACGCGGAGGCCTTCCTCCAAAGAGGGCCCCTCAAAAGACAAAAAGGGAATATTCAAATAACGAGCCTTATCAATCTCTCCTCGGACGTTAAAATATTCGTGACGAGTCGTCCGTTTTTTAAAAAGCCATTCATGCTCTTCGGGGAGTGAGGAATGGGAGAAAATTGAAACACTCGTAGGGGTTCGGTGGGCGGGAGGCCTTAAAGGGCTGAGTCAAACTGGTCGGGAATCAATGGAGATGGGAAAAGGGGTTTCGGAGAGAGAGGGTTAGGAGACTGGCATCCTTTGGGGTCGGGACCGCTCCGTAATTGCCTTGCCAATTATCCACGCTTTCGCAGAGGGGCGGAAAAAGGGTTTTATTATTCGGATAGGCTGCGACGATTTCGAGAGGTTGAGGAAAAGTGAGGTTTCTCCTCATTTTATTCGTTTTGCCGTTTTCGGCGACGCAAACACGGGACGTTCCGGGTGCCGGACTCTAATCGCCGAGTGCCCCGCGTGAGAAACGCGTATTTTCTCTCGAAATGCGATTTGACGACCGCGTCCTTCGAATTAGCCGCTTTTTTTGCGAGAGATGTGTTATTGATATCTCTTGTAAAGTATCACCCGAGGGTCAACGCGACTTTCGAAGGCTGACATTCATTTCCGACTTACGGAGAGTTAGCCGTAGTAACTGATTTCACGTAGTTTTCTAGTCTCCCCGTAGTGAATATGAGATGATTGATATCAAATTTAAGAAATAACCAACTTAATTTAGATAAGAAACCCAACAACTTTTATGGTGCTAAGTGTATATCCGTGAAGCAATAAAAGTCTTTGTTTTTACTGACGTAACGGTTTATTTTAATTTTTGTTTGTTATTTTGCTTTGATTTAATTGATTTTGGCATTCGAGGCGGCCTTTTGACACACCTCTATGACTCTTATGAGACTCAACTCGATGTGATGTTTCATTGACATGATATTCCGTAATGAAACAGTTATTTTCCCTGTTATTCTTTTACCCCTTCCAATTTCAAATTTTGAACTTTCAGTAATATTGAATTTTTTTCTATTAAAATGTGACGATACATCAGCATTCTCATCTTCGGTTTGCCTCTGACAAGTTTTCACAGGGTTACAAAAACTCAAAAGTGTTTCAGCTCACAACGTGGTAGATGTCATTCAAATGCTTGTAAAAGTATTTTGAGTAAATAATCTAGAATACAATAAAAACATTCCACGTTTGTAATAAATATAGCCGATCATTCCCAAATTTTTGACGATAATATAAGAATCATACTTGTTGTGATTGCAATGATTTACATGTTTTTACTTCCCATAAGATTGTGAATTTACGAACGTTAACGTTTAACGTCTTTCACTCAAACTTTAGGCATTCGATTAATGTTATGATAAAATAGATTCAAATACCTCTGCAATAAATCGAATGATTTGTCATAATTTTTCGCCTTATATATTCACCATGATGAGTTCAAAATGGAGTTCTATATAATTTGGAATGGAGAGGACTATATAATTTAGTAACGATCAAAGATATTTAAGTGAAAATTTATATTTTTTACTAAATTTTAATTACTTTATTTCCATTAGTGTTGTTGCTTTAAATTTTGAATTTAACTGCATACAATGTTGGCTAGTAGATATTTTCAAACTCTTGGCACACCATAAATTAATTTCTTTTCTTTTTCACTGTTCCGGAATTCAGAAGTGTGCTAATGTAGAATGTAGATGATACAAGCATTTTGTTTTTGGTAGGTAGCTCGTGTCTCATTTCAAAAAGAGTAGTTGAAATCAATTTAAAAACTCATTTAGCGTCTTAAAACTTCTGAGTAATTCCAGAAAAAACAGATATAGTTTATGCAGTACACGGATGCTCTTTCAACGTTTTGATAGGGTCCAGAAAATATTATTCTCAAGGGAATATAATTGCCAGAGGAAAGACAGAGCTTCCCTCATAACTGACATCCACGAGCTTATATTTTTACTTAATTTTTATCAATATATTTACACTTTGAATTCATTTGTAGATGTTCCTCAGGATTTTACTGCAATGGAAAACAAAAAAAGTCAGAATTCAGTATAGTAGTAAGGTAAGTTAATTGAAAATGTATTTAAGTATTAAAATATAAACTGAAGGAAATTTTGTTTCTTTAGAATGTTTACTTTGATGTGGCAGAAAAGGATTCTAAAAGTAAATACTAGTTTTTCATGGCTTTATGACTTCATTCTCTATTAAGCCGGAAGGAAATTGCTTGTATATGAAATGGTAACTTGCAATCTAAGTTACAGGAAGTTTGCTGAATCGTGGATGATACTCTTATCATTCCTTCATTATTTGGATCATATAAAGTTAATCCAATTATTATGTACCCAATCTTTATTCAATTAAAATTTTATCATCCTAACGTTCCGAAGATTCATTACCTCATCTATTCTGCTAATTTAACATATCCTCTACGATTTCACTACAATTTAAACACGGAGTTTTAGAGTGATGAATGTGGTAGAATAATTTGTGCCATCAGCTTCGGCATTAATTTCGTTCAATTGTCACAAAATCCCTCAACATTTTACTGTTAACGTTTATTCTATTTTTTGAGACAAATAAAATTGAAATTAAAGCTTTATCAGAGCGTAGAAGTCTCCTTAGAGAATAATAATTTCGGTAATAAGCCGGAGAGTTCTAGGAAACTGTTATTTATTTTATACACTTTGTCCTCTGATGTAATCGTGGAAAGCCGTTCTTAAAGATGACTCAAAGCTCAATAGATCCGTGATTGTATTTCTTTTCGTTGAAGTTTTAACATACATATCAAAGATACGAGAACTCAGTAGTTTCATACCTTAGCATCTCTAGATCATTAATGTTATAAAAATTTATCTACAGAGATTTTTCTGTCTTTCTCCTCTCTTATTCAAGTTTCACTTATGAGATATTTTATTTTCTTTCCTATCAACAAAGCTTTTTGTCATTAGCATTTGACAGTTATGTCAGCCATAACCCGAAATGTTTACAGGGTGAGAAGAGAAAATCTTTAAGAACCCATCGGGACACCAACATTGCGTTTGGTTATATATTTGAGTAACTTCTAGAATATTTCATCTGTTGGCGAAGTAAAATACTTTAATTTCATCGTGTTAAAGTATTTATTGTACTTCTGTACACGCAGGTTTATTCACAATGTTTTAGAAATTTTTGTTGAGGTTTTTAATGGAAATTTTTCGAATAATATTAGGTAGCTGAATTTACTAATTTAATTTGCTGATTGCTTTCCTTTTATTGGGATTATAAATCAGATTTTCTCATTGAAATTGGTCCAAGTAACTTGTTAGACGTATCGCCGAGCAATCATTTCGGCACGCTTCTTCCATCCGCTATTGCCTTTATTGACCCCCTCCTACGACCTTCTCTCCCCCTTTGGCTTCTTCACGTCCCTCCCAATAACATCCCCTCTCGCCTTAGCCCCTCCCCCTGCACAAGAAACATACACCCGCCAGCCAACCAACCCCCATGATCTTTGTGTGTTCCGCCGACGGGGTTAAGGTGACCGCCCCCCGGTTCAAGTAGACACCCTCTTCCCTATCTATTGCATCGTCAGTCTGATTCCCGGAAGGGTCCCGGAAAGAGTGAGAGAGAGAAGTGCATATCTCGGGGGTGTTGTGGCCAATATTTCGAAAGACAACGTGATAAGTGCCGAAGTTTGTGTAGTACTGTGGAACGCTCTGTGATATAAGGATACTCGTAGACTGTGTTCTAGGGAGAAAACGTGGACTTTTGAGAATAAACTTTAAGTGACCTACATTTGTCGTTGTCTTCAAACAGCGGTTTAAGATACTGGCTGGAGATTCGACATATATTTTTGGAAACATTTAATTTCTATCTGAAATGAAACGGTAAGGTGGCTTCTTGAGCTTAAGTATAATACAGAATTTACAGTATTGCGAAAGTGTTTGCGAAAGAAATTTATCATATGCTTCTTAAAGGTTTAGTAGGTCTTCTTAGATTACCGCTTGGGGAGGACATTTTAAACTATCTGTTGTAATAAAGTTTGCATCATAAGTATATTAACGTCATCAAGAGCAATAGGCAATGGATCTATTTTTGTGACTTTATGAATTCGCAACCATGTTGAATTTGGTCAATTTTTCGCAACTTTACTAAGGATTTAGTACAAACTTTCAAGGGATCAGTTCAAGAGAGTGGCGTAAAAAGAACCCTTCAGAAATGTCGCGTGCCTTTTTCGTAGAATCATTAATCACTCAAAAGCCGGAGAAGAGGTCCTCGACGTTCACAGACTCCATTGTATCTTCTGCCTATGACGCGAAAATAATGCGTTCATCCCCATCGTGTAAGGAGAGGGAAGTGATTTCTCCGGTAATGACTTCAGAAGGTGTAACGGTCTTGGAGACTCAACCTCGTGATTACGATAAAGAGTCTGCATCTCCTCCATTGAGCAATGGGAGAAAGAGAATTTCTCATCCTGCAGCCCTTGGAGAGGAAGTTCGCGAAGTCACGCCCCCTCGCAGTGCGCCTTCCAGTATTCCACAACCCGGAAACTCCTTCTACCCACCCTTTTCTAACATCGCCTACCAAATCAACAACCATATCCTGAACAACTTAAGTGCAAATCATCGTTCTCCTAGATTCTTTTCGCCACCAGGACCAATGCGGCCATCCCACATTCCTCATGCAGCAAAGAACTACGCCCTTCACGGAAGAACCGAAAAGATCGGAAGTCCTTCCTTAAATAGGCACGGAATAGACGCCTTGCAGTCTCCTCATGAAAGGGGAATGGTTGCGAATTCCGAGAGACGTAGCATAAGTCGGAAATCAGCAGGGGAAGTGTCGACACCCTTGGAGACTTCAACGCCCGTCGCTTTTCCGCCAAGTTCGTATCCCTTCCCGTTCTCGAAGATGGAACCTGCGATCCACGAGAGACCATCCCCTCCATGTGTTCCTTCTTCCGTGTATCATTCTCCTCCACCTTACGGCTATCCACCCTCTTCGAATTACCCCAACCATCCCATGTCTCTCAATATGTTCAACCCCGCTCATTTCTCCGAAGACAATAAAGCTGCATCTCAACCGGGCGGGATTCTCCAGTACCAAAGGCGCGGCCTACATCCTCCGCATGGTCTTATCCTACCCTCTGTGGACGTATTTGCCTCCTTCTACGGATGTTGTCCTATCATTCCTCCCGGTGGACCCCAAGTGCCTCTTTCTGCTCCTGTTGTGAGGCCGGTGCCGAGGTCTCCGGATTCACAAGGTCGAGTGTCTGTCATGCCGGGGAATTCTGCGATGTCACCGGTTGAAAAAGTCGTGGATAATGTTCCAGGTAAGAAAAAGATTGAAATATTAATTTAGGATACATGACACAATTAATTCATACATGATTATATAAAGGATTCATTGGAGCATGGAAAATTAATTATATTTCAATGGAAACATGATTGACACCTAATGAATTTAATGTATTAAAGTTCAGTATGTTATTCTGTTCTTGTGGGAATGTAACTATTAGTTCAAATGTCTCAATCATAAATTCTGAAATAGTTTTATCCGATAACGTGCACTGACATTAACTATCGCAACCTCTCATTACAGAATAACACAGTTGATATGTTCCTCCAATATAAAAAATATTATCTAATAATCCTAATTAGTTATTTAAATAGACTTATTATTTTATGAAATTTAACTTCAAGAGTAATTTCTGTACTCCTTGTATATAATTTTGTTCTTATACTGCTAAAAACATCCACGCAAAAATCGCTTAAATATTTTAAGATAAATTTATTTGATGAATGATTCTTGACAAGCTACTCAATTATTCTAACAATTGGTGTCCATCACATTCATGATCTTAATATTTTGATTATTCCAACCCAACATAATGGATTCACAGAGAAACATCGAAGAAAGAAAATATATTTATATGAAATAGCTCTAGTTATAGTAAAATGTATTAACTTCTTCCATATCTCTAAATCTTTATAGAAAGCTGCAAATCCTCCAGATCACAGAAAGAAGATCCCCACACCACTGACGAGGATGACGGAGATTCTTCCTTATCGCGATCCTGCGCCGGAATCAGTCCGACAAGAGATCAAGAAGATAGGCAGGGGAGCGGCGGCGAAGAGTCCCCGAAAGACCTCAACTCGCCTCCCGGTAGCTGCAAGAGAATACGCACCGCTTTCAGCAGTGGCCAACTGCTGGAACTGGAGCGCGAATTCGCGGCGTCTATGTATCTGTCCCGGCTTCGGAGGATACAGATCGCCGCCTACCTCCGACTGTCCGAAAAGCAGGTGAAGATATGGTTCCAGAACAGAAGAGTGAAGTTCAAGAAGGAGGAGATGGGTTTGGGAGGCCAGGGGCAGCACCCCTTATGTGGAGATCATATGCAGGGAGGGAGCAGGGGAGCGGCGCCTCAGAGGTGCTGCTGCTTGAGATCCAGCCGAAGGCCCTCAGCGAAGCAGAGCGGTGGCGGCAACCAAGAGGACCGTCCTTGTGATAAGGAAGTGATGTGTAAAGAAGAGTTGATGGAAGAGGAGGAGGCGGAAAGGATATCTCAGGAAAAGTCCAAAGAGGGTTCCTGCCATTCTGCAGAAGAAGACTGCTCGAGGCAAACGCAGCAGGAACAATTAGTGCAGAAGTTTCACGAGAACAACTCAGGGTATTCTGAGATGGAAACGTAGTAGTACGGTGTGCTTTGAATTAAGAACTGAAAGAAAGTGATGGATCGGACTATCATTACCTTGAACTGCTAAAACTTCCTTCGTGAGTAAGATTATTTATAATATTTTCTCACAATCTCCAGTCGAGTGAATGAGTATTTTCATACCATATGAGTACTTTTCCAGAATGTAAATTTATATTTAAAAATATATTCGGATATTTTTCTACCTCATTGGAATGTATAATTTATTTCCTACCTGCATCCAACTGCCGAAAAGTAGCATGATATTTGATAAATTCTTGAGCACTATATCGCTATAATACGTCTGATATTAATTATATTGTAACGGCATTCATAAATTCTTCCAGAAAGTAGACCATTTTCGTTGATAGCTAGCTAGTATCAAGAATGTAGAAAATAAAGACCTGGTAAAATTATCAATATATTTGCTTTGCTAAAAGTTTACATTTAGTGTGTGTGGGCGGAATAATGTGAATTGCATAATATAATGAAAACATCCTATATAATGTCTCTCTAATTTTGACTGCTTTTAGAAACTGAAATGATAAATTCCGAGTATTTCAACAATGACTTTTATTACGACCGGTTGCGTACTTGCATTTCCAGTTCTGATTTTAGTAATCTAATTCAAATTTTAAAAGAAATAACTACGAATAACTAGAGAAATACACTTCGTCAGAAAAACAGGGATTTTTCAATAAACTTTAAGAGAGCACATAAAAAAAGGAATTCAGCGTCTCCTTAACTATTAATTGTCTAAAGTATTCTTTGAACTTTATTTTTTATATATTTACTCATCTACATATTTATTTATTTCAAACCAACGAAATTAAATCGAGCTCAAAGTACATGTTATAGTTATTTAGAGGCATGAGCTAATAATTTAAACTAGCAAATGGTGCTAAATGACCTTAGATGTCGACGAACCACAAATAAAATACACACACAAAATAACTACGAGTGGGATACAAATATCATAATTGAGAGAAAATTAAAATAAATCATAGGATTGTGTACATTTTTCAACTCTCAAATAATGCTTAGAAAATTATCTGAGAAACTAATTGAAGACTTCATACCTTGTTGGAACGAAAAATTCCTTTCTCTGCTGCTGCCTGGAAGAAGCAATTTCAACGCGAGTCACCCCAATTTGTTTTCAAGCATCAACATACCTAGTAACCCGCTTTGTATTCCGTGAAAACCCTCGAAAAATTTTGCAAGCCTAACGTAACATGCCGCAAAAGGCATTCGATGTCAACCGATTACAAGGAAATCCGAAGAGGGACATTGATGGGCATGAAATGTGTTTCATCTTTGGGTCATGCTGTGGGAAGTTCTCCTTCCTCTCTCTGGCCTCGTAACAAGAGTCGCGTATACGAATTCAATTCGGAAGTCCTAGAGTGCGTCGAATGGACGGTTGAGTAGGAGGCAGTGAGGAAGAAGGAGACGGAGGAACCGTGAAATTCCTCTTTTTCAGACCGATTTCTACCTGGGAATGGCCCACAGAAGGCGGCTGCCGTGTCGGGGCGCGCGAAATGGGATTTTTTTTCGTTATGACAACTCGAGCCATTATCGTCTATTGAGGAGGAGATAGGTTTTTCGTCCGTGCCTCTATCGGTTCTGCGGTTCAGAGTCACCTCACTACGGTCGACGAATCTTGTAAAAAGAATAACAAAAAACATTTTCGTTTGCCTTCGACGCGATAATTTATGTCTACTTTCACTTATCAGATTATTTTTCTGCTAGAGTAAACACCTTTTTTATGAAGGCAAACTCGTCGTGATTTCAAACGTTCAAATTATTATATTTCACGTGATGTTTGCAATTTTCATGGTATTCCTCCCGTATCCGTGATAAATTCTATCATTCGGTCGAAATAAACCGGAATCGTTATCTTACTGTAAAGAAGGAAATCATGAGTAGGACAGCTTAAGGGTCCAAGGAAAATATTCGATCGTAATATCAAATCATCTGATGAGCTACCAATGTTTCCGTTGAATTCCGTTTTTAAAGAGGACAGGAATCACTATAAGCGAAGGAATAGTTTATTACCTCTGCCGCAAGGATACTAATCTTGCTTACAGAAACGTGAACTTAACAGAAAATTATTCTTCTTGGAAGATAGTAGGTTTATATGTTGTATTTTTCTTCTCTAATATTTTCAATACTCACTGTTCCTGCTTTTTCACTTTACTACGTCGACTATGAACTTAAACTTCTTCTTTCTATCGACAAAAACGTATTTACAGATCTAGTCTACCATAGACAATAGTACGACTTATGGAATAGCAACGAGATAACTATGTAAGATTTCACAAAAAATGTTATATTGGAGCTACTATTATTAACTCATAGAGTCATTATCTGGGTTTATATTCAAATTGATCCCAAAATATTTCACAACCTAAAGAAAAAATTTCAATTTGATTTCAGTTAAATTTCATAACCCGAAAAGAACCCATAGATTTTGTGTTTTCCTTGAATTTAGAGCATGATGATGACTCTTATAAGTTGAAACTAGTTGCTGCAATAAGATTTTTGGAGCCTTATATAGTTAATATGTTGTTATTCCCCAGATGGAGTTTCACCAACAGCTTCAGCACTTGATTAAACTACGTATCAAGTTATCTCCAGACACTGTTTCTGGCGTTATTAAGGAAAATATTATCATAATATTCGATAGAAAAATAATGCCAAATATATTTTGATCAGAGCAAGCGACGAAGCAAGTCCTTTATAGAATGAAATCATATTTCACCAACGTCGACTCAGCGGTAGTTATCTTTTAATAATTTATGGGATTCCCAACGGTAGACTAGAAATAATATTCCTCTTGCGTTAATAAAACCTACTCGGCACCCATGGAAACGCGGCACATTGTCGGTATTCCCACGTCAAGCGCTTCGGCATCCATTCAGTGAAAACCACTTGAATCTGCTTTCCGCGTCGAGTACTCCTAAAGTGGGCATCGGTTGATTAAGCAGCCAAGCATTTCAACAATCTGTTCATGTGTTTGTGTTTGAGACTCTTTAAAGCAATCTTTTCGTAGTAAGGGTTCCCAGACCGCAAGAGCGGACGCAGACAAATGGCGAATACCATATTTATGAAGTGACCACAAAGCGAGGACATTCGTAAGTGACCGCACATCTTGGGCAGTAATTTATGCCTTCGGACCTTTTCTAAGGCGAGAATCTCTCAGTTTTGAGCTCAAATGACAAGGAAATACCTCGCGTTGACATCGTGTTTGCCTACAGCGTTCTGTTGAAAATTGTGCCTTTACCATCACCTGGTGGGGCGTAAGATTTACGTGTTTAATTCGCAGTCAACTACCCCGTATCACTACCGCTGCTTTCCCATTGACTACACTTTCGAGCCCATTTACATATTGTGCTCTGCGGCCTTTTCAACAAAATAATAAAAATTTCATGTGACAGTTGAATTTTGTGGTTGTTGAACTGTTGTCGAGTTCCATAAAAAGTTTTGTATGGACATGGCCATGCAAACATAGGTCTTAAACTTTCCTATTTATAGGAATCTTGGGACATATGCCACATTTGGTTTCGTATACGGAACTTCTAAGCCCTTAAAATTTTACATGGGCATTTTTTCTTCTTTGTATCTACCCTCATAAAAAAAGTGATACTGTTGATTATCATACAACATTGAGAGCGTCATTTTTCGTAGGCAAAAAATATTGCTTTTTAAAATACTATAAAAATCTATGCGTTGCGCAGCATCTTCAACTCAGTCATCTCAATTGTTTATTTCAAGCCAATGGTTCTCCTTACAGATGGATTACTTTCTTAGCCTTACTTTCCCAATATCGATTTTATATACATTCTTAGCCTTACTGTCCTAATGTTGAGAGCAAGTATTTTAAAACAAGGAGAAGTATTTTAGGGGGTCAAACACAGAGGTTAGTCAAAACAGGTACTCGAACTTGTCAGTCCTCATGTATAATATTATGGAAGCCTGTTAGTTGAATTTCAGGGAATTCTAAACGATTTTTCAACGGAGCATCACGAATACGAATCATTATTTACTACGCAAGTATGAGAATTCTATTATATCTTGGGATATATGCCACATAAGGCTTCGTATACGGAACTTCTAAGCCCTTAAAATTTTACATGGGCATTCTTTCTTCTTAGTATCTGCCCCCATGAAAACAAGTGATACTGTTGATTATCATATAACATTGAGAGCGTCGTTTTTCTTAGGCAAAAAATATTGCTTTTAAAAATACTATCTATGCATTGCAATGCATCTTCAACTCTGTCATCTTAATTGTTTATTTTGTACGTCTTGCAACCCAAAAATGAACTAATTCATTCATAAAGTCCTCGTGAATTGCAAATTACAAGCTCCTCTTATATGTCAGACGAAAAACTTTTACCATTTAAAATAAATTTTAACGATAATTTGCATTTGACTGATTAGTAAATACTTACTCGTAGCTTGCAATTTCACAGCAGATTAAGTTACCCCCTCCTGGAAATGGGGCAGTTATTTTGACCAAAATTTAACCAAATAATATATAATATTTCCGGAAAATGCCCTATATGTTAATTCATTGCGTAATAAGAGTATTATTGCATTTAAATTTGCTTTCCATTGGATCTACGTCCGCTCATACTCTCCAAATATGAATGAAGAGAATGCAGAACTAAACCCATGTTAAGCTCGCGTCATTTGATCGAATTATTTCCTGTTTTTTCTGATCCTGATAAGCTCTTCTTCCCTGTTTTCCTCTATCTTCGTTCCCATTACTTCGTCCTTCGCCCCTTTCCGCCCTCCTCTCACTCACCCTCGAGCGCCGTGGGGGTAGGCCTTTATTCCATTTATTCGTGACGCCCAACAACTTCCGCATGGATGGGCACGCTCCTCCCCGAGGAAGCTCTCTCGGAAGACTGCCTGCAGAATCTCTTCGAACCGGTGAAGCAGTGCGGCCATTCTTCAGCAAAGGGTAAGATGTTCCATGTCCTTTTTGATTTTGCATCTATGTGAGCATCGCCTAAAGTATTTTAAATCGATGTTTTCCTGTAGAAGGGATTTTCTACAATATATAATTATCGCTTGACCAGGAAATTTTGGGGTATTATCTAACAAACTCATATCGATGATAATTTTCGCGAAGGTTTCTTTATGTAACATTCATCGCACTAACCATCATAAATGAAAAACAGTTGGAAACTTCCACAATATATATAAATTTATATGTTAACGAAACCGATCGCAATAATACATACATATTGTGGAAGTTTCCTGGTGTTTTTCATGTAAGATGGTTATAGCACCATTTCACGAAGTCAAGATTTGTCATATTAATTTTATTCATCGCACTGCTGTATTTCAATGCACTATGTTTTCTACACAATCTAATACAATCTCTGCACAACTGATAATACAATGCCTGTACAACTGATGATGAAGTCTTCAATAGCTGTGTGATTTGCTTCGTCTTAAGTAATTGTTACACGTACTGAATGGCAGTCAAGGCTCACTGTTACTTGAGTGGTCAGCACAGTTTGCTCTTCAGCCTACGGCACCAGGCTCGATCCCAGGTGTAAGACTAGACTGAGGTGTGCGAGCATTATGATGATTTTGCAACATACCTCAATGAAGAAGTAGACAATCCGGTTGAGCTGTTAAGCTGGGAAAGTGATACGCCGAAAGTCGCCTGTTATTATGTTATTAAGGACGTCAAGGTCTGGATATCAATTTTATAAATGCACTGAGAAAATAAGGACTTGAGAAATAATTTTTGACGTTTCTCATCCACGAAAATTTAGTGTTATATTCCTTTTTTACCCCTCAAAACTTATTTAGAAGTTGTCTAACATTATTAACACTGATATTCAGTGAGTGACGGTAGTTTAACTTTACTACAGATTCCAGAATTTTTGTCGTTCATTATAGGTTATTTTTTATTTAAGATCCCGTGAACCTCCATGAACTTCAGGCAATATTGCACCAAGAAAAGTCTTCGTAGGAACTAAATTAACAATGTGTGGATTTAATATGATGCATTACAGGCATTAAATTATCATAATAGAAAGGCTGTAGTGACACCTTTGTATGGGTCATTAGAATAGATTATCATTTTTCTATCCAAACCTTAGTTCTTGTTTTTATTTGGAACTAAAGATTTATTTGTTAGTTCAGAAAGTATTAGGTTTACTTATGATATTGATTAGAATTCTTTGGGGCCTAAAAATCCATAAAATCTCGCCGAGAGAGACTTTGTTTAATTATGATAATTATTACTCAATCCAAGTTAATGTAAGTATTTATAATTTAACTAATTTGTATGCAATCATTCAGTATTTTTCTAGGTAATGAAGCAAATAAAAATATGAATATCCAATGTCAAACAATACTCTAAGGACTGAGTAAATGAGGGGTTCGGTTGGTTGGTTGTATATAAATGTAACAAATTTATTTTTGCGTTTATAAATTATTGATAGATTTCTATAAAACACCATTCCTCATGCACGGGAAATACATTGTATGTTAATTGATTTAACGATGACGGATTTCTTAAATTTATCAGATGAGGCATATCACCTTTAAGTTTTAATCAGTCCACACGATGACTATTTATAATTTTTAGAAATTGTAGTCGAACTAGAACTTTTCTAGGTATTTGTGTTTTCAAAATTACTAGACATAACAATGCCCTCCTAGATTCCTAATTTTCTTTACTCGTATAACTTGGTGTAACCGATTCTTTGCCTCCTTATCCAAGCGTGGCAACAGGTGTTGTAACCTCGTCCCATTTATTTTCAGAGAATGTGGAATGGAGAAAGCCTAAGAAGATTCCGCCAAGAGCGGCAGAACTGAAGAATAAACTTCTTGGCGAGACCAATGTGAAGAAGAAAACAGCACAGACTGTGGGACGGGTGAACAAAGTCGCATTTCGGTAGCGGGCGAATCGGTAACGTTCTCGAAAAGAAGTCATTTACTGAATGAAATGCTCTTATTTTGCGTCATGAGCTGACGGACCATGTGGAATTGGCCAGAACGTCGATATGGAGGAAAAAAGATGATCATTCATTTCCTAAAGTGTGCTGGAATCAACCGAAGGGTCCGAAAGTTCGTAACCATCTTTGGAGAGCGATTTGTAATCAAGTCATATAATGGGAAAGGTTCGCACGACCCAAACAGGCGTATCTCCTGAGCTGCTTGATGGGGCCGAGAATTAAATGTGTCTATATTTTTATTTGGAAATCGTCACACTTAATGCAGCCAAAAAAGTTCAAGTTGCAACGATGGAATGATTTCGTGCATTTGTGAGAGAGAGACGTGTTCTTTGGTGCTGTCATAGATCTCCATTCCATTCCAGTGACGAACTGATTGTAAAATAAAAAAACTCTACTTATTCTAATTTTATTGATTCATTTGTGAATGAAAGCCTTTTTAGTTGACTTACCTTATTTAAAGGAACTCAATTTTTACATGTTAATACACTCGCATCAATGATTTCATTGATATAAAAATATTGACAGCAGATTATGAATTATATATTATAGGTTGAATCATCAGACATTTTAAAAACTCCATTTAAATCAGTTTATTGGTATATTAACTAAATATTAAATTGGAGTAGGATCAACAGCAGGATCAACGGGTCAACCCTCTCAGCACAGTCACAGCGGGACACGTGGTGAACTTCTATGCCTTCTTATATTACCTTTTTTTCTAAATATCAATTCATTTGGCTTCCTAATATTTTCTAGAACTTAATAACATGTCCTCCACAGAGAATCCATTCCAGAACCACTTTCAAGGAGGGCGAATGTGCTGATCGGGGGGCCTATCCCCGATCAGCAAGTTCCTTATACGTTTATACCTTTGTTTTGTTCAGTATTAATCACTTATATTAGTACTTGGAATTTACATTAATTTCTCCCATGGAAATAATTAATTCTAAGAACATGGCCATCTTTCGTGAGAGTTGCTGTTAACCTGTGAGCTCATTCAATTGAAACAGTTTCTTTAAAATGGAAGAGTTTGGACTGCTTAGGAATTTTCGGATGAGTCGGCACTTTGGGAATGAGCGATGGACCGAGCCTCTATTTGTACCCTGTTAAACTGTGGGAACTCGTACAAAAGAAGGTATTCTTGGCCATGGACCAATCGCCGGTTCCGAGTTCTGCTCATCTATTGTTTGTTTAGTTTGCCATTAGTTCCTTCCGTAGAATTGGAGAATTGGTTACTAGATGCAGACGACTCAATCAGACCTTATGGACGTATTCCAGGTGAGCTTCCGTTTTCCATTTAAAGGTTCAAAAGTGAACATCAGTTGTAATTTCTTCCGTTCCTTTCTTAGTTGAACTATGTTTTCATTAGATAATAGGTTCTTTCCTTCCATTGAGCTGTCGAAACTCGCTGCATCACGCAGAACTGAAAATAATTGAAGCGTTATAGGAAATAGCAAACTTAACAAGAATTACAGAACGGAACTGAAACGATGCCATGGAAACGTCTCTTAACTGTTATTGGAATTAAGATCGATTAATCGATTTCCTGTCTTCTTTGATTACTCACTTTTCGCCTGTATCATCAGACAGCTTGCTTTTTCCTGAGTCTCTTTCCTATTAACCTTTCTATTCGTTTCTTAAACAATCTGTCACCTCTAAAATTCTGAATTACCCATAATCTATTTTATTTCATCACTCAAAACCCTATTCTATCGTTTCTAAAATAATGTACTTTGTTTCCCTACAATCTCAATATCTTTAGCGTCTTCGTTACCTTCACATTCTAGTAGCCTTCAATCTTTTCATACGCTATTTTTCTTCTTTTACTATATAAAATAATGAAATTTGAATAACTAATTTGAAGAACTAAGAGAAAATAACACCAATTTTGTTCCTGGTATCTTTTGATATACACTCCAATGACGAAGATGATCTCATTAGAACTCATGACAAATAAAGATTTATGTAAATTAGTTTTTGACGCAAAATAAACTGTTATTTAGTGATTATGAATGCATGTAGCCAGTATTTTCATTAATATATGACTGCGTGGTATTTTTATGTAACAGTTTGAATATACTATGTGTGGAAAAAACATAGGAAATATCACCGAAAATTGAAAAGACTAAAAATAGGGGTTTATGATAACCTCAGAGTATTGGACCAACCGTTATTTTCCTCAAGTTTATGTCATTTCATAAAATAAACATTCACTACGTAAACGTAAGAAATTAGGCGCTCCTCTTCGCTTCTTTAGAATACTGCGAGGAAGATTAGGGAAGTAAAACGAGTAGTTTCTTAAATTCATATTTTTCCCTAAACGATGAGTGAAAGCAATCGATTAGAGTAGAATAGAGTCATGATGCTTGACTTGACTTGTTTTTTATTTATATGCAATGCTTGTGCCCATTGGCACATGCCGAAAGGCAGCTTTCAGGGTTCTTACATAGACATACTGTTTGGCGTTCTTTTCAGTAGGTAACATTGCAGAGTGTGTATACAAATTTTTCCAAATTTTCCCTCAATAGAAATATTTCTATCGACGAGAAAAACATATTCTTATAATTACAATAAATCGTTTATCACTGTGATGCATTACACTCGTCTTTTCTAGTCCTAAAAGCCTCCAGTGTTTGAATTTTATTTCCCAACTACTGTTTTTGAAAAAAGCCAGCAGAAACCTCTGCGAAACTCTTTAAGAGTGATGGAGCAACCAAGAAAAATATAATTTTCCGTCTGTTCAGTTTTTCATCAGCCTCCCTTTGTTTCTTGGCTGGCCATTTTATTAATTCATGCCAGATATATCTCCAATGCTTCCCACCCGAACTAGCACAGTGTGCCGCAACTAAGTTCTTTGTATTCCACGTAATGTCTGAAGTTTGCACATTTCTCTAATTTAGTTTGACACGTGCACTACCATTTGCGATATTTTTTGTTCAACAGGAAATCGTGAAATTAATTTAATATTTTAGTCCACAGTCTGTGTCTTTTTCAATCCAAATTTAAACAAAATAACAATCTTGTAGTGTGCTGAGAAGGAAGCTGGGAAGCATTGCCTCATGCTATGAGTAACGAAACACTAGAGCATATCCTCAATTGAATATCTAAATTTTATCTTTAGCTGTATATAATGCATCTCTTTTACGTGTGAGCGCCTATCAGCATTAATAAAAAAAAAATCATTTCTCAGAGGCGGCGAGATTTCCTGGTTTTGACAGCGATTGAATGCCTGGTTACGGCAACAAAAACGGTTTCGAAAGAGGAATTGAGTGTGGATTGTCGATATTTACCACTGGCTGCGATAATTTTCTTCCGCTCAAATCCGTATTGTAGGGCTCTCTTCGGGGGATCTACGGCACGTGACGGCGGAGAGGACCACCGCCGAGCAGCTGCTTTTGTGCCCGAGCGGCTTTCCGAAACAAACTGAGGATGGACAAAAGGTCCGTGCCTTTGTGCTCGGGACATTTTTCTATGAAATGGGAAAATCGGAGATGGATACGAATAATATCACATTAGCATTCGGCTCAATGTCAAAATGCTGGGTATTAAATAAGGTTTTAGCGTGGAATACATTTGCGGCGAGGGACAGAAACGGAAGAAACCGGAGAAAAAAGACCGGATTTTGGGATTCCCTTTCGATTGCAATGGGAGGAATATTATCATCCGAAAGAAGGGATTCTTCTGGAGTTATCCGAGCGTGGGAAAAGTGCCGGCGATGTTTGGGTGGGCGATGGGTATGGATCGGAAGAGTTTATGGGATATGCGGGAGGATGCCAATGACGTTTTAGGCGCTCAAGAATTGGATTATTATCGATTTATACGATTATTCATTATTTGTATTCAGGGCCGGCCGGACAATACCAGCTCACCAATCGTAACTTGGGGTGAAAAAAGGTTCAGTTGAGAGCAGATTTGGATCCGTATTTTTCCGCATTAGCGTTGGACGAGTATCAGAAATGATAATAGGTTTTGCTGGTAAAGGGTAGAAATCTTTCGGATATTTCTTTTACGATAAGGATTTTAAATACACGCAAAATATCGAATAGTTTATCTGAAACGAGATTCTTTCGTTTTGTTTTCCTTAAAAATACTTCACGACGGTCAAAGCTCAGCTGTATTGTATAGTGAGGCTGTGACTTTCTTCCCTCTCCATCACATATTGTTTAGCTATTAGTCTTTTATAAATATCTCGAAACGCAATGGCATTTGATTATTTTGCGTTCATCGAAAAATGCTGTTTTATTATCAATTTATATGTTTTCTTGTCAAGTTTTGGCTTTGCAAGCTTAATACCGTTCACTTTTATTAAACTAATCAAAACTGTTTAAGTCTCTGATGCCCTACAGATTTCAACGTTCTGATATTTACATAAAAATTTGTAGATTTGTTTAACAAAAAATCTATTCAGGATAAGAAATCCATCCATAATTAGGAAAGTGCAAGATGATGAATTTGCGCTCTCAGCTCGATCACTATTATTGTCATGAAGAATCGCGGACAAAAAACTCACTTCTGCAGCTTCCTCTTGCAGTTCTATTTTAGACTTTAAAAATAAATCTCGAAAGACCAGTTCTCGTCAATAAAATTATTTACAAAGTGATAGATGAGATCAAATTTTGTATCCATACGTGTGAAAATGAAATTCCTCAAGCAATAGTCCATTCATGTTCCTCTCAAATTGATTTATAAGAAGATAAAATCGATCATTTTAGACAGACCATGCGTCTTTTGCATTGTATTTTATTAATAAGCTAGAAACATTTGTAAATAAACTTATTAGAAATTTATCCTCCCCGTTTTTTTAGTGATATTTTTTCAATTTTAGTGATATTTTTAACTAAATAAATTCGAATAAATTGTTTAACTTACCATTTAATTATCTTGAGGATAATCTTTGTCAATTTTAACAGTTATATAAGCATTGTATTAATAAAATTTAAAGCCTCAATTTATTATATATGATTTTCTAGATGGCGCAGGTCAAACTAAGAATTGATCTTTCAATTGGTAGTTGAGAATCGGCCATTTATCGAAAAGAAATTCCGAAATTTAATGCTTTAATAAGCAGATATAATCTGATTTTTAATTCTATCCGGTGATCGCGCATTGCCAGATTTTTCAAGATCGCTTGAAGAATTTACTCATAATAGAAAATATTATTATTCGTGCGGAGAAAATCTTTTGAGACACTACATGTCTTACTTACATGTAAATCTACACTAGTTTTTTTCACAGTAAAGAGGGTAATTTTTAATCATTATTATTTATAGTTATATATATATAGTTCAATAAAATAAGAGGGCTAAGCTCCATAAGATTTTTCCCAATTTAAGGCTCGCGGTAGAGGACCCCTACACGAAGTTTAAGCCGACAGCGTCACTCGGTGGCGAAAAAGAAAAGTTCCAAGGGACTTATTATAATGACGCGGCGATCCAAACACACCCCAAACATTCAACAGGTGCACCACGAACTCTCAAGGTAAGTGGACTTTCCCCCGAAGAAGGAAATATCTCGTTATAGATCTCACGCAAACGATTAATATCTTGCCTCAAGTAAGCTTTTACAAACGCTTCATCCAATTCTATTATGATATATTTATCCAATATATGATATATCTATCCAATTGATACATGTTGTCAGTGATCATAAAGTGTAGCTTGATTGTTTAAATAAAGTATGTCAAATAAAACGATTAAAGTTCTTGGCACGAATAATTTCATATATCTTCAGATATATTACATGTTCGTCTTACGAAGCGGTTTTTCAATTTTTTTAAATGTCGAAATCTCATATATGTTCACGAAAGTTTTAAATGGAGAGGGTTGGCTTGAAATATGTTAGTTTAGACGTCTTTTACGATGGAATCGTTCAAACACATTCTAACTTAAGAAATGGTTAAACTTTAATCAGCATGCTAGTCTTATTCTGGCTCTCATTATCGATGAATTGGAGAAGTTTTTAATCGCTCTCCAGAAAATAACATTTCTAGCGAGCACGCTTTTACGAGATCTCTGATGGCCAAATTTTATTACTTCCTCCCCGTTGCTCTGAAAATTCAAAGAGGTTGCTCAAAATCAAGTACTGTCTAGCAAAAAGCGAAGGGTAAATCGGAAGTATGGATGATAGGTTACAGATTTTTCCTTATAGTTTGCTTATTTGTCCTACTTATTGAATGTATTCATTCAAGTTTTTTACATGGCTAATTATAAAGTAAATTCATGCCTCTTTTACGTATTTATGGGTGTTTTGCGACTCGCGATGACCTGTAAAACACTATTCTTGTTCTTTGAGTATACTTGATGAATTATTTCCTTCGAATTCATAATTTAAAAAATAATTTGTATCGACTAAGGGCGTGCCTGCATGACAAATATCGCCCCCCTAAAGAAGTGGGCGTTTCCCTGGATCAATAATAGCCAGACGTCGTGATGACGAGAACGGGAAACGCACCCTCGCCTGCTTCCCTTTCATTTATGCGCACCATTCTAAATATAAATTTGACCTTTCTTAGGTCTCTCAGGTAAAAGACATTCATCTCGAGAAGATTAATTTGATTATACCTTACTTATTAGTATATCCGTTTAATACATACACGATTGTCACGAATAGATAACCAGGTGGTTTAAGTATTTTTTCCTAATGTTACGAAGGTGACTGTTTGATTTCATGATATTTTGAAGTATTTCGTTGATTTGTTGATGTTTGAATTTTAAGTTATACTTTGTTAAATTAGTGATACATTAATATTATATAAATAACCTAAACTTAATTTTTAAAGCTCCCAAAGCAAGTTACATAAGTCACTTGAATAAGAATGGTGTAATAATTGGATATTTAGTTTAAGTATTGATGTAATTACATCAAAAGAAAATAATTTTAGATAACGTTGCGGCAAATTTATCATTCCATAATCGATTTATAGAGAGTTAAAATATTCAATTTACTTTCCTTTGGAAGGAAAAATCCTGTTAAAGTTGTTTATATTTGTTGAATTGTTTGAGTTTTGCATTGTCGTTTTGTTTATTGGTGCTGGACTGTAGCAGACCTATTGTGTTCTCAACAAGTGACATTCTTTTGTGTTTTTAAGAGTGATATATCGAACTCGAAAAAGGTCGATCGATATGACTGTATAGATGAAGTGCGGTTAAGAAGTGGCTAGCACGCCTTGATGTAAAATGTTCACTTTCAATTAAAAATATTCAAACAGGTTATGGGCCCAGGCTCGCGGAGTATTGCGAAATTTTAATTGAGGTGAATCTTGATTACGTAAGGAAATTCGTATCCGTTGGTGTTTGTGACGTATCGCAAAAAAAATGGAATTTGCGAAGCACATAAAACCGCTATCTGGAGAAGCGGATTGGCCAATTTGGAAAAGAAAGATACGTGATCTGCTGGACTACCATGAAGGAGCATTAGATGCTATCGACAACAAATTGGTAAAGCCTGAACCAATCGATGCATCAGTAGCTACAAATATCCAGATCAAGGAGTACAAGGAAAAGAGTGATTTGTACCGGAAGGCCAATAGCTATGCTAAAACTATGATTGTAAGCACAGTTACAGACGCAGTGTATCAGAAAATCATGGACAAGGAAACTGCACATGAGACCTGGGAAGCATTGAAGCAGCAATTCGAGGCAACATCTCAGGACCAGTTATTCAAGATTTGTACCGACTTCTTTGCATTCAGATGGACTACAGGGGATGATGTATCCACTCACATTGCCAAGTTGAAATCTCTTTGGAATGAGCTGAACAGTGGACTAAAAGCTAAGGATAAACCAGAGCTACCGGATTTAATGCTGGTATGCAAAACCTTAAATATTTTGCCTAACAAGTTTGAGACGTTCCATTCAAGCTGGATGTTGTTAACAAAAGACGAATCACGAACTTTTGATGACTTGACAACTCAGCTTTGCATGTTTGAGAGAAATTTCAGGAAGCCTGTGGATAATGGAAACACAACTCAAGAGGCACTTGTGGCAAAATCCTCTTCATCAAGAGCTCATCAAAAGAGACAGGACCATCACTCAAATCAGTCTCATCAACCGAGCCAACATAGCAATCAGTCCCGGAATATCTGTAACTACTGTAAAGAAAAGGGGCACTGGGTAAAAAGATGCAAAAAATGGATTGCAGATGGACGACCACCCAAAAAGAATGCCATCACAGAAGGTAACTCAGTTGATACCAATATTGCATTACTCTCTGACATGATAGAAGTTACTGTTGCTGAAGCAAACGTTAAGGACTGGTGGTTTGATAATGGAGCAACAAAACATGTCACAAAGTGTAAAGATTATTTTGTGAGTTATGAAAGGTTCGAGAAACCATGCAAAGTAAAAGGCATTGGTGAACAAACAGTGTCGGCGCTTGGTAGTGGAACTATAAAAGTTGAGTCTACAATCAACAACAGCAAGCAAATAGTGACCTTGGAAGATGTGTGGTATGTGCCAGATGCCTCGAGAAATTTATTTTCTCTACTAGTAGCCCATGACAAGCAACCAAGAAGTAAATATTCCTCTACGCCAACCAATTGTTATTTAGAAGTGGATGGTAAAGTGATTATTACCGGTGCACGTCAATTAAATGGGACCCTTTTCCTAGCAGATTTTCAACCAGTTGCACCCGTTCAAGATAATGAGATGCAAGCTGCTTTTGCCGATAGTTCGACTCTGCAGATGTACCACGAGCGTTGGGGGCATCAAGACAAAAGGCATGTTAAAGATATGCTAAAAAGAGAACTGGGCATCAACGCCAAGATGGAAGATGAAATCTGCGAACCCTGTATCTATGGAAAAGCTCATCGGAAACCATTCGGGATAAGGACGAAAGCAGAAGCTCCAGGTGAACTATTGTCAGCAGATGTTTGCGGTCCTTTTGCTCCGTCTTTCTCCAAAAAGAGGTATCTTGTAGTATTCAAGGACAGTTACTCCAAGTTCAGATATAGTTACGTAGTGAAAGAGAAATCAGAAGTGATAAATGTCTTACAGCAGATGCTATCACATGCCAAAGTGCAGGGTCACCAAATAAAAGAGTTCCTAAGTGATAACGGTGGAGAATTTGACAATGGAGCTGTCAGAGAACTTCTTTCCAAGAATGAAATAACTCAACGACTTACAGCGCCGTACACACCCGAACAGAATGGAGCTAGTGAGAGAGATTTCCGGACAATAGTGGAAATGGCGAGAACCTTCAAGTATTCCAATTTGGAAGTCACCTTTCCTGAAGCAATTTGGGCAGAGCTAGTCACCACTGCTGTTTATGTCCTAAACAGAACAGGGAAGTCTTCAATAGAGGGTCAAACTCCGTATGAAATTTGGTTTGGGAAGAGACCAAGAATCAAGCACATGAGAATCATTGGTTCTATCTGCTACATACACATTCCTAAAGAAAAACGAAGAAAAATGGACGAAAAAGCTATTAAAGGAGTTCTTGTTGGTTACAATGGCGACGAGGGATATAGAATATATCTCAATGAAAGTCACAAAGTTGTCATGTCTAGAGATGTGACATTTTTAGAGAAACCTTTCAAAGGAAGAAAGGAAGTCAGCTCATCCCTTCAAGACACAAGCATAAAAACCAGCAATCCTGAATATGAAAACTTTCAAGTACCATTTATGACTCAGCAATCAACTCCATTCAGTCAATGTCAAAACCCAAGAGATGAACCGGAAGATCTCGAAGACACACGAGAATATCATGAAGACATGCAAGAAGATCTTGAAGAAGATACCCAATATCAAGGAAATGATCCTGAAGATATTGAGGATAGAGGCAATGAACCTACAACAAGACTTCGTGATCGTACTATATTGAAGAAACCAAGTTACCTAGATGACTACGTTTTGATAACAGAAGAGTTTGAAGAAGGAAACGAGGACCCTCAGTCTTATGAAGATGCCTTGAAAAGCAGGGAAAGCTTCGAGTGGAAGAAAGCCATGGATCATGAAATTGCAGCATTGGAAGAAAATCAAACCTGGACCTTGACAGATCTTCCTCCAGGTGCAAAGGCAATTCCATGCAAGTGGGTCTTCCGACTCAAGAGAAAACCTGATGGCAGTATCGACAAGTACAAAGGAAGACTTGTTGTCAAAGGATTTAGTCAACGTCACGGCATTGATTACAGCGAAACTTTTAGTCCAGTGGCAAAGATGGGTACAATTCGTTCAATTCTTAGCATCGCAGCTAGTGAAAAGATGCATTTGATACAGTTTGATGTATCAACAGCATTTCTGTATGGAGAGCTTGAAGAAACCATATTCATGAGACAGCCACAAGGATATGAAGACGGAACCAACAAGGTGTGCCAACTTAAGAGGAGTCTTTATGGCCTCAAACAAGCACCTAGATGCTGGAATAAACGTCTTGGAGCTTTTCTTCAACAACATGGATTCAAGGTCAGTAATGCTGATTCATGTTTGTATATTCGAGAGAGAAATAATCGAAAGCTCATACTTGTGATCTATGTGGATGATGGTCTTCTAGCTGCAACAGATTTACAAGAGATGGAAATTTTCATTGAAGAGTTGAAATCAGAGTTCAAGATCATTTCAAAGAAAGCAGATTATTTTTTGGGATTAGAAATTAAACAAGAAGAAAATTTTATTAAAATCAACCAAAAGACATATGCTAAGAAAATTTTAGATCGCTTCAATTTTTCAGAATGCAAACCAGTTTCTACTCCAATGCTTAAAGGTGCAGAAACTACCTCACCAGGGAAAGAAGGCAAGTCAACAGAATTTCCCTACAGACAGGCTGTTGGAGCACTGATGTACCTGATGCTTGGCACAAGACCCGACCTGGCTTACAGTATAGGTTTTCTTTCAAGAGCACTTGAAAATCCAACTCAAGAAGACGTTGTACGAGTCAAGAGAGTTTTTAGGTACATAGCAGGGACTCTAGACCTTGGGATAGTATATCGGAGCAACGTAGATGTAGGACTTTTGGTAGTTTACAGTGATGCAGATTTTGGAGGATGCATGAAGACAGGGCGTTCTACCTCTGGAGTCATCGTGAAGTATTCAGGAGGAGCAATTTCTTGGTTAAGCCAACGACAAGCAGTTGTGGCAACCTCAACAACTGAAGCAGAAATCATAGCAGCGAACGAGGGAGCCAAAGAGGCAATTTGGCTTAACAGACTATTCAGAGGGATCATAAAACTCAAAGATGTTCCAGTCATACAAGTTGATAACTCTGCTGCAGTGAGATTGTCTCAAAACCCTGAGTTTCACCGCAGAACCAAACACATATCTATTAAGCACTTCTTCATTCGAGAGAAAGTAGCAGAGAGGAAACTCAGTATTCGACAAGTATCTACTGAAAACCAAATAGCTGACATAATGACGAAACCATTGCAGAGACCACGCCTGAAAATTCTGTGTGTAAAAATGGGACTTGAGTAAAACAGAGAATGGACAATGATTAGCATTTTTTTAATTTAATTAATTCAACAAAATTAAAAGGGAAAGTGTTAAAGTTGTTTATATTTGTTGAATTGTTTGAGTTTTGCATTGTCGTTTTGTTTATTGGTGCTGGACTGTAGCAGACCTATTGTGTTCTCAACAAGTGACATTCTTTTGTGTTTTTAAGAGTGATATATCGAACTCGAAAAAGGTCGATCGATATGACTGTATAGATGAAGTGCGGTTAAAGCCCGGTTCACACGGTGCATGTTTTCTAGCTTGATTCCTTGCGTGGAACCCTGCATGCTCGCTAGCAGTAAATAGTTCAGCTAGCAACGCATAGCAACCAACCATCAGCGAAACATGCAGGAAAAATAGCACCTGTCCTATTTCTCAAAATCAAGCAAGGGAGCATGCCCAGCAGCAGGCAGACACGAAATTTTCATGCTAGCGAGCATGCAGGGTTCCACGCAAGGAATCAAGCTAGAAAACATGCACCGTGTGAACCGAGCTTAAGAAGTGGCTAGCACGCCTTGATGTAAAATGTTCACTTTCAATTAAAAATATTCAAACAAATCCAACTAAAATTAATGGCGTAGGATGCTTGAAAGAGTTGTAGGTCGACGAGATTTGATCTGTAAAAAGCAATTTATTGTGTGGATCTCATGAAATATATTTCTATTACTATCGAAAGTAAATGCAGTAACGTATTGCTTTAATTGAATTAATATGTCTCTATTGATAATTACGTGAGGATAGCCAAAAAATAAGACATCGATTTGCGGAAACGAAGAAAATATTGAATATATCATTAAAATGAGAATAAGTTAAATATTGTGACCCTCTTCGTTTACTTGGAATTACAGCCTCTTCTTTCATAATCTCCACGGGTGAATTGCCGAAATCTTAAATATACATTCTCTTCCCAGATCAGAACGCCAAAATGATCAGAAACGCATGTTCCTATCTGATCTTTTTATTATTATCAACCGGGGATATTTCATCTCAACAAGTGATTGGTCCCTCTAAAAATTCTGTATATTACAGCGTTGGAGGGTTTTTTAGTAGAGACTCATCAATTTTCCGATTTGAAAATCTATTAAAGGTAAGTAATAGAATTTTGAATAGTATATTAATTTGTATTGGAGTGGGAGATGGTATTGCATGGTCTGAGATCATTATACAGAGTGATCGTGAGATTAACTGAATCATATCTGGAAATATCATTATTTTCCCTTCCATGCTTGTTGATGAAACTGTGTTTGCTTTGCTAGTTTTGCATATTTCAGTGGAATATCAAACGCAATGTAGTTATAAAAATAATCGAGCTTTTTTAAACTAATTACCTCACGTACCGAAATAACGCACTTTAGCGCGACTCTTCTTTCAATCAATAGTAGGTTAATCCAATCTAGAGTTCATAATTGTGCAGGTATTTAAGGATACAGTGGTAGAAATTCTATCGAATGATAGAATCAAAAAATAAATTCATCTTTTAACTGGTAGTTAATGAGAATAAATTGATATCGTTGATGCTTTTGCTCCTACACACGCTGAAAGAACTTACAGGTGAAAGAATACAGTCACTGCCAACTTCCAGCAACCGCTTCGAAAGCCTTCGATCTCTAATCAAAGATTGAATTTTCGATTGATAGTAGCCTAAAGCCATACCTTTTATTATGTTTATTTTGAATTACACTATTTCCTTCAGATATTACGACACTATATTAAATTACCCGTAGATCGTTTCCTTGTGGAAATGATGTAAAAAGATTTTATAAATTAAAACTTGGAGCAGTGGATTTACTTCATCATGAAAAATAAATTGACATAGTGGATTTCACCGTAAAATCTTTTCAAAAACTTAATCGAATAATATTCATTATTATGGTTTACTTTAAGAAAATAATACCAATTGTAATTAAAAATGATTTAGTTGACAAAATATATGTAGATCTGCTTTGTTATATTTTCTGAATTCCTATTTTCATGCATGAATTGGGTTCATTTTATGATTTATATGAATTTTTAAATGACTTAAATATAAATATTTCGGCTAAGCTTTACAGTCTAAGTAATTGTTAAACTTCGTTTCACTTTCTTATCTAGCTTTCACCAAGCATTCTTATACATAGATGAGAGACTAATACTTCAATTTTCATTTAGCGGGAAATTATATAAATTAAACTGAATTATTTATATAATATATTATATTTATATATCATTATACATAAATTTAAGCAAAATAATATCAATTAAATAAAAATTTCCTATGTTTTCTTGTAAATTGAATGAACATGAATATTCTTTTATAGCGTGAATAGAAAATCAAATGAATAGTATGTAAAATCGCTAATTAATAGTGCTTAATCCGTTTGAATTTATATAAAAATTTTTACTTCAAGAATGACCGGAACGATTCTCTCAATATGATCAGATTCTCACCCAATTCCGTAAAATTGGACACAAACCCAATTCGTGCTGCATTCGACTTCTGCGAACTCATGGTATCACGTAAGGTGAGAAAACTTCGAAATTCAGATTATCTCGTCCTATATGATGATATTAATGATTATAAGCATGGGTATTTGAATTTAAAGCAAATTCCACGTTACAGGTGTATGCTGTCGTAATGTCGCACTCCCAGACTGACGTTTCATCATCCACCGCTGTTTCTTACTCGGCTGGATTTCACAATATTCCAGTAATAGATCTGTCTTCAAGAGATTCCTCATTCTCGGATAAGGTAAATATTGAAATAATACAAGTTCACATTAATTCCTTATCAATTGGAACAATTAAACCGAAAAAAACATTGAAAACAAGATAATTTCAGAAACTAACGTATATACTCGTGTATAAGCCGAGTTTTTTAGCACGTTTTTTTATGCTGAAAAAGCTATCCCCTCGGCTTACTCTCGAGTGATGGCTTCATTTACCTATTCTCCGGTGGAAAAATTTACCGTGTGGTTAGAAATCGGCTTTAAATAAAAATCCTCATTTTCTTAATTAACAATTCTTTATTAATTTTGATTGGGTGACATCGGGTGTCGTCGGATTTTCTATTCCCTCCTAATACACGAGTCAATCAGTTTTCCCATTTTTTTGTGATTAAATAAGATTCCACGGCTTACATTCGAGCCTGCTTTTACTCGAGTATACATCGTAAATTAAAATTTATATTATCAGAAACCTACGAGAAAAGTAGATGTAAAATTTAGCATGGAAAATATTTCTAATGTAACAGACTGCGTTATGACTACAGTACGTTCTTACACAATTAGATGATAAAAAATGTATATTTATTAAAATAAATTAAATACCATTATCCTTAGTATACAAACCATAATAATTGATTCATTATTATGTTAGGCTAAAATAATTTTCATGTGATTTTCCATAAGGAGATACCACTTCGGGATACAGGTTTTCCCTTCAGAATAATTACAAGTATCTTTTTGTATTTCAGAACCTACATTCATCATATTTACGGACTGTTCCTCCTTACTCGCATCAAGCTGATGTTTGGATACATATATTGATGAAGCTACGGTACACAGATGTTTTATTTATACATTCTTCTGATGCTAACGGTCGCGCTATTTTGGGAAGATTTGAGGAAGGAATTTCCCGGTTTACTGATAATTTTGACGGGTCTTTCGCTCCAGATACAGAGAAAAACAGAATTAAAGTAAGTATAAATGTATTGAAATTGATAAAATTGAAGAGGACTTTTCTCTTGTTTATTTCAATTATTTCAGACGAAGGGTAAATAGGGGACCATTCTAAAAATTACGTAAGAAATATTAACCTGTAACATCAATTGCATGTAGGGAATGGGATTTTACTTAGGTATGCATATGGGAATATCTTAGAAAACAGAGTATTCGTACTTCATATTGAAAAATATTTAGAAATTGAATATGGGTAGAAAATAAGATATTACATACCATATGGAATGTAATTTTGAAAATGAAAGGAAGAATTGGTAAAACCTTCGCATTTATATTTACTATGAAAAATTGATAAATTGTAAACAACAATATTTTAAAGGTTCATGCAGTGGTTGAATTCGACCCAGGCTTGAAAGATTTTAAAGAGAAATTAATTGGTTTGAAGACTTACAGTGAAAAGGTTTTCCTTCTCTATTCAAGGTGAGCAATCATTATTTGGAAAAGTACTAGTAATAAAAATATAGAGATTTATGAATGAAACTCCAAAATCTATTTCAAATTAATTATCTTAATTTTACACTCACTAAATAGTGCAAAGGATGCTGAGGTAATATTTCGAGATGCCGAAGATCTGAGAATGACTGGCGAAGGTAGTGTCTGGTTGGTTGCAGAGGAAGCACTCAGTGCAAAAAATGCACCAATTGGTTTGCTAGGCCTTCGACTACTATATGCAGCTGATGAGGATGCTCATTTCCATGATATAAAGTAAATAGCATAAAAGAAAAACTAAGCTCTGGGAAATAAAACTGCAATTTTGAAGATATCAGTATATTTAAATTTGATTGCAGTTGCTATTTATTTAAATGCCAATGCTATTCAATTTTATAGGAGCATCTTAAAAAATGCTGTAAATGAAATCAAATTAATGGAAAATATTACAGAACCACCAGATGACTGTGGCCATTCTATAGGTCCTTGGGAGACAGGACGTTTATTGTATGAGTAAGTTTTTATATGAAGTTTTTTTTATGAAAATTTGTATTAAAAAATTGAAATGGAGTGGAATTTATGAGATTGTCTTAGTAGATTTGAAATGAATTTTTGGAATTAAATTCCATATAATATTTAATAATCAAAATAGTTCTATACCATTTAATACATACAATTTCTGGGATTTTATTATAATTTCAAGATGTAAATGGAAGAATTTTGCACAAAGAAACTAATTACTAATTTTTTAGAAATTTAATTTTAAAAAATTCCAGCAAAAAAGATAAAAGCAGACAGTCATTGCACAGGTTTAAGGGTAGAATTTATTTTTTAATCAGTATTTAAATAATAATATCTTTCAATTTATAGATATATCAGTCAACAGGTTTTACCATTAGGGAAAACAGGAAAGGTTGAATTTGATTGTAATGGAGATAGAATAAATGCTGATTATATCTTAGTAAATACTAAAGCAAAGGGAGAAATAGCAGTTGGAAAGTATTATTATTTACATGTGAGTATTCAGCTCAATTATTGGAAATTCTTAAAGCAATCACTTGGGTTTGTGAAGGTTACTCTAATGAACCTTGGTTAAATGCTATTATTTCAGAATGAAGACAGAATGGCTTTGGATATTCAGGACAACATCTTATGGCCAGGAAACTCTAGAGTTAAGCCAAAAGGTTTTATGACTCCTACCCACCTAAACGTAAGTTTTTATGGACACAAAATGTAACTATGCAAGGAATTTTTCTATGAAATTATCTAACTCAATGGATGAAGAAACAATAAATTTCTAAATATCTGTCTGATCTGTTGACATTTCAGATTCTTACAATTGGAGAAATACCTTTCATATATGTTCGTAATATAAAGTGGAATGAAACCATAAGAAGTAATTCTAATAAAAAAACTTCGTCAGAAATGTCCCTCTCTATGCTAAGAATGATATGTGATGAAGATGAGGTACCATGCCCTCGTTTTAATTCTAGTAAAGATGCAACCCATCAAAGTAAGATTTGAATATTTGATCAATTTTTATTATGATATTTCGATATTCTTTTGGTTTACCTTAAAGATATCACTCTTGTCAAGTATTTTTGGATCTTTTAAAATAGAATCAAATTTTCAAGAGATGGAGATAAGAGCATAACATTTTGTTTGGGATAATTTTCTTACTTCCAGCTATCCCCAGCTATACTACTCATTGCTGTAAAGGATTCTGCGTCGACTTTTTAAAGAAGTTAGCTGAGAAAATCAATTTCACATATGATCTTGCACTGTCTCCAGATGGTTTATATGGAGCATATGTATTTAAAGACCATAATTGTGAGTTAAGCTTTTGGAATGTTTAAAATCTTAAATTTTTATGAGTTTCAATTAGATATAATATATATATTAGTGCAGTGGCGGATCCAGGGGGGGGGGAAAAGGGGGAAATTTCCCCCCCAAATCCAAGAGAATATATTTTCCGAGGCCAATAATTTAATACTTATAACCTGAGCATCGTCTATAGATGACTCGTGACGGTTGTTGGAGTAATGTTGCCGCATGCTCTTGGCCCTTTACACGAGGCCACTCTGTGCTGCTTAAGAGTCGCGCCACTCATAGCTGAACATTGTTTCAAATGGAGGAGTTCACACAAGTAGCGGGCACAAAATCAGACGCGCCACTGGACGCCGCCATTCAGTCGCATGCGATGGCGATGCCGACCGTGAGACAACATTGTAATGCCTAGTTGTAAGGAAGAAACACAATGTTTGAAATCGGCGACTGCTTTGCACTCGAAGTTCTACTTTGTCTACTCCCCTTCTCCCTCGAACGACTGAAGTTAAAGTTCCCCCCCCACTCGCTATGGCCCTTCCTGGAAGTTCCCCCCCCCAAAATTTACGACTGGATCCGTCCCTGTATTAATGTGTTTTTAACTTTAACTAAGAATGTTTGCGCAAATTTTGCTTCCTGTGTTTGTAAATATTTCATTTTTTACTAATCATAGTAGTTAGTAAGCAGTATATCTTTAATGTTCATTTAGCTTATTTCACTTCAAGCATTAATAGATTCTGAGAGATTCTGTGGAGATTTTTGTCATACTTCAAATGGTATCTTTCATTTAACTGGCTGCAAATTACTGCTATTTGTCTTATACTTGGTTGTGTAAGACACAGAAATGAGTTAACCCCTTGTCTTGTTAAAGTTTTAGCAATTTTTCAAGTCTTGTCTTTGATCACTAAAAGATGGGCTTAGTGTTTAGATAAATTTTCTTATCTTTTATGAAGAAAACCTATTTACATTCTCTGAGATGGCAAATTTTGTTGCCAGTCTTTGTTCTTTTTTATTCATACCTCTCAGACATGTTTTAAGAATACAAGAAAATGTAATTGAACCAGAGGATATAATTTCTCAAAAGAGGGGAGTATAAATTGAAAAATATCTTTTATTCTATGCTTCAAAATTTTTATCTGTATTCTTGCTAGAGGATTTTAAATATGTATGTTATTGAGTTCTATATTTCATGATGTAAAATGCCTTCAAATATTAAAAAGAATGATCACAACTATTGTATGGTTGTCTAGTTGAAAAATTCTGGGAAAGCTACAGAATATTTGAAATAATTGAGAATGTATTCACATGCATGGAAATGATAAGTTGGGAGGAAAAAGCAATGGACCGGGCTTGTTGGTGAGCTAACTGCAGGAAGGGCTGACATAGTAGTAGCTCCTCTTACAATCAATCCAGAGAGATCAGAATTCATTGACTTCAGCAAGCCTTTTAGATACCAAGGCTTAACAATTCTGGAGAAAAAGGTAACTGAAAATTTATATAATTTTCAGAGTAAATTGCATTAATTAAGTATATTTGTGTATTCTTTCTTTTTTTCTCCTTCTTATTTTATTAATTTTATTACCTCTACTAAATAAAGCATTCAAAACTTCAAATTTTGTTTAAATTATTGAAATTAATTAGATTTTTAAAAATCTTATCTGTAGATTGAGAATTATTTGTTTAATTTATTAGATCCTCATTAGATTTTTTTTTGTTTCCAGCCTTCTCGTTCATCAACCTTGGTGTCCTTTCTCCAGCCATTTAGTAATTCTCTATGGATGCTGGTTATGGTCTCAGTTCATGTTGTGGCACTTGTTCTTTGCCTTTTTGATAGATTTTCACCATTTAGTCGATTCAGAATAATAACTCCTCAGGATAATACAACCGCTGGTCACTTTGCAGGTACTCTCTGTACTTAATTTCATAATATGATCTGTTATTTTACATTATAATGACTTCATCCTTAAATATTTTTCATGTCTCAAAAAATTCTCTAAATTAGCATTTTATTGTTGTGCAAAATTTTTTTAAAATATTATTTTAGACATTTTTCTCTTAGGAAAATAAGCTTAAAATGTGCATTAAAAAACAAGTAATCAACTGATTATTTTGAAATGTAATGAATCAATCAATTAAAATTGTATGATGTTTGATTCCAAAAAATTGACCAGATAGAAAGCTTTCTTTCAAATGCTAAATATTATAAGAGAATAATTAGCTTCTTAACATTCAAAGAATTAAAAATGGGAGTACTTCCTATGCTGAATTTCCAAAACCTCTTGATGATGGTACCTTATCAAAGTTAGCTTGTAATACCAAAATGATCATAGTATTTTATTGAAAAATATATCAAATAGCTGCAGGTATATCTACTTGTATAGAAATTCCAGCCCATATTTATATAATGTGCAGGAAAAAATTGCAAGGTCTCAATCTATGTAGTCTCCTTATCCTCTCCCTTGAATAGAGCATGTTTGCATATTGACCTAGCCATGCTATATTATAAATCTAACCTCATGTCATCTAATCCATCCATTTTAAACTAAAACCTGTATTTGTCAATACTGCATGAAAGCTAAGTTACAAATAAAGCAGTACAATATTTTATATTCTAAACTTGCTTATAACAATGATTTTATTATACTGTAATATGTTGATACTTGGCATACAGTTAATAGGTGATATCACATTATTAACAACCTTGAGAGATAGGTCAGTCCTTGTAAGTGATAAATGATGGAGGAAAATATATATCATTGTAAACTTTGTGAATTGATTGATTTGTTTTAGGTCCTTCAGGTATAGAAAGCAATTGTCCATCAGCAAATATAACAGCTCATACAGAGGAGGATGCTCTTAATTTATCTAGTGCAATATGGTTTGCTTGGGGGGTGCTTTTAAACAGTGGAATTGGGGATGGTGAGTACATACATAATTTATTTTCATAACAAAACATAATTCAATTCATCATCTCTTGATGCTACTATTTTTTATGTACAAACTAATGTAAATGGAATATTGATTTTCAAGAGAATATCTTTCAAGAATTCCCTTAAAATGTATAGCCTAAGGGATTCAAGATGAAAGCTGAAATTGGATCCTTGAACTCAATTTTACATTATGATATTTATCGGTGAATTCCAAGTATCAGAGTGTATCATGCACTATAATTTTAAGAAAGGAATTTTGATGATAATTATTTAATTTAATTTAATACAGAAGGATTGGAAATACAAACTTTTAGATAAATCTTTGTGCATCTTTATTCATACTTGTATCATTTGCAAAGATTTTAAAAACAGAGTTAAACCGGCCTTGGTGGCCGAGTGGATGCCATCTACCTAAGCTATCGCTCCTACCCCATTGTCCTGGGTTTGAATCCTGGCTGATCAGATTTTTCTGGTCAGGGAATGGTTGTGTGCGTTCGTTGTTACTTTAAGCATCTACTGATAAGTTCATCAGAGCTTAGGAGGATTTCACCGGTGAAGGGCAACAGTAGCTAGGCATGAAAAAAAAATTTTAATATTGACAGAAATATGAGAAGACAGATAAAATGAACAAGCAATAGCTCAATTCTTTCAATAAATAAGTAGTATACATGTATCATACACTAATAGAATGCCAGCCTTAAATTTGAGGAAAAATGAGTGCATACAAATAAATATAATAATGGAATCTGATGAAAATAGTTTTTCTTCAAAATCTATTTGAATAACCTTAAATGATCAATATCTCTGTAAAACCCCGCATCAAAATACCTGAGACACTGATAAATTTTGCTTTATGGGTTAATTATTACTGACTTCTAGGTTTTATCAAACCTTCAGAAAAAAAATCTACAATCAGATGTTTTAAATTTTAATACTCTTATTGATGATGAACCAAGAATCTTTGCTGGTGTTCAATCATAACTGAGTTACATGATATTGAATGACTTTCTATAATTGCCACCTAATTCATTATGGATTATTAGTTAATATGTCCTTTGGAAATTGCTGCAAGAGTGTATCAAGTTAAAATATCAGTGATTAATGCACAGATTTTTCAATAAATATACAGGTACTCCTAGGAGTTTTTCTGCTCGAGTGTTGGGAATTGTATGGGCTGCATTTGCCATGATGATTGTTGCATCATATACAGCTAATCTTGCTGCATTTCTTGTTTTAGAGAGACCTTATGCAAAACCTCTAGGAATCAATGATGCAGTGGTCAGTATTTCTTAATCTCAAATCATACATAATGCTGCCATTGAAAAGCACTTTGTATTTTAAAAAATTCTAGAAATGGCTTACATTTTTTAAATTATGATTTACTTAAAAATGGTTTCATTCTCATATTCTATAGCTCTTAAGCAGTTTTGGAAATAACTCCTTTGCTACTGTGAATGACTCTGCAGTTGATATGTACCTTCAACGCCAAGTAGAGTTATCAAATTTATATAATTCAATGAGAGCAAATAACTATTATACAGCTGATGATGCCATTGAGGATGTAAAAAAGGAGTAAGTTTCTGAAAAAAATTATGTGAAATTTGGAATTTCAGTTATAATTATGTTATGATGCTCAATAAAATGTCATAAAATTCAGGGCTTTCAGTTTTTTTCCAATCAGTGGAAATTTTGCATTTTTGTGATGGATTATGATGTTATTGCATTTTATTTGTTTTAGCATATTATTTTCTTAATGTTTTGCCTTGATCTAAAGAAATCCTCCACAAATTTCATTGCTTTTCATCAGATAATAATAAATTTTTAAATTGCATGAATTATAAAAACAAATTTTTTGTATCTTGGTGGGGTGTTGTCCTGAAATGACAGAAGGTAAGACTTTTGACTACTAAGGCTGATGCTATATATTGTTATTATATTATAGATTATAGAATGCTACCCAAATATGTTGACATAAATCATTAATCCATTTCCTTGATGCTTTGTCTAGTTCCATTTTCCCTACTCCACATTTTTGCGATTCCATAGTTAAAATGTAATTAAAATCTTGATGAGTTTAAAAAAATTAAGTTTTGTTGAGAATCAGATGAGAAAGGATACTTCAATGAACACTTCTAAATAAAACTATGTGAAAACTACTCCAGAATAAGATTTTTCTTTAGTTAACTTATTGCAATGCTTAATTTTAGCATTTAATCTTCTTGGAAATAGATTTGACTTAATTTAATGGCTTATGAAGAATACCAGTTGGGAAACTTGCTATCTTAAATCTACATATATGTATCTTTAAAACAAAGAGTATGCATGATAAAATTCTAATGAGAGAGCTTAGATATCCAGAATTATTCATGTCTTACTTTAATATTTAATAAACAAATACATTGCTTTACAATTTAATAATTACTTATTAATATGATAAGATAATAATATATAATATATATATATATATATATATATATATATATATATATATATATATATATATATATATATATATATATATATACGAGTAAAATGTAGCTTGCATACTGCAAGCAGATCGACAACACTAATTTCATATCGGCATCATATCGGGACGGACATCAAAAGAAAAAAAAAATTCAAAATATTCGTAGAATTCGCTGCAATTTAATCACCTGGCAGCGAACCCCGGTCTTCCTGGTGTACTTACTATGCAGCAAAATAGAAAATTACCATATCAAACTATGTGGGAAAATTCAAGCAAAACTATTAGGTGCAACTACCTCAAACGACGTCCTACTATTCACATACACTCCTTATTTGAGAAATTATAATGTGCTCTGGCATCGAACCCAGGAACAGCATGGTCTTATCTATTTTTTTTCTTAAACAAAGTGTTAATATACATCTTCCATCTAAGCAAGAGCTCCCTTACATATCGATAAATGCATAAAAAAATTATGAAAAGATACCCCATAGTATTATATATGGGTGATATTTTTACCGCCCGGCATCGAACCCGGGTCTTTCAGGCAATACTTTCTATGCAGCACAAAAGAAAAACACCATCTCTAACCGCGTATGCAAATTCAAGCAGAAATATTGGTTACAACTGCCTCAAATGACGTCCTACTTTTCCTTTATATTCCTTATGAGAGAAACGTTATTGTGCTCTGGCTTCGAACCCAGGAACAGTACGGTCTTATGAAAATTTTTTTCTAAAACTTATTCGTACCATACATCTTCCAGCCAAGCACGAACATCCTATCATTTCGATAAGTGCATCTAAAAAAATAATGAAAAACGGCTCCCATGTATTTTAAAGGGCAGATCTTTGCATCGTCCTAGCATCGAACCCAGGATAACTTTTGTAAAAGTCATTGATGTTTTCGAAAGTCCAAGACCATAAATATAGGCACCTTGAGTTTTACTTCTCTACCTATCCGGAAAGTATTTTTTTTTAATTCCCGAAAATCACGGCAATGCATTCAAACGGGAAAAATCGGGACTTTGGGGCCCTCTGGAATCGAACCTATGACACTGAGGATCAAAGTCTCTTTTTTCCTGGGGGTTTCACGTTATGGCCAATATGTCATAAAAATTTCAGATCAATGACGCTTGTAGTTTAGGCTGTGAATTTGTATCCTATCTATCTATATAGGTATATATATGAACTAGTAAATGGGTGCTTGCAAACTGCAAGCAAAGAAAATTATGAAGGGATATGTGTCTTTTTAATTATACTACTGTCTATCGTATACCTAATTTTCAAATATGAGATCGAGTTTCATCTAATAATATAATAATTATTTCGAAAGCCTTTCACGTTTAATTGAGACGGGAGTTTTGCAGTTGAGACCTTAAAGAATACGCATACGTAAAATTAAATTAAAGAAATGCGCCAAACAAATTTAAGTAATAATAAAAGTCTTCGTAAGATAAAAAGGCGAGAAATCGATAGATGATTCGTTACCTGTAGTACTCGGTTCAGTGCAAGGCATACTACAATTGATTCCTATGCACATTAAATGGCGTCTAAAGCGGCACTATGAGCTCCGTTTCTAATTAAATAAACAAATAGAAATTAGGCAACGTAGTTGAATAATTTTGAAGAATGTAGAAAAAGAAGTTGATTTTAAAGCCCATATGGAGATGTTGGGAAAATATTTTGCATGCGATGATAAATGCAGAAATTGTTTTTACTTACAAAAATTATCCAGCGAACACGTAGAACTACATAATCCGAAGGTCGTTCAAGGTTTTAGGACGTCCCCCTTTGGATTTCAAAGGCCTTCTACGCTTATTTGATACGGGAGATTTGGAGTTGATTCCTAATGAATGTGCATTTGTAAAATTAATTTAAGAAAATACGCCAATCAAAGCAAAGTTAGAATAAAAATCTGCATAAGATAAAAATGCGGAAAATAAATAGACGATTACCTGTGAAGTATTCAATTATATAAACAAACAAATATGCTACAGGTAACGTATCTATGTAAATAATTCTGAAAAACGTAGAAAAAGAACTTAATTCTAAAGCCCGTTTGCAGAATATGAAAAAATAATTTGAGGTGAATACAATAGAAAAGAGTAAACATAGTAAGCATACATTTTTAATCGCAGAAATTGTTTTACTTACGAAGAATCATCCAGCTGATACGTAGAAAAACTTAATCCAAAGTTCGTTCAAGGAAATCAGCGTATTTTATGAGTAGATTTTTGTTGTTTATTTTGATGAAAGTTAAATGTTCTTGATGTATATTAATATTACAAACAAAAGAATATTGAAAAATATTTCAAAAACTTCATACTTTCATCACGGCGTATGTTATTTGAACTGCAAACAAATTTGTATTCCACGTAAATAATGGTCGTAGCCAAAGTTTTTATCTTGGGAAGGGTGCAAATAAAAACAGTATTAATTTGTATTTAATTTAAGATGTTGCCGACATGGCGAAATTGGATGCAGGAAAAATGAAAATTCCTCTTTGAGGTATAATTTAGTTAAATACTCTCCACTGTACGTACATTTTTCATGCTTATGTGAATGAAAACATTTGGTTCTTCATGGACATTTATCGTTTCCCCAGCAGTATCCCATATCATTACGTAAGGTACTACGTATTAATTAAAAAAACGAAAATTTAACTTAATTTTAAATTCTGTATGGATAAGATGACAGAATAAATATATGTTATTAAAATAGAAAAGACGATACATAATAGGCATACAATTAAAAGCACAATTTACACACACGAAAGGCAATCCAACATATACGTATAATCCTAACATCGTTCAAGGATATAATTTTATTTCCTGTGTAGATATTTGTTGTTCATTTAAATGAAAGTTACACTTTCTTGATATTCGATTATAATATGGTCCTTCAAGAAAGGCGGGCAGCAACGGGTTTGGCTGCCCGTATGAGCTTTTTGGTTACAATGTATCACAATGTATGTAGTATGAAATTGAGGCATACGTTATTTAAAGCTTCCCCTCCTAAAAGGAACATCATCTAAAGAAGCCACACTATGAGGTGGCACGCGAGACAGGACGCTGGAGCTTATCTGTCGATCTTAAGAGAAACTAAGGGCAAAATACCAAACACACCGAGTGCGGTGAGAAAGTGGTCACTGTGCTAGGACTCCAACACCAAGGTACGAATTCCGGCTAGCAAGATTTTTCTGGCTATAGAATGGTTGAGTGTCTTTGTTAATAGTATTAGTTATTGAAATGGTGGTAATTGGGATCTTCCTGCTTTCATCAGAGAAGTTATGAATATTGTGATTAATTATAACGCCATAAAGTAGGAATCGGAAATGGCCATTGCAAAGGAAATTTTTAGACATAATTTAATATACGATAAATGCATTGGGTTAAGTGAGAATGAAGTGAAATACTACTATAATAAACTATACCGATTTTGATGCTAATGATTCGTATTGTTTGCAGTTACATTATTTCTAAATAATATCGTTGAAACTATTAATTTACATTAATATTCTGATAGTAATATTTTAGGATGATGTAAATTTCAGTTGTACTTACTTTTACTCAGGCATAGGTAGACTTGATCCGGTATACTACGTTCTTCATCAGTAATTAATGAGTATTTTTCATCGAAATTGCTTTCTTATCCCCCTTATATAGATTCAGTGTAGACTTTTAAATTTAATCCTCGAATAATCTCACTACTTACATGACTTTTCCGATTATCTTCGTTTATAAATGGTCTCGTATTTTCTACATAAACTTATGTTATCACAGTATGTATTCCCGAATAATTCATTGACCGTGCAGATATTCGCTGTCCATTTTGATGAAAGTAACATTTTTCAACCTTCAGTCATAACATATATGGAAAGAAATTTTTTTTAATTATACCACTGTCTATTGTATGCATAATTTTCAAATAAGTGAGATCGAGATTCGCCAAATAATATGATAGTAAAATAATCATTTCTAAAGCCTTTCGCGTTTATGAGATACGGGAGTCTGTAATGAATACGCATTCGTAAAATTATATTAAAGAAATACGCCAAACAAAGTAAAGTCAGAATAAAAATCTGCATAAGATAAAAATGCGGAATAAATAGACGATTACCTGTGTAGTATGTGGTTGAGTGCAAGACATTCTGCAAAATAATCCTATATTCATTAAATGTTGTCTACTACGACAATGAGCTCCGTTTCTAATTAAATAAACAAATAGACAATAGGCAACGTAATTATGTAAATAGTTTTAAAGTACGTAGAAAAAGAACTTTATTCTAAAGTCCGTTTGGAGAAGATGGGAAAATAATATTCATACAATGATACATGCAAAGATTGTTTTTACTAACCAAGAATTATCCAGGGTAGAACAACGTAATCAGAAAGTCGTTGAAGGAAATCAGTGTATTTTATGAGTAGATTTCTGTTTTTTTTTATTTTGATGAATGTTGAATTACGTAATATATTACGAACTAATTGTGTACTACGTATTAATTAAAGAAACGTAGAAAAAGAACTTAATTTTAAATTCTCTTTGGAAAGGATGACAGAATAATTATATGTAATTAAAATAGAAAAGAATAAACATAATAGGCATAAAATTAAAAGAACAGAAACTCACACACACGAAAAGCAATCCACCATATGCGTAAACCAACGATATCCTAACATAGTTCAATAATACCATGTATTTCCTGATTAGATATTTGTTGTTCATTTAGATGAGAGTTCAGTATATAATAAATGTATTTGGTTAAGTGAGCTATGAAATATAATATATTAATAAATTATAGTGTTCGCGAAACTAATGATTCGTAATGCTTATAGTTATGTTATTTCTAAAGATTGTCGTTAAACCTTTTAATTTACATTAATATCCCTATTTATTAATTTATATTCGTATCTATGTACTTCATTCTAGAAAAATCTCACTACTTACATGACTTTTACGATTATCTTCGTTGTTAATGGTCTCGTATTCTCTACATAAACTTATGTTATCACAGCATGCATTCACGATTGATTCATTGACCGTGCAGATATCCACTGTCTATTTTAACGAAATTTACATTTTTCAGGATTCAGTAATAACATGTATCGAAAGAAAGATTTAAAATAATTAAAAATGCATCAAACCTTTATCATTGCATATGAAAATAGGATCGTAAACAAACTTGTTTTCGATTCAAACAATGGTTGTTGCCATAGATTTAATTTTCAAAATGAGGAGAAAAAAACGTAATAAATTGGCGTTCAAACTAAAATTTTGCAAATTTCCTGCCGGAATGTTAAAATCGGTCGCAAGAAAAGAAAACTTTGATCCTTTAGACGTAATATAGACCAAGTCCCACCGCTTAACGATTACATTTTCATATTTTTATGAACGAAAGAAATTTGCTCTGCATGGCCATTTTTAGTTTTTCCCGTTTAAATACATTGAAAAATATAATCGTCTCTGGGCTCAAACCTAGGACAAAATCTGTAGATTTTCGATTTTTTCCCAACTCGACTGTCAATTATAAATCTCTCTTGAAAATTTCAGCCTTCTAGCTCGATTAAAAATGCCCAGGATTTTGTGTCAATCAGTAGGATTTGCAGCTTTATATATAGTAATATATAATAATCTTTATATTTTAGAAAAATTGAAGCGTTCATTTGGGATAACTCAAGATTAGAATTTGAGGCTGCGATGGATTGTGAGTTGGTAACTACCGGAGAGCTTTTTGCAAGATCTGGCTATGGACTGGGACTCAGGAAGGATTCTTCATGGACTGATGCAGTAAATCTTGCAATTTTAGATTTTCGGGAGGGTAAATACAATAATTACAAGTTTTGAAAAATACTACCTTAATTTCTGCCTAATTAGTATTACAAAATACAATATTACAAAATACATTTTAAGAAATGCATTGTGAGCAATTCAATTCAATTAAAAAAACTGCTGAGTATATTCTATAGCAATTAATTTAGAAAACAGACATCTTAAATGTTAAAAATATCAGTATTTCATGTATCTAAATTAATATATAATGTTTTGCTAATATATCATCATATATTAATAAAGATATCTTTTAAAGATGGATTTTTTGAAATGTTGGATGATAAATGGTTTCCTCAACAAGATATCCAATGTGATGGTATCAACCCCCTTGAGAAAAGGACACATACGCTGGGATTAAAGGTAAAATTCTGTACAACTTGTAGCGTGATGGATAAATTTCCTTTATTTTTAGGAATTACTGAATTTTATCTATATGAATTCCAGAATATGGCAGGAGTCTTTATATTAGTGCTGGCTGGAATTATTGGAGGAGTAGCATTAATTGTGATAGAGGTCTTCTATAAGAGGCACCATGCAAGGAGACAAAACAGGAGAGAATTAGCTCGATACGCTTTTGATAAGTGGAGGAGGGTTATAGTGGTGAGTAAATTTTCATATACTTGAAGATAAACAATTATTAGATCTTACCAAAAAACATAATCAATTTATTCTTTTTTAAAGAAACGCCGCTTCATACGAGCGACAGTTGCAGCTCACCAGCAGCAAAAACTTCTAAAACTTCTAAAATCTAATGGAATGAATGAAGATCCTTCATCAACTACATCATCAATGCCGATTGAGCTACAGGAAATGTCTCTAGTTTCTTCATCGGTGGTAAGTGAAAATTTACTGTATTTCTTCTTGAAGTTTACAAACATGTTCTACTGAAATTTGAGATGATAATGGTTTTATTAAGAGTTAAAAATACAGCAGTAATAACAAAAGTATCTTTTTGCATTGACTAGATATTTTTCAATATGTTTCTTATTTTCATCTATTCTTCTCTCAGATGTTCTCGCAGTAAGGCATTAAGGAGTTTCACAGTTTATCTAAGAAATTTAAACAAATTAGCTCACTTTGCTCTGCTTGGCTTGGATCTGCTTAATGTTGTTAGATACCCCAAGGTTTTCAGCAATGCAATTTTGAGCTTTCCCTAAATTTAAAAATAATAAAATTTTTCAACCATATGTCTTATATTAACAAAATACCATAAAATCTAAATGCTATATACCTATTATGCACACAAGAATTTTTATTGTTACCAAAAATACTTCATTGACTTATTATAGACTAAAAATGAGCTCTTATTTCTCAGTAATGACATCAATATATTTGATATGAATATAATTAAAAGAAATGCTTAATTTTTACCCCAACTTTTCCAGGGAGAGGTGGGTTCACTAGCAGCTGCTGCTGCCACTGCTGTGGATCTTAAGCAGCAAATGTCACCCAGATTACTTGATGTACAGAGTCAAGTTTTCACATGAGAATTATTCTGTATAAGACAGAAAATATCAATGTAATAATAAGGCCAATTGAATGATTCATATCATTGGGAGTTAGTTGAAAAATATTTTGCTTTGCCTATTACACTATACAACATGCATACCAATTCTAGATTTATCTCTTTGCTAATTCTAATATTCTTGAATTATTTGCTTATTGAAAATGAAATGAAAATCATCATGAAAACATCAAAACTCAGAAACTCAGCATTCGAGTTAGAAATGAGTTCCTTGATGCCATAAATTGCACTGGTTATGCATGTTAAAGGCACATTTAGGGCGGAATTGTTAATTATGCGTGTAAAATAGAAATTTGAAAATATCTCTCTCTTCTATTTCTATTTATAGATAATCATTTGCTTTTTTGTGTAAGTTTAAAAGGATACATTCATGGCATATTTATTCCTAAGGCAAAAAAACAAAATTATTCTAAAATATTCAAGATAAATATTTATGATAAATGTATTTAAAATAAATTATTAAGTGTATATTCTTCTGATATGGAAAAATTCATACAATTGAATGATATTAAAGCTTTTAAATTTTTTATGCTAAATATTTTAAATAATAAAGATTTCTTAAAAATATTATGAGAAAGTCAAATTTGTTTCATTCAAAGCTGGTGAAAGTGTTTTCATATTAAATAAGAAGTATCATTTTATCCAACCACAAAAAGCACAACAATAAAATTTGAATGATAATCACGCTTCTTCATGCCAATTAGAAATCAAAGAAGAGAAAGGATATATGGAGGTCAAATATACAGTTTATAAAATTATCAAACTTACTGTTATCTTCTTAATGCCAATTACTAATACCTATGGTTTATTTTGGCATTACATGTTACTTATGATAATATTAAACTACAATACTTTTTTATAAAAATTAAAATAAATAAAAACTAAAAATAAGTATGGTAATATAATTTCAACACGAAAAGAAGAAAATTTCCTGTCTGATTTGGGATTCAGAGCTTGGGTTACTTAGGATGTAATATAAATTATCAATTCCATCTGTTTAACAACAGAAAGAAATCTGAGATAATCAGAGGAAGTAAAATTTCAGTTACCTTTAATGATACAAATTAATTATTTGAAAATAAATTCAGAGCTATTATGGCAAATTTATTTAACATGAAAAGGAAATTTGTTTCTGAAATATTCTTCAATGCCTTCATGTACTGAAAGTGATTTTTTAATTTTGTTATCAAGCAACTTGTAAGCAGGATTCACAAATGCAGATTATTTAGGAGTGTCTCACTATTTTAATAGCAGGCTTAATAAATTTAAGAAAAATAATAAGAAAATAAATAATGCTTGGGGTGCTGGCATAGCTCATGTGAAAATTCAGTATATTGTATAATGTACAAGATTCGATGATCGATTTTGAAAATGCAGTGTAGGTGAAGGTGCAGCGCAGTGTAGGTGTATTTTGGCAGTCGCCCATGGCACCAAGTTATGGGGAAAAATGTAATTTGGTAATGTAGATTTAGATATCAAGGGAATAATAAAACTTTTTAAATAAATATCTTTAAAAATTATTTTAAGTATATTTTTAATCACACGAACTGCATATCTATTGGGATGAGGGCCTGAATTACTCAATTCACTTTGGACCGTCTGCACATAGCGGTATCATAATTTTAATGAAACTCAAATTATTCAAATAATTCCTCAGAATATTGATCGTACTATTGGCAGATAGGCAAAATATGAAGAAACACAGTAAACACATAAATTAGATGAGTACAGATGAGTACTTGTCATCGGAAAAATTGTCACAGGCGACCACATATTATAGGAACACAAGATAGGAGGGGGTAGGGGAGAGTTTCCTATATTGTACCGGCGCCTAAATTATACCACTTCTGTAATTGGAAGAGCTTCGTAGTTAGCGAGATCTGTCGTGTGTAATTGCAACTAGACGTTACTAGAAGCCGAAATTCCAGTCGTCATCTTTGTGCGTTCGAAAACGGTCTGTTTGTGAGAGAGTTACTTTTTTTGCAGTTTTAAAGTCATTTTTTCTGCTCGTGGCTAAGGAAATAAAGGTAATTGGGTATGTGGGGACAAACTGTATTACTAATCAGATAAATATACATAAATATGCCAAAGTTTTCATTTAGATTTGGTTCCGTAACTCAAACGGTTAGTTTGGAGGGAAGCGACGAAGAAAAAATGGCAAATTTGCTTATATTGTACCGTTTGCAGGTGATTTGTGATTTTGAACATTTTATTATCTGATTCTATGTAATTCATCACTCTGAATAAAATAAAGTAGTTTCAAGCACTAACTAACAATTTGAGCTATATAAAATAAAATGTAAAAAGTGGTACAATATAGGGAACTCTCCCCTTTTATCCTGTTTTTTTATATAAGCGCGTCATTAACTACGCATAGTTAAATCCGATACGACTATAATTTGTTAACGAGTAGAAAAACCGATTTCATTAATGGAACATCAAAATGAACATTGGACTTCTGATTCCGAACTGCTTGCTCCACTTTCGCGAGTCAAGGGAAGAATAAATATTGAGTATTGGGGGACTAAACCACTTTATTTCGGCCGGAAATGAGGGGCCCTAACTAGCGCCTTGACTTTCCCTGACTCTCGCACAGCTGTTATACTTGTTGCCGAATAACGTTGAATCTAACTTCACTTATGAATTGTAATCCGATCTGATATGATAATAAAAATTTTAATTTAGTCATAGAAGAAGAATGGCTATAGTAGACTTATATTGTTTAAATGTGAAATGATCAGGGGGCTAAGGGGAGAAAAGTATTTTGATCATTCGTATGGAAATTGTTGCGTTTGTTTACGTAAAGCATTTTTTGCACACCTCAAAGCTTTAATCGCTTATAATATGTCATATTACAGATTATCTTCAGAATTTCTGTTGCATGAATATTCATATATTCGCTAATGATTCGCAATTTATAGCCTTTTCTAGTGAAGAAAACGAGCATTAAAATATACTGTGAATGTCATTAGGCAATTTTTTAATAAAAAAATGAGATACGTTAAAAAAATTATATAGCCTTGATAGTGATACTTGTTGTAGAAGTACAGCCTCATATACGATTTGACTTTTACCGCCCTCATTACTGCGTTCCAGCGTAGAATAATAAGGTTCGTCAAAGGCTCACCAATGGAGAATTCAGTAAAAGAGCGAATGGGCGTGTCTTCGCAGCATCTACACGGGGATGCTGGGAGCGGGAGCTTGGATCAATAGCTATCGAGCGCTCGACAGAAGATGCTAACCTCTCGGCCTTCTCGCTCGGTGTACCGAGCCATCCCTCAGGAGAAATCTTCCACCTCGTCATACATGTACATTTCCATCTGATGGGATTAAAAATCTCCATAGGTGCGTTGTTATCTTCATATTTTTATTGTTATTTAAATGGGTTTTCCCTATTTATTTCCTCAAACAGAAAACTTGTTTTAGTTTATCAACGTATTCGTTTCATTTATTATAATATAATCCTATACAGTGTTAATTTAACGTAAAATTGAAATATTTTATGGAAACTTTAATACAGTCTCCGGGTGACTATTCCTTACCTAACTGAATTGATTTGCGTCATATCGTTTCCTTAAATTTGTCGAAGGTCACATGAACATTTGGCGTTAAAATTCATTAATTCTCTGATTCCTCGGAGCCCAGCGAGAAATAATTTGGAATTTTTATAGACTATCAGGATATTTTTTCAGTAGTATAATTTATGTACAAATAAATGATTACAATAACAAAAATCAATTCCCGTATTTGTAAATTACTTTTAATGTGTATTGTAATTATTTCAGCCCTCGTTGTTTTTTGAGAGAGCAGAAACAGGATGGTCTTCAAAATGAAGCAAGTTATCCTATTCCTTGGGGTTGTCATGATTTCTGGGATTTATTCCGCTAGAATATACTCCGAAAATCCCTCATATTACAACATTGGAGGCGTCCTCAGTAACAACGATTCCGAATTTCACTTCAAGGAAGTTATAGCGGTGAGTAGAAACACTTCAATTTTAAGCTTTACTCGCTATTAGTCTATGATTGCAAATTAGGTTAAAGAGTAGTAAGGGAAGCTATTTTATTTCTTTTCTCTAAATCGTTAATAATCTATGTTTAAAATCCAGACATTAGCACTCCTTAAACGAGGATGTCATAGATTTGAAAATCAACTAAAAAAAGTTGTAAGAATATCACACACTCAGACATGCTCAAATGAAAGTAAATAAATAAACTCTCCTTTCTCCTCATGAACTTTTAAGAGTCGAGCTTTCTTTTCCTTCATTTAATTTATCAATTAATCACATAAATATTTGTAGACCAATATAGAATTAAGGATTTTTGATTAAAAAACGGGTATTAATAAATATTTCCATCGCGTATATGCTGAATTTTTATTACTCGAATCGGCTATGATGTGAAAAGCGCTCATTAAGTTATTAGATTATTTCTGCTGTCAAACTTCTCAATTTATTTATATCTTCTATATTTTCGTTTACTCTTATATCTTCATCGGACATCTCCATCAAGGATTTGACATGTATGAATAACTTGATTATCTTTCAAAAATAGTTCTTTGGAGCTGTCAAATTCATTTTGATGACATCTGATTTTTGCCGGGGCAACTATCGGTATATAGTGTATCTTCTTGTGGCCTATATCCGTATTAATCCTGATAGAGAATAGACTTGTCTCCACTCTCTAAAATCGAACTGTAGCTGGAAAAAATATAGTATTACACGAAAATGTAAGTTTCCTTCAACGTAAACCTCTGTATGCACGCGGAAGGTAAAAATTAGATCAAAATACGTACGCGCTTTGTTAAAGTTCCTCGCGTAATACGAAATTTCTGTAGAGAGCGTTACTGGTAAGGCCCTCAAATTTTAAATAGGTCTAGAATATTTTTTACTATTAAGGAAATCACAACATTTAAATTTTATCACCCCAAAAACATAAAATCAAGGAGAATGAAGATAAAAATATAAATTATTCATCCATTATTTATTGGGCCTCTGGGAGCGCGATTACCTTGCTTGGAAGCGGTCACGGGTCTGAATCCTAGCGGGTACGTACATGATATCGACAAAGCATCATGAAAAAGGTAGCAACTACCTGAAAAAACTGTAACCTGGGGTGGTGGGTCTAAGTTTTCTATGAAGCCAATCCAGAGGGATAAAGTCGATTTCGTGCACTGACCACACAACACCGTATGTGCTGACAAGGCCATAGGCATCTATGGGAATTCCGCGCTAATATTTTATTGCCACAAGATGTACTATGTAAATTTTACATGTCAATAACTTTGTTTATCACAAAATTTTCAAATGTTTTGAGGGGCTAGTCATGAATTTCGAACTTACTAATTTCTAAAACTATAATAATTATTGAGATTTTAGTAGACATAGATATAAAATATATAATAAATATAAAATAAAAAATATAATACAAAAATATAATATAAAATTATAATATAAAAATAATATAAAATATTAATTTAAAATAAAGAATCTTGAAAGTTTTTCTAAGAAACAAAGAATTAGTCAATAAGCTTATTAAATGTGGTAATTTTTTTTGTAATAAAATCGATAACTTTGTAAATAACATGTTGACAAACTTTCATTTTGACAGAATGAGGTAAGGCAAGTTCACTCTGTTCAATACTACGTAGCACAAAATGTATTTTAAAACATCATTGTTGGATTAAAAGACAAAAATGCTCCTTACTTTTCTTTCCTCTTTTTATTCAGTTGTTTCTTTGATCCATTCTATAATAATAATAATATGGTGCATTCCTGGGTAGCCATGTGGGCAGCATATATGGCTTGGGTGAAAGTGGTCCCAGGTTTGATAACCCAGGAGTTCACCATGACTCCTATGGTGGGAGTCCATGTTCAAATTGACCTAAGCTGTCAAAGCACTTTTAATAATTCTACTAATAATACGATAATATAGAATTTTTCAATATTATTTTACACATGAATTTTATGTTATTTAAAAATATTTTCTATTAAATTTAAATATTCTGAATTGTGCTTTATTTTTCAATAATTAGTTGAAAACCTTTTACTTGATTCTTATTAAGTGACTAATTTTTTATTTTACTGTTGGTTATTAGCACATCAACTTCAAAAGTGAGTGGGTGCCAAGAGGAATAACATACTATGCTCGCTCAATTAGAATGGAATCTAATCCTATTCGGACTGCTTTAAACGTATGCAAGCATTTGATAGATCAACGGGTAAGAAGCTCATGTTCATTGAATTATTAATTACAAAATTCTATTGCTCTTCAGCACTAATCTTCACTCTGATTTTTATTTTTTCTTTAAGGTCTATGCAGTAGTGGTATCTCATCCACAAACAGGAGATTTATCACCAGCTGCAGTGTCTTATACCTGTGGTTTCTATCATATACCAGTAATTGGAATTTCATCTCGTGATTCTGCTTTCTCAGATAAGGTTAGAAGTTGTGCGAATAGTTGATAAAAACTTTCTTTTCTTTGAGAAATTATGAATAAGATCTATTATTATTTCTATAAAAGTTACTTTGTAAGATTTTTAAGCTCGTCTAGTTTACTATTTAAGAACAATGTATGATAAGTATGTATTGAAATATCAAAAAATGGTTATTCTTGCGTGACTTGATAAATATTTTGGCTCATGATATCTCATGAAGGTTTTCGAAATGTTCAAAACATAATCGATCATAAGACATTTAGTCAATCATAAATGTTTGATTCAATTTGAAGCTAAGATAAAGTATATATAATAATAAATAATTTAAAGCAAAATTAAAACAAACTTTGTAACTTACATTTACAAAGTTTGTTTTAATTTTCATCATATCTTCCTTCGACAAAGTTAACCCCTCAAAGTTAGATTATAAAACACATTATTCAATATGGGCTTGTTATTTGTATGTTTGCAGAACATCCATGTATCATTCCTAAGAACTGTACCACCATATTCACATCAAGCTGATGTATGGGTGCAACTTCTGCGACACCTAGGGTATACCAGAGTCTTATTTGTGCATGGGTCAGATACAGATGGGCGAGCATTATTAGGTCGATTTCAGACAGCCTCCTCTCAACTCCCCCCTGGAGTGTCTCTTCCTGTTGGTGTTGGACCTGCAATCATTGGCAGTGGAGCAACTACATCAAGTAAAGGCTCCTCTGCAACGGATTCTTCAGCAACAATTGATGAATTAGATATCAAAGTGCAGGTAATGTTTTAATTTTAGAACAAATCTTTGTAAGTAATGATGCATACCTAAATTTAAGATTATGAAGTTAATGAAATCCTCATTTATATTTAAGGACATAACATCCTGAGGAAAATGCATGCATCTCCAGAAGTGATTATTACTTGTTGAAATTATTAACTTTCAAAGTTTAAATTGAGAAGCATGATAAAATAAATTTGAATTTCCTTTAGGTGGAGGCAGTCATTGAATTTGAACCTGGCCTGGAAAGTTTTACCGAACAGTTAATGGAAATGAAAAATGCCCAAGCCAGAGTATACTTACTCTATGCAAGGTAGGTTTTGCAACTAATCAGTAATTTAATCACCCTTAATACATCAAAAGTAAATCATATCAATTTTATTAAATATATTTTATATTTCATCGTTGCTCTAATAACTCATATTAAGAGCATACCCTCTATTTCTTAAGTATATTGAATCCTCATCTATGGTGGAATCTATCATCATTTTTAAATAAATATATCTGTGTTGCTTTTGAGAAAGAAAATTTACATATCATTCAAGATCTTTTGAAAAAATTGGATCATTAGAAAATTATTTTATACTATCAGCTTCTCTTAAAATCACGGAAGTACTCATTTTTACATATTTTATATATGTTTGATTCATTTTGATAAGTTTAAAGTTTCTATTATTGGGTTCACACTAATAAAGAAAAAAAAATAAGATCATCAAAGAAAATAAATAAAGGAGATATTGCTGATTAATTTTATTATTCTACATCTATAGTCGCACTGATGCTGAGGTAATATTTCGTGATGCTGCTTTGCTAAACATGACAGAAGCAGGTTATGTATGGCTAGTTACAGAACAAGCTCTTGATGCTGAGAATGTACCTATTGGAACCTTAGGTCTCCGGCTTGTAAATGCTACAAGAGAAAGAGCCCACATTCAAGACAGCATGTAAGTGGAAATCATAACTATCTACTATCTATCTCTTCATGTATTTTTTAGAGCAATGTAAATCAGAATTCATATACTGAAAATTTAATAAACATAATTTGTTTTTATGTAGTAAAAAAATTTGAGCCACAAGTTATTGAGAATAAATTTTGGATCAGTAATAGCTTCTGTTCCCTGAAATGGATATGACTTCTTTGATATTTGTCTCCAAGTTTATCTCTTTTTCTAATGAAGTAACTGCTATATGCCGTGATGATACCATTCCAAATTTTATAACATAATGCATCCTTAGCCTCATTCAGTTTATTATGGCATTATTATGCTATTCAGTGATTGGTTATCTCTTGAATTCTAAATGTAGTTATTTTTCTATTTAGATATGTTCTCGCTTCTGCTCTTCGTGACATGAATGAGAAAGAAAACATTACCGAGGCTCCCAATGATTGTGATAATTCAGGATCAATTTGGGAGACTGGGAAATTACTTTTTGAGTGAGTATGTTACATTAATATCCATGGAATTTTTCCAAAATATTCTAATGATAAATGACATATTTAATAGTAATAAAACTTTTGAGTATTTGATGGCACAATTTTACCTTATGAGAAACTCATTCTTTGGCAGCAAAGAATACTGCTTGATTAAAAGATGGGTTCATACTTTATTCTTGGTGTAGCAAAAGTTTCTTGTTTTTTGACACAACAGAAACATACATCGATTGGCATTTTCAGATGTAAATAAATTTCCAAGCTTGTTGTCATAAAACTTATAGATTAATGTTATGTTTCTCACTTTTAAAACCATAATTTTTAACAATTGGATAAAAAGCTGTTGTCATACTTAATTATAAATGAGAATTTGATTTTGTATGCCCTATTTTCAATAGGGTATGCTTTTTTTAAATCTTTCAAGATAAAAATATTAACTGAAACAATGCTGTTTTCAGGTACATAAGGAAACAAGTTCTCCTTAATGGTGAAACTGGGAAAGTTGCCTTTGATGACAATGGAGATAGAATTAATGCAGAATATGATGTTGTCAATGTTCAAGAGAGAGGAGAACAAATATCAGTTGGTCAACATTACTATCACGCAGTGAGTGAAAATGGAGAAAACCACATACTTAAAATATACTTATCAATTTTACAAATAGTAAACCATATAATAGAGATTTTTTATTGCTGTTTATTAAAAATCTTATAAAAAGCCCTGATTCTTGCTTTTGAAGGTCCTCTTACCTGATAATATCACTCAATTTCTTCAAAATTGAGATGTGTTATTATTTTAACTTTAAGTTTAGAATACAAAACAAGTTCTTGGAAGAATCTTTCCTGTACTAAGTTCCAATCTAATTAAATGTTAAACAAAACATAACTAGGTCTCATCTTTGGCAGGGGAAATGTAGACTAGTTTTTTATTTTTAAAGTGGTGATTTTTAAATGAACCTGCATCTACTTTCCAATAAACAATCACTAACATAGCTATGATTTTAGGATACATTTTGGAACTGAGAAAGGATTTTTTTGCATATGTTATCCACTTTTAGCAATAAATTCTTAAAATACCTTTTACTTTTATCTTACATTTCATTTCAGAGTCAGGATAAAATGGCTTTAAAAGTTGATGAGGGTGCTATACTTTGGCCTGGGCGTTCTCCAAACAAGCCTGAAGGGTTCATGATACCTACTCATCTCAAAGTCAGTATAATGTGTCTGTTTGAATTTCTTTCATGGTCTGTTTTCTTCTAGATTCTTATTGGTATTTTAATAACCCTGTAAGGTAAATTTATTAGTTTTTTAACTAGAATCTGAAATCTGCAGATCTGAAAGTTCATCATCATTTATAAATATTAGTAGGAATACTGAAGTGGTTCAACATTCTTGTCATGTAATAATTTATGATATATCTTTAGGTTCTAACAATAGAAGAAAAACCTTTTGTTTATGTCCGTGAAGTCAAATGGGGAGTAAGAGCTCAAAGCCTTCACTCCACTAGAAATCCAGAGGAAGTATTTGGAACAGCCCCAGGTGCTAGTATGTCTCCTTCAGGAATGGAAGAATCAGAAACTACTAGTTTAATTATTGAAGGATGCAATGCTGATGAGATTCCATGCCCTCATTTCAATGCATCGGATGATGGTACAATAATTAAGCTTGATATTTAGAATATTCTATAAAACATTTTAAAATAACAATGTCTATGAAACTTCTTAAACTTAGTGATAGATGTGACAGGGGGAAAATATAAAGGCATAAATACCAAATTAATTCTTATTGTCCTAAACTTATTGGCTGCTGTGCTACCACTTCTCTGGGAAATCAATTTAAAATATTCTGACACATCTAAGAAGAAGAAAATGCCCTTAAATTTCTCCCCTAACTCAAATAACAAGCCAAGATCTACCTCATGTTAGATTAGTAAGTAACTCAGTCACTATATTGAAAAAATGGAGACAAAATTCTTGAGAGAATAGCTAAATTATCACTAAATGAGAATCCATTGATTAATTCTTCATATAATTTCTAGTTTCATTTTCTCTTGGTAACTGTAAATATTTAAAAATCCACTTAAATGTTACAATTTTGAATTTAATTCAATTGAATACTAAGGTAATGTATTAAAATTTCTTACTGAAAGATGCTAGCTTACCTTTAAGTGCAACTATTGACATTTCATTAGGGCTTGCATAAATCTTCATGATGATAACTTTCACATTTTTTCCATAAATTTTCAATTATTCATAAAATATCTATCAAGCAGACTTTGCTATGTATAATGTTTTTTCACTCCCAGTTTCGTGGTTGAGAGCATATTAAATAAATCATCAATCTCATACTCCATAAATGTTTTCTTAAATATCATACTTGCGTCATTATTCATTTCATCACTTAAACATCAAATAAATGTCTAAAAGAAATTGTTTTAATGCATGATTTTATGTCCCCCTTCACAGAAGGACTGATTGATGGAGGTAATATTCTAATTAATTTCAATGTGTTTGTAAAGTCTTTTATTCTTTACAATTAATGACATGTCTAAGATTTCTCTCCAACTTTTCTAGGGGATGAAGGTGGAACAATGTACTGCTGTAAAGGATTTTGTGTTGACCTTCTTAAAGAGTTGGCAAAGACAATCAATTTCACCTACAGTCTTGCTTTATCACCAGATGGCCAATTTGGATCCTATATGGTAAAAAACACCTCAGGTTAGGCCATAAAACAATTTTTATTTCTTTCTCTATTTGAAAATGAGCTACCTTGCATAACAACATAACATTATACAATTTCGTATGTAGCTAATCTCTGTTCATGTTATCTTTGTGGCTTTCACTATATGTTTCACGTTGCCTCAGTTGCAAATATATCATGAATGAACCCTAGTTAATCATATAGACTACTTTTCAACTATTTTGAACTACACTTTTTATTTTCTAACCGTATACTACAATAGCCTTGTTGGTATGAATCAATGAGAATTGAATTACTCTCTTTGGTCATCCATGGTAAGTGTAATTGGTAATCTACCTCATAATATTCCATCCTTGAGCTTAGTGGCAGTTCCAGCTGGTTAGGTAGAATTTTACAAAATTGTAATGAGATGCCTCCATTTTCATCTCTTAACATTTATAGTAAAATAAATTCTATTCAGGGTAATAATATATTTATGGTATAACTAATTAGGGGTTTCCTCAATTCTTTCTTAGTTTTCTTAATGCCTGGGCAGTAAACTCATTATTAGTACAAGAAGTCTCTTCTGATGTGATGTAAGATCTCCAGTGTTTCTCTATATCACTTATTTTATGGGTTATGCATTCTTCAAATCATAAGTTGAATTTGTGATAATCATTTCCTTAAAAATTGCTCATTTTCTCAAATTATAAAAAATCTAATTATGAAAATCTAAATTAAGAGATTTTGCATAAGTTGTGGAGAAAATTTTGGTAACACTGGTACATACAAACATTATGCAAAATATAGCAAAACAGGAAATCATTCTAGATCTTATATATATATAAACAACAACTCCAAAACCATCAAAAAACACATGATGGTTGTGGAGTTGTTGTTTATATATAACATAACCATCAGCAGCCACTTTCCTTATTCTATTCTAGATCTTCTTAATATTTGAATAGTATTCAATAGCATGATATTTTTGTTTTCTCAGGTATGAGTTGAACATATTTATTTATGCTATACTATTATACATCAATAGCCATGTTAAATTTTTTTATTAATTTCTAAATTTATTTTTCCATGAAGGATTTTTTGAGACTTTACTGCTAAGTTAATGACATCTTAGCTGTTATTCTGAACAATCATTGTATTGTGGTAAACTTAAAATATATCAAGGAAAAACGGACTTGAAAAAGTCCCACGGGGCCAGGAACCATCCATCCCATTTCCCGGCCCCGTCAGACTTTTTCATGTCTGTATTTCCTTGGGATTTTTCCTGGGTGCATGCCCTTATGAGCAGTACTATACCTTTAACCCTTTCCTTAATATATATATCCACTAAGAATCTATTACATTATTTCTACTACTTAGAGATTCATAATACTAATAAGTTGATCTTACTTTACTTCTGCAAATACTGAGATATTTTTTTTAAATGACCATGAATAATAGTGGGAGGAAAGAAAGAATGGACTGGACTCATTGGAGAGTTAGTTGCAGAAAGGGCTGATATGATAGTGGCCCCTCTTACTATAAACCCAGAACGGGCGGAATTCATTGAGTTCAGCAAACCTTTCAAATATCAAGGTATCACCATACTCGAGAAGAAGGTATGTACTTAATTAATATTGATTACAAAATTTAACGTATTTAAAAAATCTGTATTATTTTTGTAAACTAATACAGCTTCTCATGACAACTAATTTCTGAAAATTATGCAATTCACAGCCTTCTCGATCCTCAACATTGGTATCTTTCCTTCAACCATTCAGCAATACTCTCTGGATACTAGTGATGGTATCAGTTCATGTGGTAGCTCTTGTTTTGTATCTTTTGGATCGGTTTTCACCGTTCGGTAGATTCAGGCTTGCAGCCCCACCTATGCCGCAAGGTTCATCTGGTAATAAATACTAATTAAATTTTAGTAATCTTATAGTATAGTACATAGCATACATGTAATATATAGTATAGTTAAATTTATTTAAAAACAAAATTATTTGTTGAGTAAGATGTCATTCAAATAGATGAAGACAAAATAACACATTGTATTTATTCCCAAGTTGATACCCGAGGACCAACAACAATTGGAGGCTATTGCTCCTCTTCTGCTTCATCTGCAGCAGCAACAACTGAGGAAGATGCTCTTAATCTTTCAAGTGCAATATGGTTTGCATGGGGAGTACTTCTAAACAGTGGTATTGGAGAAGGTTAGTCATGACATTAAGGAAAATTTGCTCCTACTTTGGCTTTCTCAGAGGGGAATATGGTTTCACAGTATTTTTCAGATTATTAGATTCCTCATATTTTAGAATTTCTTGCTTCCTACCACATTTACTTTTTTGCAAAGCTTCTATCTCCATTTTAAGTTTATTTAATTCTTTTCTTTAGATTCAATGTCATTAATTGTAAATTGTGCTTCCGACATCTTCAGATAATTTCTTTGGCTGTATATCTGATTATATTAAAGTAGTTTAAGTAAAAGTAAGTAGAAGAAAATCTATTTTGGTATCCATGATCATTTTCCCTTTAATTCCATTTCTTGGAAGCTATTAATCAGTGTTTCTGTTTCAATCTGCCGAATTGCTACTTTACTCCAAACACATTTATAATAATTTAAAAAGATTATCATTTGGAAAGAAATCAAGTGAATTTATGATTTACATAAATTTACATTTATGATTTACAAAAAATTTACAGGTACTCCCAGAAGTTTCTCAGCCAGAGTTTTAGGAATGGTCTGGGCTGGTTTTGCCATGATCATTGTTGCATCATATACTGCTAACTTAGCTGCTTTCTTGGTGTTAGAGAGACCCAAAACAAAACTCACAGGCATAAATGATGCAAGGGTAAGTGAGTCAATTCATTCATAAGTTAAGAAATAATAATAAAAACTGAGGTAATTATATATGTTTTCAGAATATGATAGCTGTTAATTGGCCAAAAGTAAACATGAAAGTTCTTACATCAAGGTTTTAATGACTGTTTTGCTATTGTTTTATTATCATTAAAAATTAAGTCTGAATAAGATATTTACTATTAACATAGGTAATAGTTAATTAAGAGAAATAATGATTTCCTACCTTTAGCTCCGCAATACTATGGAAAATTTGACATGTGCTACAGTGAAGGGCTCAGCAGTAGACATGTACTTTCGACGCCAAGTTGAGTTATCAAACATGTATCGTACTATGGAAGGAAACAATTATGACACTGCTGAAGATGCAATACGGGATGTAAAAGCAGGGTAGGATATTTTAATCTGTCATGACTAATGTCACAAAAAATGTTTTATTAGCTCTTTCTTGTTTAATTTTGTTTTTGAATATGATTAACATCTTTGAATTTGTAAGCAGTTATGAAAAGATAAAAATTTCACACTTAAAAACTACAAGTCTATAGTTTACCTACATCTTTAGCTTAATTCCAGCAAGTTTGAATATTATGGACAAAAAAAGAGTGGAGTATAGAAGGAAAACTTTCAAGAGTAGCTGTAAAAATTTATAATCTTTAAACTCTTTAACTTTTACTATAAGAATGTTATTTTAATAAATTTCATTTAGGTAACTAATAAGTACTAGGTATAGCCTCCATTAGAAACAGTATAAATGATTAAGCTGTTTCATTCTTAAACTCCAGGAAACTCATGGCATTCATTTGGGATAGCTCAAGATTGGAATTTGAAGCTGCAATGGATTGTGAATTAGTGACAGCTGGGGAACTATTTGGTAGATCAGGCTATGGAGTGGGATTGCAAAAAGGATCTCCTTGGACAGATGCAGTGACTTTGGCAATATTAGATTTTCATGAAAGTAAGTTTTAGAATGCATTATTTTTGACTTGCAAATTACAGCTTAAAAAACTGTAGCTACATATGGAGTAAAATGACATATCTGATGATACTATGGAGGAAACCAGAGGAAACTGTAAATTGACATTGTTAACAGGTGGCTTCATGGAACGACTGGACAATAAATGGGTGCTCCAACAAGGAGATGGGGCAGGTATAATGGGCAGTCATTGTGATGGTGCTAATACTAGTGAGAAAACTCCTAATACATTAGGATTGAAGGTACATCACATTCACAATTCCTCAATTATCTTCATCTATATTAGTTATTATACATTGATGGAAATATGGAAAAAGATAACATGTTTCATCATAGTTACAAACATGTAAAAATGCTACTTTGATGAAATTACCTAAAATTAAGCATAGTTTATTGATATAATTTAGCATAATATTTTGATATGTGTACTGTTATTGAGATATATGTTTACCTAACTGCAGAATATGGCAGGAGTATTTATATTAGTGGCTGCTGGTGTCCTTGGAGGGGTAGCATTGATTGTGATTGAGGTGGCATACAAAAAACACCATGCCAGAAGACAGAAAAGATTGGAATTAGCTCGTCATGCTGCAGATAAATGGAGAGGAGCTGTGGAGGTGAGGTTTGAATATATTCTCACCAAATTTATGCAAACATTATCTCCATCTGTCGCTTTTCTCCATGTATTAGTTAACTAATCCTTTAAATATTTTGGTGAAAGAAGAAACGTCGAAATCTACGCGCAACTATAGCTGCACAACAGCAACAACAACAGATTCAACAAAGACGCATAAAATCAAATGGAATAAATGAAAACATAGCTACAACTGCATCACTCTCGCCTCTTGCCAACCCATTAGGATCACTTGCTCCTACATCAGTGGTAAACTCCATCTTACTTTATGAAAGTTTATTTAATCTTTGTGTTTTTGTCTCTGTTACTATTTCTACTTTAAAGATTATGGATTTTTCAATACCTTTTTTGATGCTCTTCACTTGAGTTGCTAGCCGTTTGAATTTTTTTGCTATCATTCATTCATATCATATTCTCATCATGATTTCATCATCATATGCATCTTTCAGTCACATCTTCTCAAGTGTAGCCAAAGGAATTGATTTCACATGGTCTAAACCAGGGGTCCCCAACTGGTCACATATCAAAGACCAATCATAATAAATTCAGTCTTGTGAGCAACTGTTCATAACTGATAGAGAAGATGTAACAGCCATCCATAATCGGAGTGTCTCTGATCGGTTAGCCAATGTTGAAGCTGAAAAATAATTAGACGTATTAATGTAGACTGAAAGTTTCCTGTTTTCATGTTATCAGCAAATGCAGATCATGAAAGCAGACTTAGACCATATGTTGGGGACCCCTGGTTGAGGCCCAATAAATCATAAACAATATAAATCATTAATATTCACAGGGAGGAGTAGGATCAGTGGCTGCTGCAGCTGCTGCGGCTGATTTACTACGCCAAAGGTCTCCAAGACCTGGAGGTATGCGAGTGTCAGCTATCACTGGATCAGATGATGGGAGTCCTTTATTCTCAAACCCATCACCACGTCGATTACCATCACCAACTGATCTCATTGTTTGAAACTGCAATAATAATTTAAGCTTAATTTACTATTTACTTTTCTGTCTTATGACTTTTATTGCTTCTTGAAGCAGACTGGTTTCAAAGTAAGTATGAGGAAACACACATGAATGAATGTATGTGTATAGTTTCTAGACTCAAATTATTTCATCTCCTGAGTGATTTACATATCTTTTTTGAATTACTGACCACATAATAAAATACAAATGAGAGCTGTTTATGAATCAATAAAAATACTTGAGGAAAATTATCCTACTCTTCCAAAATTGTCATAACACCTCTTACCAGGATTGTACTCCAATGATTGCCTTTTGAATTCATAAGTAAAACTAAATCAAGGTATTGCCAGGCAACATTTATGTTTTTGAATATATCTAACAAAATTTATTATTCATTGTATTTTACTTAATTTTTATCATAGCTTTTCTTGAAATTTGGAAAATAACATCACTAAGAGTGCTTTTTAGACTCTATGATGTTAATGGTAGCTAACACTCTATACACCAGAATCTAAAATTGAAGTTTTGAGTGTCATATGACAGGGAAAAATTTTCTAGAAAAATATGTAAAATTGTGGGAAATAGAATAGTGTAGGTTTCTGTTTATTGTAGGATATATTTTTCAAGATGTCTTTGAAGATTATGTTTAGAAAACTACCTTAAATAGAAAAAGAGTGCATTTAAATTCACGCAATTCAAATTTTATATTAAGCCTGTACTGACCATCTTTGCAATATGTTAAAGGATGTATACATATGTGGATAAATAATACACAATGTATATATTCATAGGTAACAAATGGTCATGAAGATGAAAAATTGACATCTAGTTTAAGTTTTCAATGAGGAATATTTCACTTCCTTAGATTTTTGATTGGCCACTTGAAATTAGTAATTTATTCTCAGAATGCGGATTTAATAATATTCTACTAAATGATATATTTTTATTATAAAGATTATTTTTATTAAATGATTTGTTATTGGAGAAGAAATGTGTAGTGATATTTGTTAAATTGAGTAACAGTACACATTTATTGTTACTAAATTCAAAATTCATCTATATTAAATAATTTAAATTTTAAAGAAAATGTTAATCAATCAAATTTATAACAGAGTTATTAAATTTATGCAGAGAATTCCGGTTGTTTTAAGATGTGTGTTTTAAAATGATTTTAATTATTGCAGTATGCAACAATTTGATGTTTAATGTAAATAAAACTTGATGTTTAAAAATATACATTAAATTAAATGTGTATAAATATTTTCTTTTATTTGTAGTTATAATTTAATATCTCTCATATAATTTTACACTATTTACTGATGATTGTTTGCAAAGTGATCTCAAAAGAATTTCAATATATCACAAAAATACATACTTTCTACTAATAGGTCGAGGGAATATCTTGTAAATATTCCCACCCCTCTGCAATGGAGATATTATCATTGGAATGGTAATATTAGGAGATTCATGGAAGAAATGTATTCAGTATTATCTTTTCTCAATTACATGTGATATATATCAGAATGATTTATACTGCTGGAAATGTGAAAGTGAAATCAAAGGTGATTAAATACGGGAGGTGGATATTATGACGTTTGAGTAGACTTTCGGTGGCAAGGAAGATACCATTTTTTATTGGAATTTTTTTTTGCTGGAAAAGTAAGTTTACCCATGATTATTGATTTGAAAAATATGAGAATACTAAGATAGACGCCAATACTTCTGGCTGGCAGTATTTTCATTATATATCTTTTAAGATATTTTCTACTTATTTGAATTACACCAACAGCCGCAATGAGCCAGTTACTCAGTAGTTAGGGTGATGACAGCGAGCGGACACAAATATTTTTCCTATATTGGGATTACAACCCGAAACCTCAGTGGCATCTACTAGATGCCATCTAGCAAAGGGAGCCCGGGTACAAATTTTCATGGGGCACCCAATCCTGCTTTCGCTGCCCTGGTGATAAGGAACCTTACATATCAAAAGTTACAGAAAAGAACTTTTATTACGGATATAATGTTTGATCTCTAAACTAATGAAGTTACCTTTTCAGATGGGGGTCCCTTACAACACAGCTGAGGCCGAACATTTTTTTAAATGTAGCTGTACCCGAATTTTGTAACAAAGCGCTGTGATCGATGTTCTATTTTTATCCCTTTAAATGAGGGAAATCCTTTGTTTGGGATTCTGTCATTTTTACTTTATTTTCGGATAATCATTACTTAGCCTTTACCCTTCACTGTAAAAAGAGGTGCATTGTGTGCGCTGCTCTATGCAAGAACTCTCAGGGAGTTCAACACGATTTCAGTCATAGCACGTCCTTTCTCCGAATCTGAAGTTCTTGCAAAAAAAATTAGTATGTAGTAGTAATATCGTTAAAAGTGCTTCGGCAGCTTATTTTCTTTGTATTTATTTGACACATGGGAACCCACCGGGAATCGAACCCGGGACCGCTTTCATCAATCCCAAACGCGCGATCCTAATGGCTATCCGGTAGCCCCAGAGATAGTAATATTATTACCATTAAATCTTCTGATATAAATCAATTTTCTGTCTTTTTTATTTCCGAAAATAATGCCAATTTTCTATTGCCTTTTCCTCCGCGTACAGATTCTTATTAATAACATTGTCTTAGCAATTCTGCATTCTGAACGCCTTTAAGTACGTTCCTCGTTTTCATTTTTTTATGAATGAGTGCTCCCATTAAGTTAAACTCTACCACTGACATTTAATTTTGACAATAGGTATATCCATAAATAAATTGTATGCAGCGCCTCCACTGTAAGCTGTGTAGGCATTTGAGCTCCATATTACCAAGGTCCCAACGCACTTCTCGTAGACATCGCTTACCTCCTTTTAGGCATTAGCTGTGAGTGCTTTTTGTGCGCGATACGATTCTTCGGTCTGCAATGCCACTACAACTGGCAAGATATTTCATCGCTGGACTTATCATAAGGTTGCAGCCGTCGCAGCCTTCGATCGTAAATGTAAGTATTTAATTAAGCTGCCAATGTTGTGGAGTATTTTCGAGGCTGACTTTTCTTTTCTTTTATTCGTATTCAGCTATAAATTCTAAACTTATTTTAAATTATTTATCAAAATTTAAACTTGAAAATTAAAAAACCTAGTAATTTTTACAATAGAGTAATAATTTATATTACCTTTTATGTATGTATAGCGTATTATTTTATTTTGCTCTCAGTATTTTTAGATTTTGAAGGTAAGTATAATCGACAATAAGATAAAAAAATCGATTTCAGAGCAAACTATTTTATTGTGCGTGCCAAATTGGTCGAATCTTTGACTCAAAAGTATTCAACATGCCAAATATTTGTTTTTTAAAACATACTTTTTTATATCTTGCTGTATGATTTGTAATCGATTACGTAAATCATGTAAAAATAACCGAATTCAAAGAATATGATAGTTATTTACGAAAAAGTACGAAATATGTCTCCAAAAAACTGAAGATCAATTTGACAAGGAATTTTTTAGTGTGCTAGAGACAGATCATTGGCGTTCAACGTTTAGCATGCGCTCCAAGTAGCTCACCACCGGCATAGACGCCTCTGTATTAACATTGCTTCTTTTTTTGTGAACTCAGCGTTCTCAGCGTTCCTCAGTAATTATCACACGGCACTTCCTCAATTCGATATCGTGTGACGATAGGAGTGATCCCTTTCAAAAACTCTTTGTAACCGCCGAGCAGGATTCCATTACCTGAATTCCGCAGTGTGTGAATTCAATGGGCCTTAGGCAACCATAAAGACCGTATTCCCAACACTGACATGCATTCCGGATTTTTATCAAAAAATATTTGTACATACAAATCTGGAACGGCATTGACTCTTGAAATCTTAGGAATGCACTCAACTTGGTAGGTCGCACCTAATTTATTTCGCCGTTCAGCGTGTTTGTCATCACGTTTCTTTAATGGAGGATCAGTGGAAAAGGAAGAAATCATTCGGAGCTATGCTTTTAGTTGCGATAGGCCCTTAACCCTCCTACAGCCAGCATCTATCAAGTACAAAATGCGAAAATTACCAAAGCTGCGGAGGGCTGCATCGAAAAACAATCGTTATACCAGTCGAAAACTAAAATGATAAGATGATTATCGTGATATTTTCTTTAGTAAATGTGAATCAACAACGGAGATAAGGAACAAGCTTTCCTAAAGCTAACCGAATCACAGAGACGAGAGCCTCTGAGTGTGTAAAATGGGGCCGATGTATATCCCCATGTTTTAGTTTACCGTCATATCCCGAAGGCCAGAATATCGGTTTGTGGCAGTATGGGTCGAAGAAAGTATACTACATTCTATTTATGTCAATTAGCATTCTGTTAAGACTGGAAGAATAAAAATCTAAAGGAGATAATATATTTCAATACATTATTCATCGCCATGAATCTACCCTCTGCTTTCTTGAATGGTTGACCGAATTTATTGCAATCATTCTTTTTTGTAGGGCAATGAAAGTTATGGTTAACTTTCACGAGTACAAAAATCGAATAGAAATCAGTGAGATGTGCCCAATTTCACATCTGTTTCTAAAGCATCAATCTGATATTCGTTTTCTTCCAAAAGTACACCAAAATTTTGAGGTGGGTGTTGGTCATATGACTAAAAGGTATTTTTAATAATAATGCCGTCTTTTTATGGGCGAATTGAAGCCTATGAAGGCCATTCCTCCAATTAAAGTCACCCTTTTATAGTTTATTACTTTTTTTTTGAATTTTTCCTTTTTCTACTGATAACATTTACACACACACATCATACACAGATGAATATTCCCTAAACGGAAAATCCGATTAGCCGGGATACGAACCCGGGAGCGTTGGTCGTTTACGCGATAGCATGCTAACCACTCCGCCACCGGGGAGTGGTTAGCATGTTTACGCCGGGGTGTTTTTAGAGATAAGTACCACTATTTTTGGGAAGTGATATAGAATTTAAGGATTTAACAGCCATAAGCCGCAAACTATTTGTTTGGGTTGTGACCTTAAGTTGACGGAATTTTAGAAGGTGGCGATTTGGAGCATGTATAAGCATGTAAATTATTTAGTAACTACCAACTTTGATTTTTTCCAAGTGAATTAAAATACTTATATTATCTTTTGCTCTACTCTGTTTCAAGAATTAAGATCAATTGAATAACTAATGCAACATTTCCAGCTCGTTCTTTTATTTAAATTTTGCTGAAATGAGAATAGAGGAAGATGAGAATAGAAAATAATCTAAATAAAAGTTATGGCTCAATAAAAAGTGAACTTAATACTGCTTATAGATAACCATTGATAGGTAGGCACCCATTTTTCATCATATATTGTATTACAAAGACATTCTCGACAGTTATTACTTGAATATTCTTTTTATTGCTAGGTACCTTGTGCAGTTTTTGGAAGGTATCATGGTCATACACTAGGTATACTAGACTAGGAGACTCCAATGATTTACACTTTACATAAACTCTAGTGTCATAAGCCCTCTATCAATCTTCCATGTTGTTTAATGTAATATAGAAAGTATGTAAATAATATGAGAAATATACGTAGCATTCCTAGTTGTTTATCATAAACAGAAATTCAAATTTATCTAAATTTCATTAAGGTCCCATGGCATAACGTCAAAAGTGCTGCATGACTCCTTAGGGCTAACATTTGAACCCTGAAGATGTCAAGTTTGAGTAATTTATGTTTAGGGAAGTGGAATTAATTAAGAAAAATTTCAGTTAATTAATCTTTTATTTTCATATGCTCAATTTAAATAATTTGGTACAATGCACTTAACATAATTCACTGAGTAAACCATCAAAGGATTCAGTGTAGGAGGCTGTGAAGTGCACAACATTTGTACTAGAACATCAACAACACTATTTATATAATAACAATGAACTCCATCATAGATGGGGTTAAACATCTAGCAGGTCAAGTTGTAGATACTACAACCCAATCCTATTCCCTAAAAATATTTTCTTTTATACAGAAATGCCCTGAGGCTAAAAAAATAAGTTTATCTCTCTATAAGAAAGCAATGATGTAAGCTTGGTAAAAAGCCACAATGGGCAAATACTGCATGTACAGTAAAGATCACAAATTACAAAATTATTTATACAATTATATAAAAACTGTACAAGAAGGTAAAAAATCAGACTTGTGAAAGAAATAATTGATAATTATCTGCATGGCATACTATTCAAATATCTGTCCAGCAGATGATCATGCATATGTCACATTATATCCAAGTAAAATTTTACCACTCACTTTCATTTGTAATCACTACAAATTATGTATCACTGCGTGAGGTAGTCACCACCTTTTCAAAATTAATATTTTTAAATTAAATTAACTCATGTTCTTAAGATAATGAACAAACAAGCATATCTTCTCAATAATGCACTGTTATGTCAGGATGATTGATGTGCGGCATTTTGTTGGAATATTCTGAAAAGAAAAAAAATATCAAATAAATTAAGAGATCAAACAATTTTTCAATAATACTATTTCTGAACTTGAAATAATTACTTCATTAAATGATTTCATTGATGAAAATTCCTCAGTAATCTACTAGCTGAAACAGCTTTTTAAAAAAATTTAACATAATTTAGTTTCTTAACAATTATAAATATAATATGAAAAAGTCCAAATATGTGCACCAAATGCAGAAGTCAATTTAACATATTTATTTTAAGGCAAAGAAAGATTTTCATAATTTAATATACATAGAATATATAAAAAATATATATTTTGATTGCTATTTAAAAGTTATCAGTTAACAAAAGAATTATCCACGTTTGAATAAAAGTCTACTCTTTGAGTTAAATTTTACAATTTTCTAAAATTAAAGATAGTGCATGATACTTACGTCTCAGTAAATCATTCAATTCTGCATCATTGTGACAGTATTTGAAATCTTTAGTTCGAAGCTCTTGGAAGATCTCTACTATACTTGGCTTCAAATTATAAAACAGGATTGGCTGCTTGCGGTTATCAAAATCTTCAATTAAAGACTTGATTCCCTAAAATCAAGAATAAATCATGATAAATAAAATTCATTCATTTAATTTGAATATTTAATTACAATGTAATGGCAGTATGATTTTAATAAGTTTTCCCTTTAACTCATTTTTTATTGACATTAGAAGTTGGCATGATATTCTTTGAAGAGTAAATCAAAACCATCAGCTATGACTTGACAGATTCAAAATCAAACAATGTATTAGTTATCTATGAAAATCAGGGCAACATTGAAGATTTCACAGAGCTACCACAAAGTTACTAGTGATGTTTTGTATGATATCAGTTTCAGGACTACCACAATAGATAACAAAGTCCCTCTTCTCTACAAACTTACATGAATACATCAATCTGGACTATTGATCCATTTCAAGAAGAACCATTATCAAAAATATTCAAATTACCTTTGCTGCTGTGAAGTCAACTCCTTGGATATGACGGCTGTCAACAACAACAGGTATCGAGCTGGATCCTAATTTTACTCCAGCTTTAGTTACCAAGTTACGAACATACTCAACTGATGGAAATACAAGGCTACGATCAGGGGTGACGAGAAGATATTCAAACCCAGAGGAGCTCTGAAAAATAAACCAAACAAAATGTTATGAACAATATTAAGATAATTTGTTTATAAAACTGTAAAGAAATATATATATTTCATTCACAAGAAGTTTATCAATCACATCAATACTCACCAAAGATTTCTCAACTTTCACTGTTGGTCTAGCTGAGCCATACAAAAGGAATATAACATTTATTCCTATTCCAATCACAATTCCAAGTTCCAACCTTATGAATAAGCATGAGAAGAAAGTAGCTAATGCTGGAATCAGATCGATTTCTGTAAAGATAAACAGCTTAGATTAGTGTTTGTACTTGATATATCAACAAAACTAAACATCAAATTGTCATTAAAAATTGGTTGCATTTTGTATCTGCACTTTAATGAAGAGTAAACTGTAGCCTAACTGCTTTTACCAACAGATGCAAATAATTTTAAGATAACAGTTTTGCTCTCTAGAAATTTTAAGTCTACTTTTATGTTATGAGACCAAAGCAATACTCACTCTTTGTTCTCCATATTGGCTTCACAACATGGAACTCTACCATGAATACCACTGCAGCAATAATGACTGCTGCTAGGGATGCCTTTGGGATGTATGCAAAATATGGGGTAAAAAACTGCAGAGCAAGAATCACAATAATACCTGGAAAATGTAAAAAATAAATTTTAACGATTGAATCACAAAAAACAATACCCATGAAATATATCTTATGAGAGTTCTTGTGTCTTACCAGTATAAACTCCACCAAAAGGAGTAGCAACTCCACTTGAGTGGTTGACAGCTCCTCGTGACAGAGCTCCAGAAATGGGGATTGCCGAAACAAATGATGAAAGCACATTTGAAGCACCTATAGCCAGCATTTCTTGAGTTGCATCCAAACGAGACTGTCCATCTGAGAAAGCTTTTGCCAGTGCAACATTCTCAAGAATAGCAAGCAAAGGAACTACGAGAATGGCAGAGCCTAATGAGGAGACCATGCCAAAGAAATTGAAGGTTTCATTGTTGATCTCAGCAGTGAAAGGAGGAGACTGAAAAGGTGGTAGACCTGGCTTGACAAATCCTGTGAAAGTAAAAGAAGGCATATTTTAGCATGGCTCAATTTCTATGCTCAATTGAATGGAGATTTAATTAATCCCTGAACAATTCTAAATGCAAGATATGATGCTAAAAATAGTTGATTTGTGTAAGCTCTTGGGAGCGTCATTACTATCTCAATTTATGGAAATCTTTGCATTGAATACTCTCAAAAAGAATTTGATTGAATAGTGCATGTTTTGAGAGAATGTACAAAAAAGGGTTAAAAAATATGAAGTCATCATATACTTGGCATTCATCTATAAATTTCATTTTATGAAAAGCAGATAAGCGACATTAAAATAATTTTCATGAATTACCTGTCAGCACAAATGGTCTATAGCCATGTAACTCAAATTCATAAGCAGCAACGGCTGATACTACAACTACAAGAATGTTTCTTGATGTTGAAACGAGCCACAGAGCTTGTCCAGCAATTTTCTGAAATGACGTTCTCTCCTTCATATCTGATGGTCCAATAGGGATGTCCTTGGCTTTCTGTTAACAATGAAATGGTCTAATTAATACCTTTGATTTGTGTATATTGTAAAATTTTAAATGATCAATGTCCATAGTTAGAAGTATATTGTGAAAGCATTTCATATAAATTATATTGCAGCATAGCATACACTTGTAAGTATCAGTTATTCATTTTCTATTGAAAAATGAAAATTTAATCCTGCATTCAGTATTTGTTTGACGTTTCTGTAAGTTCTTACCCTAAGCAACAGCAGTATAGCCATGCAGATTACTCCAAGAAGTGTATCCCATAATCTTGTCTCAGATATGTGCTCAAATATATTTTCCCAGACTTCCACAAACTTGGACCCAGTAATACTCAATCCAAGGATGTCCTTTACTTGAGTGGTCGCAATAATAATAGCTGCTGCAGATGTGAAACCAACAGATACAGGTCCAGAGATGAAATCGATCAGAAAGCCTGCAATGTAAGAGAAGTATATCATGAAGTAGGTACAGAAAACAAATATTAGGTTTAGTAGAAGAAGATTAAGCTTCACATGGATTATAACTAGGAGAAAGGTATAATAACATGTCAATGAGAGCTTACCTAATTGCAGAAATCCCATAAGAAGTTCTACACAACCACTTAGGAATGTAAGTAAGACAGCAAACTCGGGACTCAGTCCAATTAGGTTTTCTCTGGTGAGGATGGATGCAATAGCTGTTGGCCCAATAGCACTTACTCTGACACTTCCAAAAATTGCGTACACAAAACATCCCATGAAGGCAGAGTAGAGTCCATACTGTTAAAAACAAACAATAGAAATATATTAATTAAAATTTTTATAATATTGAAAAATTAGCAATAACGCCAATAAGTTTTAGGTAGGAAGAATGAAACTAGCACAGATATTGACAAATTTTAAATTTCAGAAATGCATGTCTTACGCAGATAAGGAATAATGGGAATCAGGAATTTAATTTACCTGAGGTGGAAGTCCTGCAACGTTCGAATAGGCGATGGCTTGCGGTATGGCGGTGAGACCGACTGTTACTCCGGCCACCAGATCAGACACGGCCGACCTGGCGTTGTACGTTGGTAGCCAAGAAAGAATGGGAATTCTTCGTAAGAGCATCTTTTTAGTGAAGCTCCGCCGTACTTTCGACTCCAACCACTCTCTACCATTGCCACACCAACCACCACCGCCACCACCTTCCTTTTCTTCTTTCGCCACATTGCCGTCTTCAACCTTCCCTGTGGTCAATTCTGGCATTGAGAGCACGAGGGCTCCATTATCGATACCTTCTGGAGAAAAATAGACGAAGAAAAATTAGTTATCGGAATAAGTTCCAGTTGGTAGTCGATGATAAATGTACGAGTTGCCTTACAAGGTACAAATAGCATAACATATTTTACTTAAAGATAAATTTCACAAATTAATCACTTCATATTTTATGGAAAGCTTTAATTTTCTTTTCGGCACCTCTCTTTGTTATATCATATTTTTGCTAAAGAAGCACTAAATTTTTAATTTAATCATCATAGATTATAAAGTCGATTTCCATTTATAAATCAACTATTTCACCTAAAGCTTTCATCTACAAATAACCGTCCCTCATTGGTGAATTAAGTTGGTGCGAGTTATCTTTCAGCTCGCACAAATAAGAGAGAATACCGTTTAGGAGAGTTGAGAGCTCCGCAAATAGGAAATAAATCACTTTCTCGATCAAGGGCGGGAGTTAGAATAATAATGATCAACAATTACTTGGCCTGGATGATAAAAGGACTGGTTTTACTTTCATTGACGGTGAGATATGGTAAGCGCTACTCAGATGCCGTTCCTAAAAAAAGAGTGGGGGATCTACTTCGAGGAATCTGAATTCTGAGAAGTCTTCTAGAAACGTCGCTTTCACCGCTTCGGACAGTCTTTTTTTGTTTCGCGAATTACGCCTTCGCATGAGCCATGGCATTTTTTCTATCTCATGGCGGTAAAGAACGTATAAAAAAAATATTTCCTAGTTTGCTTTCTCCCTAATTCGAGACCATATCCCCGCAATACTATTCAACGAAACTTGTACTAAAGAAGAAACTTACCAAGTTTCTGTACTATTCAATCTCTAAATTGGGAGCTCAAGAGCTGGTGAAGAATAACTTCGTTTATCCAAATATATATATTACAGTTTTAAATCTGTATGGAAGTACATGTAAGAGTTACTTATAAAGCGAATTATTATCTATAGCATATGGTTTTATATAGCTCTTGATGTCCCTTTCTTCCGATGCAACTTACGAATGAGAATCACGGACATAAAACCGTCGGTATCAGTTTGCAGGAGAGCAAATCTCCCAGTTAAGAATGGGATAACCCCTGTAAGATGTGAGAGCTACTTCCGGATCAAAGGACTAATGCGCGAGGCTCTTGCTTCAAGATATGATTGTGCAACCAGGACAAATTGGCGCGTTCAGCGAGAGATAAAAAAATAACGCAGGAAGTAAACCGAGATGTGCTACGGAGGTGATTCTTCTGAAATGGATTCTGGCTGATTTGTAGGAGGACGTCCGGCCTCTGAATCCATCTCAATTAATGTGAGATAACGCAAATGAGAGGTTTCGTTTCAAATGAGGAAGTGAATGCGGTTGAAGCGACATTTAAGTTGTTTATCTCGTCAGAGTTCGCGTCGAGCTTAACGCATTTCTTTGGGTTATCAGCGTGACATAACGGACGAAAAACTGGTGTGAAGTGGATTTTTTTCTTTTGAGGGTAATTATACCGGCGCGAAAATATGGAGCAATGTAGTACGTCACTTTATGAATAAAAATACCACTCGGTTTCCTAAACTTTGAATACTGGTCTAAATAACTGATTTGAAACAGCCTTACTAGCAGCTAAAATTCAAAAGAAATTTGTCTGTTATAGCCCATAATGCAACAAATTTGCTTACATCACCCATGACTGAAATTTATGGAGGACTTTATGTTTTTATGGTCTAGGTTCAGTAATCTACATCAAGGATCCTAGAACAACAATATAATTGAGATATAACTTGTATCAAAAGAGAAACTTTTCTTTAGGAAGGAACAACCATACTGTTGTGGTTCTTAAGATCATCAAGGAACGACAACTAAGAGATGTTTCCCACATCACATTATTAAAGAATTCAACGGTGATCAGACACGAAAGGAGTTACACCATAACGCAGATCTGATTTCAACGGCGATCACAAGAAATACATGACTAAGAGAACGCGATTACGTTGTTATAGCATTTGATGCAGAGAAAAGCGAGAAGTACAAATGAACATTTCTGTGGTCGTGACAGCCAAGACGGGGAAGCAAATCGTTCCATTAGCATTACTTGATTAGGATGAATTGATGGCCTAAAAAAGATTAACAAGTGTGAGCATTTTTACTCAGCCTTAGGCCGGCCAAATATCTAAGCCGGCCATGATGAAATAGATCAAGGACCGACTCCTTATATTATAGTTGGTTTCCTTTCACCTTCCGTTGCCTTTGTTGTGCAAGTTAACGATAAACACGAAGAAAAGATAATACCCCAACAATGAAAGGTAGGCCGCAGGAAATCAGCGCGCAGTTAATTGAGTAAAAGAAAATCTGTGTACCGAGAGCTATCTAAGATGTAGGTAAGAACAATACCCCACTCGCCGATGACGTGATGCTTTTAAGAAGAATAACACTTTTGCGGTGATTTTGTAATAAAAACGTTAAATCCAATGAACGCCATCCAAGGAACTATATAGCCAAGAGTTTGAGAAGGGTGCACGGATTTTTGCTCTGGACATCAAGGTTTGAAGATTTTTTTCTGGCATTATAATAAACTTGCGTGCTCGTATTTTTTCAACCCTGAAGAAAATTTCCTCCGCGTTTCACCGTACAATATTGGCTTGGAAGCCTCTTAGCGGCTGTTGATTTTGGCTCATTATCTCCGGGCTTATTTCTCGTAGATAAAATTTTTTTAGGCAGAAAGGAAATTGCTTGGGACGCGTTCTCGTAATGAACCTTTCGAACATCGTCCTTGGAAGACTTCTTCAGCAGAAGTGGTATTTCCCACTGGCTAACTCCAAAGACCTGTGACGGCATGCGAAGAACTCTCCCACTGTCTCCACCACCCCCGCACCTCGCTCGTACCTCCCTCGCTACTCTCTGCGCCTCTTTTTCTGCAAATGCGCTAAAGGAGACAGTGGTCACAGTGGACGATCTCTCCATCCCCAAGGTTTCAACACCTATTCGCCTTTCACCATCTTCGCTGTCATTTTCCATTAAATCATCCGGAGTGAGCCGTGACAGGATTCTTTATTCCGCATCGGTCCCTCACGGACCCATTGCCGGCCGTTCATCTCATTTGTCGGATCGATCGCTTTGATGACACTACCGCGAAGGTAGTTCCTCCGCGGAGAGATTAACTACCGTTTCGACGGTTAGTATTGGAGTCACAAACTATTCCCGTGTCCTTAATCAGCCGATCGCTCCCCGTTCCTCTTTTCCCTGCGCGGAGTGCGGCGGGAGTTTTGATGAGGCCCTGGAAGGGCACAGCGGCATGAGGAAGAAAAAAAACTGTGGGAAAAGACGAAAAAAGCCCACCGCGAATGTCCACCTCCGCTGTTCTACATCCGGGGCAGCGGCGAAAAACGATAAATAGCGGAAAATTGCTGAGAAAGAGGATTCCGCGAAATAAGTTTGTTGGGAAATAAAAGGGGGAGGTATATCGCGGTCACGGCGTCCTTGATCACGCGAAGAACGACATCGGTGGATAGGACTGCGTATTTCCTAGCGAATGATAGAGGGCAGGGGGAGGAGACAACCCCTTGTTAGAACGTCCCTCAACGCCAGGGTTTCCTTTAACTATTTAAGGCGATCCCCTCGCGGCACGGAGCGTGCCCTTGTCCCGTATTTCGGCATCCGAAGACGAGGAACGAAAAATCTCGCGATTAATAAATGGTGACAGATTAAGGTTCACCTGTCTTCCTCATTCGAGGAAAGGAGGAAAATCTCCTTCGAGTCTCGCCGGGCGGATTCCCAGAACGAGATGCTGTTTTCTACGGAATAACTGTACGTATTCGAGACGAGTTGCTCAAGGAAAATGGTATTTTCCTGGTGTGATGACGACTGATGACCTGTAGCCTTAATATAGATCAATGGAAATAGTGGTTTATGAGCTAAGGTCGTCAGGTGAAGCTTTTCGTTACGGCAAGTGTTTACAAATAAACGGATATCAACAAGCTATCTAATTAGTATTTAAACTCCTTCACTTTATCCCAGAAACGGGCTGGTGAGTTTGAGTAAAACACATGGAAAACATTAAGTATCATCCATCAATCTTTGCGTATGACAGAATAGACATATTCATAATACGTCTTTTTTCGGGCGAGATTGATACTAAAAGTTTCGTCTTCCATCTAACCCGTAAATAGGTTATTTTTGTAATTTGATATTGTTTCTAGATCATTAGAGAAAAACAAAAAATCAATTGGAGCATGGAGGAAAACATGAAAAAGCACATACGTTTTTCTGTTTTCATTCTGAGATGGAAAAGATTCAGCGGGTTTTCATAGGATAGAGCGGAATACAACATCATCCTACGAAACGGCGACTATGAAGTTTTGAAAAGTAAATCACGAATGATACGTATGCAGGAAGATCCCAATTACGTTGATCCAGGTCGATAACGATTACGAGAGTATTTGATACTATCCAAAAGATCAATCCTCTTAATAATGACCCCGAGCAATGGCGCAAGTGTCGAAACAGCTGACTACGGATTCTCCAGGAGGCGCGTCCTCCACGGATTCCACAGAAGAGCACGTGGTAAGCCTCTGCTTTCCCCTCCGTGTTCTTCTCCCTCTTACGGTGATAGCCACGGAAAACAACGAGAACGTGCTAGGGAAATGAGAGTTTGAAGTTTTCACTAATAGAGCGGTGTTTTTCCGGGTAGCGGTTGCACTGCGCATTCTAAAAAAACACGAGTCCTTGAGAGTCTCTAATTTTAACCCGCAGTTACACTATCGGCAGATTGCAAGGACTCGAAATTCCGCCCGCTTTTATACTTCCAATTATGAGTAATTTATCCACTCAATTCTTCTCAGATAAATTATCGAATTAATTAACGCTACGGCTGGAGGTGCGACCTCATCCGGCATCATCTTCCTTTTCCGTGTGGGATTTTGACGCTGAATAATTAATGCTTGCTAATCCATCCACTAAATCGTGGCATCGGTATTAATTAAGGAATCTTAAATAGGAATGTGAATGACTTAATCCAATGAAAAGAGCGCTAAATGCCAGGATAAGCGCAGAGTAAAGAACGTTTTACACCTAAAAAGCACACGTTGGGAGAAAAGGTAAGGGTTGGAGGGAAGGAAAGAGGCAGAGGGAGGGAGAGAAAGGCACGTTAGCTGGATTTTGACTCGGTGAAATCACACCGTATAATTCGCTATGAATACAAGAGAGCGAATTTGCGCAAGAACGAATGACATGGGAACATGATTTTCTTCAATTATGCTTCCTAACTTTTGAGCTTTTAGTCGATGTAAAAAGTTATTTTCTAAAGGAGGGGAGTTTCTGAAAATTGTTTAGCTGCAATGGAAATGGTGACTTGCAATTTCCTTGGCATTTACCCGCTAAAATACATTTTGGCACGGGAAATAAATCTATATTAATTGTCTGAGAGGATTTCTTCACGTTGAAATATTTAACTCATTCTTTGCATTCTTTAGCCTAGCGATTAATAAAACACTGAAAGCATTTACAGCATACAAATCGATCCCGTATAAATAAATCACCCCCTCTGATTATTTGCGTAGACCTATTTATGAACTCTATTCGTGCTTCCGCATTACATGAAAAAGTTAAATTACATGAAGTTCTTCTCAATACTTATAGAGTAAAGGAATAAATTATCCCACAAGGCATATACTCCCCAAGCATAAAATATTTCTGATAAGGGTCATAATGCCTTCTAGTTGTCTGGAAGGAACGCTCTAAAGGAAATCTGACGCTTAATTCGTTCAACTTTCGGCGAATTGCTAAAACACTCCTGGAGTCATTGCGGTCTGCCACTAAAACAGGTTTCCACCTTCCCTTAATTTTCCTCGCCTTCCATCCCCCAATTATCCAGTCAACGACCGACTGTGAGAATGACGTTCATCGCTCTCGTTTCACTGCAGCAAATTCGCAGATACCTGTCCACTTTCGCTCCCAATCATTAGCTTATCCCGCAGTTCGGAGCCGTGGCTCCCGAGAAGTCACCGCAGCGGCGTCGGGACCTCACAAAGAGCGCGCCCCACTACATCACCCGAAGACTCTGCCAAAACTCTCTCCGTTTCCTACGAAGTCTTACGGAGACGTCCAACGTCGTATCCTGAGCTGGTTTCCCCATTCCTCTTTATATCAACCGACCTTCTTTTCTTTCCGGGACCGCTGGAGGCTCCGATGGCATCGCGACGATGACAAAGAGGCGTGGTCGCTCTGCCCTTCGGTCGCAGCCTCCTCCGGGAGGTGTTTATGAGAGGACGGGCGTCCTCGCAAAGTGGGTCGACATACTGACGGAAAACGTCGTTGCAAAGGATAAGATGGAAGGGGAGAGCAAAGAGCGATATGGACGTTGCAGTCGCACGACCAGGATACGCTTATCGGGCGTTGAAGTCTCCGAGGGATCCGCAAAGGCTTTAAACTGCGGGCGGAGCGGTTGGCACGGGATTAACTGCAGTTTCGGGCTATATTATTCTGAGATTCTTTTCATTTAACTTAGAATGTTATACCAAAGTGGATTTTCACGTTCAGCATGTTATCGGTTAATTTTACAACACCCCTCTCGTTTTATTATAGGTCATAAGAGAGGTTAGGTAAGATAGCCTTAAAAACATTACGTCCAAACCGATAAACATGAAATTATGAAGTCAAAATGGTGTTTTCTAGCTAATTTACGACGTAGCTTACATTATATAATATACGAAAACGCGATATTCACAATGTATCCTCAATTACGATTTTTCTTTAGAGAATAATACCTACAGTCATTCACTGAGTTCCTCTTTCCTATTAACCCTAGGAAATTTTCATCGCAAAGAGCCACTTCTATCCTTTTCAGTTACATATTAATATCATCGGAGGAAGAAAAATTTAGGTGCAAATATTTTCTCAAAAGTAGGACGTTATATTCGCGGAGATAAAAATTTTGGATTACCGACCTCTTCTTTACGGGCACCTTTCTCTTGGAAGAGGACTTTAACTGCTCGCCTGGATGCTTCCAAGTTTCCTTAAATATTAGGAATATATAGAGAGTTAAAGTCTTTATAGTAATTAAATCAACGGGTAATACGTAGTGCACGGCAGATTATATAAGTAAACGCCTCGTACACAGCTAATTTTAACGCTCGTTTAATCATATAATTTAATAAAACATCTATTGATATTTTACTTCATACTTTGAATATAAGAGTCGTCGCGCAGGTTTTTAATAAAATATCATGGCATTAAGAACTCATTTAATTAATCACATTGCGATCGATAAGGCAGCATGTCTTAATGACATATTCCCGTGGCTTTGGAAAGGAATGAGGAAGTGTTCATGTGGAATCTGTGTGGACCTCGCACGAGTACCTTCACTTAGATTTCGAAAACCTTCACAGAAAAGAATAACGCAATCGGTATGATCGGACAGTAAATACTTTTCAGTGTCATTAGTGTGATAAATAACCTGTATAAGGCATGTGAGAGACTGACTGATTAGGAAGACAACATAGAGGTTGAATAAATTTTCCCTTGCTCAACGGGATTGGTCAATCATATTCTCATATAATACGCAACCTTATGACATCGGAAAGTATTTTATTCCTGAAATACGATACGATTATTACTATGATGCGATATGATATCAATTTACAAAGGACGATATTAATCGGCATCAAAATTATTAAAATAAAATGATATAAAATCAAAATAATTTCCTCTTGAAGATATCTCTGAAACGGTTTAAACTAACACGTAACTGATAGCTATAAATTCACGAAAAAATTCCCATAATTTTTCACTGCCAAAATAATTTATTTCACTCCTGTCTCTTAACTACCGCTCTAAACAATTTTTAATCTTCTGCTTCATTACTAATGACAATCGTCATATTTTGGTAAATATGAAAACAGTTTCTCATCTCTAATCGCAATAGCTATCGTAAGAGGTCCTAGGTTAAGATGCGCGATCACTCGGAGTAAAGTATATCCACTGTAATACCTTTATAAGTATCTGCGCCCCTATTAACTGCCGCGCTCCGATACTGTTGCTACACCTGCTCACCGCCCCAAGCCGGCCCCGACCGCAAGGATTTCCTCCGCATAAATAAATCGAGGCAAATTTGAGCAATTGCTCCGATTCGGAGAAGGGGTGCACTTCAAGATGCTGAACGAGAGGGGAGGAAAAGAGGGCAGTGGGAGGAGCGATCGCTGGACCACTTAAGCATGTACTCACTCTCTGACTTCTGCATCTCCGCGCCGTCGCCGCTCTCCGACGTCCCCTTGGAATCCGCACCCGCGGAGACGTCCTCTCCGCCCATGTAAGACACGAGCGTCACTTCGCTCGCCCGCAGGTCGCTCTTCATCTTCTTCATCCCGAATCGCTTGTCGCGGAGACCGGCTGCGACCCTTGAGCACACGCAAACTCTACGCAAACTTCACCTCCGTCGGTAAGCACTCTCTCTATGTCTCACGATCAGAACACCCGCACAGCCAATGCCATAACACGAACGGCGGAGGTGGCGAAGGGAGGAGGCGTGGGAGGTCGAAGTGGATATCAGAGGTTGACAGGAAGATCAGTAGGGCGCTGGAGAACGCGTCCGACTTGCGTGATGGACGGACCACGAATGTGCTATGGCGAGGAAATGCGCTAGAGTAGAGGGCAAGCGGTGGTAGGGGAGGAGAAGGTGGGGGCTGACGCTGGCGCCGTCCACCGACCGGAGGAGGGCTTCCTGCGGGAAAAAAGAAGAGAACAAATTAGAGGGATATTTTCCGGATATGACGACAATACTTTCGAGGAGTAAGAACCCTCTAGACGTCATCGGCAGCGGTCGGACCCCCAGGAGGCGGGGGTCAGAACGGCTTGACCTGTGCGGCTGGGATTCCCGGGCATTCTTGAAGGTGCGATCGGTTTAGACCGGTTGAAATCCAAATGAGTTCCGAGAAGAAATGCTACGGTAGAATTTGAAAGCGGTGCGACGCTGTATTTTTTCCCTCGATTTCTCTTTACTCTCATCGTTGTAACGACATAATTTTTGGATGGAATTGAGGAACGAGCGAAGGAATTTCATCAAATTGAATTATAAGTACCATAATTAAGTGTTGGTACCTCTTAAGAAAACAATGGCTCCTAATAGATTAGAAAGACGAGTCGATAAACATCTTTCTGACGGAGTGCCGAGCTGTATGATTCATTCAGTAGAAATATGTGTAGCGTATTTTCAAACGTTTGCATGCGATTTCTTTCTTAAACTAGAAGCTCTTCAACAATGGGTAATGATAAGAACATTTTAATTGAAAAAAATCTCTCCTATCAAACGTTAATTTTAGATAATCAGTAATTTTATCATAGCATTATGTGATTTAACATACATGTATTTTAAATTTCGTAAATGCAAGAATTAAGTTAATCCACCTACGTCAACTCTTTACGTAAAAGAAATTATTATGTGACTCAATGTGTCTTACATGGTAAAAGCACATGAATAGATATTTTTTCACTGAATTTTTTATTTATGAAATATGTTTATTGATTTTTTCCTCTTAATAAATGAACGTGATTTTAAATATTAAAATTACTTTTCTTCAGCACAAAACTCATTAATGAATCTTGTTGCCTATTATTTATTTAGTCAAGTAGTAAATGAAAAGGAAAAAGACTACGAAAACGTAATAATAAACAGGGAATTAAGATTTTATCACGAGAGCAAGGGAAGCATTAAAATGATTCCATGCTCAACAGGTTGTAAAAATGTAAATTTAACATGAATATTAATTTTTGTATTTATTTTTAATATATATAGAGGTAAATAAATAAAATTAAAATTTGATACCTTCGCTATCCCAGCAGTATATTAAAGAATCCCAAACGTTGTTCAGGTAAGATGAATCGAGCTCAAAACGCTCAGATATTAAAATAAAATTAATCAATGCAAGAATAATACTATAAGAATAAGCATGATCATGGATAAATTTACCTACTGCAGTTCATACCAGTTTAAGATAACAACGAAGTTTAACGTCATGGGAGTAATTTCCTTTAAACTTTTTTAATGTTTATATTGATCATTGTCGTGTAGGTCATCATGAAAACTTAAGCCTTTGCTAATATGGAGGCCTTAGCGATTCAGTCACTGTTCATTATCTCCAGAGGAGCTGATTAGAATGACAAATTTCTCCCTTTGTTTGTGGCTGCTTGAGTACGTGACCCCAGGCAATGCAAGACCTTTCAGTCGTTTGCTATCGTGGCACGTCAGTTTTCGGAAATGTTATGAAAGTCATCCTCTTCGAAGGTAAACAAAATGCGAAGAATTGCCCCAGCTACATTCGCAGCTGCGTTTCCATACTGAGGGAAAGCGGTTATAAAAATACGGACCAGATCTGTCCATCTTCCGTTGTTCAAGGTCCCAATATTCGGGTAACCTTGTTCACGGTCGGTTTTTCAAATGAGACTTCCGAACGGTCACATATAGAGTGAGATTTCCACGTCATCTAATCACTTTGAAACGTATGATTCATGGTCAGTATTCAGCTACTGTGTTCTGCACACTGTTGCATACAGAAATTGGGAAGGTAGGGAAGCTAATTAAGAATGAAGACGTCATTGAAATTATTGCATCGTGCCATGTTCGGCTTTCGGGGTATGTTAAGGTTAATGGGATATTGATTAAGTATACGGAGGACAAATAAAGGCATTTGTAGAGTATGGAGTTACTTTAAATGATTAGCATCCGTATATATATTCGGTTAAGTTTATTTATACAATCTTATTTTTTATGGGGACGATGTGGAAGGATTTCTATTAATTTACATTGTTGAATTCAATAGAAAGGAGAAAATACGAAAACAAGAGCGAAGCGAAATCTGTAATAATTTGGTCAAGTTGCTTTCAGGAGAACATTTTGGAAGTGGAATTTTATCGAAAATACTGAAGAGCGCCTAGAGAGTTTAAAGAGATTTTAATCCACAAAAGGTAATGAATATTTTAAAAATATCTGTAGCTATATTTTATAAGAGTTGGAGGTTAAAGTTTGAAATTTTAGTTGTTTGAGATTTCAGTATTCCGCGATGTAAATCAAAGATAATATTTTTGGAAAGAAATTGAAAATAATGCCATAAATATTACCAAACAGGATTCAACAACAAATATTTACACTTTATCATTTTAAAACGTCGTAAAATGAATTCCGGATGCATTAAAATTACTTCGCTTATTCACTATCGTTTGAGAAAATATGTCACATAAACATCATAAACACCTATAATGCGCGTAATTATTCTTATTTCCAAGACAGTAAAATCGAATTCCTCAGTCTCTTGAAAATATGTGTGTCACTCGAGGCAATCCTTTGTCACAGATCGAATACATATTTATTTGCCGGTAAAAGTGATCTTTGATATTTGCTAGGATCTGTGGCGTGATTCGTGTCAATGCTTAGAAAATAATCGCAAAAACGGCTAAGAGCAAAAACAAGCACGCAAGTAAGTCAAGAATTTGCATCAGAAAGTGCTATCTATACGTTAAGCGGAAGTGACAGATGAAAGGGAAATGAGGTAGAAAATTCTAGCGTGATTTCATTGCCAATATAATAAACATTATTGCGTATGACTGATTTTCTGTCTAAAATTTATTGTATTTCGAAACGTGAGACCATCTTGGCCGTAATTTTAAAATCACCCGTATAATATTTTTGGGAATGATGCACCGTGCAATGGTTTCTCAACCAGGCGATGAGTAACTCGCATTGTAACCCCGTATTTTCCGGATTTTTCTGGCTTTTCAAAAGCATCGCTTTCTCTATGCCATGGAATCTGTTGGTCCTGGTGCACAATAGAAGTAACAGTATCGGGCGATGTGGGAAGGGTTGGTCGAAGGAAAAGAAAGTTCGGAATAATAGCTGAATTTCCCAGAAATGGTCGTAGGGAGTGTGCGCGTCATAAAAGGGTTTTCATTATCTACCTGCCCACGCATCGTACGTCATGTTTGCAAAAATAAGAAGGATGTAATTGTAGTTTTGACGAGGAATGCACTTAATGCTACTCTGCCTACTAGCAGAAAAAAAAAATTTTAAAATAAATGCATTTTTATTTACCGATATCTTGATGAAAGATTATATTTTTGTCATTTATAGAACCGGATCTCAATGAGGAATAGCCAATTTTTATTGAATATAATTCAATGCATTCAAAGAAACAATTTTAATTTCATTATTTCTCATCAAGGCAGACTAAGAATCCATCAGGATATAAAACATAATTTTCAACAAATTAGTTCTGATGTTGTATCCTCACATTTACGAAAGAGTTTCATTAAAGTATGGGCACGAAAGTAAATTAGAAATAAGTAGTCGGTCACTCACATTAAAGTCCTTTAAAAACAAGCAAGATAATATATATATTTTGATGATTATATTCTTAAATCATTATTCGGAGTTGACTACGTGAAATTCATTAATTGTGTTTATCTCTCTCATATTTATTCCTCAAATGTCTTATCCATTGTAATTTGAATTAAAGCTTGAATTAAAATCTTTAAATCATAATATATGCAGATTAACCGTAATATACATGTATCATATTATTTAAGGCTTATTTTCTTTTGAAGAATTCGAAGAATCTTAATTTTGCTATTGTATCTCAATTCGCAGCAGTAATTTACGAAAAAATATTCAATCCTCAGCATAAGAATTCTCATGTGGCTTGCGGTGGATTTCACAAATAAAATCTCACATTACATATAAATGGAGCGTTTTGAAACAAATTTTGAGCTGCATTTTTTCCTTTAAGCTGTAGTTAAATTATACTAAAATCAATGAAATGAAATGAAAACAAAACTTGTTTCTATTACGATACTTATAGGAAGAAAAACAGTTTGAATTTCAACTCAAGGATACATCTTGAAGTGCAAATTACTATACCGCGAATCTCGTGGTTATATCGAATCCAAAGATTTACTTCCGAAGCTACAAGTAAACAGAAATTTATTGACATGCTGCTCGCGTTTGCTTGGGATGTTGGCTGATGCAGCTAAAATGTACAAAAATAATACACAGGAAGTATCCTCGTCATTTAAATGCTGAAATGTACGGGGAATTTTGAAATGAGGAAGTGATGAGTCTTATAAAACCACGGCTTCTTTTGACGAAGGCCGTTCCGCTTCCAAGGTATCACGATTGAGTATTAAAGAAATTCAAATGAGCAACTAACCTCTCTTAACAATGTGTATATTTTATTATGGATGTAATCCGATATACAGAGAGAATAATTATGCTTAAATACTGCCGAAATGGAGAAAGAATCTCCGATAACTCTGAAATAGTTTCATACCAAATGAAGACGACAACCGGAAATTATTGCAGGAGATACGAGATGGATTGGTAATTATTTATATTCTTTATATTTATAAGTTATGACTAACGATAGAAAACAGGGCAGTTTGTGATCATTCGTGGGAAAATGGAAATATTAAAATTCCTGCTTGGTATTCACCCGGAAGGCAAACCACTTTAAAAAACCTCCCTGAGGCAGTAAGTCATAAAATATTATTATCGTAATTTGTATTTAAAAAAAACTCCCGAAGGCAATAGTTATGGGTTAGATGGAAGAAGAGACTTTTAGTCTCAATCTCGCCCAAATAAAGAGTATTATTATCATTAAAAGTACGTTATAAAATAGTATCATCACAAACTGTAAGTCATACAATATTGTTGCAACCCACTAATGCGATATCTGTACAAATTTGAGCCCAAGTTTTCTGGAATTTAAAACAGTAAACAAGTGAATCTGGATGAGTACTTACTCCACAGAACTTGAGAACGAAAACGGAGTCTCTTAAAAGCGGGATTTCTCATTATATTTTGTTTACGTTTCAAGAGTTTCGCCTGTGTTGCTATGCCGCGCATCCGTGAGATAATCCCTTCCATTGGACGTTCGCGTTCAATTATAATCTGCTAAATCGCTCCATTACTCCTCTTCGAGATTGTTTTATCTCCAATTTAATCCCGTGCTGAGACTCTCTCGACTTTCATGACGAGTCGATGTCACTGCGACTCCACGGGCGCGTCACCCATCGATCATATTTGAAGCATTCCGCAAACTGATCGCGTTCGTATTTCTGATTGACTTAATGATATCGAAAGAAAGCGTTTCCTGTCACACGCGTCGCCAAACAGTATTTTACACATAACGGTGCGGAGCATAATAAGTAGTTTTCTTGGGTAAAATGTCGCAATGAGGTGGACTGGAGCTGACAGTTGGGGCCAACTGGCACTGAGTCTCGGTGTCCCAGGGCGAGCAGTTGAAATGGGAGAACTTCTGGGTGTCGACGGAGCATAAAAGGCGAACGGCGTGTGTAGAAAGGGATGTTTATGGGATAGCTACTGGTATTCTGGTGACGGAAACACTCTAGACATACGATTATAACGTGAAGATGGCATCTATATGATTCAGATAAAACAAGAGATGATATTTCTCCGATACGATATAATTCCCCTTGCCACACGCCGAAAGGCAGCTTGCAGTGTTCTTACATAGACATAGACATATAAGAATCTGATTATTTCAACCGTTTAATAACAATAGTAATCATTATTTTAATTATTATAGCTTTAAGAGTTTTTACTCTTTCGGAAATTCATCCCTTAATTGTTAGCTCTTACTTTTTCCTCGATTGAAAGAAACTAATCCTACTCTTTTTCTAAGAAAAAATTTCATAGAAACCAAAATAAATATCGAAAATTGTTGTAGGCAACAAGAAATAATCATTGGTTCTCACACTGAAAAATAGCTTGCCCTTTTACTAGAGTTTGCTGTTGATATTATGGAGCTTTTGAAGAAGAAACTAACATTGTTTTCTATCTTCATAGAAATCATTTATATATATGTAGTCGTATGTGAACACGATTCAGAATCGTTATTTATTTTAACTGTCTTAATTATTAAATTTAAATTTAATTTCTTTTGACTCTTAACCTTGAAGAGTAGAAGAGTGTTCAAATATGTTTATACATGTCGGTTAGAAAAATGGAGCACAAGAGTTTTTTTCTCCTTAAACTGGATGATATAATCAAAAATCTCTCGTATATGGTCGGAGTTATTTCATTAGTAATTCAAATCGTTTTGAATCTGCACGTATATTCACGATTTTCAAGTGAGGAGTGAAGTGGAATTGAAAAACCTCGATGGAGAGTATATCCTACCCTCGGCACCCGTTGGTTTCGAGTACATGAATTACGCGATAATAAATATATAATAATAATAAAAAGAGAAGAATTGAGAGCAAGCCATTGCCACAATATACGCCTAAAGCAATTCGGCGAATTTAGGCGTTGCCTGGTTACAGTTATTTTTCTTCTCTTTCGATCGATGTTCTCTCGAATTATTGCTTTTCTCAATCATATTTTTTGAAATATTTTCGATGCATTGGGAATGGTCAGCCTTGATCCAACTTTATATAAGATAGGAGTATATAAGAGAGTGTGTAAGTCATAAATTGTAATCAAGGCGCGAGCCAATTGCCGCTTCTTTTCCAGTTACACCGGTATATCACGTGAACGATCTTTTCGTTACGACGCTCTGCAATTACGCGGATTCCTCCGATATTATGGAACACGGAGCGAATCATTGCCGTGACATAGACTCAGACTGGAATTCAACCTTTATCCGCCTCTTAATTAAACCATTCGCTAAGTCGCTTTCTCACTCTTAGGTCTCTTTTTTCACCCTCCTGTTTGTTCATACCTCTCATCATCATATTCCTCCATCTCATCTAACTTCTAAAACTTCTTCATCACGATTTATCCGTATCGATACAATTAAAGCTCTTACTTTCTCCTTGTATTAATCCCTCCGAATGGCCTATTTGAAAAATCAATTCTGTGGGAAATAATCCATGAGAAATAGGTCCCGGATTCGAATCCTGGTTAATGCATGTGAACTTTCGCATTCACCTACTTCATTCTCCCTTTCGTAAGCTCATACGAAACTTGAGTTTATCATTAATATAGATTTTCTCATAATGTAATGCAAATATACGTGGATTCCGTTTTCCCTCATGTCTAGGAGCGTAGTTGCATATGTTTGTGTGTGGATGGCTAGTCATGGGAGCCAAGGGTGACTGCTCCTAAGATTAATTAAGCTCCATATTCTTGCTTTTGTAGCCAATGTGTGTTATCGAATCTAAAACTACAAGAGAATTATAATTCAAATATGATACGCATCATTGGACGTACTGCTATCTTATCCTTATCAACTGTTTACTACGACGACCTTATTGTAGATTATGATAGCTGATATTCGATTGTTTTTCCGAAGTTTATCGGTCCTTTAGAAAGATATTTTTTTCTTCTAGGTCAGATTCATAAAAATTAAAGGAAAGCGACTGTTTCATAAGACAACGGGTTTTCAGTTGTTTGCATTTGGCTCGGATTACCTTTCTCAACTCTTGTTACAGGAAGTTTAACACGTGAAAATAATAAGGCGTGGGAAAATTTCATGCTTTATGTGATTCATATTTATCGTTACGTTTTGATCACGAAAATTAAGTTTCTGGAAAAATGTAGAAAAAACTTGAATTTACGTATACACGTAGCAAGCCACATTTTGCCTTGTAGCAAGAGTTGCATACACCGCTTATGTACGTTCGATTGGTCATCTGGGAAACATTAATTTTCCAAATAAGTAATCAAAACTATAGGATGAACTGTAATAGTGGACAGTTTGGAGGCTTAGAGAACTTAAAAGGAGCCAAAGAACTCTAGATTAAAAGGTATAGCTATTTGTAAACATTATACTTCTTGATCATCCTCCATTGCTGATTACTAAATGATTCGGATGCAGGGTATGTGCTCTCTTCCTTACATTTTCACTTGCTTTCACTTTTTCGCGTACTACCATCGTTATCTTCCACCTAGCCCTTTCACTCTCGCTATCTCTTATCCCATCCGTCCTCAGCGCATCTCGATCCATCCGGTTCGAGCAAGTGCTTTCACCTTTGAGAGCCATCCTTGGGCCACCCTGCACTTCCTCCTGCGGCCATCTCAAGGGAGAACTCCGAGGAAATTGATTATATATATTTTTTAAAGAATGTAACCTCGGCCATTTTCAACTGTAAACTTACAACTCGCTAATTAGGGTTCGAAGGTCGACGCTTTTATTGAATAACAACCGTCACCATGACCTACATCCGCGGCGTTTGCGATATTTATACACACAAACTCTTTCGTTCCCGCAATTTACCTGTTGGCACGCGATAAATGTGCGCCGGTGGACGGAAATAGTTTTCATAATGATATGATTTCCTTGGTTTAGGCCGGAAGCGGAGTCATTAATCGGGGTGGCCGCCAGTCGATGATGGAGTGACTCCTCCGAGAGCGGTGATGGATTGAGGAAGGAAAGAAATGAATATCGAGTCCCATTTCCCCTCGGAGGAGAGAACGGCGGTGATGGGTCTCTAAATAACGACCTGCCCCCGCAGCCCGATAATCTGTTTACATGAGGACGGATTGGAAATCAATGAAAGTGAGGAGATTCGGATGCTTTAAATCGAGTTCATACGAACTGAGCGGGGATTTCAGAAGCTCAAGGTAGAAATTAAAACGTTCATCCATGTATTAGAGGAATATTTAGTGGGCAAAAATAGAGTTTGGAAACGTAAATTTCATCGATGGCCTACTACTTGATGACATCCTGAAGGGAAAGTGAATCTTTTCGATGAATGCAATACCTTATTTTGTTCTATGAGCGCATTGTATTATAAATAGTAGTATATTAGAGGTATAAAAGATCTCCAATTGCTGTTGGCGCTCCGCGCCTCGTGGCACCGGTTTTCGGAAATATCAGAAGCCCGGATTACCAGAACCTGATACGTATGTCGATATCCATGCTTCCATCTTCATGGGTATTTGAAGTATACGAACGTACGAATACGGTTATTTTTGAAGCCTCTATTTCACTAACAGGTGTGTTGCAATCATTTTCTTGCAATAGTAGTATAATAAATAGAGCGTGACATTTTAAAGGATATGCCTATTTATCTTAATTTTCAATGCAAGTATTGAGCGCATTTTTAGTCGGCTAGTTTCTCTCGATTAAATGACATTTCCCTAATCACGCTAAGCATATTTTTATGGTTTATTTATAACAGGGGCTTAACGCCGAACGGCTTATTTCTCAATAAGTAGAAAAGTAGTCATTTATTTCTGAATACAATATTACAGAATTCGGTAGAAGGCGCTCTCAAAGGGCTTAAAACTTTTGGTGACTCGTGCGGATTTCGCGCAACGACCACAAATCTACTCTTGAATATTTATCCCTCAATGAATGTTTTGCCTATGCATACTGTAGTTGTATTCAATACAGCTTCACGTGAGAACATTCAGTATTCCTTAAACTTCATTTTTTTGAGTACCGAACGATCATCCCGGACCTCGAAAAAATCAAATTGTAGGTATTACCATTCTGGATAATCAAGTATTTCTCATCGAGGAAATACCAAGGTAACCCATTAGCGTTGATATTAGGCCTTAAATCATGCATTCTTGAGTTCGATCCGGCTGTAAATGAGAGTAATTGGCGGTCCCTATGAAAGAGGCAATTTTCTTCCTACATAACACGAATGCACGCGCCAATTCCGCTCTTTTTATCCTTACGCAACAACTGATTAAACGACAATCATACACCAACAACACGGATGCATTATTTATCCCGTCGCTACCAACAATTCATTTCCAAAGCGGTGAAAAAACTCAAAATATTGCTTCTTGAACTTGGAACGATGAAGACGATTGCAATGTTTTCATCCAGTTTTCAATGATTGTCATTGCATTCCATGCGCGACGTAATACCATCTTTGACGCACTTATGTATCTTTACCAATCAAAATAATTCGTAATTAGTATTGTTTTTAGACGGTTGTTGTTGTTGGGGCATTCAAACGGCACGTATCGCAACTTCAAAGAGCATTCCGGAGGCGATCCTTGCTCTCGTGTTTTGGAAAACAGGAATTATTAAATGACCGTAATTTAAGCTTTGGGGTCGTAACATCGGGAGTTTATTTCGTCTGCTTTAATTTCCTACAAAAATTTGGATCCCTTGTGGGTTGAAAATAGTTTCAGTTTTTCAAATTATTTAGGTGAATACCTTCCTTTTTTATCTCAACCCAAGTTCATTCTATTCCGTCTTTCTCCTTGTCAGTCACAACCTTTGCCTCTTTCCTCATCACATCCCACCATGTCAATCGCATGCTCTCGTCTTTAAATTTTCGTCGCAAACTGTACGAGTTGGCCGTGGCCTCCTTCCGGGAATGGCAGGGCCAAACGTCGCACTCAAGGAAGGTATATTCGAACGCTTCGGGAGACGAACCCGTGCCCTTCAGCGAGGGAAAACATCGTTGCGTTACTCCCGAGTATATTATTAAGAGATCGCAACAAAATCGCAAAGCTTTGCTGCTTGGTGGGCCTTAAAAGTAAGACGAGAAACTGGAGTTGTCGACAGGGGAAGGAAATAGGCAATGAGGCAGATGTAAAGATAAAGCTTCCAGGAAGCGTTATCTCGAGCGTGCGCTGGTGACAAGGAGACAGAAAGTGATGCATTGGTCATTCCGATCATGTAGTGCGATCGAGACCCTTTGAGATAAATAATCTAATACGAGTACGTGAGGTAGTAGGCGATATGTATCGACTTTGGGTCCTTCCAATAAATCAATGGGTGCTCATCTTTCATATCGGATAGCCTCCAAAATGGAGATCATGACCATTAGCGACCTCATCCTCATTAGCGTCGGCGTATGCGTTGAATTCCGATTAATCGGCAATTTGAGACATGATCTCCATGAATTCATTACGAGGCAAGACCTGCGATTTGCATTTCAATAGGATCTGTACGAAGACTCTTCGCAGAGATGTATATTGGTTATTACTCGATTTCTCTTTACCTTCTCCTTGTAAATGGTAACTGTAATACGGTGAGTAATTACTCGTTTGCATTGAAGCAAACGCGTTCTTGCAACAAAGTACTACACGAGTCATTAATGGGTAACTTTGTGAGAGATAAATTCTTACTAGTGAAGGTTGAGGATGTCTGGAAGTAAATACTGCGGTTCAATTAATCCCGTAGTCTTTAGATGATAATTAATGTTAGAAAAAGAGGATTTAATATATAAATAGATATTTGATAGAATGTCCTTCAAAGGCTTGCCTCAGTCACTAATGCGCAAATTGTTGAGTGAGCAGATTTGAAACGAATTTAATTACACTCCCAAAAGTGAGGCTTTACGTTAGAAAACGAGGTTGGTCATGACAGAAGATTTGAGATGGTTTCACTAAGTTTAATGTTCCCTCGACTAATGCATGAGAAAATTCATTATTGTTACCGGTAGTTCTAGGACTGTCTTTCGCAGAAACCATTTGATCCACGGCCCTGACTCAATGGATTTTCTGTTCGGATTATTGACCTTTACCGGATTGTGGAAACTTAAGAGCCTGCCATTATCATACGATATGGCCCTCAATCTGTGGATATCAGATATTTTTTTAGGAGCGCTGAAGATATTGTGCATTCTTCAAGGAAAGTGAAAATGGAAGTACCTGTATTCGTAAGTTATAGTTTCTTTGTATAGATTTAATCAATCAACTTTAAGTTAAATTCTAAATTATTAATAAATGTAGAATCTCAAGGAAAATTGTAAACGTTCGAAACCCTCTATAGAAATGCAAGTGAAATATATACCAAAACTTTCTAATAATGAAGTGTTTACGATGTTTTGATAAAATGAAATTTGTGCATATCTATCACTGTTTAAGCATCCTTTAGCGCTCATATTAAAACGCGTAACGTTTTGAAGGCTTTTTATATGAAAGGAAAACCGTGGCTCTCGAATGCATTTGAATTTAATTGAAGAATATGTATGGCCTACCATCGCAAAGGTTTTCTCAACCCATTCAAAAGATCTAATCCCACCCCGTCCCCTCTCCGTTGTGCTTCATTATAGTTACGATAATATAGAAATTAATTTATCCGAAGCAGTTTTCTTTCTTTTGGAGCTTATGGAATCGTTCTTTATTTAGTGCATCATCAGTGAGTTCATTTCAGGTCCTGCACTTCACTGAGATGGGAGTCAAGGAGAGGTCAATGAGGGGGCGTTTGAAGGAGAGAGAGGTGAGAAAGGTGACAGGAGAATGTATGGGAGATACGTAAAAAAGAAGGTGGGTGGTGTAAAAGAAAGAATCGGAGAGTAGGTCGAATGGAGAACAAATCTCTCGGAAATACCGCGGAAGCTAACACCTGGCATCTTCATGCTTTAGTATCGATAATACATCAAAGCCAATTAGCGACTTCGTTCGAAGTCACTCTGTTTTCGTTACATAATTGCCATCCCCTCCAGGAACTACCACAATTCTCTACCATTCACTTTTATGCAGGAAGAGAACAGCTGTATATCCCCTGGTGTCAAGCTCAGTGTGGGGAAACAATTAGCAGTTGGAATACACATATTTTCAATTTGAGATGCCTCTTCAGCAACCTTCGAGCGATTATTATTGGCCAACCATTAGTCCATCGTTCCAGCAAAGTCTCGAATCCTCCTTTGATGCCGACATAATCATTGATTATGGCCCACGATTCTGCAGCTTGAGATCTCTGCCGAAAGAGGCATAAAATCTTGCATTTAACCTCTGGGTATCCGTATATAATGCAATCAAGATAAGACCCATGAATCTGACCGTAGGCAATCATCGACCGTGAGTAAATCCACCTTCATAAATTGTATTCGATCTAGATTAGAGAGATTTATACATTTCTCAAATCCTTTCCTTAAGCGATCGGGAGTTGAATATCTCGATACGATAATTGTGATAATTACACCCTACCATACGCCAGTGGCGAATCGCGGGGTATGTACCTAAATCTAAATTAGTAATGAAAAAGAGAGTTATTGGAGGGAGTTGAATAGCGCTGTTGTTTGTTTACATTGAATAGATATCATACACGAGTAGTCCGAAAAGTTTTGGTTTTTGGAAGCGTTTTACACATTTTTGAAAGGTACTCCGGAATATTGCAGCTATTTTGAACGCGTAGTTATTGTTTGACAAATAAATAAAAATCTTTGTTCCTTCGGAAACTTGTCAGACTACCCATGTATTTATTTTTCAAAGTGCCCATAATTTTAATCCATCCAGGCAATACGTTAAAACTATATACTATAGGGAATCGATATGCTTGCATACTTCCTCAGTCATCGCTGATTTCCATCAAGGACGTACTCGTTTCTCTTAGACTGCATATTTCATTTTTAATCCACCAGATGAAAGTTGTGAAACTGCTGCAGACGTATACATCGAAATGAAATAGATGAAGATGTTTCCGATTATGCTGTGAACCTTCCTGGCTTTTCATCCAGTTACTTCCCTCGTTATTTCGTCCATCCTCTTTTCCACACTGCCCTTCCCTACGCTGTCTCTATCCCTCTGGCACTATTCGTGCCCAACGCATTCAGTGACCCACCGATTTACTGACCTTACATTTCTCGGTGAGAGGTTGTCCGCAACTATCCGGTTCGAGAAAGTCCGAGCTCGCTTGGAAGTGGAGCAACGGATCGGAGGGGAAGAATTAAACCTTGAAGGAGGCGCCGGAATCTGAGGGGCCGGTTTCAAATCCCGCTCTTCCCATCATCTGGATGGATTATGATGTCATGACATTAAATGCCGCTCGAGAGAGAGGGGAAATGGTATTTCACGCCGTCTACTGGAATCGCTCAAGGTGAAATTAGTTATGAATGCTTCGCGGCTTCGGAGGAATTTTTTGCTAAGTTAAAGTCATAGAAATATAGGCAAAGACGATCTTTCATCGACTTCATGCGCATTTCGCAAAATTTTGTGACGCTGTAGTAACTTTTATGTTCGTGCTAATGTTTGCGTAGTAATCTTAAGGCAAGTATTTGTTAACTGCAGGGAGAAATTATTTCAATTTAGGATGTCCTTTTCTCATGCATAACCAAATTGACACATGATAAAATACTTTATCAGATGATCGAGAATTTCAAATTGCGTATAGAATCGAAAGAAAATAGCGTCAAACGTGTTTTATAACTCTGAAGGTTGCTGCTGAATCGGTTGCAGAAGCAGTAATTAATTGCGCTGGATTAAACTTTAAATTTGCATAACCTGCACTTCATTAATCTGTTTTGGTATTGCCATATCCAAAGAAATTCCTTGAACTATAAAATATAAAACACTGCCAACTAATTTGAAGATTTTCGAAAACAATTATCACCGGTGTGTAGACTGGAAATAATTCCTGCATACATATATGCATCATAATTGTTATGCTTATTTATAATTAAATACGAAACCTGGAAAAGAATTTCATACTCCGACTCAGCTTTTTTGCAAAATATTTCATCGAATCTAAGAACTATTAAAACGAGGTAAAAAGCAATATTCTGGATAAAGAATTTTCTCATCCCTTGCAATCGCCATGTATGGTGATCTTATTCATTGATACCGGCTGTATTCGAAATATTTTCGATTTTCATGAATTTTTATAAAGTTACGCGACTCTATTAGCGGTGAGCGGTATTTCCTTGTTCTACATTCAATCTCAATCTGTTTCTAGCGTGGTCGAAAGAAAAGAACAAAAGATTTCATCTTGTTCTTGAAAACCTTACAAAGTTGTTCTGGAGGACTTTCTTTAGCACGATACAAGTAGCGAGTGGCAAGGTGACGTGGAGTAGCCTTTGGAAGTCAAGGAGAGGAACGTTATCTCCAATCTCAATTATTATGATTCGCTTCATAACTGAAGATATGAATAAATATGGGGATGATTAAGTTGCTCTACGTTTACTACACCATCGGAAATTTCCATTGCTTTCGATTTCATTTTCTGTTGTGATATTTAAGGTAGCGGTTTATCTAAATGGAGCAGCTAATTATTCTAGGAAGTAACCTAAGGATACTTTACGTCCTTCATACTTATGGCTGGTTAGAAATGGAATATCCTGTGCTTTTTCCTCTTAAACGTTACATAAAAGATATCCTGCTTAATTATGCAAGTGCATTCCGAAGTTTCTATATCTATGGTTCATCTTACTGTTTTATTGTATACTTTATCGAGTCAAATCGAATGAACTTATTTGTAATGCAGACGAAAAACAATTTTAATTTCGATAATTTTTGAATATTGCAAAGGTTATTCGGAAGATTGAGTCAAAAAATTAGCAGATTTTCATGATTATAACATTATATTATGCTCCGATTTCCTTTTCTCAGGAATTCATATATTGATCGTACAAGTCTGTAATGTTGATGAAAGTAAAACTTTTAATTCCGCTTATCCTATTTTTCTCCCTTTCGTGTAACAGTGAATATCATTTGATTGCACTTTGTCATATAGCTTTATTGCATTTCCAAACGCGAAGCTTACGTAACATCACTAGCTTCAACATTACTCGGGAATTCGATGCTCCGCATAAATTATTTCTAGTTGTTGGTGCTTAGCGCAATTGAAAGCTTCAGCAGCAATGGTAAATGTAATAGAAGGGCTTTTTAATTTCCAAATTTATTTTTAAGAAAATAAAGATTTTAAGATTTCTGAAAGGTGCAGGGATTTGATATTTTGATATATTATATTATATTTGATATTCTGGAATAAACTGATTTCGAAACAATGGTGGCCAGAAAGGTGGTGTGGGGAACGAGAGGTTACACCAACACGAATCTTTTTTGTGTTAACCTTTCTAGGTTTTATTTTCGTGGATGAAAGTTTGAAGAACCCTTCCCCAAGCATGAGTTAGGAAGTTAGCTTCTCGAACGAAAAAGAGAGAGAACTTATCCCAGAAAGTAAGGGAAAAACTTATGGATATGAAAGACGTCAATTGGGCCATCATACTACGGATCGGATTTCAGTTCAGAGAGCACAAAGGAAGAAATTAGAGGAAACGAAAGTATTGACGTGATGCTCAATGAGCGGTGCGTGGGCTACCCGGGAGCTAATTGGGAACTGGAGAAGGGAAAACAGAAGGGGAAGAAAAAAGGTCGGAAAATATTGGAAAGGTGAATAGAGTGAACGGGGAATTCCCATTTCGGAGAGTGGGGGCGAGCGCCTCCATTTTAGTTTACGTATTTACTCTGAAAGCAGACGATGGCGAACGGTGGTTGGTTTTCGTCATACGTGAAAGCACTACACTTAAGTCAATAGATTCACGGAATATAACGCGATTTAAAGGGTCACGAAGTCAAAATTTGACGTAGGTATATTGCGCGAAGATTTTAACTGCGGCTATAGCTTATATGGACCAGATAATGACTCGTATAATTTACCATAATCAAATACCGTGTGGAATCACGTATAAGACGCACTAGTGTATAATAAGTAGTAAATATTTGCATTCAGTATTCCAAATTTACGATACCAGTGGATGGATATAATGCCATGGGAAATCTAAATTCTCCTATAAGACGCCTCCCGCTTGTTAGCCTGATTTTATTTAAGAGAAATGAGTCTTGTATTTGGGTTTATAAGATAATTTAAAATATAAAGTATGGGCTCTAATTCGTTACTCAAAAATTTCTAAAAATGAGGAAATGAGTTCAATCAAATCACATTGACGACATTTACTCCAAATTCGGAAGAGAGTCGGTATTCGCAACTGCTGAGCATACAGGACTTTGTTGACATCTGTGAAACTTTTGAAAAATGTGAAAGCACTCCTTTTATTTGTAAACGTTTATGCTAAGTGGACGGCAACGGGCTCGTTAAAATATTGACTAAGGTAATCTATCTTAAGAAGGTATAGATTAAGTCATGAGGAAAATGTAACGAAGACCTATGAGAATAGAAAATCACTGAAGGCATCAAGGGAAATAATGAATTCCTCTAGAACACTCTTAACTAAACACAAATTTGGATGGAAACAAAAAGAAATTTGTAAATGAGGAGGAGAGGGGACGCCACGGATTAGCGATGATGGCTAGGATCACGAAAAACAACAGGCCGCAGGAAAAGCTTGAGGGATTTCATTGAATGGAAGAAAGAGGTGGAAATAAAAGCAAATACTATATTATTATCTAAGCCATGTATTTTCACGCCTTAAACTTTATCTGAGATCTTCATTTAATATTTATAAATTGCTACGAGTCGATGATGATAGTAGGCTTATCTTCCGGGATTCATGAGCACTAAATCGATGTTAATAACTTGTAATACCGGAAAACGGCGTGTCGATACTGTAAATAAAGAAAGAAAAAGGAAATGGAGGAGGTTATAAAAGCTTCCGCTTGGTGGTGTTTCTGCTGAGGGGAAGCAATCCCATCGCTTGCCTGTTACGTCACGGAATGGAGATTCCGCTTCCAGTGGAATTCAAATAAATCGAAGTCTAAATAGATGTTTGAAATTCATCAATTTAGAGGGAAATATGCTTTACCTTGCAGAACGGGAAATGGAACTCGTGCGATGTTTCTATCGTGGTCCATAAAATAGAGGAATTGTCAATAGCAAATTACGCATTACTCATAGCAAAGAAAATAGTAGTAAATGCGTGAGATTAACATTACTTCCTCATCATAACTGTCTCTTTTGTTAGCGTCATATATATTATTTTATTTCCCCTGCGGGAAACTGCACCCTCCCACGTCATCTGCATTTCACAACAGTCCACTGACCAGCTCGGAGGGATTTTCCTTCTCCCATGATTCTGATTGAAATATGCTGAGAAATTACGAAAGGAATATGGACTCGTGGGTTGAAGCACTTGCGTCTGATATACAGCCGGTGGGAATTTTATTACTCATGATGTAATTTCAAAATGTGATCGATTATTGATGAATTTACTCGGATATCGAAAAGCAGTTTCCAGTCAACTCATTATTGAATAGAAAATGTGTATATATTAAATTAACTTCGTCGCTTCCTAGTTCGTTTCTAAGTATTAGAAAAATTTATCGTAAAGCGATAAATTTATGACGTGAGTGTCAAAGTACGGTTTAACGTAGGTAGAATTCAGGGACGATTTGTTTACCGCGCAAAGACGCGTATGGCATAGATTTTGTTTTTACTCTCATTAAAGAACGAAGCAGAGGAACTAGATATTACCAAGAAAGGTAGAATTTCGGTCCAGTTTCTCTCTAGTTCATGGAATGAATCCAAGGAAATTTATGTTGCATTCTTGTTCCTGTTGCTGTAGCAATCACTTGCAGAAAAAACGCAAAAATATAATTTCTACCCAAGTGGCTTTAATGGCCTCCAAATGCAATCTATTTAAAGTCGAACCTCGTTTTGATGAGATGTAAGACTCTAGAACCACCGGATTATCTAACATTAGAGCAAGGGAGACATTAATATTCGCTATGACGGATCAATTCTTCGGATACTTTGAAGTTCTCCGTGCAATTTAAGATGCATCATGTTTGTTTACATATAGTGAATGCAAGAAATCAAACTGAATTTACTTACTTCTGGTAATTATTGACCCAAAGCTTAACTTAGTAGTACTATTTCGATACAAGGGTCAAATGTCAAGAGAAATGTGCCTAAGAAAACATTGAATTCATAGATGAAATGGTAGGTGATACGGAAACTATAAATATAGATGTTTATTTGGAATCACTTGATGAAGAATGAAAGGGAAAACCTTGATTATTTTGCTTTTAGTTTACTTTAAATCATCTTTGGTATGAGGAACTCTAAAGTTAAATGCGTGCAACTGCTTTCCGCCGATTTTGTTTTCGTTACATTCCAAGTACACAGAAATATTTCTCTTCAGGGATACATTTTTTCCTCTCATTTATAGAAACAGGTAACGATTGACAAATAATGATACAATTTTTGGCATCCGAAGCGGAAGAAATGCGAGCGGTTCTGTAATACGGAAAGGAATCCGCGTTCCACGATCAATTAAATCATCGGAAAGCGACAAAATTACATACGTAAGTATTTGCTTGGTAGTGTTGCCGTTCCTCTGCTGATTAAAACTTCAAACGCGAAGGAACTATGAGACGAAAATTCGATGGTTAAGGACGTGTTAATATGTCTGTGAAGTCCGCTGTTTATTTCCGTGATTTTTATTGCCTTTTTTTAGAATTGATCCGTCAGTGGAACGTTCGGTGTCCTTAGCATTAATGCTATTTATTATTCTGGTCTGGAAAAGTCTCAGTTAAGTAAATTTCATAGCCATGAGTGATTAATTAAAAGTGGATTTCCCTCCATGTCTATTAAAGGTTACCACTAATTTATATATAGATCGAAATTATTGTTATATTCGATAGTCTCTGCTAAAGGAAATTCTAGAATTGCTAGAAGTTGATTCCTGTATCACAAATACAAATAAATGTTTACTTCGAGAGAGGATTATTTTCTTTTGTACCTTAAATAATAAACTATTACCATTAAGCCTTGAACCCTTTGTTTTGGATGCCTTTTTAAATGGTTAAATTGAATATCCATCGGCAAATAAATAAAAAAATATGTAGGGGGTTGTTTCTTCAAATGTTTTCCTCTGGCAGAGAATGCATATCTTAGTCATTTTTAATGTCTCTGGGTGATTGAATGGAAAACAGGTTTGAGATTGCTTTTGATCTACTTTAAATTTTTTGTCAGTTTTTACAATTCTGCAAAACGCACTCAACTGTACAGTTTCGAATCACAAAGGAGAGCAACTTTCACTTTTCAGTGCGCACAACAGTTCTCAGAAAATGCCTCTGCCAATCACTCAAACATGTCAGCGGTGAAATTCGAACGAATTTCATTCCGTCGTCAACTGTCGAAATTTAAATTTGTCGTTTGTCAAGTCAGAATAAAGTAGGTTATAAACCTAAAATCGTTCCCTACTATTGAAATTTGTGGAGAATCAATGAATAGACGGAAAGGGAACAAATGCGCTTTCCTAGTACATGCGAATGCAAGTATAATTTCGTCCATGAAGTAAAACAATTTCTGAATGAGTTCTGTCTGATAAACTGATAATTATTTCCGCATTAATAGGATAAGAATTTTTCAATAAGAATCGGTAGGATAGTAGGTGGCGGTATGAGAAATCAAATATAAATTCAAAACGCAAATCGTGGGTTAAAAAAAAAATTGTGATCAATCAAGGCTGCTCGTAATTTTCTCCTGTCACAATCAAATCACTCCCCTTTTATTAGTTCCGAATGACATGTTCCGAGAAGTAACTCCACTCCCTCCTCAAGTTCCTGCTCTGGAAGGAATCTTGTTTATCTTGAACCTTGTATATGTAAATATATGTAAAAATTATGTTAAACGTAGGTAAAACGATAAATCAAAGCACCTCTTGGCATAGGAGACCAGTTTGTAGTTTCAGATGTGTCGGAAATTTTTGTTGGTTCATGTTCCATCAGCGCCTTAAGTAAATAATAACGATCGATTTTACAATTGCTAATAATGTCACCTAAAGTTTATGGAGTGATAGAGATTCCAAACAAGTTATTAGCAAGGACGTATTCACCATCATATGCACTAGGCACTAGCTGAGGGCCCCACTTTTAAGGGCCCGCTTAAAAGACCTTTTGTCTTTTTTTAATGTGAACTATTTCTTGGAGGGGCCTCGAATTAACCTATGGCCTATGAAAGCTATAATTCATCCCTGACGATTACAGTACCATTGCTAATTTTTATCGAGAAAATTTTTAAAGGAAAGACTCTCCAGAAATTTACTTCATGAAAAATGTAGTATCTGCTTATATTATTTTAGAAAAATTCTCAGAGAAAATTCTGACTTTTTTAAAATACACAACCAATCGTACAATTTAATTCTTACACAAGAGTAACTTATCTTGAAATAACACAAAAATCTGTAAACAATCGAAGTCTAAAAAGAAAACAATAGTTTTCTTGCTATGGATAAATATTTACCAACTGAGTTCAAGAACCCTTGCGAATAAAAAACATCCAAATTTGAACGACCGTGGAATCACCCACGTTACCTTTACCAACTCAAAATATTTCAAATCCGAAGGCACTTAAACTGGCCTTCGCAAAGCCCACCCCCCGGTGTCAAAAGAAACGAGTGCTCTTCGCGAAGAACTCAACGCCCTTGCACAGAAGCGCAACGCCGTCTGCAAGGACCGGTGGAATGGTAAACATCGGAGTCAGCACCACGTGGGACACACGCGCTCATCCACTAAAAAGGACTCGGGAATAAGGGCAGAAACTTTGCTGTAGCCTCGACCAAGACAGCGATATCGTCTCGATGGAAATAATAATCCAATCTTAGAATCAACGAAGAGAAGTTGGGAGTCAAAAATACACGTGGGAGTTATCAGAATAAGTTAGTAATACACCTTACCAATAGGTCCTCAATCCCGAAATGTACAAAAGATACGAATGGATTAGAATATGAATTTCGAGTGTTAAAGGCGATTGTTTACAAGGCTACTGCTTATTTGAATGAAATCAATCGGAGCTCATTAACCGCTGAATTCAACCATTAATTTCTCACCGCAGAGTTTTGACTAAGCGATAATCCATTAATTACTATAGTGCTTCAATGAATTGATTAATTGAGTGTGTTAATGCAATTCATTCTAAACAACAACTTGAGCTGATTATTCATCAGTGGTAAGAGGTGTAGATAGGCTTTGCACTACCCGGGGAAGTCCCTGAATTTGTTGACACTCAGTAAACTGAAATTTTTGCACACAGTACACTAAAGTACGCAATGGTACTCCAAAAGTTCCACCCCACTAAGAAAATCATCTGTGGAACCGCCCCCCCTTCTATGTCACCTTTAGTTTTCTAGCGGCTTTCTAGTTGTAAACAATCTAATTCTAATCTTCCAATATTGTTTATCAACAAGATTGACAGCCACAATCTGGGGATGTTGATGCTGGAAATGGATATCGATAAACTGATTACGGGATTGCAATACATTGACATACAGTATTGACAACCACAATCTGAAGATGCTGATGCTGGGAATGGATATCGATAGAAAAGGGACAACTGATTACAGGATTTCAGTACATTGATATACAATACTGACAACCACAATCTGGGGATGCTGGGAATAAATGGCGATGGTTTAGGGACAACTGTTAAGGGGATTGCAGCAGGGATTCGTACCAAGGAGGAACTCGGATAGGGCTGAGGGAAGTTTCTCTACTGTTCTCACTTACCGTCAGGCGCCTACTAGTCTGCCTCCGAAGGTGGTAACGAAGGTGCTCCCGGAGGGTGCTGGAGTGATCCCGATCCCTCTTGTCCGTCTGCGTCTCTCTCCTGTTTTCTGGATGAGCGATCGCGGGAATCGAGGGATGACTTTGGTATCGGCTGCCACTCCACTCACTCTCTCAAACGCCTCCGCACGGCGATACACAGTCTCAGCGGGCAGTCGACCAACAGACGGCCTTTATAAGGCCTCTGCCCTCCTTCCTCCCTCCCGCCCTCCGCCTCCAACACGCCCCTTCGCCACCCCACCGCCTCTCTCTTTCCCCGTCTCCATCTTCCTCCACGCGGGCCCCTCCTCCGGCCCTGCGGACTTCCTCGTGGCCCCAACAAAGCGATCATTGGCTGCTGTATCCGAAGATGGGAAAACCGAAGAGTTCGTGACTTTGAGGGAACCGAACCCAAGACCCACATGCTCTTGACACCGCTGCGGGTATTTACTGCCGCCCGAGTGTGGCGGTCGAGGACGCAGAGATTCTAGGATCATAGCGGTCGTCACGGACGCAGATTAAATAGCGCGTTAGCGGAAATATTGCCGAGATAATCAATCTGTGTGTGAAGGTAAAGGAAAAATGCACATATTTATTTAAAAGAATAGTTTTGATATTACTCCCCAATTTTCATTATTTGGTCCTCTCTCACTCAGAAGGTTAATATTAAATTATCATCGATGGAGATTATCTATTTAAAGAGTGAAATAGTTTTCATTGGCATCATTTGTGAACCATTTGTATTCTTACATCAGTTTCGAGTAATTCAGTATAGTTTCGAAGAAAAGAAATGCTTTGAAAAGACATGATGCAATTCCCCGCGGCGAAGAGTATTTCTACGATTGGGGTTAGAGATTCCGTTTCAGGAATATACAACTTACCAATATTTTCAGTGACTAATCTTTTAACGGGGTAATATCTTCATTTAACTCTTGGGGAATACATAAAATCCATAATTTTTAAGTCGCAACGGAGAAATAAAAGGAATACAGCGAATGGTGTTGTTAAATAAATTTATTTTCAAAGAAAAAAGAATTAATAATAACAGTTACGATGATTACATTAATAAAAATACAAAATTAATAATGATATATATGATTAATAATATATAGCTTTGATTTTTATTCAATATTTAATGTTTTATTTATGTATCATAAAATGTTTATATACCTATATTTAAGTATAAAGATATTACAATTTGCAAAGGAGAAAGAAAAGTAAATAAACTATTCCAAATATTACAACTTGTAGTAGTTAAGATTGAATTTTAAGATTGCTAGGAATTGGCTTACAAACACAAATTTAACAGGTACAAGTGTACAGTGAATGCAATAAAGAAATTAAGAGTTATTAATAAGTATGATGATAATAATGTTTTAAGTAATTGTTGAATTAATAACTAAACGATGCCATTCAAATTTGAGCAACAAGCCTACTGATTAGTTGGGAATATATTGATTGATTCCAGAATTATCCGGATTCGGTCGTTTCTTAGTAGCTGCCTAAGATTTCCTTGTCGTTTAAAGGTATTAATCTTGTGAGGAAAAGATGCTACCTTCCTTCGAGAAAATTTTTTCCCTAAGGTGGAATATTGATGAGATTGCAGCATGTTATTTATCCGTTTCTAAACAACGATCATTTTAGATTTCCCCCATTAGAAGTTATTCTTCAGAATAATTTTTAGCTAAGTAGCAAAAATACAAATATGTAAATATACATATTTATGTATTCGTAACATCTCAATAAGCACCATTTCAACATAATAGATCTCAGTTTACTATGTACTTACTCTCCACAGGCTTCTCCAATATTACTTCCACGTTTGCGCACGAGGTAGAACCGTGCGCAACTCAAAGATTCTCATCAAAACAAACCTCTATCTCTTGGAGTATTTCTTAAGCGTCACTGGGTAGTAGTAAAGAAGCCCTAAGTAGCTAGATTGGGAGCGACTTCGCGTTAAAAGAAAACGTGAACTCAACCTGGGTCGAGAGAATCAACGCTCCTTCCGAAGCCTTATTCCTTTTCTCGTTCGATTCGGAGAAGCGTGCAATTGACGTACGTCGATTTTCTCGCGCGCTGAAGTCTCCACGGGTGTATCTGACGAAGGGTTCGATCTGAGGAAAAAAAGCTCCTCCCACGGTGGAGTGCGTCTGTTTGCCTTTTGCAGAATGTCTCACAGTGAGCGAAAAGCCTTTCCCTCGCCGCCACTCGAGTGAATGTCACCATTCCTAGCTATTGTTAGCGCTTTTTCAACTGCCTCTCTCTTACCGCATAGGTGAGAAAATGCTAAGCGTTCTCGAGGCCCGAAAAAAGTTATTTTTGCGACATGCGAGAAAGCGTTGCAGAATGGGGTGAAATATCGATTTTCCCAGTACTTGATTTGGATGACCTAATGACCCTAACGAAAAAATTACCTATGGTAAACAAACGTTGACCAATTCCATCCATGAATAGCAATAGGGTGTAAAAGTAATATTTAGCGGCGAAAGGGAATTATTTTTATAAGTATTGTTCAGAAATTTGGAAATCCACAAAAGACAAAATCCAACATTGTGAACAACGAATGGAAAGCGAGTGAAGATATTGAATTAATTTTATAATGCGAAAGCATCGAGGTAATTATTAAAAAAAAACATTCAATAGACTATCACTTGAAATTAAAAGGTTAACGTGAGGTAACGTAGTTGGCGTGATGCTAAATTTAGACACTAGATTTCTTGAGACAAAATCAGTTTCCTTAAATACAAAAATAAATCAAATTCGGTCAAATTTATGAACAATATGCCCCACATTTGATGAAGTCGTGATTCCATACATCGTCTTCTGAGGGAATTTACTTATCAATATTTTCCTGTTATTTTCCTTACCTTTCTTCTTAATATGAAGCTGTAAACGCAAAACCCCATCACGTGGAATACTTTCATATTTCATTCAACATATTCTTGTACGAGGCACATGTAACGGCTGGGATTTTTTGTCTTACGAAATGCCGTATTTTCCTTACTAAATTATAATATACGCCATAAGGAAAATAACTGGAATTTATTACTTAATTAAATATGTTATATATAGTTCATAAATCATCGAATTATCATTTTGATACCCAAAATTAATAACGCTGAGGAATGGACTTTGTATGAATCTTATGTTGTCAAAATTGATACGAATAATTCATAATTAAAACTAAGGCAAATTATTTTCTCAGAAAATAATTGCATTTGTTGTTCGACACTTGGCACAAGTCTTTTTATATATGAGGTACATATAAATGTTTTCTTACGCGGTAACTAAGAGGCAACCTTTATGGATGCATATTAATTTTTTGTGAATAAAATTGAAGAAGAATATCAAAATATGTTACTGAAGTATATTATAAACCCAATTAAAATTATTACGGTATTGGAGGTTGTTCAGCGAAACGTTGAATTGCCACTGAAAAAACTCACTTGCCTTAAGTCCTCCATAAATACATTTACGATCACTGTTCAATCATCAAGAGAAAATTTTCAGCGAAAATATCACTTCCCTGCAAAAGCACGAATGTAAAAAAGATATCGTTTTCTTATGAACTAACTTTTTACTGAGATTACAAGGCTTGCACTAAATCTAAGCAAAACAAAGCCTCTAACTGGATTTACATCACTTCCGGGACAAGCTATTTTCTATCGAATGACGGATTTTACTTCCGGTTAAATGTTGGAGTGTCTTTACGCAAATGTCATTACACAAGAAATTTGAAAAGGGTTTCGGTAAAGCGATACCATTTTCATCTTTCAGTCAGAGTCACGAAGAGTCACTTTCGTCGTGAACAGTTTATTAACTGAGTCTTGGAGAGTAGCAATTCTCTATTGATGCGTTAATTTAATAAGAGAAAAAGCAGTTACAATGGCATGAAAATTGAAGTTACCTAAATATTATACATCTTTACCGAGGAGTGAAAGAAATGGTATTAAACTGGAGATATTTGGGCATATGAACCTACCGAAAGGTGTAGGTTCACTTATGTATGTAATACACATATCAGGTAGATAATGAGAGGTGCGCAGTTCATCCAAAAACCATATCACCTACCAAGGTCATCCGGCCATTCAACGCAATAAATTTTATATTCAAAATATACGTTAAAGAAATAAGTTTCCTTTTCACCAATGCCTTCAGATCTCGTGGAACTCCGGAACCTGTTGACGGAAGGGATGCTGAGGAAAAAAACAGCAGCGTTCCGTCGGTATCATTATTCCCCGCATATGTCCCCATGAGTGGACCAAGTCCTTGTAATTTCGCGGCAAAACTTGTCCTTGGACCACGCGGAAAGGCAGTGGCTGTTCTTTACTTGAATGCGTTCTTTCTTTTTGAGAGTGAAAAACTAGTTCTGGCAAGACATAGCTCCCCTTTTTCATCTGAAATTAAACTTCATGCGACACAAACGTATAGGGCAAACTGTTACGGAATTTCATAAATATTCCAGCAGGGCGCTGGAAAAGTTAAGAAACGTCTAAAGCGCTGCAGCCTTGAGGGGCAGTAAAGGAATGGAGACGGACAAAAATATATTTCACTTGTTAATGAGGTACAGAGGGTATAAATTGAGAGGATTCCATATAAGTCAGTGTTCGCAATTGACTGGATGGTCACGTAGATGCTGCGGGATAATAAAGTCATTTTAAAAGTAGTGTAAAACTGATTCCAATGCAATTACTCAAAGAAAAATAATATTATAATAGCTTTTAGATATTTAAATCTGTTCTCAAAGTAACATTGTTTCTAATTCCAAATAGAGAAATATATGAAATTAAGCGATGTTTTTCTAAAAATTTATACAATAATAACTGCAGATAGTAAGTTATACATATAATATAGAAGTAAGTGAGAGAAAACTGTGTTCGTTGTACCCATTCAGAACTTTTTAACATGAATTAAAAGCCTCAAAGTCACGCGATGAAATATTAAATTTACTATTACTTTGTTTACTATATTTGAACGAGTCTCAAGGCTGGCCAAACACCGAAGTGAACCCGGATTTAAATTTCCATTATCTGGTATACCCATGTGATAAGTAAGGATTAATAAATTAATGATGATATTTGTCTCAAAAACATTTCTTACAGATATGCTGTTTACCTTCTGCATATTAACGAAGCTTCTTCTGGAAATGGGTCCCTCCCATCATCATCATCATCAAGTAATTGGGCTCATTAGATAAAAAAATCAATCCAAGATCATGTTAACAACGAAACCTAAGAAATGTTGATGTTCGAATCACATTGAATTGGCAGAATGAGATACAGCTATTATTAAAACTAATAAAGATAACTCAAACTGTCCACTTTCATCGTTTAAATAAATTATATTAGTTAACGGACTTATTTTGCTGAATTGGTTCATTTCAAAATATGAAAATATATGCCTTTAAACCTGTTGCTTTCTTTTAAGAATATGGAATGAAGGTCCCTAAAGGATAAACGGAATTAATTTTCGGAAAATTACCAATCCATTTAGCCGAATACTTGGTGTGTAATCGAAAGACCCAGCATTTACAAGGGTGTCAGTCATTACAGCAAGTTTTATTTTTCATTAAACTATTAGATCCTTCATTCTCCTTTGGGCGAATTATAGCAAACAATGATATGCAGTTCACGATCGACTTTGCTCTTTAAGTCAGTGCAAAGGAATATGTTTGTTTAGACGCCGCTGGTACACACATGTACATGAGAGTTTACTTTTAGCTATTTGTTACAACGTCACACTAAGTTCAAAATCTAACTCTTTCACTTAGCTTAGTGAGTTATCGTTGCATGAGTGAGTGTCCTGCCCCGTTCTATATTTGCCTACACGATAAGGATACAGATTTGAAGACTAAACCCTTCAGAGGCAGAAAGCAGAAGGTTTTACTGCTAGAAAGCTTGATGCGATATTACCAGGAGCTAATATTCAATTGAATTTACTTCTAACATTGGTGAATTATTAGAACATTGACTCTAACGCTTTTTCTAACTATACGAATTTAACCAACATTTAACATGGAATTAAACATAAGTTGATGTTAGACACGCTACAAAAGTTTGACGTGGTTATTGGCAGCCTTGATGCCAACGGTTCTATGTATATTGCACTATTTACCTTAGAATAAAAACAGTGGTGGCTTTTCGGAATTAAAAAGGTTGAATGTATTCTTTAGAAGCAGTAGATATTACTATTGAGACTAATTCCATTTCGGAACTATCTCCTGAATTAGATACATTTAAATATTTCCACTCGAAAGTAAGGTGCCACTTTCAGCCAATGGCTTGGCTGAATCTTATCAGTTCCTACATAGAAATCATATTTGCTGACGCCCATGAAGTTTAGGGTCCCTATGACATAAGAGGTTTCCCGGGCGTGTGTTCCATCCCCAATCAAAGATTTTCTTATACAATATTTTACTTATCTAATAACGCATTTTAATAATATGATTTCGCCCTCTTATAATTACCAATAAGGCCCCACGAGTGATTACTGTATCTAAGTTACCTTCAATAAACAGACTTAAACATTAGAGCTAACAAAATGATTTGCAAATGGATGCAATCCTCCTTATAGTCTCCGAATTCTGTTTCAAAAAATATTTCTGAGTTTGGTCTCGAAACTGACATCCTGAATTCCTGCGAGTTTTTCCTTTCATTACTCTCGCTCTGTAGAACCGGAGTTTAAAAAAAAATATTTCGAATATTTTTCAGAAAAATATGGAGAAGTTAATGTGAGATATCTAAGCAACGAGACTTCGGAAACATTCAGTGAAAATATCTTAGCAGCAATAGCTCTCCAAAAATCGAATTTACGCGCGTGACTTTCACCTACTTCGTGTTATTACATCATACACATTTGTTTACCAAGTTGAGTGGTAATGGTCGCCTGGGGACATTTTGAAATTGTTAATGCTCTTTTTTTCATGGCAGTGCGTTTTAAGATCGTTCGTTAATGGGAGTAAAAGAAACAACTTAATTATAAATCCAAACTGTCAAACTTCCCTAACTTGAGACAACAGCCCCATTATCCTTATCAATCAATAGTCATGGAAAACTCTATAACTTCGTCAACAAATGATTGAATATGTTCTGATCGTTCTCATTGAACTTAATTATGTTACTTCACTTCACAACAGCATTAAATTTACTGCAATAACCCCTAGGCGAATGTTGAATATATTACAGTGAAAATTGTTGTCTCAAATAACGAATGAAAAATGAGGAAAGTTTGAAAGAAAGGAATTGTTTGGCTCGATTGGGATTAATCAAAAACTTCAAGTTAAATTTACCGTACACTGCATCCTTGAATTGAATAGTCAAAATTTACGGGGCATTATAAAAGTAATTAAATATTTTGAATTAAATTTTAAAACGTATCATAGATGACGTAAATTCATTTGAAGATGGTCTGGAATTTAACAGTATTTTTTGTGTATAAGATTATACCCTCAATGTCATCATAAATGTACGTACTCTTCACGTATTACATATCTCAACCATGTCGTTTTTAAAGGCGATGAATAGATTATTATGTACAGATTCATCACATTCCTTGGGTATTTACCCGATTCGAATTTGCGTATCGTTTCAGAAAGTATTTAAAGCGCCTTCATATTTTTCCATGAACGGATGCATGCGTTAAGGCTTCAACGGTTATTAATATAAGTGCTTCCAAGCGTCAGCATCACATGAAACAGGCGTTGACGATGAAAACAATTTTCTATGATGCGATAAAAATAAAAGGGGTTGTCGTGGTGCACTTATCCGCAATGTCGGGCAAACGGGGAATCTCGAGAGCCTCGGAAAATCACTCAAAGGAAAGAAAATCACTTTCGTGACGCAGACGGAACAGGAAAGTTGGTAAACGTCATTTATGGAGTTGATGACGTCAAACGGGAAAAAGCAGTGGGGTCGTGGGAGACGGTGCACTCAAGTCAGCGAGTAGGTAGTGCTATATTTCGCCTTTCCGTTTCGTTTTTATTTTGAATGTGCTGTGGAGGATTAAGTTTACTTTTCGGGTCGAAGAACCACTAAATTTTGTTTGTGTAGAATTAAGTGAATGCCCGTAAGTATCCATAACTTTACAAATTATTCCGCAATATCTTTTGGAAGGTCCGCTTATGCACCGTTTTCTGACGCTTATTCTTATACCTTCAGGTTGAATAGATAATAAAATAGTATTAATTAGTATCAAAATAAATAAAATTGTAATCACATGAGGATCATGTCTATTTTAGCTTTTACATTCAAAATTACGTGACTGATTCTATTCAGTGCCGACGTATTTGGAAATAAATCTACCGGTCTTCCGGAGTAGTTGACATATTTAATTAATAAGAGATCATTCTTATATTTAATTCATTTAAGAAATCTTATTGAAGGATGTAGACAAATGTCTAATGGATAAAAAACAAATATTTTTTATAAGAATATTGCGGAATCGAATGGGTGAGTAAGCACTGTAAACATACTAATTTATCTACTTATTTAATGCAATACTGGTGACTTTCATAATGCAAACAACCTGTACTCATCTGTTTCGAATCAATATTGTCACAGCTATTACCCCCTAGGAAACTATTAACTACTTTTATTATCGCTCCAATGAAAAAGGTTTATCTAAAATTAATTTCTATCAATTCAACAAACCTTAACCAACCAATCAGACTAACCATAAAAAGAGCTAGCAATTTTCCCGCCATTTCTCGTGCTGCAACATGTGCATTTCTCGAATAATGTAATTACTTTCCGGTTTGGAGACATCTCGGAACATCTCTCGATCACAGAGGAACCTGTTTCAAGATCTAGGCCATCAGCGTATGTCACTGGAGAGGAGAACGGATGTGGAGAGGGAAGCATCCAAAGCGGTTAGACGGTGTGGTCGAGGATAGAATCAAAACAAATCAGGTTCGACACACAGCAAGGCAATAAAGCCTAATCTTATTGATTAAATTCGGATTGTTAAGTTCAATGTACCCTAAAGCATTTTTCGGAGGGTAAAATATGTTATGTGACAAATTTATATGGAAATAATTGTCATCCCTCATTCTCTCTAAACTAAAGCAGCCGTGAATTAAGAATGAGGGAAACTGGTATATTCCTCCTGCTAAGAAAATCAAAGAGAGTCTTAGTTGGTCATCTCATTTTATGTTTTGAATTGCATAAAATATATTTTAGCTCTGTTATGATTGATAACTTATCTATTTTGGTTCTGTTCTAATAAACACACGTAGGTTCTACGTATAAAGTCACCTTAATTCCATGTACAGAAATATTAATCAATTTTTTTTGTGTTAGCATAAGTTCTTCAAAGTCCATGATACGTGCCCTGATTAACTAAGTCCTCAAGCTATCCTCAAGTTAGCGTTTGAATACGCTTCTACTAAGAAACATATTATGAAAGAAAATGCACATACGAGACTGACGTGTTTAATGTCCTCGTTGCCTAAAATCAAATTAAGTCATTGATCTTAAAAGTGATAACTAAGCCTATATTAAGTCATCATTGAAATATCTCATATTATCCAATTAATTGATAAAATACTTACATTTGCGAACCTTGAAGGAGTTTAAAGCTACAAATACATCATTGCGAATCGTAGCGAGTCAAACTATGCCAATGCTCATTTTTATCGGTATTAATTAAATTGAAAGTAAAACATGTCGTCGATGAGCAACATTGATAAAGCTATTTCAAATTTATAACAAAACAAAGTAGCTGGTGATGAAAAGCACGTTAAGCTAAAAATGTTGACTTTCGAAGTCTTGCTCTTGAGCTCTTGAAAAAAATCATGTGTCTGATAACTTACTTGCCGTGCGCCGTGGATAACCTGAGTGGAACTGGGAAGTGGTCTAAGAGGAAACTTTGGTAAATAGGAAAGTAATGTGTTTTTTATGTGACCTAAATGTGTTTATGCCGTTGAAGGGAAAATTCGTCGCGTATATTTGCATGAGAAATTGCCACTCTTGTACGGTAGTTCTTGCTACACTTTGTGGAAAACTTGTCCGTACGACAACCTTTAGAGCAATTCTGATCGACTGCAGCAGAAGTGTTTGAACGTATCTCAATTAGTTCGATCCAAGGATGTCGAAACTGTAAAATTCCCATCGGAAATTATAATCATAGCGAATTGGCTAGGTCGGTCGACTTTCCTTCTCTACAATTATGTGTGTACGACAGAAGCCATTCACGTCTCAAGTACATGTAAACATTCTTTCTGCGCTTATCATTTCCTTCCCCAATTATAGCAAGATACGGAAGGTTGAATTAATTTACGTATGCATTTAATGGATCTTTTTCAAGGGTATCAGAAATCCTTCGGGATTATAGACTGAATACAAATGGGTTAAAATTTGAGTAGCTAGTGGATTAAAAAAAGTGTAGATGCCATATCTTCCTGTATTTCTATGCTTTACTCTAGAATATTCCTTTTCTTCCTTTTAGCCTTAACGTTCTGTATCAAAGAGCTAGTAAAGCGCGTTAGCAAACCTATTTGTATTTCCCTAAACTTTTTGCGAAGTGTAAGCGAAGATTTGTAAGTTTTTACCTACCATATCAGCCTTGGTTTTGAAGATTTTGTTTTAATACTAATAATAGTTAAATATCGTGTTCTTTCTAGCTACATGATAAGGAAATGCACTCTACTTGATGACTGCAGTTTTAGCGATTTAACTTTCCTCTGGTAACATCTGGGTATGACTCCAGTTATACTGATCAATTAGCTAGGGAACGAGGCATTTTTGGAAATAGGATCAGCTGAGGAAGAATTGCCATGGTGATAAAGAAGCTTATTAAGCATTTTTCAGAACCAGATGTGTCCGAGATTGAATCCCACGAATGCTTTTCTCCACGAAGTAAAAATATATGATTGTATTTGTACCGTAGTTAACACGCGCTCTTAAAATAATTAGGAATTCTTTCACTTGTAACATTATCCAGGGTTACTGTAAAAACTATGCAGCGGCAAATGTCGTATCCTGTTAGCTATTTGTATAGTTCGTTAGCTCATGTAGAAAATAAGAAATTCACAGGATCGCCAAGTTCTACGTCATTCAAAAATTAACTTAGTGCCTAATCAAGTTTTTGTTCGTGATTTTATTAAATATTTTCATGTAATAGTGGCTATTAAATTATTGTCACTGAAAATGACGCATGTTCGTGGAAAGATGTGTTGTATATCCTATGTGTGGATTTATAACTCGGAAAAATATATCCTCTTCATTATCTACGGCCCATCCACCCATACCGTATACTTATTATCCTTCGCTCATTTTGAGTGGAGAAATGATTCATTGGAAATTTAGAGATACTGTAGTCCTACGACATCATCAGTAATACGGTAATTTTTCATTTAGAACTGTGATCCACCAACCCCGTGATAACGTGCTCTCAAGCACATCGTGTAAACAATTTTGGGAATGGAAAACAAGGACAGAAAGTAAAAAATTAACGAGAAGAGTAAATATTTCCTCAACGTACTTCATGAGTCCGGAGTGGAAGAAACATCGTGACGCCCAAAGCTCACTCTGTGCACTCCAAAAAGGTAATTATTTTTTCGCTCTTCCATTCAAAAGGATCGATTCGGACGTATGCGGGATTTCCCTCGAATCTGAGAATTTGCCCGGAAAAAATCCCTTTGTCTGGTATGAAAACTCTTCTCTCGTTACGTCGAACGCGTTCCGAAAGGCAGCACATGGCGATTTCGTGACTGCCGTCGCGGATTCAAGGGCGTTGAGAGCGGTGAATCAGTCGAAGGCATTTCGATGGGCAATTGCCTGCATTAATCCGGGGAAGCACCCGAGATAACGTCCGTTGAACAGGCACATGCTTAACCGCGTGAGTAAACATCTCGTTGACTACCCCATTTATTTACAGTGAAATTGACCGCCACGGGAAATTAATTTACCTCATCGGAACCGCTAACCCCACGAGAATATTGCTATTGATGGGAAAGAAAGTGTTTTCAGAATTCATGCGATGGGAAAATAGTGCTCAAAGGAGAAATCAATTAGATTCATGGTGAATAAAAGTAATTTTCCAGTTTAATCTATCATAAAATAGCATCAATTCATAGCGATTGCTGTGATTTGCTGTGATTGTGAAAGTTCGGAACTAACATCTATAAATTACGCTCAATATTTCATGGTTAACTGTCTGAATAAAAGCGTTTTAATGTCTGACATTATCATCATACTCCAATAACTTCCGTAGTTATTTATATCTAACGAAGAAAATTTTTATCGCGCTTCAAATATCTTTTAGACTGAAGCAAGCAAGAAAAGGAAGTCCGGTTTTAATGTGTTAAAAATATCTTCAATTCTGTCCTAACTAATAAATTCCTCGAAAAACATCCTTTGCTTGATTTAATGTTCAACAAATAGAGATGAAAGTTGCCTACAGCGAAAATGAATAGTTTTAACTAAAGCAATTTAATTTGAGTTTTTACATCTCGTCAATTTAAAACTTAATCAATTTGAATTGTTAATTTTAATCGTAAATTGCATAAATTTCGACTCCCCTCAGGCATTTTATTGTGGAATAAATGGGTTAGTTGCTGAAAGCAGTCATGAATTTTCAATAAATGATGTGAAAATACGTCTTTATTCCATTCTAAATAATGGAGTTCCAGAAAACATCACCTTTATCTATGAATAAAAAAATTACTCATGCCCAAATAAATAAATAATTGAGAAATGGAAATAATTTATTCCAACAAAAATGAGTGTGCGATATAATTAAACTTTTACGCAAAATTAATGCAGAATCGCCATAAACATGTCTAAAAATTTTATTACATTTTTGTTGAAATAATTTATTATTTATCGTGAAATTGTACCAAATATAATTGGATCAGTTTAATTTTACTTGAGATTTCGTTGAGTTAATTTTCCGCATACTTCCCATTGATGTCGAATATCGGTGATGTCATTAGCAGAAGACTCAGCTGGGTCATATGATACATATCACCATTATTCAATCTCGTAACAAAGTGATCATTACATAAAATGTAATGTTTATTGCGTTAAATCAACTTATAAATATGAACCTCAAGTATTCGAAGGACACCCCGTGGATGAATAAAAGTTGAAACTTCCCTCCAGTGTCCATCGGAGACCAGGTGAACCTATTTGGCGGTTCGCTGAAGCCATGCACGTGTCCCGGAGGGCGATGGATTTTGTCCCTCGCAACTTAAATGCGACTAAATGGAAATCCAAGGTGGTCTGCATTTGATCAATTTACATATACTACCGGTAACTCGAGAGACAGGTCAACGGAAGCAAAAACGATTCCGAGAACGCAATTCCCGCAATACCACTGTCCAAATCCGTGATGCAGGAGTCACCATCCTCACTTCGGTTATGGAAATTCCTTGGTCCACGTGGAGGATGAGCGACCTTTGAAGCAAAGAGATAAAGAGGAAAGTGAGAGTGTATTGGAGTGGTTTAGAGGACGACATGAGAGGAAGCGTGCGTGAAATTGTAGTGCCTAACGGGATTCGAGAGGGTGGGAAGTCGGCGGTGGTACTGCGCCCATCGAAAGAGCGGTACTGCCTGGTGCAGGTTTCGGGAGTTCCGGGTCCAGCAGCGACTTCCTATCTTGTTAATCTAAGCTCTTAGTTTATCGATGTATCACAAATTTGAGAAGGGATCCCATGATGTCAGGTATAGGAATAATAGGGATCTACCCCTCCTTAAAAGAAAATTTAATTCTGTAAACCAGTTAATTTAATTAAGTAATTGATCGAGTATAAAGTAGAAATTAAAAATATTCCGTTGTTGTCATCCCTCAAGGTTTATTTTTTAATATGGATATATTGATAATTATTAATATAATAACAATAATAATCGTCTGTATTTGGGTGAGACTGAGACTAAAAGTCTCTTCTTCCACCCAACCCATCGTCTTTAATAATAGAATAATTAAACAGAATCGTATGAGGAAATAAATATAAGAATTTTATGTGTAAATAACGTAAGAGATTCTTAGGGAAAGAAATTATTCACTGCAGGAAAACACCCGCAAAGAGTGGGGATGCAAAAAACCTGCCCAAATCTACCGATAGTAATAACTAAAAGATAAAAAAAAGAACATGAAAAAATAATTTCATATATGTAACATAGCTAGGATGGAAGGGTAACCTTGCCTATTCTGTTTCAAAGTGCTTTTACTTGCAGTTTTGTATTTATATTGTATATTTCTTCGGAGCATTTGATGTTGACCCGTTGGGATTGGAAACCGGCTTGGGGTTATCCGCGTTTTGGAGTATTATACGAGTATTTTACATTTAGTTCACATGGCAAAAATCAGATTTTACCTAATGTTCGTCGTGGATGTTAGTTCTAATTATGGGGACATAGTTAGATTTTCTCCATCTAAATGTGTACTGCGTATCTCCCACTCAATTTCAAGCAGATATAATTATTACCCTATTTCATCAAAGACACCGATTTTTAATCATAAGACAATCAAACCACCTAAACATCCGGCACCAGATCAGCCGCGCCGAAACGTATGTATGTATCTACCAAACCCGGTAGATAATCTAGCTCGCTGAAGTCAGACCTGCACCAGTGGTTCCCAATCTAAGCTACTCTTTCTCCCCAAAGCGATACGAAACCCTTGTCCACAAGGTACAGTACTGTGAGTGGTAGGAAAATAAGCATCTTACGACGTTAAAGTACCTCAAAATGAGTTGTGTTATCAACGTCCCCGGCTTATTCCATAATGTTGCTGTCTATCAAGTTAACCTATTACCTAATATTGACCCTTTTTCTGTGAACTTGCAAGTAAATTTTTCTTTTTTCTTATTACATTGAACAGGTGATGTGAGATAATTTACAAAATGTCAAAGTAATAAATTTCCCAAGAAGGCATTGAACACTCAAACTAAAAATTCTTTACCTAGAAGCAGCCTTAAAAACGCATTGAATTCGATTTATAATGCCCAAAATAATCTTCATGTTTCAGCATTTCATTGATCTCTAGGCAACTTTCATGGGAGGTTTCGCGGGGTTTTCGAGATAGAAGTGAGTAATCCGGAAAAGTATGTACTTTGAAATCGGATACAAACTTATTTTGTATCTATCACATCGAACTTCCTTCCGCATGCTATTAATTTCCCAATGAATTAGTTTGAATGGCAGCGATCCAACATTTGCACGGTCACAAACTTGGAGGAGGGAATACCCACCCGATTTCCCCGGTTTATACTTTTATGCACCTCTATGGCTGTGCGACGCACGCACGAGAACAGTTGTTGATTTAACTCAAGTGTTCCAATTAGGAAGGGAAAATTTACTCTCTTTTCCTGCTGTCGTAATTTAATCGGCAATCGATGCGTGTAATTTTCTAAGGATAATCGGGACTCTAATCAGAATATCAACGAGGGTTAATGAGGAATTAAAGTGCGCATGATACAACAGTCTTTAGCCTTCTTAGCCTTTAAGTGATAAAGAATTCATTAACCTCTGCAATGGTGAGAAAATTTCACCTACTTTGTAGCTAAGCTTCTCAAGTGGTGTGCCATAAGGAAGTTTATGGTTTGTCGGGTCTTCGGCGAATATCTGGAAGATGTTTCCGAAATATTTACTGTGTAGTATACACTTTAATTTTCAAGATAATTTTCGAAGTTAGGAGCTTGTCTTTATAGTATTAAAATGTAGCATCCCGCATTTGCTGTGTCCTTTTCCAATTCAGATTCATATTAAAACGAAAAGCAAACGCTTAGTAGAATTTACCGAGATGTTAATACGTAAGTCTTCTCCGTAAGGGAAGTAGTTGGGTGGCATTGTTCTAAGCACCGTAACCTGTTTATATGGCCATATTAAATATAAAATCATAGAAGTCAGCCCAAAATTGGAATAATTTATTACTTGTTGAAGGTACTGTCTAAAATTTTAAATTATAATTTAAAATTTTAGGCAGTATCTTCAAAATTAATTAATAATTACTAATAATAATTTATTTTTGAAAACTATAAATTATTTAAAAAACTATAATTATGCTTAATAAAATAACTAAAATACTAAACATGAGAAAAAATACGCTTTAAGTGCTATACCTTAGATAAATATTTAATTAGAGATGAAATAATCTTTCGGGAATCGCAGAAGTTTTCTTATGTACACTCCTGGCCAAAATTAACGCACCACCGGTCGTTAGGATAGCTAGGGAGGTGCTGCGTTAATTTTGGCCAGGACTGTACCACACAGATACCAGACATTTCAATGATGGCTGGAAACAGGTCCTAGGTTAAAGAAATAAGCCATTGATACTAATTGATGCTGAAGTGCCTTAATGTATCTGTATAGCAATGTGTTTCAATCAAGAAGAAAATACCTTAAGGGGAATATCATTTATCCGATTATTCAAAATCAATTCAAACTTTAACCATTGGAAGCTCATTCACTTGAATGGTGGCGAAGAGTTGTTAACGACCGCATTGAAACACGTGAGCACAACTAAGTTCGAATCCGCTGCTGCCGCAACAATCCATTATCATTTCGAAAGAGTATATATAACGAGGTAATTGAACGAAATAGCTTTCCGTAAAATTACGACACGTTTAAGCTTTTCTCTTTCTAAATGCAGGCATAATAATTTAGAGATAATTCCGGCGTTGAGAGCTAATATACACGTTGTAACTATTGGTTAAAAGTTAAATCTCAGATTAGATGATAGCAAGATTAATCAACCAATATGCATGTTTTCTAATAGATTCAGAAGTACCATAAATCATGCATTAAATGCCTTTAGTGTTTTTCTAAGGCGATCTTAACTGTTAGGTAAATTTCCTACAGGGAAGAGGGGTACGAAATATGTCATGGATTTACTATCTTTCGCAGTGGAAGGAAATGCTGGGCACGCATATCGTAGTCCTTGGTTCTGTTTGTCTTTATCATCTTTTCCATGGAATAGGTAGTGTAGGTAATTCTCATCAGTTAAAGCATACTTTGATAATAACATATACATACGGAGGTATGTATATGATCTATTTAATTCAAGTGAACATAGAATTATAAATTACCCTAGATACATTCTCAAAATGGAAAATCGATTCATACTTCAGCAGTAATTTTTATACACACGTTAATCACGCTGTTTCATCTTGGTGTATGCAGATTAAAAACCTCTTTCATTTAACATAATCCTTCGTAGTACGAATTAGTAGTAGTAGTATTTTTAAAAGTGTTTCGACAGCTTAGGTCATTTCGCAGGAGGGTTACGATCGCAAATCGAACACGGGACCGCTTTCACCGAAGCCGAAGCCCACGTGACTGTGCAGGAGCCCAAAAAATATTCCACGAAACTTCCTGTCTTTACAAACATTTCTCCATGTGATCACCATATTTTCTTCAAAATTCTCCAGAATATCATTTTACCTCACCAACAAGATTTCCAATTTTCTACAATCTTTTGATATCTTCCTTTCTAGGGTTCACGTTTCACATCCACACAGCAAAACATCTCACATACGATTTTGACAATGTTTCTCATACTCTCGCCAACGTTGTCTTCATTCCTTCGATACATCATATAACTTTAGTTTACTGAGATTTATTTTTATCCCAAAATTACCTTTCTTTATCGTTTGGCGTTGTATCATAAAATATAAACAGAATCTATAATAACCATTAAAACTCTGTGGAAAACATTAATTGACGATGATTTTATCAATAGAATTGTCTAATGGCTATTAGCGACGTACTAAAATAAATGATGATACCTTCATCTCACACGTTGATGACTCGTGAGTATTTTCAGAAAATATATAAAAACTCTTAAATCACCATGAATTCCATTACTCAGCAATTATATCAATAGAAATATCTAATGGCCATTATAGGCGCGATTGAGAAAAGAACACCCTTATCTTACACTTTGATGACTCTCGAAGTTGTTTTTTCTTAATGTTTGGCATTCTGTCAAAAGGATGACATTTTGACAAAATGGTCGGATAGGCGGCAAAGATAGGAAAGCGAATCTATTAAATGGACACCTTTATTCGGGAAAGATGGAGAATTAAAAGTTTCTATGATTACGGGTGCTATCCCAAAGCTAAAGGCACCATGTAAACTCTCCAATGTCTTTCTTCATCATTCTGGTATTAATTTATTTATAAGAAGATGATGACGGATGCACCTTCGGATTGCTTCGGCTCGCATGTATTCTCTGGGCCGATCCTGCATGCGTTGATCAACCATTACGAAAACGATTAATTTTGCAGCACGTTTTCCTGATTGCGGGTGAAGTATCAATGCATTTTTTTCCAAGAATGTTATGAATTAGCGACCCTCTCACAAAACGGCGCAGGAGGACTTCCTCTCACTTTTCCTGTATCACGTGGAAATCGGCACATGGACACGTTTATGTCCAGCTAACATTTGGAAATATTACACTTTCTTATTTGCGCCTTCCTTCTTCGATTAGAGCTTGTTGCCACATGGAAAATAATTTATCATTCATATGAAATGGCATGGTAAACGTTTTGAAAGCATCTATGAGAAGATCACCGTTAATGCAAAAGCACTTCACTTTTTCGTGGCCAAATTCCCAGAATCCTCTATAATCTTCCCAATATCTGTGAAACTTCTATCAAAAAATATAATGATGATAATAATATTCACTATTGTTTTTGGGCAAGCTACCTAAGAACAAATTCCTTTTACACCAAATAATAAATATGTATATCACAATAAGTCTTATGGCATGAATAAAGAAATGAAAACGCAAGAAAATAAGATCTAGTTAAATACGATAGAAGATGTTTGGGAAACTAGAATTGATGACGTGATTATATGATCTAAAAGATATTGTATTTAGTATTATCAACAATTGTGACGCGGGTTAAAATAAATTTCCATAAAATGAAGAAATAAAATTATTTTCCCAAAGAATAGCGTCCATTATTGGTGGAAGGAGGAGGTATAGCTCGGTAGAAAAGTACGAATTAGGAAGTGTGTAATATGAATAAAAAAGAATTTTTAGCGCTTTATTTCCTAATCAAATTCATAAAATAGGCCTTTTTTATTACAGTAAATACCTATTTTTATCGATGGAGAAAACGTATTCTTGGGTACATCTGGACACGAGTTCATTGGTCGAAATAAGTCGTACGATTTCTCTACCATTCTCTACCATTGGTCAATCCAGAAAAAGAATGAGGAAAAGCGTCAGGGTGGGGCTTTCTTTGCTAGAGAAAAGAGAAATGAGGATAAAGGTACATACGACACTGATTCGAGCAAAAGCAAAACGCCTTGCAGATATGAGACGATTTTTACCATAGGAAGTAATGGTGAGAAACTGAACCGCAGATGGAAAGTGGATCTTTTATGATTCCCCTTAAAACCAGCTTTGACTTCAATTAGCAAATAAATTAACAGATTCCGAACAGATGAATATTACGTGGCTAAATGAACTGAGAGTTGTGTTTGCACTTGGTCAGGAAGTTAAGAATGCAACATTGGTATGTGAACCTAAGAATTAATTAAACGGGATGATAGGAATATTAGTGTCCTAGAAAGCATACTAATCCACTCTTCTGTTGCTATTTTAAAGAATGGTGAAAAATAGCCATCGGAATCCCTATAATAATAATAATATTTATTAATCCAGAGACATACATAGGCATGTATAGGAAAAGTCAATCAACATATTCACAGTCAGTCAATACATAATGAATAGAATACATAATGTACATAATAATTTAGGCATAATGAATATTAAACAGTCAATGCATAATGAATTACATTAACACAACACACTCAAAATGCATGATATCTAGTAGCAATATAGAGTTTGATCACACTTTCTTTTCAATTATAAACTCTTCTACGCTATAGTAAACTTTATCTGTTAAAAAAATTTTATTTTTTTTTTGAAAAAGCATTGGTATTACTCTCCTTTATTGCACTTGGTAAAGCATTATATATTCTAAGAGCCATTACCTGGAAGCTCCTTGCACATAGGCTAAGCCTGTGAGAAGGAGTTCTCAAAGACAACCTTCCTCTAGTGTCATGGGGATGTTCGATTCTGCCAAGTTCAAACTTACTTAAGTTCGATTTAATATACATGGCAGAAGCATAAATATAGGCTGAGGGCATTGTGAGTATCCCCAAGTGCTTAAAAAAGGTCCTACAAGATTGCCTTCTTCCAATCTTTGCAATTACTCTTATAACCCTTTTTTGCAGTATAAAGATGGTTTTCCAATGAACAGAATTACCCCATATTATAATACCATAAGTCATGACAGAATGAAAAGTGGCAAAATATGCAGTTATCAGCACATTAATGTCTACTACTGAAGTTAATTTTCCGATCAGGTATGTTGCTTTGCTCAACTTTGTTCCAAGATATTTAATGTGGTCATACCAGCTTAATCTTGGGTCAATTACAATTCCTAAATATGTTATTGGGGTTTGATTTGTGTTTTGTGCATTCTTGGCTAGAGAAATTTTTAAACATTGAAACTTGCTTTCATTTGCAAAGAGTTGATTCTCATTAAACCAATCAGTAATATTTTAAAACTCTATCTCATTTGTTTTCTTTGTGGGCAAAAAATCAACAATAGGTATTATAGCTTATGTAAAGTGTAAAATAGGCAATACATAAAAACAGAGAGGAGTTTTACCCTCAAAGAGATCCTATTACTGATTAATTTTTGCGACGATTGAGGAATTGAACTTAAATAACTGGTTCTGTCGTCAAAATATACCATTTTGATCTACATTAAAAATTAACGTTTTGAGTAATATATAGGTTAAAGAACAATATACAATTATTCTTTATTCTTTCAACCTGTATATTTTTGGGATTGAAATTTTTTTTCATCCAAAATGATGACTCAGAGGAGGAGTAAAATATATTTGCTAAAAACATAAAATAAATAGTATTAAGAGAAATTCTGGAATCAATATTTCTATCGTTAATCGGAAATATTTCCTGGTTATTAGTGTGTTACTTTGATCAATATCTCATAAGTGAAGTATATATATTAAGTTTAACTGCAGCTAATCAAATAAATTTGGAGGATACATAATATTGCATGACTAATTATACCCTCCTGTTGAAATTTCGAGTTCTCCAATGCACAAACAATGCGGAAGGATCCACACGGGATATTTGTAGGCGTGAAGAACCAGTCCTTCGGAAAGTTTGCGGGCGTTAGAGGAAGATGAGGTAATTGGTAAATCCGAAAATTGCTCATTTGATTCAGAGACATCCTGGCGAATACGTAGGTACCTTTCAGAGAAATTTTAGAGGAACCTCCTTTGAATCTCTTTCATGATCATTCGAGGATTTTATTTGAAAGAAGATGTTACATTTTTGGACTTTCCCATAGTCTGAGAACCGGCTCGATAAAAACAAAGATACTAAAAATTACAAAATAAAAATTTCTCCTTTAAACGAATATTGTAAATTAAGGTTTTGATCAATGTAAACTTTCAGATTAATTTACGTAATTTTTATTTCTTAAATCCATTAGCGTATGATTTGTGATAATGGTTTTGTTACGGCAATTTCTGTTCAAATAAGCAAGATAACCTGTAATCATTGGTTCCTTCTTACCAGAATATAGGTTTTTCTATCAGTTTCATCAATCAAGTATATGTACTGCTACGTTGGGACATTAGTTCTCGATTTTCTTCAACGACTTAGTTGAACCTTTTTGTTTCGAAGGGAAACCCTCCCCTTCGTATGAATTGTGCTGGTATTAAAAGAATGTAAGAGACTTCCAATCGAAAATAGTGAAGAAAGTTGTTGCAATATGTTTAATCAAAACAATAAAAAAGTTGAAGTACTGGCACAATAAACAAATTAAAGAAAAAGATTTTAAAGTGGCCACTTCAAAAGGGATCTTTCCTTTAAGTTGAGGTAACTCCCCATTAATCCTCAAAATAAATCCGTAGATCAAAAAATAAATCGTTCACTTACATTGAAAATGCATACTTTTGTAACTTGTGTCAGCATTTGGTTTTTCAACATAGAGATAAATCATTTTTATGAAATAAACTTCATTCAGTAACTCACAATCCTAAGACCAAATGCAGTTGAATCTCAGCTAACGACAATTTTCCTGGGATTATCTTCCAAAGACGAAATATATTTTAGCTGAGATGTCGTAACACAATGTGTAAATAATAAAATAAACATAAGCAACGTGGAAAGTAACCACTAGCTTTTAATTGCTTATTAAGGTAGGCAGGATGCGATCGGTTTCAGTCACTTTGACTTTTGATTTCCTGAGCGGTTACATGTGAACGCATCTACATAAAAATTCTAATTCGTATTCGTTTACAGAGGCTGGAAAACATCGACAAAACATCGTCAGCAGAAATAATAGTCAGTAAAGTAACATGCGAGCCAAGTTATCGATGTATATAAAATGTTTTCAATCCTCTAAAACTCCAATAATGATATACTGATATCAAGCAGAGGGAAATAAATATCTTATTGAGTATTTTTATCTTCACAGATGATCTAACTACTTACTACCTCAATGATTATTTACTTTGCAGCCTATAGAATGTAGACATTTCTGAAAAATACCAATGATTCAGCGAGGCTCAAAGCTATGTTTGATATATTTTTGAAGAACTATTGCGGAAACGTTGGCTAAATGACGTTCTCTGCTGACCGAGAATTTGCTTCATTTTAGGTAGTACACTTTCCCTTCGATCTCCAAGCTGTTAAATATATCGTGACCCTCCGTTTCTTTTGGGGGTGAGGAGGAAACACCAATTCTTGGAAGAAGGAAAAGCTTCCTTGTCTCCAAAAGACAGTGACAACGGAGGTACCGACTTTTCATAAGATATTCATTTGAAGGAAGAGATTCCATTCAAAGGGAAAGGTGTATGGGGAAATAAATGTCGCATTGACTCCACCTTCAGAGGAAGAGTATTGGTCAATTGATTGTTTACAAAATCATGGAATTCTCTCCTCAAAAACGCTTTCACGTGACTTCTTAAGAATAATTGAAACAACTGCAAAGTTTACCGGGAAAGTTACTACCATGCACGGGTGTATCTAAGATAATACCGGAAATACTTGAAAGTTGAGGAAAAATTTTCTATTTATTATTTTCGATCACTTTTATAAATAAGTTGGTCGATTATCTGTGCTACTTATGGTCAAAAGGCCTCTTTGAATTTCAAACCTTCCGCCATGAGATACCAAAAGCTTCAGTGAGGGAATAAAAATACATAGGAAATAAGAGGAGTGGAGCATCATTTCTTCCCTTAAATTCATCTTTAAGCTAGAATACTACGAGATGGTAAACCTCCACCAGAGTATATTATAAGGACCCTATGAGTAAAACTTTTCGTGGTATTCACTTAGAAGGGACCATAATGACCGCCATTGTCCACTAAAATTTATTAACGTTTTTATTTTGTAGCATCATACATTTTTAGCTTTGCTATTATCACAGCCATGTACAAGATTAAGACAAAATTAAGGGTACATTATTCTCAATCCATTGATGAAAGATGATTGAATTAAACTCCATCACTCGATTTAAGCTCACAGAAAATGTTGAACGATAGTGGGAAGTTAATTAACAACTAAATGAAAAATTAATTCTTCGATCATTGTAGATAGGTTGTCAGTTAATTATTCTGTCTGTTCCTCGAATTTATCTAAACAGAATTGGCGAATAAGGAAAAAGGCTGACTGAGTTTCAAATCATTGTACCGCAAGCTGGTTACAATGTAGCAAGTGATTGGAAGATGTTTAGTACAATAGGTAGTTATGTTTTATACAGTTTTTCTCCGAATAGGAACAACCTTTCTCTGAGGGGAATCCACGGGTCACCCACTCACATGTTTAGGAACTTGACCATGAGCGCACATACATTCTGAACACGTGCTGAATCTCCTCTCTAATCAGGTATATGTGGGCGATTACCTCAAGCCGTTTCGTTATAAGGAAGGAGGATGTTTCTGTACCATCTATACCTTTCCTCATTCATTCCGCTGAACTCCAAAGTTCGAGGTAACTGAAACATGCACTACCGGAGTGGATGATTTTCGCGACACTAATCACATTAATAATGCCAGCTGTTTCACTAAGAAATAATACATAAAGAAATTCGTATAAGAAAGTTTTTTAAGCTCATAATTCATTGCATTTTTTTAGATGTTCGTTTTATTTTAAACAGCCTAAGCAAAAGGTTAGCACACTAGCCTACCAATGCCAAGGTCCCAATTTTGAATTCCGGATAATTGGTTTTACCTGATTAGGGGAAGGCTATGTTGTTCCTCTCGCTGTAGTTGCCAAGTTTGAAGCGTGCATTATGGATCAAGTGAAAAATAAATAGCCCGTGTTTTCCATTCAGTAATAATGGAATTCCCTAATTCAGTCTTAAGATTTTCAGTAATAATGAGTGAGTGTTTATCGCCAGTTAAAATTCGGAACTTATCATCATGTAGTCTCTATTTATTTTTCGTGGTGGCTTGAGAGCTTTAGTATAGACTAGTAACATAAGTTTATATATTAAGCATATATTGTTAATATTTAAGCAACTATTTGCTTATATATTATGTCAGGCCCTTTTTGAAATGTCCTATACTTAATTTTGTTCGTTTTTATGGTCCAATAAAATTATTATTGTTATTATGGAACTCTTTAGAGATTATACTAAATAAATATTAAAAAAATTCGAGTAATGTATGTTTTAAGTTGAAGGATTATATTTTAAAATGAAATTCATGGATTAAATTATAATTAATTTTCAGTTATATTTATTATTATTGTTACTCTTCATTACCAATCATATTTACTCACGGCTTGTAGAATCTGCAACGAAAAATTTTCTCAAATAGGGTGCACAAAATTGTACGGAATTGTCTTGGATATTAGCACAATTTCCGTAAACGATTTCTCATTCAGCAAGTAGGAAGTGCCGGGAAAGCTGGAGAAACAAGGAAACGCATAGGAATGACTTGAAACGGAAAAGCCGACTGAATAAGACATCAGGAGTCGGAATTAATGCAAAATACGGCGAAAGATCGAAGGTTAGAACGGATTTGATTTAAATCATGATCTCTGCGACGGAGTATAGAAGTTGCGACTCGATTACTCAATTGTCCTACAAATTGGGATGACAAAATGTTTTATGCGTTGCATATAACAACTAATAAATCACTCTTTCAGGGGAAGAAGAGATTTTCAATAAAATCAAGAAATAAAGAAGGTTGAAAGATATCGTAAAATATGTATAGTAAAAACGAAATGAATAAAACCACACTATTAAGTAATCATGATGATCATGGTTTTGAAACTGAGTAAGGGAAGAATAAAAACAACTTTAAAATTCAATTGGTGACCCTGGAGAATACCTACAGAAATTTTAGCATGATCGTGGACAAACAGCAGTAAAATTATAATTTAAATCCAATTTAATTTGCATTTTTCACCTGTATATAACTCATTTAAAAATTCCAAACGTTAGTACGAAAGAACTGAGAACCCAAGGAGAAGAAGATGGATAGCAGTTCGATAAATGTAACTTGCAAACTAGTTTTCTTCGACGTCGCCAGAACCCAAGGAATATAGTCATAAGTAAGTTGCCCTTTGGACAAATATCTATATGAGATTGCTCGTTTCAAAAGATAACGTGAATATGAATAACTACAGTGGAGGTATTCGACGAGAGATTTCGGCAAAGTACTCTTCAGAAAGTGAAATAGTTTTAAAGCCATAATTCAATACGTACAGATTCAAAATTCTTAGATTGTGTCATGCTTCCTGACTGTATTGGTGAAAAGCAAAGATGGAAAGGAATTTACATAGGTATTATAGGAGGATATGTTCAAATATGTATGAAAGAGGATCACGTTAGCGAAAGAGTTATGTTTCGAAAAGATTTGTAAGCCATATTCATTCAAGAAGTTATGGCCAGATGCTTCGAAACAATCAATTAATATGGACACTGCAGGGATATCATTCTATAGGGGTATCATCAAATTTCTCAGGGTGGTATAAATATGGGTGGAGAGGGAGCTAGGTTCCAAAGTATGATGTGGTCTTAGAAGATAAAAGATCGGCAGCTGTAATGAAGGTACAGCCCGTGGTTCCGGAAATGGCTGGTTGTTGTTTTTGGTGTGTGGAATTATTCGAATCAGAGAATAAAAATATCTACCGATAGTATGAGACGCGACCCACTATTGATGGTCAATGATTTTGATGAAGAAGATTACGAGGAAGCGATAGAGAATTGCGAAGTTTCATCATTAAGAGATAAAAATCCTAATATTGATTTTCTGCAGCTTGCTATGTCTCTTCTGAACCCATATATTCTACTTATTACTTTGTTTCTTCACTAAACTAGACTCCATTAGTTACCATCAACCACACATTCTCATTATACTTAGGTTTCCTGCATTTCTATCATCAACTGTGCACTGTGATTCTTCTTCTAGTTTTTGAGAAGGGGCCTCTTCATCTACATTGGTACCTTGCAAGGCGATTGTCATGTAATTGCCAGGTCAGGAGGGAAATCTTCTTATTAATTTCGAATTTCGATCGTGGAAGAAACAAATCATTTACAGAAAAGAGAAAGATTTATACATCTGAGAAAGCAATTGATATAGTCGTTACTCATTATGGGATTTAATGTGAATCTCGTGTATAGGAGCAAGTTCAACCTACGCGAACCCGTAATATTAACCTCTTCCTGGTCTTGACCAAGAGCTAAGAAGCTTATAAATAGCCATAAATATCACTCGAGTATTTTTACATCGAGGAAAGCACGTTTTTAGCCTCGTTTATCCAACATACTCCTCCATGGTTTCGTATCGATGAGAACATCTTGCGCATCCAAAAGATCAATCATTCCCTTCATCCATTCTTTTTCCTTACTTAAACAACGTACATAAGTGGAATTTATTCTTTTTCATCACAGTTAATCTAATTTTTTCTCGGACTTTATCTTTCTTAATATTCATTCATACATTCTATTCGTTCATCTTTTTGGTCTCTACATCCATCCATTCATCTTTCCACGTGTACAACTAGCATAAAATGCCCATTTCATTATCATTATGATTCCTTTCTGAAACGAACTTTAATTTGTTACTCATCATTAAATGACTCCGTCTTTTCTGTTTTCGCATCATAAGTACTTTATATTAACATTTCCAATTCCTCAAATAACCACTTTAAACGAAGTTTACTCATATACCTCTCCTGGCGTACGCAACTTTTGCTTTTTGTTCTTATTATGAATGTCCTTCTGGATTGTCATTATTTCCTCATCAGTTTATTTAGAATACTCCCCTGTGTCGATGGTGATGTTGAATGAAATAAGAGACCATTACCATAAATTTAGACGCGGAGATTTTCGCATAAAGCGACGATTTTATGCGGTCTTGAGCAAGGATTCATGCCGATCTCCGAGGACAGCGTCCGAAAACAATCGTCATCGGAGAAGCATCCGATTTGGAAAATGAGAAGCTTTTCCTTGAGTTTCGTTCACGTGACAATTTAATTAGCTGGTTATTTACCCAACGAGGCTTTATTAGCTGCATTCATCGAAACGTTTTGCAAGGATCCGAAGGGGGAGAGGGACGGAGCTTTCATGGTGACTGGGCTGCATAAGATTAAGGATGAAAGATGTTATTTTTACCTTTCTCTTGTCTTCGTTTCCTAATGCCTCGCAGCTGTTCCCTATATATAAACATTGTAAATTTAAGTTAAAAATTACGTTTTATGCAATTGCATGGTGATGAGATTAAACCCTTTCGTAACTTTTATAAGTAAGAAAGCCTGTTTCAAAGCAAAGCCTCGACGTTTCTTCCACATGCGTCGTTGTCGCTGATATTATTGCATATAGTTCCGCACGCAGATTTTTGTGGCTTATCGTTGACACTATTTCCTCACAGCCATCGTATTTGCAATACGTATCCGTAATGATAGAACCATATTCACGTGCTTCCGTAAACACCCATTGTTACCTCAGAAATAAAGGTCTAATTCGCTCTGTTCTGCGATTGAAACTTAACATCACGTGTCTGTGTGGCAATTCAAGTCGGCGATTATCGTATTTACACGAATTAAGAACAAAAACAATTCGAAGATGATCTATTTTTATGCAATTCTACTGGGAAACGAATTAATTTGGAATGTTATTCATCGATAGCAAGACAAATGAAATGCTTGAAAATCCATTCTATTAATGTTTTCTAGATATAAATCGAGTAACGAAAAATAATAAAAAATCAAGTCAATTTAAATATCTAAAATTTAATAATATATTTGAAATATGGAAATAACATCAGGATAAAATTAAAAATAAAAAAAATTAACAATACTAAGTGAAATCTAGTGGAATTAATTCTTTTTAATCGAAGAAGAAGTAGTAGTAGTATTGTTAAAAGTGCTTCGACAGCTTAGGTCATTTCGCACAATGGCTCCCACCGGGATTCGAACCCGGGACCGCTTTCACCAAAGGCAAACGCGCTGTCCACATGACTATCCGGGAGCCTTCGAAGAAGAAATAAGATGTATACTTTCCACAGAAATTTATTAGGGCGACCACATCATCAGGCAAGGCAAGGTGATGGTGATGATGTTGTAAACTTGCACCGAAACCATATTCGCTCGAATAAATTTCTGAGGAAAGTAAACATCTTATTTATTCTACGAATTAAAAAAAAATATAATAGTTTTCTATGAGAAAATATTCACTAAACGATTTTATTAATATGCTTAAAATAATCTTATAAATACATATGACACATATAAATACATATGACACATATAAATACATATGACACATATAAATACATATGACACATATGAAATCAAATTTGAGACTTTTGATCACATTGAGTCCTTGATTTATCAATCGAGTCATTTAGTATAGGTTCTATTTAAGTCATGTAGTAGTAGTAGGTTATTATTGAAAAATGACACGATTTTAATATCAAAATGGATCAAGCAGTGTTGAGAAACTGCTAGAGTACTTAAAAATGCAGTGGAGACTAACACCTTATTTTTCCTCTACACACCGAAATTATTCTTATCGCAGATAATTTATTCATTTCAGTTCATGATTTTATGCACGTACCGGGATGTTTTTAGCACGTAATGTGTTAAGGTCAATATGAAAGAATTCTGTATCTTTTAAATATCCTCAAAGAACGTAAAGACACATAAATAATTTACGCACCTATCATTATCGTCTTACTTACATAGACTTGTCTGTTCTCGCAAATTCAAAATTACCTTCGCTCAGGAACTAAACCTTCAAACCTGCTTTTCCAGCAATGAACAGAAACACTGGCGAGATTAAACCAACTCTACAAGGCAGTATTACACTTTTATCAATTCCAAAAAAGCAAAAGCATTACGATTGCAATTACAAATATTTTTACTGATATTTAAGGGCAATAATGATCTTAATATGCATTCATCGCCTACAGCCTTTGCAATTGGCCCGCATGCCTGTTTACTCTCGTGAAAAAGATAGTGTGTCGCAATATTTATTTCGCGCTTCATTTCTTTTTTGAGGGCGATTGCGAAGATGCAACTACTTCCGTAAATAACTCATGACCTCAATTATTTTTTGGAGGCCTCACTTACGATAAATATTTTCTCCTTGGTAATTATTCTCAATTTTATATTTCATCCATCCCTAGCAACCATATTAACTTAGTATTTTAATATTTCGTTCCCATTTTAAAGAAAATAATAGAAAATTTAGCACCCCTTAACTATCCGATTATAAATTTCAAGAGACGTTACATTTCTGCAGGTAAGACGATATTTGAACCATAAAATAAGGGCCCCAAAATCCGGGGCCATCTTATAGGACATACAAAAATAATCAGCGCGAATGTTTGCAGGAATTGCTAGGCATAGGCAAGGCAGTGCTGCCGGATGTACGAAAATAAAATTTGTTCATTTCAAAAATTACAAATGGGACATAGTTCCATTTGCACTATACAGTATTACTATCTAGATGATGATCGCCAATTTAAACTAAATTCATAGGCCGTCGATAGTTTGGGGATCGCCTTGTAGGACAGATGTGTGCTGAAACGATTAAGCTTTGGCGAAAATTCATACTTCGTCTAATCTGAGGAAATATAAAGTAACTACTTTTAATTTGATCACTAAGGCTGAATAAATATCTTCCAAATAACCTTTTACAGTGGTTGTTTACATTTTTTCTCTTATTTTATTGTCGTTTGATTCAGCATCAACAACCAACCAAGAAAATGCGTCGGGTTTAAGAACCTCATCGCCTCGACCAAACTACTCATAAAAATTTCACTGTCGAGACTCGATATTTCGTTAAACCCTGTCTGGTACTCTTTTTATTGGCAATTTGTGCGGAGCAGTCGTTTCAAGGTCTCTTAAGAGTTCCTCCACTTCGCCCTTCGTCGCGACGGAAGTATTCCACGTTCCTCGCTAACTCTGCGGAATGAAGAATAAACAAACGCCGACCGAATTTCGTCGCGTAGCCAATCGACCAGAACAGCATACTCTATCAGTAGGCTCTGCAACTTTTAATACTTGATTAATTTGTTCGATAAGATTTCCAAGCGAATTATAATATTTTGAGTAGAAAATAATTTAAAAGTAAATTCGTTTGAGAGAATATGGCTCGGCAAACCTAGTGAATCACAATGTCCTTGTAATTTTACGGTACATGTATTACCCTGTGCGATGCTCATCATTGGTCGTATTTTCTTTCAAACATTTTAAATGGGAGATGGGTTGGAATTTTTAGAGTCCTTATTGTCGAATACGCAATTCCTCAGTTGATATGAAAATAAACGAGAAATCCGCTAAAGCAGATGAAGATCACGCTGGTCTCACTTTATTTACATATGTTGTGTTTGCACTTTCGTTAGCCTTCCAGTCGTTCCAACATAGTACATTATTAGTTGTGCTGAATGCCGAGCATCTGTTGTGTATACCTCAAGTTATATGGTACGGTAATGACTGTTGATATTTATGTTATGAAGATATCTCCAAAATGAAAGTTTTAATACGTGTTATTGAGTTTTAGCGACATATTGTGGCTCCTTTGCGGACGACATTTCTGCGTGGATGGCGATAATATGTGTTTTCAAAATTTATACTTAAGAGATTAAAAGGTGTGCGCAATTGTACATTGTTTTATACTCTCTATATACGTCCAGGGCCTTGTCTTTGGATAAGCGGCACCACTGGCATCTATCGAAATGTGAGTCAGATTTAATGTTGAAAATTTTATTTCTTACTGTTTGATATTTTGCAGTGGGTAAATGACGATTTTTATAGAGAAGATACTTTTATGCAAAATATCGTGTAAATTCGAGTGAATGCTTTGGGGGTAAAATAAAAGGTGGCATGTTGTATTACGTTATGAGAAACGTAATGAAATTTTATTGATGGTGTGTGACTCCTGATATAACGATCAAAGACCCTATGAAATATTGTAATCTACATTATATTGGATATTTCACCTGGAAAAACTTTACTTAAGTTTACTTAAATTATACTGGAAGATCAATTGTTCAGGGGTAACACTATTGGAATATCAGTCTTAGAAACTGTTACAGTAACCAATTGTCCAAAATGGGATGCCAAATAATTTAGAAGCTCCATGATGAAATCACTTGTAGACACAAAATAACTTATGTAAACTTTTTCTTCCTTATATCTCTACGTTTTCCCATTGCTCTAATAGACTTTTGCAAGCGAAAACGTTTGCTATTGATTTGTTTTGGCAGAGAAAGTAATTTTAAGCATAGTATGCAAAGATGCAATAAAAAGCAGGGAAGTTCAGGCAAAAATTATTTTTTAATTCGACAATTTTTTAATTTTAATATTATGTTGTTTGAACTTCCTTGGTTTTAGTGATAGAAAATCACAAAGTAAAGGATGAGGTAATTTCCTTTATACAATTAAATATTTTTGGTAGAAAAGACTGAAAATGTACTATTTAGGACGATTGAAGAAGTAGGAAGATTGAAAAGTAAAACGTTATTATCCATTTAGTTAACTTCAATCTAAATTCAAAGCAAAGATAATGGATTTAAGAAAAGACCTCCTGTAGCGTAGATACACACCCATCCACTTATTAGATGAATGTTGGTTATGGAAAGAAAAACTATGACTATTTATGATTAAGTAGTTAGAAGGAAAATACTACATTTATATTCTATCCATGTTATTAAATGAAAAAAAATAAAGAAAGAAAAAGAATTTAATCGAAAAATCTGAAAAGTCTCAACTATCACTTACAATGTCACGACGGAGAACTTTCAATATTATTATAAATTAGTTTACGGCGTAGGGGAAGCTTATATACCTGATATAAAAAGATGTGATATAATCAGATATTAATGAAATAAAAGGATATGAGAACTGTCAGAAACATCGATTATACCAAATGAGAAAAGGAATAAGACGCATTAAAATAATTCAGTACAAAAGAATTTTATAGAAATCACTTCAAAGAATTCGTGCATGGTGGCACCCGCATGATACAGGTTTGATATTGGTAATATTATCTTGATTCCTAGGAAAAATTTCAAATTTTATCCTTTATGATTATATGTAAGCAAAAGTTTTGCGTCGTTGAATCTTTCTCAGAAGGGTTAATAATAGGAATATTTTCGATAACGATGTCCATTTCTGTGAACGATTACGCTCATCTACTTTGAGCTATGTAAAACATAATGGCAGCAACTCATTTAAATTTTTTTTGTTTCCACGAATGCGTCCGCTAAATGATATTTACTGTTTGCTATTTTGTGTCATGATTGTCGCTATTGTCGAGTCGGATAATTTAATTTAGTAAAATTAATTATAAGTTTCGAAAAGATCAATTAAAATGCTTACCTTAATGTCGTATACATTAAAGTACATTTTTATATTCATTAAAGTTCGTAGTTATATAAATAAATTAAATGCAATAAAGTACATTATTATACATAATTGATGTTACGATCAAAAACTAGTACATTATTATACATAATTGATGTTAAGATCAAAAACTAGGAATATGAAAAAGTTTACAATCACGCAATCTCGTAGAAATGTTTCGTGTTAGTTTTCAAAATGAACTTCAGCCATGGGTGGCACTTAATTTATAGTCGGCCCTGTTCGCATGAGCTGGATGAGGAATCGATGGGAGAAAAAGAAGAATCGGTGCGATGTAAAGCTCCAAGGCAGCGTCGGACACGCCGTCCTTGGACACCGGCGACTTCCTATCTTCCACAGATTCCCCCCCGAGCACTACACCCGCTGGCCCTCGGGGCTCTCGACTGACCGCACCCTCGCTCAGCGTTATCTTTTGCTTTTTTCGCCCTTAATGGGGAAACGGTCATTGCATGGTCAACTCATTCAATGCCGAGTATCCTTGATCATTTAATTCTCCCAAATCCACGACGAAGTAAGTAATTCCTTCACATTCATTCAGAGAAGTTTCTTAGATATTTCTGGAAAAATTATAAAATTTCACTCAATTTATAGGTTTTATTATCGTGAAATAATCTAATTCCCCTCATAGTATTTTTGTAAACCTTCCAAAATATGGTTGCTAGAGTAAGAGCTTTCAAAACGGAAATTTTCAGAGATATTTATGGGGTGTATCAAACGAAACTAAAATATGATGACATCGAGAAAGGAATACAAATATTAAATAGTAGCACATACATTGTAAAATAAAAACAATTTTTTTACAATTGGCTTCGATTTAAGTCTGTGTAGTTGATAGTCATCTTGATAAAGCCGAAACTGGTCGAAATAAAAATTGCTTTGAGAAATTGACTGCATATTCACAAATTAATATTATTTCCTTTTATATCGCGTTCCACCAAGAAAGGCTGAAAGACATAGATTATATTTTGAGCATCCAAGATGATATTTTCAGCAGAATAATGTATCGATTTTCGATTGAAATGATCCTTTCCTAAATATCTTTATAATAACAGCATTTTCATTTCGTAATGGTCTCTCTTGTTCATTATTGCATATGACGCAATTAATCAATCCATACTTTGAATTTAATAACATAATTACGATATCTTAATTTGATACATATCTTGCTGCGCGGTATGCATCCAATCCCTTCATTTTTCTGCATCGCACTTGGTGTCCAATTATCTATCTGAAACGTAGATCAGTCGCTTTCTACTTCCTTCCTTTCCTGCGTTGCGAATTTCCCTTCAGTTCAACTATGTAACCTTATCCGTAGCGTGCGTAAACAATTAACTTTGGCTTGCCTGCGCGCTTTAACTTCCTCATACGCTGTCCCTTTTGCTCCAACAGTCCGGAAGTAGATTAACACTCGCTCACTTCACGCAACTTCTAATAGAGGTTGGCCACTTAGTTTCAGCACGAATTCATTCCTTTCCACAAAGGTCAAAATATTAGCATTCGTATCTTTGGTAGTGGCTCGACAGATCTAATTAAAAGATAAGAGTCCTTTTGTGTTAAGTGCGATAGTATCGGGAACAAAGTTTCTGCTAATTGCTTCCTACCTTACGCTGAATGCTACTCAATGGAAAAGAAAAACTGTTTTTGCGGAAAATGGAATGCGATGACGGGATAAATTAATTTATTTTAGCAGTGATACTCGCGCATTTAAAAAACATCTACAGTGGTCTGCAAATGTGAAAATATGCTTTATAATGGCTGCATAATCTTGGGTATGGGCTCTTCTTTCTTGATCAAGGCCAGTTACAATGGCCATTCATTATTCCTTAATTATTGCTCCTCTTAAGACCCGAATACATTTCTATTGACAGTAAATTTTCCCCAAATTGCTATACTTAGAAACTGCAGGTGTGATGCCCGGGTCGAATACATTTTTATAGCTCTTGACGACCGAGTTTCGCATATAGTAGAGGCATTTACTAAAGCGTGTTAGTGGCCTTACCGCACCCATCCCATCACGGTGAATCGTGGATTTGGCTCCCCATAACCCCAAAATTTTCTTGATCACAACCTTCATCATTTGCTTTTCTCAAATAATAATAGTTCAGTCGTCCCTCGCCACTTCGCGTTTCGACTTTCGCGGCTTCACTCCACCGCGGTTTTTGTCTAGAGGCTCTAATAATTTCAAAGAAACATAACAAGGTCGTAAACAGGTTTTCTATGCTCTGACTACAAAAATATTCGAATTATAAATCAAAAATCCAACTTTTGGTAATGGTCGAACTTCTGGTTATTTTTATTAAAGCTATCATTATGGCTCAAAAAGTCTAATTAAGACAAGATTTTCTTCCATTAATAGACTCCTTCCTGCCTTGTGCTACTGAAAAATTGTTTTCTCGAAATTATTAACTTTGGCACGGGATAATTTACTTTGGCAATGATAATCGTGTATTAAAATATAGCTCCGGTTGTAGGTCAATGTAAATGTTTTGAAAATCAATAGGAAATTACAAGAATTTATCTATTGGAACAAATGCGACTTGGTAAATATTAAAGTGGATTGATATTTGAAATAACACGGAATAGTAAGAATAAGAATGCTACAAGAATGAATACAATACAAAGCATATAATTAGAAATCAATAAAATCTTTCATTGCAATTCGAATTCCATTTCGATTTTCAAAACATTTTCATCAACTTTAAATGAAATTAAAAATCAAATCAACGGATTTTATAGTCTGTTTATGAGTTACGCTCACCAAAAATTATCCATAAACATCCGCGTTCTACATTTTAATGAAGAGGAAAAAACAACCCGAAGTGTGATTTCCTATATTTTGGAAACAGTGGGGAAAATATTTCGAAGGATAACATTTGTGTATGCCACCGAAATGCCGGGACGTGGAATACCGCTTCCCGAGATCATCTTCCGACTTCCTCCCGTCCATCTTCCGCCCTTGAAAGATGCGCGTCCTTCCCGCGATCCCGGGCGTAAAAGTTGAATCTGGATTATTCGAGAGAAGGTCGACGTCTGAGGTCGCGGGATGGTGAAAGGTAGTGGGCAATCCACGCGTGCCGTTGTGCCTCGATCGAAAACTATATTTAGGATGATGAGGATCGCAGTCATCGTTCCATCGAGATGCTAATCCCACACACATGCTTCGATGTGGAAGAATCTTTACTATCAACTATACGCTGGTAGTAAAGGTCCTTCCACATCAGCCCTACTACCTATCAACTATATACTGATGATCAAGATTCTTCTAAAATGAAATTGCATCAAGCATCCCTCAATGGTATTCATTACAGCTGATGTGTATGAGAGGGTAAATGGTGGAACCCCACAACTGAGTTTGATAGCGTTCTGTGTTTTTGTTACAGCCGGTGCTGGAAACAGCGGAAAGTCCAGTATTACTGACATAATAAATACCCTATGTGCATTTCAACGCCAAATCTATCATATTTAGGGGTAGGAGAATAATATGATTATAATTATATTATCTATTCTTCTTTCATCCCTATAGGAAATTTATTACATTCCTGAATTATTAACAGTCATGTTCCAATTTCTTTAACATTAAAATACATCCCTCGGTTTATGAATGGAGAAATTAATTTGCATTAGAGGTGGATATAAAAACTTGGGAAGAGGGCGATTTAATATCAATTCATAAAATACCATCTTAAAGTCTCAATAACCTTAGTGACTTCATTCTCTACAACTGCCAGTAAACATCATATCTTATCATGAGAGTGTATTGTATATGATATGATACGGATAGCGTAGAAACGTTCACCTGTCAATTTGTAGTTCAAAATTTTTTGTCGTATTCTAGGCAATTCATTGGTCCTAATAATTAATGAAGGAGCCATTTTCCTCATTGTCCCTCTCACTCCACCAATGGAAATATCGTGTGAATTTTCAAGTAACAATTTAAATTGATGTTATTCATTTTTGACAAGGTGAAGGTAAATACAAAATTTATCTATTTTTAATTGAAATGACATAATTTTAAGTTAAGCTGAAGCCAAAACAATTTATACGGCATATTCCAAAAAGCCATAACCGTAATCACATAAAAATTAACCTTTAGAGTCTGATATCAGGAAAATCGCTGTGGATGGTGGGAGTTTTCTTTCCTGCTTCTCAAAAATAAACTGTTTCACTCATCAAAGCTTGGAAATAAATTTTTTTCTTTGGATATATTTCAAAACCAAAATGAGAATTTCAGATGAAACCTTAATTACGAGGTCCAGGTTATTTGAATACTTCTCAACCTATAATTTATGCCCTATATGGCGCTCTGTTCATTTTCCCATTGAGGGCACAGCGAGTTTTCGTTAAAACCAAAATGAGAGCACTGGGGGCGAAAGTCTAATCAATGATGTGAAAACTAGGTTGCACCATTCCAATTCGTTTGTTTTATTCAAGCGCCCTTTGAGAGCTCCCGAATGGAATTGGGACACGGGAAATTGAATCTTGCACCCCTACACTGCGACTTTGAATGATACCCTTTGTGTTGCTTGTTGCGTTTGTCGTTTTGTGTTACTTTGGTCAAAAAGAGTTCGATGAATGACATTCAGTCCCTTTATGTTTTAGTCGAATTCAAAGCTGACCTTCCTTAATGTAAATTAATTAACAACAATTCTACAACTATTAATCCTCCGATAGTGAATAGAAATACAAATCCTAAGGCTCATAATAGTGCTGGACTATAAGAGAATTGTGTACCATGGAGCAAGTCATCTAAAAATTTTAATTTCTGTCGGTACAGCAATTACTATAGTAGCTGATGTGAAGTGTTTACATGTCGTTTATCTACATCATTCCAACTGTGAATATATGATGAGCTCAAAGAACGAATCCTAGAATATCAATTGCTACTATAACATAGATTATTCCAAGTACACCAAATTTTTCCCTTTTCCCTCTTTCTTGGGCAATAATATGAGAAATTATACCGAACTCCGGTAAAATTAAAACATAAACTTCAAGCAATGGTCCAGGTAATTAGTATTTCTAGTCGAACATCTTCATCATTGGCCATTTTTCTCCTTTGGCCCGTTTCGATGAAATTATTCGTTGAAAGGTCAAATTTAAAACGAATAAGACCTTGAGATTTCGATGTCGCCTGCAGCATGGAATGACTCGTATGAATCCGAGTGCAATTGAAATGTGGCACAGACCATGAAATTCGGCTTGACAAATATCCGAAGATTACCTGACAGAAACAGTTACGGATCTGTGATAGGATAAGGTCAGATTCATGGCCATATTAAAGTTGTTCTTCAACAAATGCATCTCTTACCCCTCTCTGAACGTTTCCTTTACTTGCAACTTCCTGTATGCGATTAATAAAAATGTTAATAAAGAGATAATATTGAAATCAATCGAAAATCGAGGTAGTACTTCAATAAGACTTTATTTATCAACGTACATGTTAATAAATATGTTATACACGGTTCGGTGCAACATTACTGAGATTTTTTGAACCGCAATGAATTATTACTCTTTTATTAAATCGCCTGAATGATACTTTAAATTAAGATTTAATGAAAATATTACGTAAAAATTTTTAGAATTTCATTTCATTGAAATTCATTCATTCATTTCATTGAAATGGTTTACGTACACTTATAAAAATTTTCGCCTCAGTAAACTTCGAGAACACAATGTACATATCTAACTCCACAATAGGCATATCTATATTACCGAAGTAAATATAGTTACAATAATAGACTGTTTTTAAGGCAATTGAATTGGAGCCTGGGATAACAATTCCTTAGCCCTTCCATTTTGGATCTGTATCCAAGACTACATACATCAAAAATGTACGAACAATGTTACCTTCCCTAAATTTCTGTACTCTTTTGAAAACCTTTAATCGGAGATTATACAAATTAAATGGCATTCCTCCTGTATACTGTAACAATTTTGTTTAGATTTTTTAACACCTGTAATGACAATGAAAGCTTAAAAAAGAGCAATTTTAGTTTATAATTTCATGAAAAATACTTGTTATATTTTCTTTTTAAAATATTTCAATCGTCGGTAAATATTTTGATGCATTACTTCGTTAAATATTTTTGAATCAGTAATCTTTATTTTGCAAAGCAAGATCTTTAACCCTTTTGTGGACTGTGATTATCAATTCACAAACTATGCTTGTAATTTTCTTTATGTTGTACATACTATTTAGCGATTAAAATTAGTTTTAAATTTCCGTTTTGTTAAAGACAAATTGGCAATGGACCAATCGCATATTTGTTTTATTAGTTTTCGATATAAAAAATAAAATTACTTACGTCTAACAAATAAGAAAACCTACAGAAAGAATACCGATGTACTATTTAAAATCAGGATCGATTTCCAACATAAAACACTACTCTGTCTAAGGTAATAAAGGTAAGATAAGAAATAAAATATTATAATAATAAGGTAAAATCAATAAAATATACAAAGGCTCAGGAAGAAGACGCGTATTTGTATCTGTTTGCGTTTCTCGATTAAGACTCGTTTCCAACTAAAAACAGATAACTTGAAATTGTGAGATTGCCGACAATATACATTGAAATTTGATACCCATTCGATCGAAACAAATAGTTTTTTCATTTCCCATTGTTCTTGTTTTCATCGCTCTCGATTCTTTTAATTATTACGTCTATTATCACATCAAGTGGATAGCTTAATACGTAGCATTTCTGCGTTTTTTTCACCTGTCATTTTTCCTGAAAGCTCTTGAAAGTCGCCATGTATGCATAACAACAAATTCTCGATTGTTCGGCGACAAAAATAATAAATGCGAAAGAGCGTATGGATGACATTTTCTCCGCTTCTTTCACTTTTCTTTCTCGCATGCCACTATCCATATCAACACCATCTGAAAAAGTCACCTTCTAAAGTCCTCGAACTTCTTCGCCTCGGGATATTGACGATGGGATTGGAATTCTTGTTGCAGGACTTGGGTGATTGAACGAATTAACTATCAGTGAAGGAATTTAGATTTTCGGCGAAAATGTTTCTTGTCGGTGCAATTTAAAAGCAACTACGGCACAGTTAATCGGAGAGAAGGCAAAAATCCACTTTGAATATTCGCACAAGAGAGTGTTTACCCAGGAGAAGCCTAAGGGTAAACGAAGATGTAAAAGTTTAACGACAGCGGGGTACAAAGACGGATCAATTATTAGTGGAGTAATCTCGCAGTACAGTCTTGCTCCGTATTTCGGAATTATTTACCAATTTCCGTCACTCTGAAATCCAGAAACGATACTTGGTCTTTTCAGTCTTATTCATCTTCGACATAGAAATTACTCTGGAGCATTTCAGCTTTTTTATCGCTTTACCTAGTGACTATTTATTTCCTTCAACAAATTGCTTTTTACCTATTTTAGCAACATTCTGCCCTCCATCCAGCATTTTCTGTCTCGTATAATCGATTTTCTTGTGGCTTATGCTTTACTTATATAGTATGAATCAAAATTCCAATGCGTTCAATAAATGAAATACCTAAATTACGGTTTATCTCCTTCATTTATTTTATATCTGCACTGAAATAATATTTCTATACTGAATCCAAGCCATAATAATACTAAGCCATGTTATAGCAAAACTTTTTACGTGTTTATTATTCTTTTATCTACTTTTTAGAATGCATCTTGCGACATTGCCAAAAAGTAAATTGGTATCTCTGAATGAGTTTCCTCTGTCTAAACTGAATTAAATTCATATTCAAATTAATATATCGATTTATTCATATCTTCAATCAATGTGTAACGACATTTTAAGATGGAACAAGATATTTTCAAATTTTAACTCCTCCCCACTTACCATTCATTCAATTCTTCAATTGTGTCAAGCATATACCAATAATTCCTATCGCAAACTTCTCCACTGGGATCAATTTTAACCCAAAATAAAATATAGCCTCGGAATTTTCCATGAAATCAAACGTTTTGGTATTTACGCATTTCGTGCTTCAAGGTTTCCAAACAGTGGCTACTGCTAGTAAACAGAGGCCTGCGCTGCATCAGATAAGGGGAAGCGTCGATCAGCAGATAGAAACTACTCCAAGGAGTTGTTTATAAGGTATATATTTTGACTTTGTACCCTTAATATTACTAAAATATATACATGAATTCAGCCCCGTTTATATGCTATCAATATTACTGTTCTAAAATCGAATTAACATGCACTTTCGTCATTTTCACGTCATTCTGTCATTTTCATTGACTAGTTACGGGATCATTATATTTTATTCGTATGAAAAATGAAATATATAGGTCTAGATATTCATCTTCTGTTACTGAATAGATTACCACCTTCATTAAAGTATTCACTTTCAAATTTATTCTGTATAGTAATTTTTAATGAGCATCTTATGGCTTTTTTCTTAATACGCCAGTTAAACTACTAATTTAACAAAAACTAACTTAACCGATTTCAAATTACCTCTCAATTAATATTTTCAATCTCACGTCGATAGTTTTGGACTTCACTTTGTATTTTTACACAACATCAAGTAAATTACAAAAACTAACAATTTCCTTTATACAATACCACGATACATACGCACGACCCTGATCGATGCATGGAATCATAAACAGGTAGATACCATGCATCGAAAATCGGCTTGTGTGTATGCAATGCGGAATAGTAGAAATTAAATTGTTAGTTTAGCTAATTCACTTTATTTCAATCTCTCTCTTCAGTACTTCTCCCAAGACTACCAAGTAAGAAATGTTTTTTATTATGCCGCCAAGTGTGCTGGGAATGTATGAATACGCTTCTATTAGGAAAACACCTTTATTATTATTATTTATTATTATTTATATATTAGGAATACCTTCTTCTTCAAGTAAAATTCGAAGGAAAGAGAGGGAAAGGAAGAGGTAAAATGTCTTGGTACCAGAATATCAAACATTGTACAGTCCTGGCCAAAATTAACGCAGCACCGGCCGTAAGGATCGCTAGGGAGGTGCTGCGTTAATTTTGGCCAGGAGTGTACATGTCTAACGTTAGCCTAGGCATGCTATACAGCACTAGACAGGAAGCAGTTCAACAAAGTGTTAGCTAATCTCTGAAATCAGAGACAGCACTCAAAGTAGAAGGAAAAAAATTATAAACAGTTGTTAAATGTAATGTGTAGCTACATAGAGTTCAATCTAAGTATCGAGACGTCCAATCCGAATTATTGCACTCTAGTCGCAAAAGATAAAGAGAAGAAACGGAGTATCAGAAGTCCGAAGCATTTTTCGTGATGATGTAACTATTAAGCCACAGCTGAGTGAGCATGCGTTTCTGCTTCCATTCATGCGAGAAAATATAATCATAATATTTACGACATCTGGCGGCGAGTTAGAGAGTTTTGAAACATGGATCGGTACCATTACGTATCGTTGAATCGGATAAGATCACATTCTAAAGAAAGCTCCGAGAAAAATATTGTCACCGTGCGTCGTGTGGAATGAATAAGAGCCACGATGTGAGTTTTAATGGCTAAAATATCTATAAAAAAGTGTAATTACATAAATGTGATTTAGGTGTATTCTTAGGATATATATCTCCTTGTATTTATTCTTATAAACTTGTTTCAAACATATTAAAGAAGCTTATTGAAAAGTAATTGTGAAGACGCGTAGGGTAGGAAAGACAAAAGAGTTTTATCTTAGCAAATTTGATTGAAATTGCTCCACAGAAATAAAACGTAAATTCGAACTATTTATGTAGATTTGATTTTTAGATTGTTTATCTTATTCAGTAATCAATCAGACTTTGAACGGACGTTATAATCATAATTACGATTCCTACTTCTTTTTTTGTAGAACCACTTGTTTAATTGAAATTGAATTAATTAGAAAGATGTTAGGATGCCTATTATTTCATAGATATCCATTTTGTTTACCTATTATATTTATACGTGCTGTGATACCTCTTTGCTTATATTTTGTGAGCTTATTTTTCATTAATTATTTATAATTATTTATCGTTTCCCACTTTATTAATCGGAATTCAGTCTTGCATTAGTTAAGATATGATTTGTATGATGCATAATGATTAATAATTAAGAATGTAGAGGAGAGAAGCTTTAATGACGCATAGTCTGACTGTACAATAAATAAAAATTTATACGATATCACAACAGGAATAACAAGATTTAATATACTAGATAAAATAGCAAAATCATTTTGTTTAAATAAAGTAATACGTTTACTTTATGCCACTAAAAATACTTGAATGTGAGGAAAGGTTTTAGGTGACTTTGCACATAAGGGCGTGCACCCAGGAAAATTCCCAAGGAAAAACGGACTTGAAAAAAGTCTGACAGGGCCGGGAATCGAACCCGTGATCTTCCTCTAACCGGGAGGCTGCCTTAACCATGTAGGCTACCCGACCAGAACATTTTAACAAGTCCTTGCGCACAAAGTCCCCAAAACGGCTTGTTAAAATGTTATGGTCGGGTAGCTTAGATGGTTAAGGCAGCCTTCCGGTTAGAGGAAGATCTCGGGTTCGATTCCCGGCCCTGTCAGACCTTTTTCAAGTCCGATTTTCCTTGGGAATACTTGAATGTATTTCAGTAATTTTGTACATGAATGTAATTACCTAAATAATTGCATTTCCGTATAGAAACCATGTTGTTGCGTTAGTATGAATTTCACTTTTCAATGTCTCAACAATTTTGATCTTTGCACTGCAAAGAGGTTCGAATGGAAATACGAGTATATCAGCAGAGGGGATTCACTTGAGAGAAGGCAAACAGCTGCTTTAATATAAAATCAAGAAAGAATAATGCGATAGTGATAAAAATAATTAGAAAGGGTGAGTAAGAGAGCGCAAAAGAGTTATAAAGTGCCTCTTCAACGTTAACTACTCTAAAGAATTCACCAAAGCGTATGTTTACTTTGAAGAAACTGGTCGCAAACATTACGTCATATATTTAATTACGATCATAGAAACAATCAATGACATAATAAGCAGTGCGTCCTTGAATACGTGCTAGGGTTTAAAATGATATGACAAGTACAGCGCAGCTTTGTATCTCCATAAAATTCCATCGCTAGGAAGATCTAGAGGATATGGAAAATTAGACGAAAGAATTCTAAGAATGCATATAATTTCATAACTAATTTAATTCTGTGACAAGAAAGCTAGCACCGATGGTGGAGAGGCTCGTAAGTTAAGCTTGATGACCATACATCCGGTATTCAACTCGATTAAAAAACTTGAATGTGTATCATTAAATATTCATCATCATTGTAAGAAATGATCTCGGAAATAAATTTTTTATGAGCTGGAATCTCAGTAATGCAATTTTCCTCTTCAATGACCACAACAGAAAGACTTATTCAAGTAAAGTAAGTTCCAAAGTAACAGATGGATATCGAAGAAAGTATAGAATGAAAACGATTATTCCTTTATCCACGATCATCATATATTGCGAAGTTTAATTGTAATCATTAGACATTTGGTGGTAGCTTTAAGCGAAATGGTTTACCTACATTCTTTTAGCAGGGTTTTGAGAGCGAAATATTTTAATTGTATTGTATTGTTTTGTTGTAATCTACGGACATTCAGTAGAATTTAGAGGCAATAAACGAAATAGTTTACTATCCATTTAATAGGACCTTGATAGCAATCATATGATTCCGTTCTATATGCTTCCTTATACCTTGCTATAATATTTTAAAATATAACCCGGATAGGTTCATTATAAAAAACGCAATTCCTTTATATCAGAGAGGATCTTATAACACCAATAAATGTCTCTAAGAATAATAGTACGTTATGACGGGAAAATTAACTGAAGTAAGATTATTAACCTAATAGTCAGTCTATATCTTAAAATAATAAATGTGTAAATTTGCAGTCTCTTTATTTCAATTTGGTTAACATCTATTTTATGTAGTTGATGAATGAAATGACCATTAATTTTATACATACAGATATGATTATGACATTTTTTCTGTTATTTGTTATTGGAGGTTAATTATAGAATGATAAATTGAGGAAAGTGTAATGAAATCTAAGCTTCATAAACTCTTATCTTAAATTCAGAGACATACATTCACCAAGCGAAATACATTTGTATGTTTGATTGAATATAGAAAGTGTTCATGGCACATTTTGTTCCTAGATGACAGGAAACAGTACCAACATTTCTGTAAACAACGTCATAAAATATGCCTTTCTTGAAAGAAGGAATAGATTCCCGTGAGTTACAACTGGAATTTTTTTTAAGCACCGAACCGCGTAGGACGAGTAGAATCACTTTTACGATAAGGTTTCTCCGATTTACTTAAGCTTACATAGATTTATAACTATCAAAAATTACCTTTATGATAAGAAAACTACTCCAATTTATTCGTAAAACCTACTTCTCCGTTCAACTGAACTGAATAGGTGACCACAGAAAAGAAGGATATTGTTGTTTCAGAAAAAAATGCTTGAAGAAATTTTCCGTTGTAAATAAAACACCAAAATCAAGACCGGTTTCGGTACGGCTCGTTCATTGCCGGTTGAACTAACCGCGGTGAAACAGGTCCTGATTTTCTTCGCGCAGATATTGCGTCAGTATTTTCTCTTAGGTGATGGATTCGTTTGCTTTAAATTATGCGCGGTCGAGACTCTTTCGGCTGGACCAAATTCACTGGAAAATTCCTTCCATATTGTCTATAAATTAAAATGAGTAGAACACCATTTGAATGCTACGTTATGTTGGATAAAAGAGCTCGAATACTTTGAATTATTACTTTATTGAAACAAATTGTTCTCATTTATGGGACGATCTCTCAGTTTGATAGCTTCATACTCTTTGAGAACATAGTTTTTTCCTGGCAGTGGACCCTTGACAATCTTAAATTCCATTTATGGTTAAAACGTTAAATTCTACCGTCAAAACTTCTGTCTGTTCTCGTGAAATCTAAAAACAAACATTCGGAAACGACAGTACTAACTTGATCAAATATTTTTTAACAAAAAGAATGAATCTTTCATTACTTATAATACTTGACACGAATTTCGAATCATCGTCCTATCGAACATTTATGCATAGAATAGATATTACTCTCTAGCTGTTAAGATAGAGTAGAATATCTATAGATGGGGCTTACAATAATTCAAAGTAATGATAAAAACGACAAATAAAAGTAGTGATAAATAATAAGGGGATATAAATAAGAGATAAATTAAAATGATTTATTTTTATATTGATTAATTGATTTATTTATTGACATTAAATTATACATAAATTAATTGTACACTCCTGGCCAAAATTAACGCAGCACCTCCCTAGCGATTCTTACGGCCGTTGCTGCGTTAATTTTGGCCAGGACTGTACATACATGTGTCCCAACATTTTATATATCGAGAGAAAATATAAAGTATATTGCCTAAATAAAATTAGTATCAACTGTAGGAAGAAACATACAGGGCTCCCGGATAGTCATGTGGACAGCGCGTTTGCCTTTGGTGAAAGCGGTCCCGGGTTCGATTCCCGGTGGGAGCCAATGTGCGAAATGACCTAAGCTGTCGAAGCACTTTTAACAATACTACTACAACCAAGAAACATACACGGATAAAAACATAATGTACTGTCGTTCAAGATGCAACTTTTAGTGAAATAAATTATTCATAAAGTCCAAAATGAAATAATGGATTATACAAAATATGCATGGTATCCTTCGGATCGACACTCTTTTTAACCGCTCTGACGTTAAATGTGGGCACAGATATTGTTGTTAAATCGTCCTTGAAACTTCATCATATATCTGAATCCCTGTTGATACATGGGCATCCTTGTATTTCAACAAGTCGTTTCCATTCTTTTAATGGATCTCTGGCGGAACTGAATCCCGACACAACGGCGTCCTCTTCCTTGAATAACGGCCTAAAAGAGGCACTTAACGTCATGTTAATAATGGCACAACTTTATTTATTTCATTATTCTTCCGCTCACCCACTGTCTGCATTCGGAGTATCTTTCACCTCTACTTTCCTCATAAGATCGACGGGTACTAGTAAATTGCGTAATGTCTTCCTCTCGTGATAATTCTTCCTCGCATGGCATTCGCTGACAGTGTGACTAGTACTATTCCTAGCGGCAGAGTGACATAATGCCACAATAAGTGTTCCTCTCAGTCGCACGTGAAACGTGACCTGAGCATTCCCACGTGCGCTTTCGTGATGCCACGCACTTTTTCCTTTTCTCGGATGAATGAATCGCGCCGCGATCTTAATTTTTACGTCTTACGTTCTATTTATTGTGTGTGGAATTAGCAAATTGAAGCTATTACCGCCCTCTCGTGGAAGTAAGTGGATATGGCTGACAGCAATCGCCATGCTTTGTCATCGTTGTGAAATAAAACAAACGAATCGGATTCAGTAAGGTTTTGAATCAGGCATATTCATTTGAATATTCCATTCCTCTCTGTTGTTTACTATTATTTTACTTCCTTGTAACTTCTTTACCAAATATCTTCCTAATTTTGTTTTAATTATCCTAGCTAATGTCTTCCACTGCTCCTTTTGCCTTCTCCTTCCATTAGGTTGATTATTAGCTTGTTGGGCCTAAAAATGTGTCCAATCCAATTTTATTTCCTTTGTTTCAAGGTATCCAATAACTTTTTCTTCCTTGTGCTTTCTTTAAGACCCCTTCATCGCTTATTTCATCTCTCCAAGATATTCTTTCCGCTATTCTCCAATCTCACGTTTAAAATGCCTTTACGAGAAGTAAATTTATTGGGAATTGACAGATGGCCTACAGAGAATGTATGAAAGACTATGCGGATGAAAATGAATAAACACAAAAAGAACGAGATGGCAAGGGGAAGACGTGACTTTAGATGAGTTCTTACTTCTTTCAGCGGGTTTCCACAACATTGTCTTTCTCAATGGCTTTACCTAGAGGTTAGTAAGCTCGTTTTGTATGCATCGACAGTCATCGTCTATTTTTGAATGATGATGCCCCTGTTTCTGCTGTAAATATTAATTTAAATTGTCGATCGAGTTTCATTCCTCCCGTTCTAAAAACCCAACAGACGAAAAAGTTTGAAGAAGAAATTTAATGGTTGATGATGTTGATATGCGTGAGTGAATTTAATGCAATTCCATTCATAGACATGTTCGAAGAAGGGGGGTTTTTAAACATCTGCAAAATCTCTGTTACCCATTACCAGGTAATAGGTTTAAATTATTTGGCTCCTACGCCGTCGAGTATCTTCTTTTTCGAAAGTTATGTTATCATAGTATAAGAAATTATTTTTTATATTTAGCTAAAAGTATTGCTTACTCAAGCTACCCATCAACTTCCTTCTTTTGCGGCATCTCTTCTAGCTCGATAAATAAAAATCTTCGCTAAACTTTCCTGTAGGTTAGGCTCACCATTGATATTAGATAGAAAATGTAATAATAATAAATAACTTTATTATGATAATCGAAGATTATACGCCCTAATGAATGACAGAAAAACTTATCAAGGAGATGCATAGAAAGAAACATAGGTTTCCCTTCAAAATCATGTAAAGAATGTTTCCTAATAATTTTATCCAAGACTTTATCCTAAATTTAGCACACAGAAAAAATGAATGGAACATTTCCATATTTCTAGTCTTCCTTGATATATATACAGGATACATATCCAAACTAACCAGTCATTATACCTCCCTCAAGAAGGATCTTGAACACTATACCACTTCCGGTAATCATTCTTTCTCCATATAATGCCATTAGTAACAGTATTGCATAAGAAAGAGTCACGCACGACCACTGTTTCGAAAATTTGGATTCCGCGGATTTCCAGATATTTTCGGATGATACCAAGGTCTCTCGAATTTCCTTCTTCCTTATAATGATTACATCCGACATTATAATACATACAGAGGAAATTGCCTACTAAGGTAGCAGGAAATTACGGTCAGCTAAATAATCAACTTGTGGCTTTACTCATAGCAGCAAAGCCTTAACAAGCAGTGAATTACAGAAAGTACGTCACTAAGCATTGATATCAATCATACGAAAAACAAAATTTGTCATAGGTTGTCGTAATATTCAGTGATGTTGAATTTACTCAAGTTCATTAATACGATGAGTAATTGGCGCCGGAAATTGTGGGTATGCATCAGATCGAATGAGACTGAAGGGAAAGCCTCTCCACTATCATACTTATGAATTAATATACGTTTCAAATGAATTTTACCGCATACGCCTACCCTTCCATATAAAAAAAATAATTTAAAAGAGCAAAATTTCCATATTTTGGTTCTGCTAACTTAAAGTATAATTTTTTATGTATAAAAATAAATTATATTATGATAATCATAATTTATCACCATAAGAAATCAACAACATTAATAAATTTCATTGCATGAGCCTACACTTCAACATTTAAGAAAGTAAAATAATACCTTCAAAGAACGAAATTTCAATATTTTGGTTCTGCTATCTTAAAGTATCAGGTTTCATTTATAACAAATAAATTATATTGTGATATTCATGAATTATAATAATTAATAAAGATTATGTAAAGTTGCATGATCTGCCTGTAAAAAGTGTACGTTATTGTATCAATTATAGTTGGTATCAAACTGTGAAGTTCGTTATCAGATATTATATCAGTTATCGGATCAGACCTGTAAATGAACTATTAGCTGGAAAATTTTTGGTAGTTGTTTAGACTCACAATTTAGGATTTTAACGTAACATTAAATCAATTTTATTATTTATCAACATTATTTGGCTGGATACAAAGTAAAAAGTTGATAGACAAATTTCTTCTTCAAGATGAAGGCGCATTTTCTGTTTTGACCTCTCACTAGTTGGAGTTTCAGACCAGGTGCAGTAATAATTTCATCTCATATTCTATACTGGTCATTCCGTAGATGTTATTTTATACTGTAATTATATTAAAACATTTTCAGTTGGGATGACGCATTTCTGTTGAAGAAAAGATAGATAGATTGAAAATGTAGTGTATAATGTTTTCAATTGCTTAATTTGAACGAAAATGGAGGTGCAGCAGTATTCCTGCTGACGAGTAGGAAGGTTATCTATAATTAGTTTGAATCAATGTCTCCTAATCTCGGCCGTTTTTCATTGAAAATTCAAACAATTTAAGGACAGTTTTGCGAGTATTTAATTACACTCGATTTATAGTTTCCAGCACAAAGAAATTTTATTTTTTCTTATTATTTATGCCTGTTTCAGATTTTCCATCATTATCGTACCACGGAAAGCAACTCAAAAGCATTATTTTTATGAATATATAGCATTCATACTCTTAAACTACGAAATGTTAAGATTATGAATGATTACTGCCTTAATGAGGCGGACTTGTTTATAACTTCACTAATCAGGGAAGAGATTTCGTTCCTGTCCGTATAGAATATTTCTTCCGCATAGCTGTTAGCAGCTACCGAAGGTGACTTTGGTTTGCATTCCATTGGCCAATAAGGTAAGACAACTTTCCAATAAATTATTGCTGCCAACTGAAAATCAGAACAGTAACCTTAAGCTTTTTCTGCCTATCCACTCTAATCCACTAATATGTCAGTAAAATCTTCACGTTTACGCGGTAGTACACGCGTAGGTTTCATGGGTTGTGAGGAATGCAAAGAATCGTTGGGAAAGAAAAAACATACTCTGGCATATTTATCCATACAGGTTAGAAACTAGATACTACATATATAAATTCCTGAGAATTAATTGGCAAGTTTCTCTGCTATAATGATGACCTGAAATAAATTTCCATAGTTTTTTTTCTCTCGTTACTTTGGTCAAATTTTCACAATTATAAAATGATACTCTTTCTATTTTAGTAGCCATTCGACTTAAGAAAATTATGACATCTGAATACCGCAAGAATAGTGTGAATAGGGAATCGTAAAATATTGGTATTTGAATTGTTTTGATTATTAACAAATAGATCTCAAGCGATGAAACGTACAAGTTATTCAAAATAGTAAAAGTTATATGTAATTTACTATCTTCAATATACCTATAGACTACTATTTAGCGAGACAAGAGAAACATATTGCATTATTTTCTTCTAAATTTCCTTGCTTACCCTTTCAATGAAATAAATATAATAATAATCGTCTTTATTTAGGCGAGATTGAGACTAAAAATCTCTTGTTCCATCTAACCATGAAATAGGGTCATCAGACCAAGTGAAAGATATATGTCCATATCTGCACTAAAATTTCAAATGTGCAATTATTGAAACGTGTCCTCAGAAAGATTCTTTTCCGGTCGTTTAAATATTTCGCTGAGGATGGAATGTTAAAAAACGGAAATTACCTTACGGGTTACTTAAAAGACGGTAATGACGTGTCTTTAATAAATGAATGATTTAAGAATGTTAAACGAATTAATTTATAAACTCTTTATGCGTGGATATCAATTAAACGTAGAGTAGAACACAACTTTCAGCTTTAGATCATAAATTGCAGGTTCGATTCCAGGTGCTGGTCACTCCGGTGTCTTTCGAGGGCGCCCCTTAATCTATCTTTACTTACGATCAGTGAAGGTAATCATGATCAGGCCTCCCCTTCGCCTCAGGCGCTCCGATACTTTGCTTACCTCGCTTAGATAAATTCATGCTGCATTTAAACTCATATCAGTTTCAAATATCACAGTTATTAGAACAGTATAGTTCGGCATTCGGGAATATTTCCCCCATTTATAATTTACGAAAGAGAACCTCCACCTACACCTATAAATGGTCAGGAATTTATTCAGATCAAATAATAAAGTAATAACTAATATTCAAATGATTTTCAGTTTCTGCTACGTGATCTTGCCGCTCAACGTTAAAAATACTCAATGTTGGCTCTGGTTGTACTGTTTTTTTTTCTTTTCTTGAAGGAGCGATTTGATTTTCTTCTCATCTCCAAGTATTTGATCACATCAGTATACACATAATATCGTTGCAAAAGCCTTCATTATCCCATAATCGTAACAATTTCTGATTTTCAGGTATACTCGTAATGAACCCAATCAAGCACTACTCATCTCTATGTCTACTCAGGGTGAAGCAGCGGAAAAATTCTAAGAGACTAATTAATTACGCCTTAGTAATCCTTTCCTCTTAGTCATTCCCCTCTAATCGTAGTTCCCTCTTAAGGAGATAACTGGCTACGCTCCTATGAGCTCCATTAATTGAAAATAAATATTTTTAAGGAAACGATCCAATCTGCAGTTATTGGTCACAGTGACTTAAGCGGTTGAGAATTTTCACTAGGATCTTTTTTTTGTATTGATTTCCACTGATATTTTATGGCCTCTAACGTTTATAATGGTAGAAGATGTTGCTATTATGTATTTGACGATTGCGGTCAAAACTTTTTTTACGTATCATCTGTTTCTGTTAAAAGTTCACCAATTTTATATTAAACCAGCAAACAGCAGTGGAAACATTAGCAGAAAAGTCGATACTTAACAAAAGAAATGATACCGAGAACCAAATAGTATACCATTACCTGTAAAAAGTATATGAGGTAATGGAAGTTGTTTAAACCATCCCCCTAAGCTTAAATGGCCTTAGACAGCCACAAAAAATATCATATTTGTGTTATAGTCAAAATTCATAGTCACTGGTGAAGTCTTGTGGAAATACGTCATAATGAAGACAATAGTTTTACTTTTTCTTCTGTGTTTATTAAAATATTTAATAACAAATCAATAAATCAAATCAATCAATCAAAAAAGACCAATCGCTGACTATTGTCAGCGATTGATCTCGTGACAGCATTTGATGATCGCTGAAACTAGTAGTTAATTTGTTATTATTTATTTTTAATAAAAACCGCGGAAAAACTACAACAATTATCTTCTTCGTCTTGATAATATAGGAATGAAAACACAACTTTTATCTCCTGCCGCAAATTTTTGATCTCATTCGGTTTTAAATTATCGGAAACTGGTAAATCTGTGCCTTTATTCCGAATTATAGAAGGCTACCACCAAGTTCGGGCCGAAATAGTGGATTGAGTATTATTGGGCGGAAAAGTGAATTTATTTACTATACTGTTAAAATTTATTGGATACAATTAATAGTTTCTGGCATTATCTCGTGGAAGTTCTTCATGATCAGAGAATAAATGTCACTGTTTTACTTCCACATGTACTTTAATTGCTTCATCAGGAGCTTTTGCAGAGCAGCGAAGCCCGGGTCGTGTAGTTACAGTACATGTGAAATTAAAAAAGTTACTTTTATTCTCTGTTCAATTTTTATTGGTTTCCATCTGAAGAAATCTTCCTAAACCATAAGCGGTATCCAAATGCTGACCCCGGTTTCTTATGAGCAGAAGCGTCGGCGATCGGGAAGTGCCGCCAGTCTTGATTAAATTGTTCGATAACTTGACGGATATTCGACGGGATCGTGACGATTACAGATAAATGGACTGCACCCAAGTCGATCATTAGGTGAGACACGGCTAATCGATCTCCACCCACGCCGCTTCCAAGGTCCGCACCTGTCGATCGTGGACCTTGACGTGTGAAAGGGCAGTCAGAAGGCCAAGACCAATGTTTCTCTCTCTTACGGGGAGTGCTTTCCAGCGTCTAAGCAATATTGCACGAAAGAAATTGGGATTAAGGTGAGCATATCGATCAACTCGAATTGTTGTAACAAAATATAGAGGGAGATCCTAAAAAAATCGTGATATAAATTAATTCGTGTTACTTTCGCCTCGCGGATTGGTTGAGACGTATGATACTACAGTTCCATAGGATTTCATAATCAGTTTAGGTGATAAATTCGATTTAGAGAGAGGCGGAACTAAATACTTGCACGATTTTCTCACTTCCCCTCCATCTAATTTCTTATTCTTATGTTTAAATTTCATTCATCCAAATTTTGCAATAGTTTCTCGGTATACCTTTCTAAAGCTCATTTGTAAACATGTGTATTAGCTTTACCTTGTCTTGTATGTCCTTTCATTCACGACCAATTTAATTGTTAAGGTGTGTACCTGATGTTATAATCTTAATTCCGGTTAAATGTATAGCATACTGCGGGTTAACCACTAAAAGGAAACCATTTTTATGGAGATACCTTATTACATTTCAAATTTGAAGTTTCTATACCTTCTTCTGAATATATAAAAAAAAACTAGATTGATAATTCCCAATAGTTAGCTAACGTTTTTCTCATCAAGTGCCAGAAATCTTCTTAACATCTTTATATTGGCCAAAGACGTAATATACTTTCCAGACAAATAATTTCTTTTCTTAAGCCTGGCATAATACCATACCCTGAAAGAACACCTCTAAAGGTTAATATTTGAAAACGGAAGTTGGAACGAAAATGCTCGCTCAAAAGTCGGTATGTATTTCAAAATATTTTTAGTCGCCCCGAGTGGCGCAAATAGCGTGTGACTGATGGCGCGGAATCATAAATATTTCTTCTCTTTACACCATTTCCGACATCTAATGCACGAGCAGCTGGAGTCGCAATACCGCTCGCCTCTCTCTCGAGCATTTCTCAATGTCATTTAAATCCATATTTATATTTCTCCCGTGGATTTATAAGTGAGAAATGCATATGAACAGATGAGCTGTGAGAGAATAATTATATGAAGACAAATATATTGGAGCTGTAATTAAGGCAGGAAGACATATACAAATTCATGAAACAATCTTGAGATGAAGTTACGCAAAATATTCAAAAAAGTGTCAAAACACTGACACGGTAATCTTATCCACATTCCAAAATATCATTTGTCAGATGACGGCTTGCTATTTCTTCAAGTAACATACTTGTACAAATATCTATAGAGTTATCGTGTTAGAAATTCTTATGTTAGATGGAACTAGTGCTATTTAATTATACTAAAATTAGCACACTCTATTAAACTCAGAAGGAACCAATTAGTCTCCAATGCTGGATTTTGTATAAGTTCTTTTTCATCTGATAAATACTTTATGATATTATAAACAATGGATTCCAAGAAACTAACAAGGTTAAAAGCAAACGTAAAAAAGTATGGATTAAAGTTGTTATATCGTTACAGAAGATCAGATAATGTATACAAAAAATAGAGCATAAAATATTTTTTATGTTAACTAATGACATTGCGAACGATTCCTTTTAATTTGTTTACTCTTCGAGTGGTCGAATCAGAAATATATTGATCACATTCCCTTATCCTGAAAGAGAAAAAAAAAACTTTCTTGTAATTGAACTCAAATATAGTTTTCATGATGGTATGATCAAGAAACAAGTATTCGACAGTCAAAAAAAGAAAAGAAAAAGGTAGTCCTCCGTATATGGTATGCATGTATTTGAACCTCAGAGCTTCATATGCCCATTTTGCTTACTTCAAGTCGATTATTCTAATCCTTGTCGTTGTAAGTGGCCACTCTGATGAAATAAGACATGTTTTGAAGTGGAGTTAAGAGCGGAAGTGACCTAATTCGCCCGATTATACGATTAAAGTCACCTGTAGAGGCAGTGTAGTATGCGCCTTTTATTTACCTTACGAAAATTCAGTCATTTCCTAAAAAGAATAACGATTAAATTCCTTGGATAAATCACTCTCCACCACTTCGTTTAAAAAAATATCCCATCGTAGAATTCGGGTACTTATTTCGACAATAGTAAAATTATGTATAATGTATTGATAGTAGAAGAAATCGCCAGCTTTACAAGTGTGGATTACGTCTATAATGTTATGAAGGATGAGCAGTAAATTGCTCAGCATTGCTGGTGACTTGGATGCTCACCTGACAATATGTCATTACGTTTTCCTTGCCACATTGGTGGTGATTGCATCACTTGAATTGAGATGAATGGATTAATAAATAAATGAGAGAGGAATCATAAAGAAGATGCTGTTGGTGGAGTAGAGCAAAGAGTGACTATTTTATTAAGTAATACTGCTACTTAATCAGCTATTATATCGGTAATTTGATTTTCAGATGATATCTGCATATATTTACCCATTGAGTATGGGAGTTTTATCGTGCGTACTGAAGATTCTATCACAGTCGTATATATTAGAAATTTTACGCGTGTATATCACACTATTTATGCAGCTTTAATATTAAGATTCGCTGTAGTGCTTGAGGCTCATCTTCCAATTTTCGTCTGTATAGACGAACCTATTTCTGTCTTATTTGCCTGATGATGACAAGAAGCGTCAAAACCGTGACAGCAAAATAAAATGCATAGTGGAAAGTGTAAAAATAATGGAGAGGAATCGCTACGTACGCATGCTTAGAATAATTCTACAAAGTGATTTTTCCCATAATTATGGCCTTCAATGAAGTAACCTTCGCATATCGAGCAAGTGTAAAGGTTTGTTATTTCATTATTTACATTATGGAGCTCTACCACAAAATCGTCCCCGATGATTTCGATAGCATATCTAATTATTATGCACGTAATATTATCACCGGTTATGGAGCGACTAAGCTCCTGGAGACAAATTGTTAGTATTGACTGACAGAAGTAGAAGTCAGTATTAGTTGAAAACCACATCAGGATGGTCTTCAAAAGAGTCAACTATACTTATACTATACTAGACTGTATCGGTACAAAAAAAGGCGTAGACGATATTTTAATTGAAAAACTTAATTTTCATCTACTCAGAATTATTTTAGATAAGTTTGAAAATCTTTTTTTTTAGAGCAAGCAATTATCTCGACCGCATGCAAGGTCAGCCTTTTGGAAACTCGCCTTTAAGTTCAAGCGTAGCGTAATTTAATGCATAACTTCGCTGATGACGAAAAGAAGTTTCTATAAAAGTAACCGAGTCCGAAATTATGAAACCATGGACACTTGACCGTTGAACGTTCGCAAACACGAGGAAAATATTTTACTCGAGGTTGTCTCGCGGCATTGAAAAAGTAGACATTCTGACCAAATGACAATTTCGAAGGTCGTATACGAAAAAAATACTGCCAAATGAAGCAGATGCACTGCGCTGAAACTCCGATTGCGACGTTTGCTTCGTCTAATTGTCCTCGTGCGGGACTTTCTCTGCTTCGGCACGCGCCGCGGAAGGAGAGGAAGAGTGCTTCCAACCCTCTCCCTTTTCTCTCCAAGCACTTACCTTCACTCCTATCACTTCCCAATCGCAACCGCCACAGTCGAATCTGACTTTGCCGATCTAATGAATTTCCTAAGCTGCTAACCAGGAGCTGCACGAAATTTCTTGTGGTACCCATAATATATGTTAAGTTAAGATATTTTAAGTGTATTGGTTGAATGTTTTTATAAGGTACATATTTTATTTTATTGAAAGTTTTATGATGACTGTCCAAGGGAGGTTTTCTGTGGGGTTTCCCTCCTTTCTAGGGAAAATACCAGGCAGATAGGTGTTCCCCTCTAATCAAATGACAATTCTCTTTGTAATTTTATGTACCTTTACTATGTTTATAACGCATATTGTATATATATATTGTATTGTAAGCACTGTCACCAAGTCTTACACCCACTTGTAGTGATATGTATAATAAACCTAATAATTATTAAACATTGATTAATGTATTTATTGCAATAATCTGGGTACAAAAACCCCTAAGAGCAAGAACATAGATTAAATTAAGATGTGCGTGCACAAACTGAGGTAGGTTAATCTCGCTTTCCACCCAAATCCATAATGCTATTAGTGGAATATGAATGCAGAATGGGCAGCACAATGACCCAACGTGCAACACTTTTTATAGTATTCGTTTAGGACTGTCAGCGGTTAATGTTGTTATCCAGGAGCCCTCATTCCTCAATACTCTTAAAAATTTCCTTATCCATAAACTTGGTTAACAAAAGTAATGAAAGTTGCATTTTTCTAATATTGTACTTTTTATTTTTGTACTCTTCTACTTGAACCCTAAGACAAAAATATTCTATTCATCAAGATTTGGGACCAGGAGGAAGAATTAGGTCGTCAAAATCCCACAGTCTAATGGATTCCTTTAGATCGTTGAAAAACTCGACTTAAGATTCAGTGATCCCTTAATTCTAACAGTTTAATTTTACACGGCCAAGGTTCTGCTATTTGGCAATATCCTCAGACACTATCTGAAACAACTGGTTTGCTATACTAACCAAGATATGTGGAATTGTATAAATGCACAGATTATGTGACTTGTGAGTTTAGAATCAATTCGTGCATCCACCAAATTAATTCATCAAAGCAGATTAACGCAAGAGAACTACAAAGAGTAAGTGTTGTTTTTGTTTCTTCTTCCGCTTAAACTGCCAGAAACCGACTCCAACGCTTATGAGGGCAATTAGGAACCAGCTATTACAGCTATTATGAGAAAATTACTTATCCTAATTCAGCGAAAGGTCTTGTGCTTTAATTTCCTCCGATAGCGGAGGGTGTTTTCACCGGAGGGACACATTAGGCCGCGCGTGGAATGATAATAATAATAATAATTTATAAAATGCCGTCTTTTTAACGATGAGGTTTAGCAAATATATCGGATTATATGCAGTCAAATATTTCGAAATTTTACGAGTAAGAAATATAAATCGTTAGAGAGAACATTTCAAACATTCAGTATTCACTAGACTAAATGAGCGAGACCCGAAAAACATTGAAATTGTTTAAAAAGTTTATTCACATAAGGAATAATTGGTTACATCGGAAAAGGGCTACACATCTCTGGTCTACAATTAGCCATTGAAATCGCCAGTCCATAGTGATACAAGATAAACTCAAGAATGATATAATCATCATAAAATACCTTGCAATTAGCGATTATTTGGGGCTCCGCATGCCTAAAACAATACTAGTAATACCAAGGTCATCTTCCACGCGACGAAGCATCGACCGCCTATATTCATGATGGTTACGATAAAGAAGAAGACCCGGGTCTTGAATTCCGAATAAAGCTCCGGGTCCTGAAGACATACCGGCTCGAGTGTTCAAGGAAGTTGCGGAGAGAGTAGCACCTTTTCTTAAAGTTATATTTGACAAGAGTATGAGCGAAGGAAAGGTCCCGAAAGATTGGAAAATTGCGAATGTCACGCCAATATTTAAAAGTGGCTCCAAGGACGATCCAGCTAATTACAGGCCCTATATCTTTAACATCACTGAGCGGTAAAATTATGGAACATATAATAGCTAGCTCTTTAATGGGTTTTCTTGAAACGTCCAATTTCATAATTAGGAATCAACACAGTTTTCGTAAGACTCGTTCTTGCGAGTCTCAATTGGCTTTATTAGTACACGATGTTCTAAACTCTGCAGAAAAACATAAGAAAGTCTATGCGATATTTTTAGATTTTCGGAAGGCTTTCGATAAGGTATCTCATCATAAATTGCTGTACAAATTAGAAGTTGCGGGTATCAATGCAGAAGTTATTAACTGGATAAAAGACATTCTCACCGATAGAGAGCAACGAGTAGTACTCGATGGTATTAGTTCCAACTTGGTTGAGGTGACCTCGGGCGTCCCTCAGGGCAGTGTAATTGGACCGTTGTTATTTTTAGTATACATCAACGACCTCAGCAATCACATTGAAAGCAATGTTAGGATATTCGCAGACGACACAGTCATTTACAGGAAAATAGTTAGTTCAGAGGATAGATTAACCCTTTTAAACGACTTAGATAGAATTATGAACTGGTGCGATGATTGGCAATTAGAGCTTAATGAAGAAAAGTGCTCGGTAGTTAACTTCTTCGAAAGTAAATCTATAATAAATTATTATTCTTATAGCCTCCGAGGGGTAAACCTAATGACAGTAGAATCGGTAAGTATCTTGGAGTAACTCTCACGAATAATCTATCATGGAGTACCCACATCCGAAATATATGTGGAAAAGCACTTAAGAAACTCGGCTTCGTCAAAAGAATAGTCAACGAAAAAGTACAACGAAAGGCGATACGATTTGTAAAGAATTGCTACGATAAAACAGCGAGTGTCACTCAGATGTTACAGGACGCGGGATGGGAATCATTAGAAGATAGAAGAAAAATTCAAAGGTTAAATTTATTAAATAAGTTCAGAGAAATTACGTTTTCAGATGATGTAACCGATATAATGGGACCCCCCTGTTATATGGGCCGTGCTGATACTCCCCGAAAGATTAAGAAAATAGATGCTAGAACGAATCGTTTCAAAAATTCATTTTTTTCGCGAAGTATACGCGAATGCAACCGTTTAGGAAAATAGAGTCAAGGTGCTTGAACCCCCTGCCATACGCCGAAAGGCGGCTTGCAGGGTTCTTACATAGACATAGACAAGAATATTCTAAAAACCTTTGCATAGTCTTTCTATATTTCTTTGTAAATCAAACTCGATGTTCGCATTTATCATTTACGAAGCTTCAATACCTTTTACATCCTAGACCCTTGTCCTTGGCCTTCTCTCGAAATTGTAGGAAAATTTAAATACTTCACTTTTGTCGAGGATATTGAAATTCCAGGTTTATAGCAGATTTCCGTGCCAGGCAGTGATATACCGGCTGTATTTATAGCTAAAGCCGATTACTCCTCATTTTGGATTTCTACATCGCTGCTAAGTGAAGGTAAGAGACGTGCATCACAAATAAGATGCTATAATTCATAGAGGGATTACAACACGTTCTACCAAGATGGACTTCGAATGCAATGATGAGAGATTATGGGAAATAAACAGAGATTACGAAAACGCTAAAGCTGAGTCTCTATGTAATGACATACAGCCATTACATCTACACGTATAAACCACGTAATCCATCGACTTGTTGTGAGGATTGCATGTTACAGTACAGTACGTCTGGGTTAAGCGTATAATAATACAAAATGTAATAACATGAGGGTTAATTAAGATATTTATTGCCGGTTTGTTTCTAAAATTTAGGTAAATCAATATGTTTACTACACAGCTAATACACATCTATAGGTGCTCCATTAGTGGCAGAAAGACGTCTAATCTGTATTTTACTATCTTTAAGTGTTTTGCAGGATTTTTGGCGTAGCATTTGCACTAACTGCAGGAATTCGAAGGCGTAGTCCTGGTAGATCACGAACTGGTGTCTGGTACACTTGATTCTTGATAAACACCCACAGAAAATAATCAAGTGGTCTCATGGTTTCTAGGGGGCCAAGCAATAGATGGACAACTTCTCCCAATCAAGCGATATGGGAACTCATTATCCAAGAAATCCTTCACAATTACTGCATAATGGCATGGTGAGCCATCATCAAGCAAACATAGAAAACACTTTGAGTTACCAAACTTGTAGAAGCAAACCGTTAATAAATATCTCAATTACTTCTCAAGTTATTACATTTTGTATTATTATATCTTTTTACCCGGGCACCCTGTATGTACAGTCCTGGCCAAAATTAACGCACCACCTCCCTAGCGATCCTAACGACCGGTGATGCGTTAATTTTGGCCAGGAGTGTACCATGTCCGTTTTTCTGATGTGTCACTACCGCATATTGTCTACAGATACAAAATATTCTTATAACGACTAGTTCTAACATTTATTTATTGTAACATATATTTGACTCCCTAATTTTGCTTTCAGTGTATGATCGGGCTAGGTAATAGAAGGATCCACAATATCTGCTACATTTTCCGGGAAAGTATTATCTCCAAAATCATTGCACAATTTTTACCTGAAATTTTAATTTCTTTTCTTTAAAAGTTTTCCATCCTATGTCAAGTAGTATTTCCGTGATTCCGCTGTAAAAAGTTAAGTTTGTTGCAAAAATTTTTGACCTAACTCACGAATATACGGCGAACCTTTCTTAATTTAAAATAAATCGACGAAAACGTCATGTAAACCGCATGCATACTATAGATATGGTCTACCCATCGGAGCGCAACATCGTAATGGGCCTTTTAATCGATTATATCAACTATTCTCTTATGCAACCGTGTTTCTTAAATGCCCGGCTATGTATGCTACAGAATTGGGAATCCCAATTAAAATTATAAGTGAGGATGATTCCAGGATATTTCTCCGCAACTGCTGTTATCATAACTTCTCGTCTAAGGGTATTTGATTATTTATCTGTTAGTGTGCCGAAACATGACAGTTCCAGCTATGAAGCACAATATAGACACACTTCATTGACTTATGGAAATTCAAATGATCGTGTTAAATACACCACTCGACGTCTCTGAATGAAAATCTGTAACAGGGTAATTTATTTATTTATTCAGCGGGATGTACCCTTTTTGTTACAAAAAATTTCACAGCGCCAATATCACATAGCAGGATTTAAAATTATAAAATACAATAGGATTTTATAAGTATAAAATATCACAAATTATTCAACTTTAAGCATAAATATCACTAACATCATTATAATAAAATTTACTTATAGGATGTTACAAATAATAAACATAAACAGCATTTGTGAAGAGAATAATTATTAAAAGCTTTTATGAAAAATAATAGAAACAGAATGCCAAATCAATTTTAACTTATATGATATAAAATATAAAAAATACATATGAATGATACAATAACATATTTATTAAAATATGAATTCTTAAGATAGAGCCGTAAAAAATGCGATTGAAACATTTCAGTTCCAGTTATGAAAGAAAGACACAAATATAGGCGTTTTCAGTGACGAATGGAAAATTTTAAAGGCCGTTCGATAATAAATCTCTTTCCATCTTCTTGTAATATAGCGAGGCCACAGAGTTGAAATTTAAAGGATGGTTTTACATCAGCTCTTATCCTCGTTCTTTCTATGAATAATTGATAACAATCCCGCGACGATTACATCGTGGTGCTGAACTGCAATGATCGGGGTGCGGTCAAAACCGCAAATTCCACGAACGCATATCAGGATCGGGGATTTTCAAGGGATATCGGCACACGGCCGATTTATTGGTCTCACCCACATTTTACAACGACGCGGGGCGATAACTCGGCTGCGCCCTACTTAAACCGGTAACTCAACCCGACTGCTATTACCAGAGTCATACGGGAGACAAAAGACATTGAATGGCTTAAGCAATTAGGAATCGTTGCCTTAGTGTGCCCTTCCAGGGAGATTATTATGAGGTCGTCTAAATAACATAATAAGAGGGAGATATGCCATTAAATCTGCGTGTTATCCTTCTCTCTCCCTTTCTGAAAGGGCCTTGGTGGGGTCTCTCCCTTTCCAACTCCTTCCCCAGCGCTCCCATTCTCATCTACCTATCACAATCTTTTCCTCTCATCCCTACGCCTGAGGTTGAGCTACGGTTGTCATGCAAAACAATTAATCGCCATATTTGAGTTTAAGTGGACACTACCAAGCGAGCATGAAAATCGCTATATGTAAAGAAAGAAAATTTAGAAAACGGCTGTCAATGAATTAGAGGTTTTAAATCTCCAATAGCCTTTTTTGTCGGTATTACTTGTCTCATGCACCAGTATTCGGAGAAAACAAGACTTTTACGAGACCCAAAACGCTTCTCGATGGGGAAGCTCTCCTCCTCATGGGTCATATAATAAAGGACTTCATGATGAAATTTAACTTAGCACGAGGAAGCGTGCGCTTTAAACCCAATGTTGAACAAGGAGTGAAAAATTATGACATGACTGGGACAGTGGTGGCATGGTAGTTTAGTGGTTAGAACAACTGCCCGGAAAGTGGGAGACCTGGGTTCGTGTCCCAGTCATGTCACAATTTTTCACTCCTTGTTCAACCTTGGGTCATATAATAATTAAAAATATTTTTAATATTTTTATTTTTTTATTTTTGGGTTTCTTAAAAGTGCGGTGATCCTCTCTTGTTGTCTCCAAATACCGGTGAATGAGACGAGGAACGCCGACAATGACCGCTATTGGAGATTTAGAGCCCCTAAAACATCGCCATATGTTATAATATTGACCGTACTATCCTATTTAGGATCTATGAATTGAGTATTCTGTTATAACTATTGATATATAACTACAAATATTTTGGTTGTATAACAGATCAAACATTAATGGCCTTGGTTGTAGTTTATAACAGTATGTATTGTTCTAGTAGTCTTTGTTGGTATTGTTTCCTGTTTATGAGTAATAAGTCAATTTGCTCAAATGCCTGAATTATTTTTTGTCCTGACTAAATCTGAACTCGAATAACGGAATGAAGATATTTTTCCATGCTTGATTAGTTGATTCTAAGATATATTATTTTTCCCATTTTGATTAATTGGGGAATTCAAAGGTATGCTAAAGCTCGTAAAGATATATGTCCATACATGTTTGTTTCGAAAAAAGGCATTCAAAATCTACTCGTATAAGTAATTACACTATTGGTAATGATTCTGTATAAGACGTACACCACCAAGTGATCATAAACATTTTCATATGTCACAATATTAACCCTACTTTTCTATTTCGGATCTATAAATTTAATGCTCCATTATAAATATTGATAAATAACTATAAATAACACGATACATTATGATTTTTTAACATATCAAGCAGTAATAGACTTGATCATAGCTTATGACAGTATAACGTCTATGTATTCCTTTAGAAATGCGAGAAATAAAAAGGTTTACGAACTGATTTTATTTGAAAGTGAAATTCAAAGATGCAGTGATTGCTTTAATCGCTCCTAGATTTTTTTCCTAAGTGCCTCGATTCACCGATAATAGGAAAAATTGTCTGATAATTCAGTGCTTTAATTTGCTTTATAAATAATCAACGTAAGATGAGTTAGTATTACATTATTAACTATTCAAGTTTCGTTCCAATCATCTTCTATCGAAGCTCAAAATTATCCTGCAATGGTTAAAAATTTCTGGACAATATTTTTTACTACTCATGATATCTTTACGTCACTGTGGTCTTTTTTAATCGAACCAAGGGTGCAAAAGTTATTTTTTAAATATAAAATGTATTTTAAAAATTTATTTGAACAATCAAAACTACCCATCAATAAATATATTAATTTATTATTTACCTTTTAACATTTTTATTCAACTGGAGTTTGATTCTTGATTGACGTCATTTCTACGTAGGAAATGTGAAAAAAAACACTTAATTGCCATCTTTGCGTCTCCTTTTTCATTCCTTTCCGCTCGTGCTCTCAAATGTTCATTGTGTCTCTTTATTTCTTGAGATGTTATCTCTCGTGCGAACATAAAACCACGCCTAATTAGAGGAAGAATAGGACTCGCGGTAGAACGTGAATGATTCCGTGATAAAACGCTAATCTGCTTTTTTGCTCGACTTAAGAATAAAACGTGATATATGTTTCGTGGAAAGTTATTATGCACGGCTTTTAGCGATTCGTATTGGTATGTCACTTGCGAGGAAGTGCTTTTAGTTGTTTTGAATGTTTGTAGAATCAATTTGCTCAAGTAAAAGGGACAAGTTCAAATAACCATAATACAAGATACAATGTAAAGAAATAACTTCTTTGGATTTCAGCCCTTTGGCTGGTTGGCAGCTTTCGCATTTCACCATACATTTCTTCCATTTATCAGTCGTTTTAGTGTAAGATATACAGTCGATGTCTTCTGTTATTTTATGTACGTATTTCAATCTAGAATATTTCTCCCTGGCATTACATCTACTACTACGGTTCTAAGCCTGTTAATGCATGATTACTCTAATCTACCTCTTTTCCCAAGGCGTAGGCTTGGGAAAATAGGCCTCCTAAACGTTTTGTAGGTATTCTTGAAGATTTTATATGCCCCACGTGTTTTCAATATTCTTACGTAACACCTTACCCCAAATTATTTCATCTTTCCTTGCTCTACGCTCCCAAAAATTATTTTTCAGAGCAATTCAATGAACGCTCCACTCCTTAATCTTGAGTCATCTTTTCCTGAGGCTTATGGTGATGTCGTTAATAGTTATTAACCCTTTCTTCTAGTTTAACTGAATTACAGCCATTACTCAATTACTTTGAAACAAACAACTTTTAATTATAAGTGAACGATATTATTACAGTAAAAAGTGACACATCTTATATTACACATAAAACATTATAAAAATAAGTGATGGTCATCCAGAGGCGAAATCTGTAAATGCCTTTTAAAATTGTATTCTGTTCTCTCTTCTAACTTTATTTTCTATTAAATATCGTGTTGTGCATCTATTTTGCAGGCAAATATTTCTTGTTTACTACGGTCTAAACGGAATTCTTGGAAATTTTCTAAAAATTATCGCTTATCGCTTTTTCACTCATATCGCTATGCCTTTATCATATCAGCAATATTTTTAAAAATTTCCAGTTCTAGGACCAGTAAAAATTTCATACTCTAATTAAATGAGCACTAAAATTTTGCGTATTAAATCAATGAGCATTCAGTTTTCTTGAATTACAGAAAAATACTGAATGCTATGGTATATTCAACTAACTAACGACAAAAGATACTTGAATGGTTAGATATCTAATAAATATCGTAAGGAATAGAAAGCAGCCATAGCCAAGCAACCATCGAAATGGTTTGAATCGCATAACAAGATGTTTATTTAAATTGATACTTCAAAAAAATTCACACAGGTGGAAAATTATCTTGTGAGCGCTTCCTTTCGCTAAAATTTATTCTCTTGATTTTTTTTTTAATGAAGAGAATAGTTATCTTCTCGACTACACTCATCTCTACGGATAGTAAGTAAATCAAAGTGGAATTTGTCTTTGAGGTAAAACTAAATAAACAGTGACAAGGTCGTTGGAATTGTTTTCAATAATAATCCAGAACTATCGAAGAAATACGGTTCATGCCTGGAGTTGAGTTTCTTTTTAAGAGGAAAAAATTAGGTCATTGGAATTATCCATTTATATTTTACCACGAAAACGGAATCAGGAAAATCAGCATGCGCTGATTTTGCAAGTAATTGAAATGAGTGATCCATAAAGACAATGCAAACACCGTTATGAGTGGGCAGGAAATGCCTAACTTCAAATTACGCGGGAAATTCCAGAAAAGAAGAATACGAAATTCAGGAAATGGGTGGGAGCAAAGGATATGAAACATTGCCTGCATAAAAAAGGGCTCTCTTCTGAAAAAGAACTATACTTGAGAACCTTGAAGCCTTAATTCATCCACGTGTAAAACGTAGGGAAAAACGAAGCGAAGTCAAAGACGGAGAATGTTCGAACGAGATGTTTGGTTTTTATGTATAACAAGGGAATTGACTTTCCATTTGCACTAGTTCTAATATGGCACACGTGGTTGTTGTACCAATAACAGTAATCGACACTAAGTAGTTCCACGTAAATTTTTCATTGATCGTAAGCGTTTTGTTCAACGTCTATGAAAGAGGTTTGGCCCTGATTGATGGTCAATTAGAGTAGTTAATTTGTTAGATAGCAACAACCCAGTACGTCTGTTTTACATATTGTGAGTGGAAACAAACTGTAAAAACTCTTTGAAATGGTGGTAAGGAATTCAGTTTTTTTATACATTTGAATAAATATGAAAATTTTTCTTCTTCTCTCTTCTTCTTTCACCAGTAATGTTAAACTTATTTTGTTTCTTAACTCGTTATTTCTTAAATCGTTTCCAAAAAATTTTTATCTTAAAGCAGATGTTAAAATCTAACTTAGGCATCTGTGAAGCCAACATTTTCAGGTATGATATATGTCTTGATCCTAGATTAGGAATTAGAATTATATGAACATCAATTAACAGTGCTGAACAAATATACCATTGTATTTGAAAATTTGTTTTAAAATATTTACTTCCCCATCACTTTAAAATCATTATAACATTATAGCATCATGAACCCCGAAAAATCCAGTAAAAATAGTATCATAAATTCATTACTTATTTGTAAGGTAAATATACTATATCTATGTAATCATTACATGGGAATTGTTTAATTATCATTGACGTATTTTATATACATTATGTTTATAATTTGAACAAATGTATGTAGGTAGAAAAGAACTGCCACCAGGCTAACAGCTTACCTGCAGTTTATACCTTAATAATAATAATAAATTTATTGATATACAATATGATAAATAATATAATAAATTTATTGATATGACTACAATTGGAGAGTATACAATATAAACGTTACTCAGTTATTCTATAATCGAGATTATATTTGCGGAAATTTAACTGTGATACTTTGTATCCATAATTATCATGATCAAGCAATCAGTTGAGTGCTGATTTAAGGGGAACACTTTTTCGAAAAATTAAAACATTTTTATTTTATTCGCACATTTTATTATTTAAGTTTTGTCGTTGCCTAACTGATCGATCTCCGAATAAAATACGGAAAGAGTTGGTCTTCCACTTCATTGCTACATTTGGTTCATCATGCGTAAATTAACGTTTGCCATTTCAACTAGCAATCAGCTGGATAGATATTTTCTAGATTGAGTTTACCTAATAATGGGTGATGATTATTTCATGATATATATTTGGTATATAATTATCATTTAAAATAAATCCGTGATGGAAAACTAATTTTATGCCAGGTCGATTCTATTTTATTAATAAATTGATTTATGTAAAAATGGAACGAACGAACCCAATATAAATTTCCTAATGAACTCATTAATTGTATAGCTGCATAAGCTATATACTGAGTATATGCGCATTTTTTATCAGCCATCTTTAGAATTGCGAGTATCATGAAACTATTTCGGAGGTCCTTTGCTATTGCCTAATCATAAATTTCCCGTTGACTCTTAAATTAATATTTCGTATCACTATGAATTGATGCTGAAGTTTATTAAGTTGGACACCGTCGTAAAAGAAAAACACTTCGTATTATCCACAATATATAATATATACATTTACATATAGTAATATTTTCATTTCAGTCGACTGGTTTCGCCAAAGTGTTGACATCATCAGGTGTATGATGTTCCCCCAAGTGACGGAATTTAAGAATGATCGCAAATCTACAAAAAAAATTATCCATCAGAAAGGAGTTTTGTTTTGCCTTATTTAGTTTTTACTACCGTTCCCTGCGTTTTTCACTTCCTTTTTCTTGCGTATTTTTCCACGTTCATACTTTTGTTTTGCAGCTCGCCATCCTCGCCATTGACGTTCCATCCATTTTGTCTTTCCTGGTTCTTAACCTCGTGTAGGCCGCATTCTAAACTGGTGCGCTCTCAGCCATGAAGGGAATAGATTCAAAAAATATGTTGAAACGTATTAAATCGTTATGTCAAGCGTAGAATACGCATGCATTTCGTGCTTTAGTATTTACCAGTAACGCTACATTGTAATGCTTTAGTTTGAGGAAGATTTACATTGTTTTCAGTTTATGAGTAATTGGTCAATTTAATCAATTGCTCGAACAATTTTTTGTCTTGACTAAATCTGAAAACGAGTAACGACATCAAGTTATTTTTCCATGCTTGATTTGTTTACTCTAAGATATATATTAATTTTTCCCATTCTGATTAATTGGCTAATTGATAGATATGCTAAAGCTCGCAAAGATTTATGTCCATACGTATTTGTTTGCTATGAGAAAGAGAATTCAAAATCTATAAGCAATGACACTATCGGCAAACATTGTTTGTTTGGCAGACACCATCAAGCGAGCATGGACAATTGTCACTATTTTAAAATTCCTACTCTATTAAGGGTCTATAAATTGAGTATGCTATTATAAATATTGGTAAATAACTATAAATATTTTGATTGTTCAACTGACCAAACATTAATGGACTTGGTCAGAGTTTATGCTAGTATGATATACTGTCTATGTATTCTTTTATAAAAGCAATTATGCCAAAGAGTTCGATCTGATTTTACTTGAAAAGAAATTCGAAGATATAGTGTTTGCGGTAACCACTCCTAGGTTTTTTCCTGTAGCCTTCGTTCAACAACAAATATGGAAAATTGGCTTCTATTTCTGCATATTTATTTGATTTACCGATAAGCAACGTAAGATGCGTTGGTATTACTTATAAATTATTTAAGTTTCGTTTCAAGTGCCTTCTATCCGAAGTTCAAATTTATCCTATAGCAATAGTTTAAAAATTTCAGATAATATTTTTCACTGCTCATAATATTGCTATCTTACAACAGACCTTTCTAATCGAACCAAGGTTGCTAAAGTTACATATTTTTTATTCCTATATTATGCCTTTTTAAAATCGATTCGAATTATCCAAACTACCCATTACTAAATATATTAATTTACTATTTGCCTTTTAACAATTTTATTCAGCTGGTGTTTGATTCTTGATTGACGTCACTTCTTCATGAGAAATGTGGACAACTGAAATACTTTTATTTTTTAAACTACTTTATTTCATGCTTCCCTAGCAAGTGTACCTTGAAAAAAAAAACGTATCTGTAAAAATACCAATTCCTAACATCCGATGTATACCTATTCCTATACACCCGACGTTGTCAAAGAGTTCTCGGAAAATTAATCTTGGACTTGATGGCCATTTACCTCATCATGATATTGGATGTTCAAGCTCATAATATGATCTAACGGACCATTTCAGTCAAGAAGTGTACTTGGAAAATACTTACAATTTATAAAGTGACAGCTAATTAGGCAATAAGATTGAAGTAAAATATGGCGGAATTTCCGTAATATATGAATACCTCTAATTTGCTTCCCATCGATCGAAATTGTTTCTCTGATATCTGAATACAATGGAATTGATACCACCGCCCAAGATTGTTGAAATTACTGTTCACTCCACAACTTCGGCATAACCCTGCGGCATTATCTTTGTAGTTTATTAGCTATCTTCTGCGGTTACTAATAAATTGTTATGAATGATGATTAGTGTCGCTTTGGGTACATAATGTTAAGAAAGGAAGACTTTTATAGCAAGGTCCAGAAATTATTAAGGTTGATGTCGTTGGCTATCAGAGAAATAGATAAGCTCAAGAGTTATCGTCCCTTTAATACTTGCTGGTGGTTCCTCTTCGGCTGCAATCAGTAACTTCGAAAGTTTACTTGAGTTCAAGGACAATATAGACAGACATACGGGCAAAACCTTCCGGCATTAATGAAGGATAAAGTCCACTCAAAATGCATATTTCCCTCAATTTTTTTAATCAGGAAGGCCTGCTTTTCATTACCTTCTTTTAATTTACGCTCCAAAATATAAAAAATGAGAAAGTATATGAATTGAAATTCCTAGACCCTCTTATGCCCTTTCCTAGAATTCTCTCTGAAAATTACTATTGAACATGCTGAGGTAAAATACGTATCTTTGGTGATAATTATGGGATCAGTGCAGACAGAACTGGATACGGAAATTGCGAGGAAAATGTAATTTTTCGCTCCAATGATAGATCAAGTTAGTGAAAGTGCCTTTGCTGTGATTAAAGGCCTTAGAAGGGAGAGTAGATCAGAAGTATATGATAGAATCCGGAAGTCAGCCTAACCGGGAGCAAAGGTATAGAGAAGGAAATGATAATCTGCTTCACTTGAACGATGGGCTGATAGTTCAGATCCGATTAGATAAATGATATATACTGGAGTCTATCGCCGTGAGGAATTCCGATGAATTACAGGGGCAGCTTGAATATTAATGCGTAAATCTCTATATGATAGATACACTAAGGAATGGATGTTTTATTACTAATGGACATTTTTCATCCAATCCGTAGGTATTGGAACCTTGAGAAGAGCACAGTTGTGGGAAAAATTTGAGAGAAGGACAATCTGTATTTTTAATGTTTATTCCCCCGTCAAAAATGACAATGAAAATTAAATGTTGTCGCCAAAAATATATACGTCATCCCGATACGATATTGGATTGTTTCTTATGAACATATTATTTTAATGCATTAAAATCTAACAGTAAATAAACTTACTTTAGATTTTACGTATTTATTTGTTTAGATATTATACACATACACATGGGAATATCATAGAAAGTAATTAACGATATTTATTTTATGATACCTAACACCAATTTTGGAATGAACCTTGTTGTTGAAGAAGAGTTTGGTGAATAATAATGGTGATTCTTCACTGACGACGAGAGAGTTGTAAATCCCCTTCTACATTTGACCATTTCCCCATATGATCCCCATGTTCTCCATAATGGTTCGAGGCATCGAGTTACAATGACAACTGAATCGAGGACGCGAAATTATCTGGAGATTTCAGGAAGAATTACTCTCTGTCTCTCCCTCGAGCGGCTCCTTACGAAAATTATAGTGTAAACCAATGAACATGGATAGCCTACTCAAATTTGAGATCAATCTCTGATAAAGAAAACGAAAAATTCAATTATAATATACTCTTCAACAATTCACTCCCCTCATACTATTATTCCATGTAAAATCGATTTGATAAATATAGAAAACCTGGTGATGATTAAGTCCTGAAATTTTCTGTTCCATTCTTACTGTCCATACATCTTTTAGCTCAGTAGATATTTATCAAGAGCATACTAGTAAATTAAGCATTTATTAGTATGCTCTTGAATCACTGAATGAGAAACACGTTTGAATTTAATGAATTGAATGAAGTTTGAGGTTAATTTATGAAATTGTAGAAAATATTATTTTCCATCTGTTTGGAATGTGAAAAAAACTGCATTGATTTCTGCGTAAGGTAAGGTTATTTTGATTTCTGTAGGGTTCTCCTTAATAAATGCAAGAATTTTGTCCGGACCAGGGTTGCTAAGTGACATCAGTAAACTGTGCAAGGAAATCTCAAATTGATCGTCTTGACTCGGAACAAAGTTTGGGAAAAATAAGAGGTCCGAACAACTTGCGGGGTGTAAATTCAAGGTTAGCAGCAAGAAATCGTACTTGCTATTAATCCTTGGTCAGAGGAAACCAAAATAAAAGAAAACACTTCTTTTCACATTTAATAGTAATTTTAAAAAGTCGCTGGTTCCTTATCCTTAGCAACCAACGTCCTTTTTAAATAAAACGTTTTGCAGATATGTTTCTGTTAACTTACCAATTAGAGGATTTTTTTATAAACCGTTTTCCTCGTCGTGAAAAGTACTTTCAAACTACATTTATTCCTGTGGTAAATGCGACTTTATTTCATAATGAGGAAACATTGCAGGGTAATAAAATACAAAAGGTGACCCCGATTGTAAGAGGGAGTTGAATAATAGAAAGTTGGGATGAAGACCCCAAAAAGCAATTGGATAGTGATATAGTGGCTAAATAAAAATCACGGGTAGCTTAATTGGTTAGAGCAGCCTTTCGGATAGAGGAAGATCCCGGGTTCAATTCCCGGCCCCATCAGACTTTTTTCAAGTCCGTTTCTCCTTGGGATATTTTCTGGATGCGCGCCCTTGTGTGGAAAGATACCTGAACCCTTGTCCAGTATTGATTTATCAATTTTAGTTTGATTAATGCATGTGCTTAGTATATATGCAAAAGTCACCATATTGGCTGCTCATGGTTCAATTTTCTCCTTTATATGGAAATAAAATACTTTTCTTATCCCCAATGTTTTTTCCTTAAGGGACCGCCCTTATTTCTCTGCGACACATTCTACTAAATGATGTTTTCCTACGTCATACTCCTGATAATTTCTAACAACGCCTCTATATCCTTCAAAATTTAATTGATTCCGTTTACTCATCTTCAGTTACACTGTGTAGATATGTATGAACTTCATTCTTCCCGCCCTTCGTTGTTTGATGTTGGCATATCTCCATCCGCCTTTAACTTCAGTGTCATTACTTCATCACTCGTTGTCTCAACCTTGACAATGCTTTTGAGCATTTATTATCCAATAGCAGTCTCTTTTTCTCCCCTCGTGTCATTGAATTCCTCCAGATTTCCTATTTCCTTTCCAAAGAGCCGTCATATCTGTAATTCTTCATCGAATTATGGCCAAGAAGGTAAATACCCGAACAGAGTTATAAATCACGTGAGCATTACTTTGTCGTAAATAAACTCATTAAACAGAGCACATTCATAATAAAAAATTAAAAAGGTTGGAAGCGATACTGTCCTTTTTACGCTTTGTCTGAATGATATTGTCCCCGCTTTTCCAAAGCCTCGAATCGAAGCTTTCGATTGAGTAATAGAAATTTGTTTTCTCAGTTAGGTGAAAGGTTTCAGGAAAAGAGCAGAGGGAAAAACTATATGACTATATCAGCTAAAAGAAGGCTACTTAATTATATTTCAGTGGGCGACGATGAACACGATAACGATAAGCGCAAGATATCGACGCCATTTATTTGTTTTCGGTAAAATCCCTTTGAGGAAAGAGTAGGAGTATATATCGAATTTTCCTTCATATCTCATTCATAAAATCATAAAGTAATCAATAAGTTCTCTAATGATGTGCCATGAAGCCTAAGATTATATGTTCAATGACATTCTGGGATTTAGTTTATTTTGAAATCCTACCTACTTGAGTCCGGTTAAAATTGAATACGATATTCTCCTTTAAACCAGTTCTCTCAATTCCTGGTAACCAGTCTATAGCCATTCCATGTTACATTTCTGTTTCAGTCAGTATTTCAACACCATCCCCCCATCAGATATTTCACCAACACAAATCTACGGTTTTTCCTTTCGTTTATCTCACATTATCTTGTAAATGTTATTTGTTCTCTGGTTCATTCTTCGAGATTTAATATTGAGTGATTCTTTTCATATTTTGATAAATCATTAATCTCATATTTAAATAACACTATGCGTCTTCAGTCTATGAAATACAAATTTTACTCGTACATCCCCCAGGAAACTTAAATTGTACTTAAAAATTTCAATTCTTTATTTTACCATACTAGAATGAAAATTCAGGTCATCCCTTCTTGAGTTTTCCTCGCTTTATCCTAATTAATACAAGTTTGTGTTTTATCCAGGCCTTATATGGACGGATGGAGATGGAGGATGGCTATACTCTTTGTATAGCCATCTTTTCTTTCCAACCATAGAGACTTCAGAGTACGCTCCCAGGCATCTTTCAGTTTTTCCCTTTGCAATCAATCGTTCAAACTAAAGATGCCATATTTAGGAAGTATGGATATCTGGGATTTATATTTATTATTTTCAGGGGATCATCACGAACAATCCATACAAATTAGTTACTATTTCAGTAAATTCGTATTACGTAACTATTTCGATAAAATGCATAAAAACTAAATTATAGACGATGAAATGATACAGTATAAACTGGATTTAAAAACAAGATGAAATTGGCTCAAAAAATGTCATCGTATACTTAACGAAGATAAACTTAAGCGAAGATAACACTAGTCACGAGCCAGGTTCTCGGAGCCTAATTATATTAATAGGGGTAGTTGACCGATCCCTGACATCTTTTCGTGTTTTACGATACAATACATATGCAAGTAATTTTGAGCGGGCTTAATTTGTAAGAATGACAGAATCGAAGGTTGAGACGACCTACTTAACTTACTACGCATTTCATTCCTAAAGTGCGTGTCGTATACTCATTTTGTCCAGGTTACGTCTAATGGCGGTCATTTGCCTAGTTCAGATGGAAACCGAGGGAGGGCAGGTGATTGCCTCCTTATTCAGATATACTTAAATTATAACAAAATCACTGCGAGCAGATGAATTATCAGGTTGCAGTGGATCTACATTACACATTTCTTACATAGTCAACCAAATAGTTCTGTTAACATGTATTTTCTTATGAAAATAGTCAATGATCATAAAAATCAATGAAAATATTTTGGTTATAAATTACAGGAAAGCCACTATATCCTACAAATAACCATTCACTTTTAAAGTATATGTAATCGACTATGTGTATAATGAACATTGTATTTCTATATTGTATTGCTAAATTGTAACCACTACTACCAGGTCCTGCACATATTTGCAGTGCTATGTATATAATAATACGCCCAAGAAGGGAAGGAAACCCCTCGGAAAACTTCCCTCAGATAGAAGACAACATATGCGAATAATTCAACAAATTCAAGAATACCATGTTACCCCTCAAACAAAAATTTTCATATTTTGCTTAGTTAATACAATTTGCTTATCTTGGTCTTGAAGGTATGCTCTCGTGAAAGAAATGGCTCGTAGACTACGCCTGCAGGAGGATCTTTCCATTGAACTATACATATATTCCATGCATCTATATATCTAAGAAATTACAATTCAGCTTTGTCATTCCCTTGACAGAAAGAGTAACATTAATGACCGATTTTCACTGATCATTTCTGAAATCTTTGCCCTTGATGAAAGCAGTCCCGGGTTCGATTCCCGGAGGGAGCCAATGTGCGAAATGACCTAAGCTATCGAAGCACTTTTAACAATACTACCACTTCCAAAATCTTTAGTACACCAATTAATCTTCCAGCTAATAACCATAGGCAATGACCATGAGTGTTTGAAATTCTTCCGAGGATGACCCTATCGAAGCCGTTAACCGCAAGAAACGACCCTGGCTCACGCCTCCGGAGAAACGCAACCCTTACTTGGGGTGCGCCGTTGTGAAAGGACAAGAAAAGGAAAGCTCCAGTCCGGCTCTATCCGGCTGAGCGGACGATTAAGATTCCGGCGGCGTCTTGGGAAGGGAAATCCGCCGATGACTCAGCCACCGAGGCCTCTCTTTTCCTTGTTCTCTGACCCCCCTCGACCCCTCCTTCGGCACACCGTCTCCCTCCTCCACCTGCGTCAGAGGGCCGCTGCGAGGAGGGAATGCCCCCCTTAAGAGCAAATTGACGTATGTGCGATCGGCTTTTCTTCTATTCCCAAAGTGGAACGCGATGCGAGTTTCTCCTCCACGGATTCGCTTAATTCGCGCTTCTGGAATGAAAGTCGAAATTATGAAAGGGTGAAGGTTTGGCCATCCGCTCTAAAACCGCGTCTCTTTAGCCTTGCGGTTGACGTAGGTAATATCGCCTCCTCCTCAAACATGCTTAAGATCTTTGGAGCGATTTCCCAAGTTTTTCATAATTTTCCTCGCTGAAGGACGCTGCTAGGTTGAAAAACCTCTAGTAATCGGAGATTCAAAAGCGTAATCGAGTAAGTGTTTACGTGGCGTTACGTATTTGAAAGCTGACATCGCGATATTGTGAATTGCTGAATTTAATTGGAGTATGTGTGAGTAGAAGAGTAATTAAATCATCGTACTGTTTATAGGGTTCTGTTTGATTATGACAGATTCACACTATTGGTGATAAAGAGAGTATCTTGCTATTATAAAACTACCCCATTTATACCAAAGCGAAAGGAGAGCCCATCCGCAAATGGTAAATTATTATTAATATAAAGCTATTTTCATTTTCCTTACAATATGATTATTGCTTCTTGAAAGCAAAGAGTTTGATGAATACTGAGGATTACATAGCTCGGTTGTGGATGAAAGACTTGCCTCAAGGTTCAAGGCTTCTGGAATTAGGCTTAATAGTGCTTTCAATGAACAAGTAAAAGAATCAATTTATGATTATAATAAAAGGCTTATAAATTTTGTCGCGGAAAAGTTACATTTTGTTGGAGGAAAGGTGGCTGAATAGAGGAGAGTGCATGGCATCAAGAAAAACTGATCTATCATCTCATCTTCTTTATCATTGTCTTTATAATACAGTCACTTAGCAATACACACATTTTAAGATACGTTCAGTGCAAAGAACAGCATTGATCTGTTAGCAGTAGAACCAGCAAAGACTAAGTATATAATCTGGAAATAAAAAAAGAAATCTTTTAATCGCGCTTAATGTAATCCGTAAAGAATTGGGGGAACACAGAATCAGGTGTCTTTAGTGCTATTTTGCATTTTCTTATATATAATTAGAAGAGCCTTAATGTCATTCCAATGGTACATTTATTGCGCAATGGGAGTAAAATTTTGATTCGCGTTTGGACGGAGTGAATGATTATTTATTTTTGCAACGTCGGATTCCCATTTAAATGTGCAGCAGGGAAACATAATTGGCGATCATCCACGTCATTGACTCAATGTAAACATGTCCCGCACAGCACTTTCCAAAATCTGGAATCCCTGAACTCGACCTGCACTTAATCCCAGATCCGTTTCTGTCCGCGGGAGCAAAACCAAGCAACTAACCTTGGGGCGTGTTTATATTTTTGAAAAATAAAAGCATCGCCGACTGAATAATGGAATGCCATCAGAGCAAAACGTGATGGAAGAGGTTCGCGCACCACTGGTTTGCATCGCGACAGAAAAATACGTTGCGTAATTTCCTGGTTCTTAGTGCGATCGAGAGCTTTTTCTCGTCGTAAAACGTATTCTCGTCTTCCATGCATTCCGTGCAGTTTCAAGCGAGGCCTGATTGTCTTGTTGTTGGGTTTCCCGAGTGATAAGCTTATCAATGAGCCAACGCGACACTTCTTCAGGAGCATCTGTTCGCTTTTATTTACGGCTGCATCAATTACTGCAAGGTACGACTGTCCAGAAACGGAAGGTTATGAAATCGCACGTTCGCAAGAAAATTAATGATGGTCTCGCAAGAAGAAATATGGACTTATTATAATGCTAGATTCGCCATCTTTTTTAGAGAAAAATAAATATCAATAAAATTAATATCAATCAACTTTAAGGAAATTACTGTTATGAAAATCTATAATAATATGTGATAGAGTCCTATGAATTAAATACCTTCATTATGTCAGAACTTACGAGAGAAAATGGTGAATTATCACACTCTCATAGATCAGAACAGCCAACATAATTACTAACATAGTAATATTTATTTCTCGAGATTATCCGCAAGGTGTTTAAAGTAATCCAGCTAAAGTAGGAGAACAAAAATTTAAAATTTGGCACGTTTGGTTATCCTTATCGTAAAAAATGTATGCTATAGCGGTTTTTATCGCCTCTTTCGATGTCCTTTTAGGGCAACGGTAATTTTATGTCCTCTAGCAAGATCAGTGTTTCATCTTAAGTAAATTTGCACAAAAAAATTGTAGTCTTCCGGTAAAAACAGAACCTATCGAATATCATTGATAATCACAAGAATAGCGAAATAGTTCTATTTATAAATAGGTTACAAGAAATTATTCATTATTGCTCAATATTGACTAAGGCTCGAATGATACTTCAGCATGTACTGAAGGGTATGTATTAGATAATAATATAGTCAAATATTTGTTTCGAAGAGATATAGAAATATTTATAGAGAACAAATGAAACCACGAAAAATAAGTTTTATGGTTGAATTCATATGCATATACTTTCCTTTTTAGTATATGGGTGATAGGCATTCATACTTTTGAACCATATGACTGATAAGGTATTAATTTTTAACCAACAGAGAAATTAATTCATGAATGTAAATGTATTCATTTTCAATACCTCAAAGTATTTCTTTCATCGGAAGTGCGTATTTTAAATGGACAAATTTGATAACTCAAGCTCTCCTGTAAAACGCCAAGGTAGGTAAGACATCATGAAATAACGACATACAAAGTGAAACTTTTTATAACGAAAAGTGAATAGAATGGCTAAAGAAAGAAGCGTTACTGTGTGGCATGAGACGGAAGAGCTGGGGAGGAAAAAGCAAAGAAAAACATCCTGGAGAAAACTGGATAAAAGTGGCTAGAAGCTAATTTAGCCTCTTAGAGATTGATGGCAGATTTTTGTAATTTTATTCTTCCATTGACACTTCGATAAAAAGTTACGGGACCCGAACTAGATCTGCATCTAGAACTTGAAAATTGAAATACCGGTTAAAAATTACTAATTTTATCATTGGTCATGTTGGTCGTTATTCTGTTTCATAAAGAGTTTTCCTTCAGAAGAAAGAGTTGATGTTTAACCCTATGAAGATGTTTTCGAGTTTTCTAATGGAAATTTTCTTTCCGATTGCCACATTCCGTTAAAGTACAACTTCTTTAGGAAAGATCTAAGTTTCCGTGATACGAACTCTACCCTACAAAGAAAGTAATCGTGGATATCTCCAAAACAAAAAGCAAGAAAATTTACAAGTTTGCATATACCATACAGAAATCTATTTCTCAAACTAAGGTTACCCTATGATTTTAGATCTCTGGCAGAGCTTGTTAAATATTCTTCTCTCAAAACATCCAGCCTGCTAGGTAAATAATACTGAAAATGATTTTTTAATTAATTACACTCTTTTATAATTAATTGCATCTAAAGCGGCTCTTTTGGTAGATCATTGACGAAGTAAACGTCAGAATTTAACGCTACTTTTTGGCATGAAAGTTTTGCATTTCATCAAATAGGTACTCTTCCAACAACCCGTTTGCTTTCTACGAGTACTAATAAACGATTTTATTTCAGGATAAGACTTGACTCTAAGTATATAACCTATGTACAAATATCCCTCTCAGAGGTTTTATTTTGTAGGTAAGGATGTCTGCATGAAGTTGCAAAAACTCTAGACCAGAGGCGGGGAATCTGCGGCCTTCAGGCCACATGTGGCTTTTTTGGGCTTTCTTTGCCGACATTTGCTCACTTCCTGAAACAAATACACCCAAATAAATACATTTTTTCCCTAACCTTGCTAAGGGTGCTAAGTGAAAAAAATGGAAAAACTCCTCCTTCAGTTTACTCTGCAAAATAATTCGTCTTCTTACTTAAAATTTCGAAGTTTAACTGTTTGAATGAAGGAAACTCGCAGTAAAAAAGTGAACTGATGGTTTCACATGCGACCTTTCTTCTAAAACGAATGCTAAATGTGGCCTTCCGATAGAAAAGAGGTTCTCCACCTGTATAGACATTAAGGTAAGCAAAAAAAAAGTATGTGCGTATGACCTTCCAAGTAATAAATCTGCTCTGAGAGTCCAGTTCTCGTTGACATTTTCTCAATTATATTTTATTATGCATAAAAATAAATATCATTATGTAATTTTAGCTTGATTTTAAGAAAAATAATTTTAATATAAAACAAAATGTTGCATCAAGTCTTCTACGATTTGTTTTCAATTGAAAATTCACATTTACTCTAAATACATACCTATGATTACCGCTCACTCAAGTTCAAAATAATTGTGTTAATTTTACTCTACTATTAATCCATTAAAAAATATCGCGAAATTAACCGCTGGAAAATTTCCGGAGATAATAGCTAAAAAAATAAGTAAATTAAAATTTATTGCCATCTGTAACTAGATTAAGTGAATTTACTTTCGTGGAAAACAGAGTAATAACGATAAAGAATTATTTTCCAAAATTCAGCATTGATGATTGCATTGAACACTGCGAAACTATCAACGGAATTTTAGTCTCTCTCTACTGATATAGAGCTACTTGAAAGGGTGTTTGCAAGATAGCGACGAATTAAGACAAGAAAATCATATAGACGGACGAACAACTCAAAAAAATCGATATGAAAAAATTTAATAAAGATATCTCCTCTTACCTATACAAACTGTCTGGAAAAAACAATTAACTTATATCTTAAGGAATTGAAACCGGATTCATAAGATAAGAAAGCAGTGGAATCCAAGGAAAACATGGCTATATTATAGGAGGAGAGGTATTTTCCAATGATTCATAAAAGCAGCCCTCTATTACTGAAGTTGGACTTGTATATAGGATAATTTTCAGTCCGATAAGCTATTATGACGTTTGATGATTAATTGCTAAAAGGTTTTCTTCTGCGAATGAATTTAAAGATGCACACTGCGACAATAGGCTTCAATTATTTAAGTTGCTGCTCTCTCATGAAGCAATCAAACAATTGATTGAAAATGAGACATTCATATATGGCTCATAACTAGCAAATGTCGCCCTTTATCATATTAACATTCATAATACTTCATTGCAATAGGTAGATATTTAGAAAGATGTTAGCTTTCTCAATACCCAGATAGTAATTTATATTGGGGGATTATAAAACAAAGAGGAGTATCTAAATTGTTTATGTACGATTAAAATACTCCATTTATATATTTCTACTGAGTTTTGCAAAATCTTTATAGTATGTTGCAATTTAGTTTTATTTTTCATTTGGATATTTGAATTTTGTAATAAAACTAGTTACTTGAAAAAACAGAAATGAAAAATGACTGCTTAAATGTAAATTTAATTTTTTTTCAAAACTTTAACGACATACTTAATAAATATTTTATATAGTTTATAATAAAAATAAATTATCTTATGAGACGTATATATATTTTCAACGAAAAATTGAAAGCTGAAACCCATAAACAGACGATGGTTCAAGATATCGTAACCGCAATCATTTTCCGTGTCTTATTGACTAATGGAAACATGACAGTAATTTACTTTGGGGGTATTTAAACCCCATAAAGTGATAATTTATGTTCGTCTACGGAGAAAATAACTCGTAGCTAATTATGAAACTACCAATTACTGAAAGGGAAGAGATAAGCTAAGCCATATCTTCATTCTCCGTTAAGAGAAAAGCAAAATCAGGAGAGACTTAAATTTTGCGTTACCGAAAAAAAACATGTCGTATGACCTTCATTTGGCAATTAAGAAGGAACATTAACAATGAACAGTTTTATATTATCAAACTATTTAATAGAGATATATCGAAACACTTAGAGCTTTCTTGAAATCATGAATAATACTTCACATAATCTACGTTTTCGTTTAGTATTCCTCGTTGCAATTACTTCCCGTACTTCAGCCTAGAGATCTATAAGAGTGCCACAGTTGACGATTTTTTTTCTTACTCGGTTTTCATTCTGGATAAATAATCACATCTTCAGTAATACATCCTATAGTCTATTTCCCAACTCATTACACAAATCAATGTGCTGCGATTCAATTTGAGCATCAAGAAAAATCTTTGTGGGTCACATTGTTTTCTGAGGATGTTTTGTTTTTCTACTAGAATCCTGTAATTCAAACATATTTATATTTACATTAATTTAATTTATCTACTTTGCGAAAGCTAAAATGAAATATCCAACAATAATATATCAATAATATTTCTTCTAAGTAACTCGAGAGTCTACCATCTAAGATATTAACTACAGAGGCTCGCTTACTACAAGTAGGGATCCTTAAAATGAACATACTCTCTCAAGAAATTAGAATAGTAGCCATCTGTGCACAGACCATAGTGGATTTCAAGTCATTCTTCTTAATTAGGCAAGATTCCTATCATCAGAACTATTACAAACAATCATCAGCCTAAAGAGTATTTTATTTTTATGTCTTATATGTCGGTCTTGATTTTTAGCACTTGCTTAATTAGTTTCTTCACCATTTAGTCATCACCATTATATTATGACATCAGTATCCCACTACCTATCTTCGTTTCTTGTTCTTCTCCAATTCTGATGTGCTAGCCGAAAAAAATTGACTATATTATGTATACCATATTTTACGGAATATAATAAGTACATTTTTCATAAACATACTACAAAATTCAGATGCGTCTAATATGCGAAATTAATATAAAATGTCCATGGCTGAAATGGCCGCGGAAAACCTATCTCTAGCTATTTCGGGAGGACTTACTTCACAGTTGCAACCTCTTGATGTCGAAACCTATCTCTATCTATCCCGAGAGGACTTACTTCACAGTTGCAACCTCTTGATGTCTTGAATTATTTTAATTTTTCATGTGACTTTCATTGTGATGATTTTTTTTTAATTTGTTTAAAAATTAAGGTGCGTCTTATAGTCCGTAGCGTCTTGTAGTAAGTAAAATACGATGTGCAAAATTATTATATGAAATTACTGTAGTGCTAAAAATTAAAAACAAAATTTATAGCCCATAGCCCTCAGCCTTTCCACCATGAGTGGCAGAATCTAAACAAATTCCTTCTTTCAAAAAGACAAGCGCAGGCTTCAATTGGCACTTAAGGATTTACCACCTACATCCAGAACCTTGACTCAGGGAATCGAATCAATTCGTTCCAATACGCTTCCGCATACGTATCTCGCGGGCAGACTCTTTCGGTCCCTTTCTTTCTCGAAACTTTTGAACAGACCCAGCGGTAAATTCAAGAGTAATGTTCAGCTTCTCCAGGGTTATTGCTTTGTCAAGAGTTGAAATCTCCACGGCTCACATCAACAACAAACTGACTTGCTAATGACGTTAACGCTTTTCATTTTTTCCTGCGAGATTTCTGGTTAACCCTTTCCCTCAGTTCCCAGAAATCAGCCCTCCTGTTCTACAACAGTTCCCTCAAGGCCAGCCGCAGTGGTGGTGTCGGCTGACCTCCTCTTCATTCCCTCGGCGACCGCCTTTGGAAAGGCGCCTGCGAAAACGGCTCTCGAAGTTGAATTCAAATGCGCTTTTGGCACGGATGCACCGTGCCGTCGCCAATGATCAGAAGAGATATGCTCCATCCGAAGCTGAAACGCATCTTTCAAGTGCCAAATGATTTGCGATTGCAAAGCAGCTCGCTTTGGACGTCCGTCCCGTTTTCAGGCGCTCCCGAAAGAGCTTAGGCAAGATGTTCCTCGGTCATTCCTCTGGTTTCCTGATTTGGGAAAGGTCACTTAAATATACCCGTCCAGTTATGTTTATACTTAAACAACGCGTATTTAGCTCAGTGTGATTCATACGATCTTTATCTCGCGAATTTTGGCCTCAAGAATACTTACAAAATGTTTCTTAGAGAGGTGAAACTATAAGAGAGAAGGAAAAATTGGCCATGGCAGATATCTTAATCTACTTACAGTCGAATATTTGGAGACAGTTGATAATGCAAACTATTATTATAATGTGCAAGGTAACATTTAATGGAAATAGTTCTAAGGAATTTCATTGATAAATAATCATTTCGTGACTATCCTTCTCAAGCCGACGAAAAAAAGGTAATCGTGTTGTAGGAGGATTTCATCATTCACCAACTGCCTAAATGTAATCTTGAAATTTGTGAAGGGGCTTATCCTCAAAAGTTATATTAAGCAATTTCTAAAATAGACACAGATAATTACTGCTATTTTCCATACGCAAATTCACTGTAGTTGATAATTATTCGCTAACCGGAAGCCTCTTAATCGCGGCTACCGATACCAAATATTGTCTCTTATCTTATCTCTTTCTATTTGAAGTAATTCTTATGGGAGCGATAGAAGCCGCAAGTTTCAACATACATATGTAACTTAAAACATGCTATATATGATAATAAATTATTTTATAAATGCTTACCTTAGATTTGCTAAGAGCAACTATTAAAAAAATCTATAGCACCTATCAGCATTTCTGTTTCTATGTAATAAATACGTTCATCAATGATCTTGAACAATTCTCTTTATATGCCTACAGGTACCTTTCCAAATCGATGTTTTTACCAACAGACATAGCCAAAGCTCTCGTTTTTATTAGAATTCCTCTTCCTATGATGAATCTTATACGAGTGATTTCAACGCCTGAATACGAACGTATATTTTCTCTAAGGACATCTCGAGTAATAATGAAATGATTGATTTTAAACTGAATTTTAACCACATCCAAGTACATTGTCTTTGAGTTTCGACTACCATTTTGTCTCCCTCGAGTATTGATTCAAATTCGATCTTGCTCAAAATATGCATCCTGTTTCGTATAGTTATAAACAATTTTTATAGATAGAAAATGATATCCTCAAGCAGAAGATCCTTATTTTTAGGTTTCAATGTAATATGAGACATGTAGGTATCAACATCACCCTTAAATATTATCGTTATCATTATTATTTATACTATCAATCAAAGGGGAATTTCTTTAAAATATTTCAGAATCATGGTATTTCCGTAGATATTACTATTTCACTGCTCATCTCCTTTTAAAAGGAAAATCTTTTTCAATTAAAAAATATACAAAACCTTATCAGTAATTCGAGAATCTCTTCTGAGATCAGAATCTTTAAAAGCTTTGACCAATTATAGGCTCCTAATTCAAGAGTACAGTGAATTCAAAAGCGTAATAGAAGGCATAGCAACAGGATCAGATGGGATATGATTCTTTTCGATGCTATTTTAAACCCTATGGCTCATGTTCCTCTCTTTCAGTTCTTGTTGAACGAATTTCTCGGAAATCCGGCAACCCACGTGAATTATTTATACGCCTACGCCGATTGCGCAGAATTCAACGGCAGCGGGGCTCGACGAGACTTAACAAAGGATTCCAGAGGGTCTAAAATGCTTCGATTTCGTTGAATTTGAGAGGTCATGGTATCAACGCACTTTAAATCGATTTGAATCTGCATTTATATCGTGAGAAAACGTTCGGAGTTACTCGATCGCTAAAAATATTTCCGAGGTGCGAAATCCACGCTTCACGAATCCCAAAAGGGTACTTCCCTTTCAAAACGGAATGACGTGAGAGCCAACAAGTATCTTTTCTCCTCTCCCGAAACTGGCAGGGACAGAAGTGCAATATGGTGTTCTTTTGGAATGATACAGTACAAACGGTTTTGTTTTTTACGGATGTAAGAGTAACCACTCAAATATAAAGGAGTGGCGACGGTTCTTGTTCGGCAAACCACTTATTTCCTTAGCAATATACAGTCATTTCATGCTTGAATTAAGGCACGTGGATACTGAATTCGCATTGAAATTTTATGTTATATTTTAAATTTCTCTCGATACTTCTCCACTCCTTAAAGCCTGAGAGTGGAATTATATACCTAAAACACGATAAGAATTAAGAATATCCAAGCTAGTTATTTTTAATGGATATTACACATGAAAAATACACACGATATTATGGCCTGCAGAAACTGGTTAAGTGTATTACGATAGTATTTATGTTATAATTAAAAAATGGTTTATAAAAATGAAGGCAATTTATCGTAAACTGAAAAATTATGAAATGAAAAATTGTACATACAACTTTACTGTAAAGATCACCAATACAGGAAATATATAGGATAAAATCACGCATAAAAGAACGAAACTATTGAAAGTAAGTATTAAAAATAAGTATTAAAAGTAAGTTCTTAAAACTGTTCCCAAGTAAAAGAAGTGCTTGAAGAGTTCTAAAGTATAGAATCATGCTAACTTACTCCGCCTAGGAACAATGTGACCTGCGTGTGTATTGGTATGATTAAGTTGATAATTTGCCAGGAGTAAATAGCAGTACCGAAGCGGAAGGTCAATGCTTCAGATATTAATATTTAATAGATAGTAGGGAAGTTACATAAGGTGGCGTTTTGTTACGAATAATACCGTGATTGTTGGTAGTGGTTTATAACGTCATATACCATAATGTGACTTCTGGGAATAAGTTTGAACAGTAATATTTTGGTATTGCTCTATGCAGTACTTTTGGATGTATATTCAAATGAAGAATTAGATGTGAGATAACTTATGGTTTTTTTGTCATATTATCCTTTTGTACCTAAATTTATATTGCATATAGTCAAAGGAAGAAAATGAGGTCATATTGTTTTAATCGCAGAATTTTACCCCTGGAAAGGTAATTCCAAAAGTATAAACAAATACCAAAATTCACGACCAATAAACAAGAGTAGCCTAACTGCATTTCTGCGGTTAAATTGGATAAAAGTAATACGAATGATTCAGATTTTTTCTTAATTTTCTTCCATTTATCTAAACTAAATTTGTCAATTAACGTAAATTTATTTCTTGCCCGTGAAAACCTTTAATGAGATTAATTAAGTCTCTCATTTAATAATTAAATATAATAAAAATAGAATTGGAATAAAAGAAGTTTTGCTGCTGTGACTGTGCGTTGAATGAATACCGATGAATGTATATAGTTATATATATATATATATATATATATATATATATATATATATATATATATATATATATATATAACTATATACATTAACAACATTAATAGTGATAAGTTAATAACAATAATAGATATATAATGCTAATAAATTAATGATAAGTTAATAGTCAAATGTATCAGTGTTCTGAAAGAAAGGCGAAATCCAATTATTTCAATCAACTAACTATTTTATCTCTGTATTTATTACTTGACATATAGGGCTTCCGAAAAATGTAAATATTTATCTCAAATGTGGGACGCAATACGTGAATCGAATAGCAATCACTCTGACCCGCAGTTCGGGGATCTCCCTGAACAGTGGGAGGGACTGGAGAAAGCTGTGGGCAATCACGGTGTGCACATACATACTGGTCAAGTGTCAACGGAAAAGAATAGAAGCTCAAGACGTAGAAATATGACTAAGTGATTTAGTCCAGTATTTGGAGCAGAGCCTTGTAAGAAGGTATGAAATCATTATGGCTTACTGATTCAAATTAGTAATGATCAGTAAAAATAAATTGAAATAAATGATATTATATTACATAAAAACAAACGGATGATTGAGGACGACAGCCACAGATAAGCAGTTCGTGTTTTCCTTTGGTTCCTATTCTCTCTCATAGCTAGTCTCGTCATATTTTACTCAAATCGTAAATTCATTTAATACTGAAGGAAACTAAGGGAAGGCTGTCTCGATAAAAATAAAATATCGCTAGATTAATTTTAATAATTGTATTTTTCATCTAGAGGTATCGGACATGTCTTTCAGATAGTAATATTTTGCGTTGTAAGAGGACAAGTCACCAAAGTTTAAGTCAAACCTTGTAAGCAACACGACACATCGTTAAAATATGCTAATGAATGAAAGAACTTATAAATCAATTGGTAATTATATGATACATTTTCCGAGTATCTCTTTTTCGTTAATATGCAAATTTTTAGTGGGATTCTCTTATTCTAAGAACTTGGATCAAGGTGAAATCATTTGACCTCATTTAATTCCGATCCATATTAAAGCTATAATTGAAAAATTGAGATATAATTTATTACAGCAAGTTCAGGTTAACAATTTTATGAAGAAAATTTGAGGAGGAGGATTTGAAAATTTAATTTCGATTGTTCATTTCCATTATTTTGATTTATGAATCTTATGACGACTAAATATGTTTGCTCATGTTATTCATTACCCTTTAAGCGATCTTGAAAGATAATATACTCATCTCTTGAATTCATGTGAGGATCTAATTGCGTTCTTGTCCTTGATTTAGATAAATAATTTTAAAATAAACTAAACCTATCCTTCAGTTTTATAGTTCAGTGATCATTCTTGCGACTTTTGAGTTATTTAAATTTTCAATATTTAACTGTTTTAATAAATCAGGTTTCTAAATAAGTTGATTCTTTTTTATAGTGTTAACATCGTGTTGTTTCTCTTCATTATAAATATTCATAACTTGTGATAATGTTAATTTTATATTTTTTGCCAGGCTTTGTAGAACGACATACTAAAGAGTGAAGAAAAACTTAGTAATAACCATACAATTTAACAAATTGTTGGATAGTACCAAGTTTTCTTCACTCTTCTAGTGATTTTAAACAAAAAATAATTAAAATATATGAATGTTTCCTTTCGAAGTAGAAATTTAATATAAGATGGATTCAATTTAAAGACGCTCAAGTAGATAAATGAGCAGACCTAGAAGAGAACATTCTTACGAACCTATATCTACGTATGATTGCGTAACTCTAACATTTTCAATTGGTCAGTAGCCAGAGGCGGTTACGCAACGTCGTGTGTTTGTTTGTTAATGATAACGTCAATTGCATAATTGAATGATTTAGCGAACTGAAGGGAAAGCCTCGAATTCTGAATAGGACAGAACCGTAAGAAAGGCCGTGTTTTCAAAGACACGCTATTTCTCTAGTTTTAGCTCGTGCGCGGGCGAGCATTTCCCGGGGAAATCCATCCTCAACAAAGATCCAAGGTACGGACATATCAAAGAGAATAATTTTACTGGATATTCATATATTCATCCGTGGAGAGCAGAAGGGTGATGAGCACAAACAGATGAAGCATAAGGAAGAAGTGAGAAACGTGCTTCTAGAATGATGTAAGATTGATTGCTATCACCTTCCATTCGAAACAATGTTTCTGAAACTTCTCTAAACAGCCTCCTTCAATTAAATGAAATACTAAACCGATCTCAAATATTTATACTTTCTATAAAGTTTAAAAATTGAAAAACCTTATCATATTATATCTCAAAAGCAACCCACGTGTTTTTATTAGAGGTTTGACATCGCCAATGGCCGTTTTTGTAGGCGTTTCTCTTCTCATTCCCCGGTATTCTGAGAAAACATGACAGGACACTGCACTTTTTGAGAGCAGTCAATACGTATTTCGAATGCGATGCATTCTTCGTCAGTAGTGAAGAGATACAAACCGATGCCGGCAAGGTGTTTCACGCATTTTGTAATAAATGGATATTAAACTAGAAATTCTTTGGTTAGTTAAGTTTTTTAGGTTAGTTTTGTTTTAGTTTCATATCTCCTGTCTGACGCGATAATCAACATAAATTCAAATTTTTGATGAAGCTAAGTATTGTGAACATTTTCCTTTAAACAAAGTCATTGTATACATCTCGCTTCTTTCTGCGAATTCATGTCTTCAAGATGCCAGAAACGTTAGAAGAGTGATCGTATTTCAAATATTCTTCTGAAGGATGGGTTTAAGGATATCCTCTAAGGATACGACATTTTCGAGGGGTTTCGAGAAATCGAAAGTAAGATGAATTACATTTTAATATATTTCACATTCTTTCAATAGTGCCACAAAATATTATTTAAAATATTTGATCAATTGATTTTGTCGTTACTAAATGGAATTTTATTAATAAATTGAAAGAAAAATCAAATTGTCAGTTTTGCAAAAATATTTTTGTTCACGCAAAAGAGCGTTCTTTTGTTTGTATCGTCTGCTGGAAGACGGAAGCGACACCTGGCGAGATTGCTGCTCTCATTCTTCTTCCGACAGTCGTCAGTTGCCAGTCAACAGTCCGTCAGAGGCAGTCATTCTTCAGTCTTCAGTCAGTCATTGGCAGTCAATCGGCAGCCAGCCGTAGTCTTTCGGCAACCAGTCGGCAGCAGCCATCAGTCACTCTTCAGTCAATCATCACTCAGTCATCGATTTGAAGCATTCATTGTTATTGAAGCAATAAACCTTATTTGTTAAATTCGACTTCGATTTATTCGAACAATTTTAATATTTGTCCGGTTTCAGATACTCGTAGTAATTATCATGTTTCTTCCCGTATGTAGGTAGGTAGTTATCACTTGGTTTGTTTGATGATAATTATTAGTAGTTAAAACCAGTGGAATATAAACTATTTGTGGTGGAACTAAAACATTTTTCCACACCTAAATACAATTTCAGATATCTATAATATGAGAAAATCGTCAATATGCCACTTACCTTCTGTACAGCCTTTATAGACAATCTTCCGGATATTTTAAAGTCCCGGAGAATATTAAAATATGGCTAATTAATATTCTCCGTAATTTTACTCCATGTTTCCTCCTTTTTCTACGTTTACTATTTTATTGACCGAATAAAAATTTTAATCCTTAAATATAATTGTTGACGAGCAATCCAAAGGGTGTATGAATGATATGCTAGTTTATAATTTGCAATTCATATTAGTAAAGCTCATTCAGGAATGTATTAAGATATCGTAAATAACCTTCATTTGGAAATTTTTTTCTAACCTAAATTTCTTGAGAACGTTTTCCCCAAGGCATGGGATGTTCTTAGCCTAAAATTATTTTTCTGTTAAAGAGCTTACAAAATAGTATTTGCGTTTTCGCAAATTCGCACGGTTTTGAAATAAATAAGTGAGATTGTCTTGAGGAAAGTCGTATACGCGTCTTCTTTTATGATTTGTCTTGCTAGTCACATTAGCATGCAAATGTCAGACCGGTGATGTTCTTTCTAAGAATATATTCATTGCTTAAATAAACAGGAAAGAGCCACTCAGTTTTCGCCGAGCTTGATCGACGGAACAAACAATTTTGTCTCCGATTTCATATGTATTTGTGCTAATAAGTCAAGGGTTTTCCATATTCTAATTGATTTGAATTATTTAGCGAAAGTTTATCGATTGTAGGATTTAAAGCATTCTCCTAGCACTCTTTCTTCGTAAGAGTTTGCGTGATATTTTTCCAGATGCATGAATAATGCGACTATGAACCTTTCTGCAGCCTGGTTTGGTACAGATAGTGAATCACCTTTCATAGGTATTCCCTCGCACCTTGAATATGCATTAAGTGTCATGAAGAGTTTAGTCGCTTGAAAGAAAATTGAGTTAATGATTAAAATACCGGAGAAATCCAAACGTACTTATATGCGGAGCTTTGTGCCAATTGATTAATTCTACGGAATGCATGAATCGCAAAGAATTTTACTATGAATACAAGACGTGATAGAAAAGTGAGAATAAAATAAAATTCGATATAGTTCAAGATGGCGCCACGTATTATTAGAACCATTATCTAAAATTTATTTCTCATATGAGGCTTTAAACGAAATTTTTACTATAATTATTTCCAATAAATAATGTAATCGATTAATATAAATTTTCAGATATCATGTTTGTCTCATCACAACAATTGTAATTCATTTTGTAAGTTATTCATAGATTTCACGAATGAGCTTATATATTCCATTACATTAGAAAAATAAAAAATATCAGGTATAAATTAAAATAAAACATTAATATTTTACATTAATAATGTTAATGTTAATAATAATATGATTAATAGAAATTAATACTTTTATTGCTATTAAAATCATTCTTGCTAATAATTAATATTGCCTATTACTGGTAGCAATAACTTCTGATTGGAGCAATGAAAGGTAAATAAAAAAGAAAGAAAAGCGTGAGTAGGAAAAGAATACAGCCATGATACATGCATGCGAACTCTTACGTCTTTGTACAAGCACTACGTAGGTTCCTTTTCTAAGAGTAGGTAGGGAAAGGAAGATATTGAAGAGAGGGATTTGATATCATCTGGAAGAGTGTAATCCCAGAAGAAGAATCTGAAGACAGGATGAAGTCAGCAAAAAAGGAATCTGAAAATGCTGCAATAGATGCCAAAGGTGACATCTAACATTGATAGCAGAACTCTCGATAACCACCCATATCTACATACATACCTTGCATACACCATAAATAATACTTCCCTCATCGATTACTTTCGTGTATTGTTTACAGAACAAATGAATTTTTGAAGCTACTCCTTCCATCATTTATTCTCTGATCTTCCTCGCAGTGTCTGAACGGCATATATAATTGGAAGGAAGCATAAATGCTTCTATAACAGGGAGAACGCTGGGTAATTGGGGTGATTACATACCATACTTACCCTATGCCAGCTTATTTGGCAGCTTTAACCTTTGGTTTTTATAACAGCGACCCTTTCCCACACAGTGAATTCAAAGGCTGGCGCAGAAAAAGAATAGGGTAGGAGCGACATTTCGTATATCAAAGCGTCAACTTCAGCCGTTGGAATTCCTTTTTTTTCCTCGTTCCCAATTTGAAGAGCGCGCCTCCGTCTCCAATAGCAACGAAGGAGATACAGCTTTTCCTTATGTCGAGCATTGGTACAGGTGCGGCCCCCACCAACGGGTTTCCCTCAAACGAATTTCGACGCCACTTCCTCCTCTTCCGAGAAACAAACCAGTCCTTGATGGAAAACTCTGTGGAGGAGGTCGCTGGAGGAGTAGAAGACGATGCTAACCGATGACGCAAACGGATTAGGGAAGTGGGACTATTGGGTAATTGGGGTGAATTGCGCTCGCAAAATGCTTCATCCGAGCCCCTTCTATTCTTAAGTTAATACTCCGAAATCATACGGATATTGTACAAATGTTTCCTTTGACTTCGCAACGATTTTTGCGGTCGCTGAATGAGACGCTATTATTTACATGCCTAAATTTTCCGGGTACGGCTTATGGAGTGCGGTCGGCGTTCCGTGGTTCCGTTACGTCATTTATTATGTATGACCACACACATGTACGAGTATAAAAACTGCATTTAGCAATCTCTATGTGGTGACGCTTACTTAAAAAAATTAACTCTAGATTAAGACGAATACATCTGAAATAACATTACTCTAAATACATTTACTGGGTTCCTGGGTTAGTTAGTATTATCCATTTTCATCAAATCTTGGTGCCTTTAATCATAATAAGTATCATATTATTATATTTACGCTGCAGATAGGCAAAAACTAGGTGGCAGTTAATACTACCATAACCACATACAACATATATAAAAATATTTACAACTATGTACTTGTTAGCAGTTCTTTAATGATTTTCTTAAACTTCCTTTCTTTGGCAGGGAAGGGATTGAAAATGTCTTCAGGTAACGCATTCCAGTCCAATATGGCTTTATTTACGAATGAAAATTTACCAACATCTTTTCTTTTTGTAGAAGCACGTACTTGTTCCCGTGATCGTTTTTTCTTATATGATTAGGATCAGACAGTTTAGAGGATAGTTCATTCCATCCAGGTTTACCAGTGTATCCGCGGTGAAAACACACTAACCTGTATAATTTCATAAGTATGAAAATAATACATAGATTGGGGTAAAGAAATGTTTGAAAGCCTAACGCTCTGGAAAGCTGTATCATACTTTCAATCCCCTCGATTACCGTCACTATCTGACTTACTCTAAGTACAATAAAGTAGTCACAAACGATACTGAATTATTCTGAAGTGCATGACTATTTATCGTGATTTGTTGTGCGGAGAAGGGAGTAGATTACAGTTGATAATTCTTTTATGTATCGAAATTCTTAAAACTGAGAGAAAAGGTTACTTAATAACTTCAGATTTCGTTGTAATTTTTTCAGTACTCCTACTAGGTTTATTTATAATTAAATATCCATTTAAGTGCTAACCTGGCTCCTTCGTAGTTCATTTTGCGAAAGTTAATTCCAGGAAGGACCTCGCCTCGATTCAATATTTACCGATCTCAAATGGTCACGAGCAGTCTTCCAATATTAAAAGTATTCTATAGGAGATCTTTTATTACTATTTTCATTATTTTAAAAAGGTGTTAAGTGTAATGATTGGGTGAAGATCACTTATGAAATATCCTTGCTGTTTAATTGCTATGTTGCAACATCATTGATTTTAATGATAAAGTGTATTGTTCCAAGGATTTCGTTTGGGAAATACTAGTTATGACTCAAAGAAATAAACTAATCAAGCTTCCACAAAAATATTTTAATTCACAAGCTAAATTTCGATGCGTTGCATCATTTTCTAATATAGAAGATTATAAGTTATTTAAATATAAATAATAATGGAAGGGATCGTTTATATGATACTTAAAAAACAGTAGTTGTCGAACTTTACCCGGAAAACCTACCCGAGATCTTCATGGCATTTCTTTCTTTTCTGTAGAATTTTTTAAATATTCCCTCTATAATACTCGACGACGTCGGAGAATGTGTAAGGAAAGTTTCCGATCTGCCTTGAACGAATTTTCGAGATGATAATAAATCTCTTAGATGATAATCTCGCAGGCTTCCTGGAGAAAACGTAAACATCCGGAACCTCACTTGATTGTTGAAAAGCGCAATTGAAATATCTTCGAATGAGACATATAATTTTATTACCTTATAAATTTAGAAAGCATCGTATAATACTATGATATAAAGCCGATTCTATATGTTTGTGTCTCTGTCCTTGAAATACTAAGCTAAAAATGAATAGATCCCTCCGACTCCATTATTTCCTTGTTATTGCTGTTTTCATTCGTTGTTCTCGAGAATTTGGCTAGCCGAACCACACCCATACCAGTTTCGAGGTCAGCTTTGGTTATCGCCAAAGCGTTTGAAATTTTCGTGTGTATTACTTTCATAATTTTTATTCCTGATTATTTTCCCTAAGTAAGTGAACGCTTTTAAAGTAGGTACTGTGTGTTTCTTATACGAGGAAGAGGTATGCCTCGGCTGGTCTTAATTAAACGCTGGGAGGGCTCCCGGATAGTCATGTGGACAGCGCGTTTGCCTTTGGTGAAAGCGGTCCCGGGTTCGATTCCCGGTGGGAGCCAATATGCTAAATGACCTAAGCTGTCGAAGCACTTTTAACAATACTACTACTACTACTTAAACGCTGGATACATTATAATGAGAAGGTACGGAAAGGGGTATATCACCTCATGAAGCAGTATTGTGGGTCTACGGTCGTCCTTATGAGCTCGAATTAAAGCTGCATTAATTTACTGTATGTTTTCTCTTGGAATGAGTACTTTATTTGATATTCGGCAAAATGCATGACCAAAACGAAACGTATTCACTTTCTGGAAATAATTACCAATATTCGAAGAGCAATTTCTTTGAAAGTTCTGGGCGGACGGAGCTAATTTTGCATTTAAATTTCCGAAAATATTATCTTCTGTAAAAAATGTAAGAGTAATTTTTCCTTTGGAACGCATGCTTTTGAAGATATTGAGTAGAAACCAAAAAATAAGAGGAGTATGGGAATGGAACATGTTACCTGAAGAGGTCTTCAAGCCCATACCTAAATCAATTAAAGATTTCAAACTTTGATGCTTTAAGATATTATAAAAATGTATTGGATGAAATGGGTTTTGGATGTGTTGTTTTAGATATTATTAAATCTATAATATATAAGTGTGGTGGTTGAGAAACTTATAAAGTGATTTGTGACTTATCTAAGGGACAATGAAAAATGTGATTATATGGGAACAGTAATTATATTTGGTGTAAATGTATTAGATAGTGTAATAGGGGGATATTTGCTAAATTTAGTCTTGTTTGTTGTTAAAAGCGTGACTTTATCCTGTTTTGTCAATATGATAATGTATATTAGAAATTAGAAATTTAATAAGTTAAGTTTGAAAGGGTTTGTAAATTAACAATGTCTTTTGCTGCCACCTGAATTCTGTCAAACTGTAGCAATAATAATAATAATAAAAAAGTACAAACATTTCACCGTTATTTTATGGGCCTCACGCAAGTTTTTCGAAGCTGCAAAATCATTATCTTAGTATTGGCATGGGTCCTAACAACGTATGAAAAAGTCAAACATACATGACCATTTCCAAGGTTTGCAAATTTCCTTTTTTGCTTCATTTGATTAGGCTATTAAAATAAATCAGTAAAGTGTGCGTGCAGAATTACGGATTACCACTCCATATCACAAAAAACTCAAGTGCGTGTTAACTTACGAATCATGAAGTTTATCTCTTTATTTACCTGTGCTGGTCTCTTTAGTCGTGTAAATTATGTACTATTTGCCGATATAATTTCATTTTATTAAATTTGTTGTCAAATGGTGGTGAATTCGCGTCCACATTTTTGCGTTTCGGAAAAAAGCCTGTTATCAATTCCTGGGAGGTGCGACGTTTTCTTCCTGTTTCCAGCTACGTCTGTTTTCTCTTCGTTTTCATTCCGCTATCCTCAGTTATTACTCCTTTCATTTCCTTCTCTGATATCAGTTCTCCTCATTCTAAACGAACTTGTCCTTGTCCTTCACAATGACCTCTTTCTCCTCACCTTAACTCTCTGCGACCGCCACAACTAAGTAAGTCCCTATCCGCCCTATCTTAAACCAATTAGTAATATTTGTGCGTACGGTTCTAAGAAGACCCCTATGTCTCTAAGATGTCCTCCGATAGTTCGTTGAATTCCGCAGTGCTCAATTTGAGGACACTTCACATGCAGGGTATAATTAAAAGAAAAGATTTATTATGGATAATGATCAATTTCTGAAATTTCGCCAGGGCTAAGTCATGGCCATCCGAGGACTGGTTTTACCGTGAAAATTATTGTTTACGACTATATTCCCAAAATTTTAAACTCCAATTCCGGGAAGGAATTATTCCTAATATTTAAAACATTTCTATTGATTATTTTAACCTTCAATGTTAGCTTAAAATTTTCCAAGAAATAATTTGTGTAAATCAGTTGTTAATCTTGCTTTGCTATGATTCGGGCCAAACGATTTGATGGACCTAGCACAAGAGTCTGTAGCTAATTGAATTTTTCCGAATGATAAATGGCATAGTGAAGCGGATTAAATATTATAAAATAATAAAACTAAAAATCTGTTTTATTTTGTCTCAAGGCTCGACGATAAGATAAAGAATATTAGGAAAAGATATTAGATAAAGAGTACCTATGTAGAACGTAACTTATAAAAATATTGATTTATACTTTCATCGAAATATCTCCTCCTAATGGATGTTATTCGGCGTTGGAAATATTTTTGCTGCATCACGTAACGTGACAGTTTTTGTACCACAAAACTATTTATATTTTACCTTTTTCTACACATTAAAATGTGCTGATTGTTATAGTTGTGACATATCCTAACGAAAATAGAATCGTAAATAGGACAAACCCACGGCGTGTGTAGTCTTGGCTAATTTAAGCAACACATTCCTTATCCGTTTCGATGAAAATACTAAGGGATTCCCTCTTCGAATTCTAATGGGAGTCATGGCTTAAAATAGAAATGGCGATATAATTCAAACTGTCAATGTCATTATGAATTATTCATATAAAATTTCCAGTGAATTCAATACCTCGACTCATTGTTGTAAAAGCAAGCTCGTTATCAATCAAAGTCGTGACTTTCCTCAACTGCAGTTTTGCTTTCTTCGAAAAATCACATCCGTGAGTTTGCATTTGAATCTTCTATTCGGTTCACAGGAAATAGTTATTGAAATACGTAATGGATTTGATCGAGAAATGTGTTCCACGTCATACTGTATAATGTAAAATTTCGTTTGTATCTCAGAAGAAAAATAATGAATTAAACTAAGAACGGTGTTAGAGGTAATAGCAAAGATACGTTTACACATTCTCGGTAGGGGCTAACATTTGAAAAAGTACCAAATGACCTGAGCTGTGGAACCTTCATAAATAGTACTACTACTAATGTATATCTTCGACGGGAATAATTAATAGTAGTGCATCGATAATTTATGAATTCCAAATGCGGCAGTGTTTTTTTTACTTTAATTTACCCGCTGAAAAGAGAAATGAGGTCGTAGGAGATGTCTCGAAAATACTGAAGAATCCGTCCGATAAGAGAAAGATGCGGGATTTCCTTACCTTGGACTCTATCAATTCCGTTATCCTTGGATTTTTAGGTGCACGAACTTTCTTATCAAGTAATATGTTTATATACATTTTCTTGTGTAATTCTTAGAGTTAGATTTCTTTAGGCAGTTTCCCATAGCCATGTTAGTCCTAAACGGTACATTTTTCATTGGTAGAACGTAAAAACGGTACAAGTTCTTAGAGACATTATCAATATAGGGTTTATTACTTCACCCTAAATATAATTCGAAAAAATCTAAAATTTTTCATGGCAATTTTATCTTTAACCAAGGAGAATCATGAAACCATTATGTTGTCATAAACGTAACTCGTTGTACATCGATATTATTAGAAGTAAGACAATTATGAAAGTTGATTTTTTTTATTTTGCTTTCGTTCACCTTGAGCGTCCGATGTTGAAGGGAAAGTATTGAAGTAGTATCGAATCTCGCTTTTCGATATGTATATATAAGACATTACGACCGTATAATTTGGCTCGAATGAAATTTAGACTATTCACAATGTATCTTACGTCGGTGAATCTGAGTTTTAGGATGTCGAGCCTTCAAAACGGGACAAAATACATTTTTCACTCGTAGTGGTGGGACAGTAAGTTAGAGAACTGGAGACAACAGGATGTATTGGCAGTCTATTTCAGGCAAGACATCCAAACCAGAACATCAGTGGAGGAAACCGCTGAGCCGTGGTCAATTCCCACTTCACGAAATAAATATCTCCGAAAACTTAGTTATAAATGTGCGCGAGAATGTCAGGTTGTTGGATAGACTATTATTCGCTTATTTTCTCACCCTTAAGTGCATTTACGGTGATTTCTCAGACGAATAAAACTTCGGGATATTGGATAAAACATTCATTAGAGTGAACAGCTTTCATTTAAATAAAAGGTTTTTCCACACATTCCTCGCAAATCTTAGAGTTCATATAATAAACCAATACTCCTTCAACGAGGAAAGGGCTACTGTAAAAAAATTCTTTCCTTTTGCATTTAAAAATTTCCCTCTAATCTACTTGCTCGTTTTATTGTCGATTTGAGTTTTTGATGACGAGGGGAATACTTTTAGATAAGATCAAAATAGGTAGTCAAAATTAAAATGGAACATCTCTCACTTCGGAACCGGTTTCTTGCTGAATTTAGAGCGAGAGAGACCACGAAGAAAACCCAATTCTTGAAATATTTTCCGCTGTTGTCATGAACGTGTTTACAATAATAACGTAATAATTGTTGACCTTGATTCCATAATTGACGATCACGTGCAAAAAGCGTAATTGCCGCGCTCTCTTTATCTCTCCGTCAGTTCCTCAATTGGTGCTAAGGAGACTTGAAAGGTTGATGTGTTTATTACGTAAAAGTCCTCCCTTCAAAGTAACTAAAACATCTAAGGGTTTAGTGTCGGACACTTTGACGGCAGATGCGGTGAAAGCATGTTTATGAACGTACGAATATAGTTAATAGCTACCGGAGATATTCCTTTTTGAATCGAAAGTCATAAAGCTTCCGAGCACAGTGTTTTACCGTTCAAAGAGAAAGCTGCATCCTGCATCATATGCTACCCGTCTCTGCGTCTGACATAATCCGAGTATAACCTTTCACATTCCTCGACGGTAAGTAATGACCGATTCGAAAAGATTGATTTGGAGATAGGGAGGAGGATCGGTCTTATATCACTCAGGAAACCGCGGGCACGACTCCGGTTGCGCGCCATTAGATCTTCGGGAATGAGTCGAATGGAGACATTGTGTCCCCGAGAGGCTATTGTCAGTCGTGGGACCAGTTAATGCGACGAGGCATGCTGTAATACGCTGATGAAGTAATGAGCAATTAAAGGGTTGGATGTGGAGGTAGAAGAAGAATGAGTAACGGTGGGGTCAGAGAGAACAATAGCGATGTTTTTAAGCGGAAGTGAAAGGCTAAATATTTTCAACTAAACGTAGAATCTTTTTTTTGTAAGTAGGTGGTTTATATGGAAATAATAAATTTAAGTATTGTGAATAGCTTTTGCAGCGTGATGAGTCACTGCAATATAAATAAACATTTAGAGATGGCGTACCCAGGGACGGATCCAGGGGGTAGTCCTGGGGGTCCGCCCCCCCCCCCCCCCTGAAATATCACTTGTGCCTATTTTTCGAAAATGAAACTCAAATAATAAGCAATCCCTAGCGAAAAAAATCGAGTTTATCTAACACAATTCTACCGTCACGTTTTGTGAAAGCCGAAATATCTTTTATTTTTAAATTTTTCGATCGAACCCCCCCAAATTTTTTTCTAGATCCGTCCCTGGGCGTACCAATTGCAGGGGGCTCCCGGATAACCATGTGGACAGCGCGTTGCACTCAGGTGAAAGCTGTCCCGGGATCGATTCCTGGTGGGAGCCTATGTGTAAGTGACCTAAGCTTTCCAAGCATTTGTAAAAACAACAACAACTAACAGTAGAGCAAATGATAAGGAAGTAAAAGGTGCAATTATTATGGTGCACGTGCATTAAAATTAAACTACTTAATTTTCAAGGGAATTGTTCTCAGAAAACGATATCGTTGAAAGTCGCCTATATTACATAGCTGCATTCGATTAGACTTTAATCGTTACTATTATACATGTTTATAGTTTCATCTTAGATTCACTGCTTCGCCAATCGCTCAGTCGCAATGCAACAGATCATTTTTATATTATTATCCCTAGCAGAGAAAAATAATTACCGAGTTCCTAGTCGAAGTGGCATTAGGTATTTTTCAAATACCATTTTTTTAATGTGAAAATAAAATTTTCTCTAAATTCTCACCATGATATTTTATATGAATTTCTGGCTAGAAATCGATTAGATGTATCTGTCGACGAAGAGAGATATAGAAGTTGTCGTGTCTGCGTACGTCTGTTAGTGGGGAAATAAAGAAAGGGTCAAACGAAAAATAGATTTATTATCTAAATAAATTTTTATTTGCGAAATTTAAAAAAATATATTTTTCATACATTTACAAGTTTATGTCACTTCATTTTCATTCAATTTCAATTCAATCATGAATACTGAAGCAGAAAGAGCCAAAACTACAGAAGACCTAATTTACTCTTTATTTTAGTCGAGAAAGGTGGATTTTAAGAATTATTTTTACAATAATTTAATTAATTTCCTAGTTTCGTTGATGCTCATATTTAAAATATCACATAGTATCCATAATAAATAATTTTAGGTCCCTTGGCAAATGCTGTTGTCTAACTCAGTAGCAAACTTTCCTATTTCACGTACGAACAGATTGATCCATTCAATTATTCTGATCTTTTCATTACCCGTTAAATTAATTGGGAAGATCGAATCCAAATACGATAAGAAAATATCACTCTGGAGAAAGGTTCGTAAAAATTGCAAGCGAGAGGAGGCAAAATGGAGACGCAGTAAGAGCGGAAGTTGTGGGTGAAGAAGGTGGAAGAGAAGGGAGAAATATTCCCGGAGAAAGGCTCGATGTGGAGCGGTGATTAAATAGCGAAGCAAATAACACCCTTCGACTTGGGAAGTTGCTGCAGATAGATGTGAACGAACCTCCCGAATATGCAATTTAATGCGAAAGAGGCGTGTGATACCAATCTTCTCCGGGCTTCATAACCTACTTACCAGGAGCCGGGAAGTAACATCGTCAGCGAATTTCGTAGCGGCATTCCTCGGTGCATCGTAATGGCACGAGTTTCCTTTCTGAGTTGGTACAATTCTTTCCGATTGTGATGGAAACACGATAAACATCATTCAAAGATGTTTTATTACACAATGCCTGTCGAAGTAAAATTATTACACTAATTTTCCTCATGTGGACGATAAAGACGAATTCTCCCTCAATTATTTTTTCCCAATAAAATAGCTAAATATTATTTTCCCTGAGTCACGATTATTTATTCCACTTGCTATACCTTCCATAAACGAGTAGTTTACGTCGACACAGCTTAACTGCCTCGATTTCTGTACTTAAACTTATTGCTATTATGTATTATCTACAGAAAAAAGTGCTCTCCTCACAAACGCTTAATAAAATCCATTATTCAATGTTTTTTTTTCACAGTGAGAGCGAGCATGTTTTCGAGCTAAAGATGCCCTTGCCTTTCCTAATGATAAATCAATCATGGCTAATTCTAAATCTAAAATATTTCCTGGTAATTTATACAATCGTATACTTTTCCCCCTCTCCTTTATATGCAGAGAATTTATCTTTGCCTTGGAGAAGCCTTTTACTTGACTTTTAATAATTTAACTGACTAGAATAGCCTTCATAACTCTCTTTAGAATCAGAAGATAAAGGCTTAAAACTGCTGCAAAAAAAAAACAAAGTGACGCATCTATAGCAATAGTCTAGAAAATTGTAATCGTCTAGAAAATTACAAAAACACGCAATAAGATAATCCTGGACTTCTTAAGGGATTCTGTAAGGAAAACTGCAGCTCCACCTATTTCATTCAATCACTTTGTATCTTCACGAATTAGATATAGTAAGAACAGAACGTAATGCATCGATACCCACATGGCCGTTTGTAACCGACGTAGACCCAGTTATATTCAGTTTGAATTCCTTATCTATGCGTGCCCGTGAAAGCTAAGCCGTGACGCATGTTTTCGAATAACCTTCGAAGGCTCCGTCAGCTGGTCGTTGTTTCGGAAAATCGTCTTTATCTCATAGAATGATTTGAAAATTAATTGGATAAATAAACAAAATGGGAGTTCTTATATCACTCAGCAACAAAAGTACTACCGAATAATTTCGCATTAAAATCTCTCGCATATTTTTCCTGATCGGGGCAGGTTTCTCGATAAGTATTTTCGGTTTCAGATGCATTCATTACAAAATAATCTCAAAAATTAACTCAGTCATTTTTGACGTCACATCACTTTGTCTTATTCATCGAGAAAGGACTTCTTAAAGTATAAAGGTACTGAAAGTTGGGGAGAAAAGATTACACTTAGGTGTACGTATGATGCGGGTAGAGAGTCGAAGTTATCAACGTTAACTTGAATTTTGCTGTTTTCGTTTTAATTGAAAATTCAAGTTTAAAGTCTCTAATAGTGTGGGATGCCGAATGACTTCATGAATTCAGGGAATCGTATTAAATATAAAACGATACATTTGACAATGGATTAATAATTATTATTTAGGTTGCTGTATGTATCGAGTAATTCTCTCGCGGGTATTTCTTTTAAATTTTGATAATTTTCCTTCAAATAATGGAAATATCTGTGCAGGGAAATATCTTCCAAATATTTTACTAATACTCGTACATATAGCAGAGAATCACCAAGATAAAGAAAATGTATACAGAATACCAAGACGCTCTCCTAAGCAAGTGTGATCCTTTTCTGTCATATCTACCATTAATAAATGCAATTCTGTACGAGCTATTGAAAGGAAATATGTTACTATACAGTTAAACCCTTATGATGATTATTTCGTTATGAGGAATTTCTTTTAACTGACTGTAAGTTCCTTTGGATACTCCTTACTGATACTGAACGTGAGAGCAAGTAACGAACTCTTTCAAACATTCTGAGAAATAAAATTTCCATGTACGTTAAAATAGGAGTAATATGAACAGAGTATGTAGAATTGTCCGCGGCGATTGGTAGTACTTATACGTCTAAATATTACAGAACAACAACACATGAGGATGGCGATAAACAACCTCAAACCAAAGGAACGTAATTTCCTGTTACGTGTGGTGGGTATCCGCCTCAATAGGAAGTAATGATTTGTTGTCCAAGTGGAACACGATAATGCACGCTGATAGTCCTTGGGAACAGATCCATGTTGATTTATTTTGATGTATGAATGAACGGAAGAGAATTTAGTTTACCATTGCTACGTTCGAAGGCTGAATAAGCGGAGTTGTTTTGCGATCTTCTCTTGTTTATCGTCCGCGATATCCTAAATCAGATAGGCTATTTACCTCGGCCACACTATGGAATAAAGATCTCATTTTAGATGTTCTTAATGTTTCTGTTTACAGGCAACGGAGTTTGCAAACAGAGCGCTGTACCAAACCGAAGGAAAACGGCAATAAACTCTCTTCTTGTGATCGTCCTTGCACCGATTCCGTATGTGGAGCAAGTAACTGTAAACCTTTTAAGATGAATCCTTCATGTGCACCGATTACTCTTTCACGCTTCCTTTCATAAAAATTCCTATTTTGCTCGTCTGTAGTACAGCATTTTTAATTAAAACAAACCAATCATTGACCTTTTCGCTCAAAAAAGATCAAAATAATCATTAATGCCAAAAAATAATAACTTAAAGGTTACGGAATGAAAGTCATTTCATTCCGTCATTTGTCTTTTAGGCAATTTGACTTTTAAAAATCAATAAAGCGCCATGATACTCAACACGACAATTAGGCCAATGCTGCTTCCATGCACGCTTTATCATATAGTTACCAAGAATGTTAATGAAGAAAATTCAAAGACAGTAAAAACTAGTTGCTGAAAATGAATAAAAGGTAAAGAGTAGAGTAAAAGCTAGCTTCAACCCTTGAAAAATTATCAAATGTAAAGATCCCATTCCCAAATGAAAGATGTCCATTCTTTATTCCATTTCGTTTCTTTGTCGTTCCATCAAATGCTTGAAACTATTAAGTGCAATATCCACTTTTCTTCATTATTATAAAATAAATCTACTGTAAAACATGTTACAGGTATTCAGAGATAGAACGCATCAGAATAGACAGTTCCTTGAATATGATTCTTTTTCCTTTCTTTATTTATTTATTGTGTTTTAAATCCGCCCAAAAAAAACAATACAGGGCAAACACTGATACATACAATAAATTGTAACACAATCTTATACATATAAGAGAAGATTTTGGAACTTCATTTACAAAACAATTTTGTTTAGCTGCGAACAGAAAAGGCTTCTCTTTTGAAACAAATCAAGTTCTTGGTAATGCATATTTACACCTTCAAAGAGTTTTATCTTAATAGATATTTAGGGTGCATTCATTTATTTATGGTATATTTTATCGTAAGACAAAACTCCTAGAGAAAATGCAAATAGAATTAACAGAAACTCATCTAACTTTGAAGTTTTCACACAACTCCCCAGTTTATAATAATTTGAATCTACTTTGATATGACATCTCAGAAAACTTCGAGGTCTGAGAATCTTGATGCTGAACGTGAATTGACAGACGATTCACTATCACGAATTAAAGTTATTAAGTTATTATCTTCAATAGAGGCAATGAAAAACAGTTTTATCTAACTATGAATTAACAGCAGGGCAATGGACGCAATATGAGATAGGTTCAATAATTAATCGTTTGAATGAGTCATTATTTAATGCGAGCGATACGCAAAGTAATCAAGGAAATTGAGATGTTGACCGGTTGGTATTTATTATTGCCATATGCCGACAAGCGACTTGTAGGTTCAGAAATTATTATGTGATTTTTACCAACATTTAAGCCTGGCATTTTAATAAGCACAAAAATATATAAATTAGGGTCAAAACTTTTAGAACATCACTGCAGCGATGAATGGGTAATTTCACATAGCGATTATTCATTCATCCGGATAAGTATTAAATATTTAATTGTTCTGTTCTATCTTCTACATTTTATACGCCCAATGTCGATTTAAAATCTTCTTACCGTTATAATCCCTTAAAATTTAATTAAGTCAAGAGTGATTCGAAGTTATTTCTAGAGGGTCATTCTTATACCTTTAGACCTCGTTTGAAGGAATTGTTTCAACAACGGCCATAGATTGAATTGCACGTTCACACAAAATGTATGACACAGGATCTTAATAGATGATCGTGTCCTTATGTAATGGAGCTTTAGAGAGCAAGTAGATTTCATGGATGTTTCTATTTAAAGATAATACATGAATGCTGAAATTCAGACATTTTGAAGCATTTGGAAAGTTTTCTGTAGGGAATTTCAATTTCCCGCGGGTTGCAGCGCAAACTAAGTTAGTGTTCTCATTATCCGTAGAGGGCAGCAGTGAAAGTGATCAAAAGAATGAGCCGGTTGCAGCGCCATGGCAGCAAATGCGAATTACGAGATAATAGCCACTGCTATACGGCGAAAAACCCCGCCACATGTAAATAGTGGAAGGTACAAGGTTTAATTTAATATTCATCCTGTCTATCTTCCACAAAGTAAAACCTTCAACTTTTGATAATAAGGTAATCAATATTTGCGGAGAAGAATTACGATAAAATAGATTTTGTGTCCCTACTATGTACGTTATATTCATCCTATTACGGGGTATTTATTTTGGAATAGTTAATCAAGTTTACGGAAAGGAAAACTTTATGAAGCAGAACAAAGTTTTAAAATATCAGTATAGTTAAAAAATTTGCTAGAATCAAAAATTTCTCCATTGTAATTAACTACAAATACTGTAAAAGATATGTTAGGTATTCGAGGATGGAACTCATCATAGAAGACATTTCTTTGAGTGTGATTCCTTTTACTTTCCTTACATCTTCACTGAGTTATCCTCATCGTATGTGCTTCGTAAAATCAGTTTTATTCCATCTAATCTTAATGCATCGTTGTTTTAGATGATTCGGTTGCTATACGACCAGGGGATGTTGCAATCAATTTCATAAATTGTGAAATAATGATGGAGTCGCATATTCTTAGAGTTTGAAATTCTACAAATCCCACTTAAAATTTTAGATACATTTTAATTTTTCGCCGGTCTCGAGAGGTCAAATATGAACCGTGATTAAATTATTCTGTAATTTACGAATGTTCTGATCTCATCATCATATTCCATCATAAATCAAATTGGTGCAAAGCATTGAAGCTGAATGTCAGAGAACAGGAAATTTGGAAAAGTAGGATAATTTTATTCTCACGATGATTGGAATAAATGTGAATTATTTTTGAGTTCACCAAACCATTTTCTTACCATAAGTCGATAGAAGGTTTGCAGAGTGAATGGAGATGAAACATTTATCCCATTCCTATTTCTCAAAAACCAATTTTCCTAACATCTCTTGATTTACTGTAACAACTAGATTTTTCTCTTTCTTAATTCATCATTAAGCCCTTTATGACAGTTAGCAGTCTACATTAATTCGACTTTCATCTAATCTTTCATCTGTATTTTATTTTATCTTACTTTCTGGTACCCTTCTAAGCACTTATATATTGTTGTATATACAATACAGTACATTCATTAAGTTACAATATATGCAGTACATTACAAACATCCTTTATATACTATAGAGAGAAGAGGTTTATTAAAAGTAAAATGTTGGATAAGATTTCTTGACCTGGCATTCTAAGATACTGTGAAGAACTTGAATTATATCGGTAACTTTATCCCATAAAAACGAAGAATTCTGTCTTCAGTATTGAAAATAGTTATAAATATATTACGTTAATAATTTACTCTCATTTTTTGTGATTTTTACGAACAAAATAATCCATGCTTATTTTTGCTGTAACGGTTATTTCTTAGAAAAACAATATATATAAATTCAACACATAATATGTTCCTCCATGGATTAACGGACCCAGATGTTCGAAGATGGAATTTATAAAACTCGTGAACTATGTCAGTGCCAAAAATTTTCGTCATTGCATAAACAAATAGTTGCGACTAGTTTTGATTTTTCGTTAACATTTCTGTATTCCGTTTATGAATCAGCGAAAAGCTGCAAAGACGTTCGATGTTCCGGAAAGCGCCGATGAAATCGTCGTAGACGACCATCTGATGCCTGTAGGATGTCAGAACATAAGGAAGTCTTCTGCTCGAACGAAATCCTGCGATTCATCGAGCAATTCCTCTGTAAGTGAGTATGAAAATTATGTTTTATGAATTAAATCGCAACGCGGTTTTGTAGTCAATAAGAACTCTAGTCAGTTTCTCACGTTGCTCTAGCGTACTCTTTTATTTGTTTATATTCTGGATTTTGTTCAATCTACGAATTAACCGTTAAATTAGCTCATAAAAAATAACGATATCAGATTGAAACATACGCCTTGCTCACTTTTCACGACTTGCTCATAGTCGATGATTCAGAGTGTCGTTATTAATATTTTCTTTTGTGATTGACCGACTGTGAACAGGCCTTGGCGATTTTTCGCTTGGCCGTGATTAATCAAGTGTCGCCTGAATGTTCAAGGACTGTATGCTACAGAAAAATATTTAATTAAGAACTTGATGTTATCAAGTTTTTGTAAGGCTCTTGTCAGAATCGTTAATTCGGAAAACGGTAATCGAGTGAAAATTAAAGCTCAGGTTACATTTTAAGATCTGTTTCAGAATCGTTTCAAATGGGCATTTGTTAAAATTAATTAAGGATCAAACTATATTAACCTCATCCAACCATTGAGCTTTGTTGTTGTAGAGAAATCACCAACGAGTAATTAATCCTCATTTTATAATTAAAAAATGTATAATAGTAGGTGAAATCCTAATTTTCTCATCGGCCGATGTGTGATTCGGTACGAAATATCATATCGGTATATTTATTCTTTGATAGATATGCCTTTTTTCAACTACGATATTAGTACCGCGACATTCATGGTTTTTGGTAAAATTTATTTTCCATCACATATAAGAAGAAAAATACATATTTCTATCACTAAGTTATTATTATAATTCTTTAGTGATTAAACTATCTGTTTCATTGAGTAAACTAATAAATTTCTGCGACAGCATTTTTTCTGTAGATAAATTTCTATTTTTAACATTAAAAAATACGTATAGAGGGATTGAATTCGCTTATTTATTTTTTTTTCAAAATTCCTCTGAATCGTTGCATTAATTTTTCCTAAAGACTTCATGAAGATAACGGTCTTCACGGGGCGTTGCAAAGTTGAAGGTGAATTGATTTTGACAGATTTTGTGATTGAATGGCTGCAATTTGGATGATAATATTTGGCTATCATTAAATTCGTGCTTATAGAATAATCGGCCGTGTTGTGGCACTGGTAGTCCTTGCCCGTTCTTATTAATTTAGGGCAAGGCTAATAGATTTTTTGATAATGAGTTAATAAGACAGATTGTGCATCGATTTGACAATGATCCTCGGTTATTAAATGAACAGAATGTTTACCGAGATGAAATCAAATAGGATCGATCTTTGATTCGAAATGTTGAAAGGTGGACGTTAATAAGGAATGTGATCAAAATAATTGATATTCTAAAACGTGTTAATGGTAGAGGGAACTGGTTATCGGATAGAAAAATAGCTGAAGGTACTTAATAAGGTAAAAGAGAAAGATATCTTAAGATCACGAGAGTGTAAGCGTAAGACATCCCCATGAGGTATTCATTTTGGGAGTAATTAAGGTTGAATGAGAAAATTGCCAACCTCCTTATCATTTATTGAAAGAAGGTGTATTATCCATGTGACTGATCGCATCCTTACAGTAAATTAAAGTTTGTATGAAAATGTAATTTATGGTATTACTGATGACTTTCTTTTGGTAAACAAATTCATGAAATGAAATATATTCTTCGTCGCAAAGTACCCTCAGCAATCATTTTTCGACCGCATGGGCCCCAATGTATAATTCGAAGGTAGCAGTTTCGCCTTCGAAACAGCTATCTTAGGGCTCTGCGAAAGTCATTTCTCTACATATAGTGAGAAATCAATTTAATTCAAATTATTATTTGTAAAATATTCACAAAACAAAAGAAAATAAATCAGAAAAACAGAAGTACAGAATTCTACACTATGAAAGTAATGGATCTCTATTGAAGTAAGGAATCACTCGAAGGAAAGATGTTATTGTGGGCCCTCGCATCATCCTTTCATATGGGTTAATCTTCTAAGCGTTTCGCAAGCACGTTTTTTTGCGGTAACACAATTGAGCTGAAATGCTGGTTCGAGCGAGCAACGTGGTCATCCTAGTGTTAAATTTTATTTCGCAATGGTGTTTCACATTTTTAATAGATCTGGGAATCGAGGGCTAAACGAATGTCAAGACCATTGTGACCGAACGTCCAGCTAACTCGGTATGCATTTTGTACATCTATTGTTTTAAAGGTTTAATTAAACAGGTAAATATGACATTTTCAACAAGTTTGACAAGTGAATGACAAGTGACAAGACATGAGTGAATGGACCAAAATTAATGCAGATTTAGCCGAGAAAACGCCATCACAACGCGAATGTCGATGAAAAAGGAATTACCAATTTAATAATCTATGATTGTTTTCCTTTCCATGACTTTTTACGGCGTGGACAGTGCTTGTAAGATTATTAAGATACTCTTATGTGCCTGGTCTCCTGGTAACAAATTTTTGGTCAAATGAGATTACTTCCTTTCGAATCCCACCGAAAATAATATAGAGTTCCTCAAATATGGGAGAATCAAAGAAAATGAAGAACTACAGTATCAATATGAAATATCTTTTTATTGATACTGTAGTTCGACTTCGAAATTTCTTAAGGATCTTTTACCTTGAAAGTCACCGAATAGAAACGAACTGGTCCCCGGAAGCTCAAATAAAATTTGACAGATCCTTGAACTTTATTTTTTAAGTGAGCAATTTTAGATTGATACGGCTCGATTTTCTCTAGATTGTGATTTTGAAAGACATATAAATTTTTTTAGCGTATAGTAAATTCTCGAGAGTATAAATGCAAAATAAAATGGATTCCATTAGAAAAATAGCAAGCAAATGGAAAGTCTGTTTTCACGTATCACGATTGATTGACATTTTTCCCAGAGTACAGCTCCCCCCAAAAAGAATATCTTTAAGAATATTCGTGATTAGAGGGAATGCATCATGATGCGTTTCGATAACGAGAAACCTCAATGTTTCTGAGATTGTAAAAGAAACCCTCTGAAGTTGAGAATTTTAAAATAATTCAAACAGAACCAAAGTCAAAGCAAAACGAGTTCAGTGAATTTGTTTTACTACTTGATACAGCTAGCTGGATTTTTAAAGTTCAAGTGGCATCTCTGTCTTTTATATTTTTTCAATTTGAATCCAAAGAGATAATATGCAACCTAATTGTTCTCGTTCCTTCCAAAAATCGAGCACTCCCCGATCTGACAACTTTCGAGAATGAGATATAGTATCCAAGGTATTTATTATGCTGAGCCAGGCAAGATACGCACCAATTTATAGTTTCACAGTAAGAAAATAGAAAAAATCAATGTCCTTTCCGAAATGTCAACCTCCAGCTTCATATATATTATCGTATTTTATTAATCGTATTCAATTTTTATAAATTATTTTGACATTAAATCGTTATATTTATTCTTAAATATTTTCTCTCGTTGTTTAAGTTTATAAAATCGCTTTTCTTAAGGAATGAGAATTATTTGGAATGTGGACCTCGAACGAGGCAGAATCCAATCGACCATCGTCAACGAATTGAGTTCTAATTCTGAGGCAACACTATTTATCGATAAAAAGCTTCACTTTGATCTGTTCCAGCGTTCGGTTCTAGAAGGCCGCATTAGAGAAGTTTTAAAGCATTGATCATCCCTTAAAATAACCCTCAGAACTACTCTTTCGCAACACATCCGCCCATTTTTTCCCTCAGACTTTTTGCACCAATCGTCTTCGCAGTTTAGAAGACAATGGAGGCAATGCGGTCTTTTTGATTCATCTCTCTCAATCTTACCACTTTATCAGAATTAAAGAAAAGCGAAACATCTATTTCGATCGCTGATATCAGAAAGTCTCGTGAGAGCGCAGACATATTGCCGAGTGAATTGGATAAAGAAAATGGCGAGTGTACAAAAACGTGGTAAATACAATGAAGATTATTTTAACGGTGATTTCCGCAGAAAATTCTTAAACGATCGACGCACCGAAGTCTCAAAGATGTATTTCTCCGTCTCACCTCCTCACTTTGAAGGAAGAGATTGATTCCGAAAGTTTTTTCATTCTATAGATGAACTTCAGCCTTTCATTAGATGTGACTGCGGAAGCAACCGAGAAAATAAAATTGTTTCCGGATATATTTTGAAGGACCAATTCGAAAATAAAATGATTTAGATTGATTCTTTCGTTCCGAGTGGTATATTTGCATACAAATTCGAACATATTTCGACAAATTGGGGATCATCATTTTTTATTTATCAAAGTAGAGAAGTGGTTACACACAAAAAGAAAGCTTGAATTTGTTTGCAAACAGATTATCGAGTATCGGTGAAGGATTGTGTAACGCTTTCCTTAGTGTCGGAGAAAAAAAAACGAAAAATTTAGCTGAGTAATGCAGCATCGACAGTATTCGCATGGAATGTCGGAAGCCTTTGAATCTCTATTAAGAGTTTATAAATCGTCTCTGATCCATGTCCAGCGAATTCTTTTAGCTTTCATCCAGAAACACTGAAAATGTATTCATATCTTTGGACATATAGTATCTCTAAGACCAGTCAATATATATGAACATAACAAATTGTTTGATGTATGTATACCATTAAATTAACAATGTGGCTGCATTCGAAAGGGAAATTAGTTATACAATTAAGCAACATCTACAATATTGTTTAATGTAAATACTAGATCATCTCATGGCACTCTTATAAAGAGAACTACTGATGAATTATGAGATTTGAATACGAAGAACAGGGAAAATATACCTTATTGGCATCGTTGCTACGCAGAGAAATTAAACTTCAAGTAACTGGCATGTACCTGTATTGAGGAAAAGATTGTCACATTTATTTATAGAATTGGATGATTCTGAAAACACGTTTCAAGGAGAAAAAAGAGGTTCATGTCCGATTAAGAATCACAAACTCAGGTCATCTGTAAGATTATTGCTAAGAATTTATTGATACCAGGAGTATTTTACGAGTATATAAAAAAGTAAGAAGAAATAGAATTAGTTTTATCAGAATATTTTTGGAACTATCTTCTTTCAAACCTTTCAACTTGACATTGAAAATCCTTAATGCACCACTTGGGTTTTCCCAGATAACTTATGATTGGATATGGGGCACGTTGAGATTTCATCGAAGAGGAAGTGAAAACTGATTTTACGTAACATATTCCTTCCATGATAATTTAAAGAAAAAAGATGTAGAGTAAAGGTTATTTTACAATAAATTAATGCTAAAGGGTTTTTATTTGAGGAACGATGTCGATATTTGTCGTTCTGTGAAGTCTTTTGTATTATTTAATACATTTTTTAAAATCGATGGTGGTTACTAAGTGTTTACTTTTCAGCTTCATCCAAAGTTGATTTATTAAGATTAAAATTTAATTT